>OY728148.1:774123750-775393333 GCA_963277665.1 Viscum album
ATATATAGGTTCCATTGACTTTCTAGTGGTAATATCATTAGCTTTATTGGATTCATTTCTAAAAAACTAAATGATGAGATATGAATAAATCACCAATTCTCCACAAGATCTCCATTGATGGATAATGGATTCTTAGTGGTCTTCTAGTTGTTTTCTAATTTTGGAAATCTTTTTAATTTTGATATGAATAATGTGTTACCCATCACCTATTCTATGATGACCCATACTCAATACAAATGAAGGGAGGATAAGTTATTTATTGTTTTCTATTAATTCCCTATTATTTCAATGGATTTCAGAGTACTATTTGAATCATTTGATTTTTCTCAGTTTGTATTAGATATGTCAAGACCTAGATAGATATATTCTATTCTAATTATTTTATATCTTATTAGAAACTCTAATTTGGGTTTTGGGGGGATTGATTTTAGGTATTTTGGAGCGCAATTCAATATTTGGGTAGTTGTTCATATAAATATTTCTCTTTAATCCCTGAAGTAGTTGGTTTAGAGGTTATATCCTAAATTATAATCATATATTAATGTCGTGTGTGATGTTCCATCATAAATACATACCATGAACCCACCTATACAAAATAACTTTATGATAGGTGACTTTAGGGGTGGAATATATGATTTATATATTGATAGATGTGGTCTATCAATATGTAAATAATACTGTATCCCCCAATTGAGGGGTTATTAAACATAAGTGTTGATGGGTAATTTTAAAAGAAGTCCACATGTGTGTCTTGAATCAAATAAGATGGAATTTGTGTGTGATTGATGATGTCTTGGTTGTTATATAGAATTTAAAGTAATTATTTTTATTCTTCTATAAAATAATTTATTATATTTATTAATTAAAATTATTTAATTTTCTTTTGAATTTACATCTAACACATGAAAAGGAATTCCATAAGAATGTCCCAAGGACTTAAGTGTAAAAAATTAATTGGAATTCCTTTTTAAATTGACTTATAATATAATTATAACACTTTATTCAGAATTACTTAGGAAAATCACATATAATCCAATATAAATCAAGAATTATATTTCCAATGGTATTTCAATTGGATTTGGGTTATAATGCTTTTTTTGGAATCAAATGGTAGTTTTCCATAAATTAGGATGTGAAACATGATTTTTGAATGGATATAGAGAGTACATAGGATTAATAATATCGTACATGGATTTGGTGTTCCATAGTTAAAGCCCTTAGATCAAGATTATAATAACTAGATTTGAAATTCATCTTCTATACCCCTTAGGATCATAATATGATACTCATATTTAAAATACAATGGGTATAAAACTTGGATTCATATTTTGATGCTTGATTTGGAGTTCTAGTGGTATGCCCCCATGGATTTTATTTTGACACACATACTCAAAAAAATAGGGTGACACACATTTGATTAGATAATACCTCGGTTGGGAAATGTGATAAGTTGAAATTGAGTTATACTGAAGTTGGTATGATTTATATTGGGTGTCACTATGCAGTCCCATAGACTAATAGTGGTATTATTTAATTATTTATTTATTTTAGTCATTTATTTATATATATCCTTAGACTGGATATGCCTTAGTCACCATTAGTAGTGGCCTATCGATTCATAATCAAACCCTTAATGGGATTACATATGTTACTAAAGTTGACATTAAGGTTACAGAATCAAGTAAGTAAAATCTCCCTATGAATGATTCCTGATTTAGGACGCTTGGATGGAGCATGGGAGATAAGGATCAGGTCGAGAATTTGAACTATTTTGGGTGGATTTCATCATCTATTTTATTTTTTTATTTCCAGATACAGTGACTTATGTTATGTTTTAGACGTATTATTTACTAAAAATATATAGAAAATTTTGATATTTCATTGGATATTTATATTTATTATCACATATTGTGATGTAAATTTCATATTTATTTTTGGATATATTTGATTTTATTTATTTATTATATATTTAAACTCTAATGAATTGTTTTGGATTCCCTACTCTACATCTGTAGACCCTCACTACTAGTTAGAAACGTATAGAATATGGGGAGGTTCACATGAAATTACATCATTCCCCTATACATGATGTGATTTTGTGGTCATTAGTTGGGTGGAAATTTCAAATTGGTATCAGGGCACACTTTTCTACAGTCTTATAGTTTTGAAATGGTATATTGGAGAGTGCATGATGTCAGTAATTGGAATATAGTACTTAATAAAGAGTAATTTACCCACATATAGGGTAAACAAAGTCTCCATGAATGTTATTGATTTTATTAATTTTTTTGATTGATTTCACCTAATGTAATACACATGATTTATGAGGTTCCTTGTTTATGGTAACTATCCACTGGTTCATTGGAAAGATTATGCGTCTATTCATACAACATTAAAGGCCTTCATAAATTTAATTTCATTTGGGTTCTTACCAATTATCATTTATATTATGACTGGATTCAATTATTTAATGTTCTTGCTTCTATTTATGTGGTTTTGTCCCAAATAAATTCAATGTGGACCATTTACAAAATGATTCACTGATTTTTTAAAAACATGAATTAATAGGGTTAATTGTGATTACTATATATTTTGGGTTAAAGAAAAGGAAAAATATTTTTTTTAATGAATTTCACGTTATAACATGTGGTTGAAATTTTATTTAAATATTCCACAATTATATAACATAATTGTAAATGGTATATGAATGGAATGACCTGGATGATATGAATCTGAGGTGGAACATATGTATATGTTTAATTTCATATATTTATGGTTAGATAGAGGATTGTAAGAGATCTGGAGATATTAGACTCATCTGGTGTGAGATGAAAATGGTAGTACAATTTTGTTTTTGTTATAACTTTCAAAAAAATTGATATGAAGAAATACTAAAATAATGGTTTGTGATGTGATTTATTAGAAATATTGATAAATTCCTCCATGATGGACTCTTTTTGAGTTTTAGGATCATTATTAAGAGAATTTCTCAGAGGTTATGAGTCCAAATTCAAATATTTTGATTAGTTTAGATGTGTATGTTCATATCTAGGAGAGCTTGTTATGTGTTATGCAGTAAATTTACAGAGACACACCAAAATATATATTAATAATGACATACCTTATTAGTTTTTTATTATTACAGTATATATCTATATTCATATGGGAGGGTGGTCTCAAGTAGTCTAGATTTATTTAGAGTTGATGAAAATATTATTTTAGCATCTAGAGACATCCATTGAAATTATGGTGAACCTTACTACATATTTTATTTGAGAACGAATGAAGCACTATTGGGTAGATTTGATCCAGGAATAATAGCATGTCTAGTTTAATTGTATTGGCTAACAAACCTATTTCCTTGATCATTTTTTACCAATGACCCAAAGGGATAATTTGGAAAGAAATTACATTCACCATGAATAGTATAACCTATTTGTGATATACTCTGAAACTAATTTTATATACCAATATTAGTAATACCAAACACTTCTAGTAGATGAGGAATTGATAGAGTGACCATTGGAGGATGGACTCATGTATTCTATGCATTCACATGAAAATGGATTTCAAATGAAGATATTTTTTTAGTGTATATTCAATACCTCAGTAGTTATATTGACCAACAATGTTCTCTAATTTCAGGATGGGGGGCTTCAATTGGGTAGTGTAACATGCCATCCTAGGTTCCACACAACGGTGACCCAATCTGGTTGGCTACATGACCTCAGGAATTACTCCCCACACACTAGAGGCTTCCAACTAGTAAAGAGGGTCTAATATCCATCCGGAGGTGACTGTAACCTCATTTTTAGAGTAATAGAATAATGGAAATAAATATGACAAACTAAATGATATAACAAGAACTAAAATAATACTAGTATCACATGATGACCAATGTAAAAAGTAAAATATTCAAACTAAATAGTATATAAGTCATTCCAAATGCGTGTCTAGTGTCAATATAAAAAACAAGATAAGTAAAGTAATAAAAACTCCAAATCAGGACCCAAATCACATCTAGTTCCCTCATCCATGCTTCATCCAGAAATTTCCATCTAACATGTGACTCTTTCCCTTATATTATTCTACAATCATGAAGTTTATTCATATATCAATCAGGCATCCTGAGTAGGGTGTGAGCTCAACTCAATATTCCACCACTAATGGAATCTAAAACAATATCCATTCAAAAATAGCGTATGATGTTTTATAATGAATGAATCACAATTCATAAGTAAAAATTTATTACTTTTTCAATTATTACTAACTAATGATATAAAATATCTGGCTCCCATGGACACATGAACCCTCATGAATTACTTTAGCATAAACTGGAGTCTTAACCATATCAAAATATAATTCTTATCATTAATCCTTTAATTTCAAACACATCACATTCAATTGGTACCATAGTCAAATTCCAACTCATGGGTGTAGAACGTCATGTATAACACCATGTGGGTATTGGGAACCATAGTCCTTGTCACACACCTCATTAATCACAAGTGTATTTAGAGCCTCACTCCTTGTCCCATGATCATCACCTCATATTGTTATTTTCAGATTCAGTCCCTATACATCAACTTAATTAACATATATTGGTATTTAGAGCATCATTCCATGTCCCACACTCATTTATCACTACGAGTTTTAAAACATCATTCCATTCCCCACACAAAAAAATCACATATATCACACATATATCACATTGATCACATCATTAAAAGTTAATCAACATTAACTCGTTTTATCAATATTTAACATCAGGGATCACAATAACAATTATCACAAAAAACATGGTTATTCAAATTAATCAATGGGAATAATACAAAAAAACACCATTAATAATTTTATCAATATTTAACCATATAACCCATTATTTAATTAACCAACTAGTTAATCCAAATTAATTGAAAAATTATATAATAAACTAATTAATTAATTCCATAACCCAATTAGTCAATCAATTCAAAAATCCAATAATTAATTAATTTACCAAAAAAACTAATTTATTTAAGAAATTAAATTATAAAATGATGAATCCAAATTACACAATTACATATATGAAATTAAAATCAAGTCAATGGAATTTGAATATTAGGCCATTTACCTAAAGATTGTTGATGAATGCTCACCATCAGAATTCCCCAATTGAATGTGAACATTCAATTACACAATGGAGAATGCGATAAAGATCCACAAACTTTTTCAATATAAATTATTTTACATATATCAAACCTATATCTATTCCCAATAAAAGAAGATTAAAAATATCCATTCAAAGGATGAGGGAAATACAAGGTAGCTTGAACAAAACTCGACTTGATGAGAATATCATTTGAGGGAGGTGTAAACCTTCCCTCATGGATTCAAATCATCAATAACAGAGGTTTTAAGGGCTAGGAATTCATCTAAGATCCTACAAAAATAAGTGTGATTTCTTAGGGTCGAATAACTTCAATTTATTGTGAGTTTCAGGGGGTTATGGATATTAAAATTACTTTTTAGATTAATTAAACCCAGGCCCATGGTTTCCTTGGTAGGGGAACATGGTTATCAAAATTGTGTCCCTTAACAATGCACCTATTATGGGGGGTGTGAACCTACCTTATGAGGGAGAATGATTTGAAAAATTGTTCTCTAGCTAGGTGAATCCCCTCTCTCTAGGTTTTTTAGTTTTCAATATAGGGCATATAGTTTCAGAAAACCATGTGCCAACATTTCAATACCCCTCTTCCTTTTAAAATTCACCATTTTACACCCAAATTCAAAGATGATAATACCAAAACAAAAATAACTCCAAACAAGGAAAAATAGTAGATGAAAAAGAGATTGAGATGTCTCTATAAAAGTTTAGGATTATACATTCTCACTAACTTATAACATTTCATCATATAGCTATACTCACAATAATGTCTATAAATTCATGGTAAAGTTCTTGAGCCAATAAACATCCATATCCACATATCTCCATCGTGTTTCCTCATTAACAATACCATTTTCATCAATACTTGAACTATTTGTTTGTTTTTTTACCAAAAACACTTTCTCATTGTTGTCCAACACACCAATCTGATTCTCCTGGATGGACATATCAATTTCAAACTCAACAGCATTAACATATATCGCATGCAGAGGGTCTGGGTGATATCGTCAAAGTTGTGACACATTATATACATCATAAAAAGAAATATACCTCTTTGTAAGATCCATTCATTACAGCACTGGAATGATCCACTCCATAACCAAAAATGGTCCAATAAACCTTAGCATCATCATTCCCTATCTTCATATCCTTTGGTGAGCCAATCTAGGTGACACCCAAATAAATACATGATCTCCCTCTATAAACTGTAGGGGTTTTAAATTTCTATCATAATATAAATTCTTTTTTACTCTAATCCATATCCATACATTTCTAAATCATTTAAACCTACTCTAACATCACTTGCGTGAGACTCGATCACAAAAACTCTGACTCACTTACCACAATCTACCATAGAGGTGATTTTTATATCCAACCATAATGATCCTTGTATGGATCCATCTATAATGTTTCCTGAATATTTTACTTATATTCTAACTCCACATGTTCTATGTGATTCTCTAAATACCCAACAAATTATAGAACACATGATTGAAGAATAACCTCAAGATATAGCATAGTAGATTCCTGTTAACCATCTCTATATGGGTGGAATTCTATACATAGTCAAACATGTGTTACAAGAACCTAATCCAATCCCAACCAAAAGTTCAAAGTAAAAAATGAGTAATAATCTAGAAAAATTCCCTAAAGAACTCCATGTAGACGGACTATATCCCGAACATACAAGTCTCCCAACTACTTCACTAAGAAATTCTCCCATGTTTGAAAAAAAGTGTGATTTTTGTTAGTTGGTCCATAAATTCAAAAATAGAATAATTATTTCAAGGAATCCTTAGAAAACACAACAATACATACATGGTAACACCATACCCCTTACATTCCCAAATGGATGATACCTATAGTAAACCACCAGGTAGTTGATTCTCAGCCTTCACCTATTGATTGGTGTAGCATTATATCCTAGACCTTGATGCCTAATTCTTTATGCTCGGCAACCAAAAATGTCATCATAGTTCAAGATACATTTTGGTGAAACCCAAATGTGCTACCAACATTGAGAAATGAAATTCATGCATCATAACCTCTTGCATACAAGAACGTACAACAAAAAATCCCTGAACATAGATGATTGAAACCTCATCTATTGTCCTATCGGAAGGTGACTCCCCACCTTTATGGCTTTCACATAGGTCTAAACACTCTGGATCCTTATAATTTTAATAAATGATATTGATAAAAAATTTATAATATGCTAAATATTATATAAGATTCATCTAATTTTGTTTCTCCAGAACCACAAAATGCATCTCAACCATCAATGGAATTATCTTCCACTCAACACTAGACTCATGAACTACATGAGTCTGAGATTTACACATTAAATCATTACTGAAACTATTTCCCTTCTTAAGAATATATCCTAGCTTAAAATTAAAGGCTTCATTTACCCAACCCCCTCCACTACTAGAGATTTAAATCTTACTATCAAAAATATATTCTCTAACTTATTGTGATTAGTAGAAATAGTAAAATTTTAACCCAAAAGAAAATAACAACAACACATAAAAGAATAAACCACTAAATATAATTTTAAGTCATGCATATGGTAGTTTTGTTCATTTTTCCTCATCTTCTGTGACCCATATTCCACAACATGATCTCCTACATCAATAATTATCCAAGACTGATACCAGAAGAATCAAAAACACTATATACACTTCATTATGATCTCCAATTATGAGTAGTACTAGATGAACCTATAATAGTATCCAAATAATCCCAGAAATCTACATATATCAAAAATATTATATGTTTTCTCTAAATAAAAAATTTCATGATCATTATCTGGGTCCACTAAAACACCATTATCTAAGATAATCTGACATATTAAGTGTACATGATCTATCTAGAATTCAAAATTAAATATCATGGTGTATAGGTGATTCTCTCTTAGTTTACTCAAGATTGTGTAAAGATGTTTGGAATGATATTCAAGAGTCTTTGAGTGCACCAAGACTTTATCCATAGACACAACCACAATATTATCGAAGTAAGGATGGAAATTGTTTTCATCGATTCCATAAAAATTACTGGTGCATTCATCAACCCAGATGGAATTTTGATGAACTCATACATTAAATACCTACTTTTTAATGTTTTCCTTGGTTTATAAAAAGGTATAAATCACAAATGAAGATACCCAAATCTCATGTTGATCATCCAAGAAAAATAAGCTCCACTTAACTGGGTGCAAAAGATCATCGATATGCAGTAGAGGATACTAGTTCTTCACAATAATCCAATTGAACTTCTAGTTATCAACACACAAGCACAATGTTCTATAATCCTTATTTTCAAACAAGATCAGTGAAATCAAATGAGTCATATTTGTAAAGGTACACCCCTTATATATAAACTCAATGAGATTATTCATATAACCATGATGCTTTGTTGGATACATTTTGTATAGTGGAATAAAGCTCTCTCAATGCCTAACTTGAGTTAGTTTATAAATTCCATATCAATCTCATGTGTAATCCCTATGAAGTCTTCAAAGTATCACCCAAAAATCTACCCACTATAAGTGGAAATACATCCTACATTACACCTCAAACATATTGAAATAGAATAGAAACCTATGTGGTGTGCTCCCCTACTTGCTGATAAACTATCCCTACACGGCCTTCCGGGATATCCCACTCTCCATGAATAATATATATCCCCTTCATGAGGCATAAATGTCACTATTCTACGATAACAATTAATGCAGTCTCAGTATTCTATAAAACAGTCCAAACCAATAATTATGTCAAATAATTAAATGTAAATGATGTAAATATTGAAACTGAATTGATACACAAAAACCATGAGAGAACAACCCTTTCACAAACAAAATTCTCTCGATTATAGTCCCAAAGGTGTATCTAATGTCAAAAGCCTCCTCCAAAACATCACTATCTGCTTCAAACCATTCACATGATGGGAAGATATAAAATAATGAGATGTACCGATATTATATAAGGAACATGTATGTGTAGAGGATATAAGAATTATACCACTAGTGATCGATTGTCTTGCCTCACTATTCATCAATAAATGTTTAACAACATACAATTGTCCTTCCACACTTTCCTATGATGTATTTTAAGTCATATAAGGTACACCACTCTACTAATACAGGTGACCAGATCCTAAAGAACCACTTCCACTACCTCTTATTCCATGACCAGTAGAACTCCAACTTCAAGGATGACATAGGGTAGATGTTCCCATCCCCACACTCTAGTTATTTCTAGATTATCCATCACAACCCATCTATAATAGGTTTCTACAAAAACCCCGATAGATGTCCCATCATGATACATGCATAGAACACTACCGATAGTCAAGGATAATGTCTATGATGGTGGCCCGACCTACTGCAATGGTGGAAAATCACTCAGGAAAGATCTTGAGTAATTGACCATTCCCCCTAGCCACGTTTCATTCACATGATATTCTCAAAATTTTCATAATGATCATATCTAACCTAAGAAGAAGTTCCCTATGATTTCCCAGAAAAAATCACATGCCCTCCACCAGAAGCCTACTTCAGGTTCCCCTTAGCTAAGAGAACGTAATCCACCACCATAGAAAACATTTTTAGGTAAATGACGTCGACCTGAGACTTAATCTCTCATTTATGTCATTCTTAAAATAATATTTTCATAGTTCTCTCATACCCTTCTAGAGATGAAAAAAATAAAATCATGTATGTAAAGTGACCAACATAATCTATCATAGACATACTCCCCTAAGTCAACCACATAAACTCAACTTCTCCCTCCTATCTCACCGTCTCTGGATAAAAGTGATCGAGGAATATCTCTAAAAATTCCTTTCATATCATACCATCATCATGTCCTGTGTGTGCCTAAATATCCCACCAGTGCTTCGAAGAACATTGTAACATGTAAGTAGCCAACATGAACCACTTCTCAACTGGTGTTTATAAATAGTCATGTATAGTCTTGATGGACTCAATTCATACATTTCCTACCTCAAGTCCATCATATCATGTGAAAATATGTGCGTGTTGTTTCTAAAACTCCCATGTCAGATTATATATGATTTTCACAACCATCCTCAGGTCATATTTTGTGAAATGCCTGAATAAATCAATGTTATCATAAAATATCTCTCAAAATTTCTCACCCAGCACTATTAGTGTCTCTGGTTTCACTGCTAGTTGATAATTTATATCCATATACTCATGTCATCCTCTCAAAAAGCGCTATCATTGAGGTATATCTCTACAATCCTAAACACCCCTCTTAGGAAATGTAACACAACATTTAAGAAATTACATGGATTCTTATAAATACATATTAAATCATTTCCCGACCACCACCCATGGTCAAAAATGAGGTGTTATCACTCTTATTAACCATCGTACATCTTATACATTGTTAACTAAGGGTATAATCAATATCATCAATCAATTATCATTTGAAACCCATTTATTAAAATTTTTAATCATTTTTAAAATTTAAAATTTCACATTGGGAACCATTTTAATTTCAAATACACAATCAAGGAAAACATTTCATGTTCATCAATTTATCCAAAACATGTTTTCTTATGTCTGCCTGAAAATGATGCATGTCAAAATAATAATCGAGAGTGCCTAGAAAAATGTATGAATACTTAATCTCATTCCATTTTGGGACAGGATATAAATCACATAAAATCTCAAAAACAATAACGACATCACACAATAAGTGAATAAATAAAGATGAAATAACATCTTACAGCAACAACACACATTAATAACAGTTATCCCACCTTGTCCACTTAGCTTTTACCCTCATACATGGGTTAGATACTCCCCTGAAGGATATCTCAACCATGTAATGACTCGTCATATCCTCTTTTCTACTATTCCCAAATATTATGACATTATAATTAATAGAAAATAATCTTTGATATCACATTGTAATGTCCTAACCCAGGTGCCGCACACTGGGGCCTCGAGTTGGTCGGTCGCATAACCATAAGCGCCCCTACCTATATTATAGAGGCATCCAATAAGAAAAAAGGGTCTAATATATAACATTGGGATACTATAATCTATATATCATAGTAATATAACAATATAAATAAATAAGGATAATCCAATGATATTACTATAACAAGAATAATACCTGTAATACATGATGACCAATGTAAGAAATAAAATATCTAAACAAACCCATAGATATTTCATCCCAAATACATGTCATGTTTCAATATGAAAGACAAAAATAAAAATAAAAATAGACACTGAAAACTCCCATGTGGGTCCCGAATCACATCTAGCTACCACATCCATACTTTATCCCAACTCAACCATCAAACATATGACTCTTTCCCTTATCTTCCCCTAGAAACAAGAAGTCTATTCATGTACCGTTCAACAATCCATTGTATTGTTTGAGTACAAATTTGTAGGCTACCAACAATGGAGTCACAAAAAATATCTAGTCAATAACATTGTATGCATTTGTATAAAAAAACACAACACATAAGTATATAGTTATCTCATTTAAATTATTCTTAACTAACCACATAAACCCATTGGTTCTTATGGACACCTAAAAACTCAATTCCTATATCATCCTTTGTTAGAGTCTGAACCATATCACAATAACATTATTATCATGTATCATTTCATTTCCAACATATCACATAAATTAGAACCATAGTCAAATTCCATTTCATGTGCATGGAATGTCATTTCTGACACCATATGGTTATTTGGAGCCTCAATACTTGTCCCATGCCTCATTAATAACATGGGTATTTGGAGACTCAATCAATATCCCATACTCATCATCTCATTTGGGTATTTAGAGAATCAGTCCCTATTCCACACCACATTTATCACATGTGGGTATTTTAATCATAAATCCATGTCCCATACTAAATTAACACAATGGAATTTTAAATCATTATTCCATGTCCCATTCATATGCATCACATAATTAACACATGCATCACATGTATCACATCATTCAAGGTTAATCAAAATTAACCATTTTTATAAATATTTCATATCATGGAAAAAAAATTGAATTATAAAAACCAACATGTTCCTTAACTTTAATCACATTTAATAATATAAACACACACAATTAATATATTTTTCAACGTTTAATAATATAAAACATCAATTAAATAACCGATTAATTATTCCCATTCCACAATCCTTATATCCCATTAGTTATTTCATAAATTAATTAATCAAGTTCCATGGTTTCAATATCCCATTGATAAATTCACCCAATAAATAATATACATTAATTTATTAATTACACAATCTATTAATTGACCAAATATATAACCCCATTAATTGATCAATTCCACAATCCCTTAATTAATTTATTGACCAAATTAATAATTTCTATTTTATTATTTATGCTGAAAAATTTTAAATATAAATTATATAATTATATATAAGTAATTTCAATCAAAACATTAGTATTTGAATAAAATACCACTTACCATCCGATTATTGATATATGATCACTGACAGAAATCCTGAATTGAATAAAAAACATTCAATTGCAATGTGAATAATGGGAACTAGATCCAAAACCAAGATCACAGATCAAATAGAATAGATCAACCAAACCAATATCTATAACTATCACAACAAGAAGAGAACATGACTTCATATAATGGAATAAATACTGTAGAGTGGAAGGATACACTATGGGATGAGAACCTTTTACTAGGAAAGGTTTTGATCTTCAATATAGGTTCTTAATTTTCAATAACAATGATCATAAGTTCTTAGAGTATATCTATGAGCCTCCAAATATGAGATATATTGTTTACGGTCAAATACAATCAAGTTAGGATGAATTCCATAGGGTTAGATACATTTAAAGAAAATTTTGGGATTTATTAAAATCCTGTGATTGGTTTTATTGGGTAGGTGTGCATGGTTTTCCAATCCCTAGTCCAACCTATGTACATACTCTAAGGTGGTTCATAGTTACTCCAAATAGGGTTCACAATTTGACAACTTGATTTTCATTCCTTTGAATCCCCTCTTTCTAAGTTAACATGGATTGTTAGGCTACGTTCATGGTGTGGGAGAACCAATCACCAACTGTACACTACCACTATCCCTTCCATAAAATTTCTAATTTTCACCCAAATTCAACCTAGATAAAACCCATATATATTACTCAAAACAAGGAAAAAATTACCTAAAATGATATTTATACATCTTTAGAAAAGTTCAGAATCTTAAATGTATACTATAATATAATCTTTGGGTTGAAGGAAATGCAGTTTCTATGGGACCAACCATGATAGTAGCAGAACAAGAAGCCACAATGGTGACACATATCATAAATATTATAGTCTGGGGTGGTTCCATTGCTGTGTAATTTTTGGATATTATCATTCCCAATGTGATTGGTCACCAGTGGAGTATAAAGATTATGATAGTATAGGGAATAAAAAGAGGTTATGTAGGTTTCCCAAGATATGGCTAACAAAAAAGGATATAGGCTAGTGCAAGATTCAAAATTTGGACAAGATATTATATAGTAGTCAAGAAGTTTATGTTTTAAAATTAATTCTAGGTATAGTTATTATAATGGTTCCCAGGATCTTGGATAGTAGCACTATTTGTGTATCATTTTATAATTTGTATATAAAGGGTCTTGGGGCATGATTTAGGCGTGTTACATACTCTATATTCTACCCTAATAGTGTATAATGTGGAACCATATACAAAGAGATGTGTTATTATAGTATCCTCTACATTATTTTTTTTCATTTTTGGTATAGGATCTTCTTATATGTTTATAGCTACTCTTTTTTTAAAGCCTTAGGTTTATCTATAGAGTATTGATATAGTGTTATGTCTGCAGACACATAGTTGGGAGTGTAATCCATGGAAATTCTATATTATGGGGATTGTGAGGTCAAGATCTGTGAGTATCGATTCATATGGGATATCACTATGTTAAATATGATAGGTTTTTATAAGATCCTTGTAATGGATTGGTTAATTTCATATATAGATCACATCGAATCTTATCATCAAAGGTTGTCTTTCACATGATTTTTTGTAGATGAGTTCATGCATGGTGGAGAAAGGTATATTGTTATAGGTTGTGTGCATAGAATAGAAATGCATTTGGGATGATTTATATCTAAATTCATCTATCTGGTGCCAAGTACTATGAAACTTTACCACGTACTTTCCCTCCTTTTATTGATTGATTTTGGGATTTCTTTCCAAACAATTTCTTCCATTTCGCACTCCAGAATGATGATGTGTTCACCATTCAATTTTTTCCTGGTGCTAATTCATTTTATATTCCTTGATAAGTATCAATCAGGTATTTTTTTGGAAAGTATGCTTAAATTAGAATAAGTTTAGTATATAGGATTCATTCAACTGAGTGTGTCTCTATTGTGTTCTCTATTCCCTTTTTCTGAGAAAGAAGTTGGATCATTGATATTTTGAGTTTGTCATCAAAAGTTGAATCATGTTACTATTAGGAATTACTATATTCATCATCAAGATTATGACTTATTTATATAACATTTAGGATCACATGGCTTCTTTATTGTTGATTTCACATCATGTTTTCATTAGTTTTGGGTAATACATTTTGATATTCCTGTAATAGCTTTCTAACACATGCATGGTATGTATGTGTCTTAAGTGATGTCATTAGGCTTCATGACTGTGCCCATTGAATTCATTTATTTGATGAATATGATATTAAACCCATATATATACACCATCATGGTTATATTTAATGATGACATCCTCTTGTGATCTAAATCAATGTATGAAAAAATGCATCCCCTGGAGATATTATTGAGCAAAATTAGAGGCCATCATATTTATTCCATGCTCTCAAATTATAACATCTATATTGAAAAAGTGCATTTCCTGGGTTACAGTACATCTAATTGTGGAATATCTATTTATCTGAATAATTTCATTTCAATTTTTTATTTAGAGATTTTTAATAGTGATATCTTTTTTTGTGATGTTTTTTGTTGCCCAACCATGTATTATTGGAAGTTTTTTCAGTATATCTCACATTTGGAAACATTATTGGCTTCATTGAACAAAAAAGATAGATGTCTATTTAGTATGATACTTACTATAGTGTAATTAATAATTTGAATGGATGATTTAACACATTGAATATCTTAACACTAACTGATCTTTGAAATGAGTACAATGTATATTATGATTATTCATGAGTTGGATTAGGGGTATTCAAGATACATGGGGCCATGTTATTATATATGGGTGACACATGATTTGGACTTGATATATAAATTACCCTACAAATGACTTTTATTTAAAATTATTTGTATATTTATTGAGTATAGTGCCCCATATTATGTGTACATATATATTATATCTTATTACATTAATATTAAAAAAACATTACCATCCACTCAAAATTCATATAATTTTTGTGCCTTTTGATATATAAACACAAAAATAACTTGTCCATAAGTGATCTACACCACCTTCCTCAATTGTATTCATAAAAAAATTCTATATTAAAAATATCGTACACTAAAACGTTTTTCATCAGTTGGGGAATGGAAACATAAGTAAGGGTTATCTAATATTCTTATTGGGGAAAAAATATGATAATGATCATTTAACATTACATGTTCATAATTGTTTGAGAACCTGAGTTTTAAACATGAAACATGTACCCTATATATTAAATATGATAATCATGATTCAGGGAATGAAGATTGTAAATTTATATGTCATTAATCACAAAGGAATCAGATAATATGATCTATGAGATCATAACAATTGTATAAGATGTATGTTTGGAGCATAAACAAAATATTTTAAAATTGCTTCCATTGTCAAGGATCACGACCAAGACTATACTAGTGGATTGAGTTAACTTCCCATTCAATTAAATCCTTGGTCAAGGTTTAATCCCAATACTATTATAGTGGATAGTTTCCCTTAAAGAATTGGGTTCACAGACTATTACATTCCTTATTATCTTATGGGATAATAATCATTATGAATATTCATTTGAGGTATGTATAATTTCATTCCCACCCATCACATAATGAAATTATTACATATGTGTGCTACAAGATAATAAAAAATCTTTCACAACATAAATTGTGGAAAGTAAATGAGTTTAAAATACATTTAATGATTCCATCATAAAATAACCCATATAAATATAAGGTGTTTCATAAACACTTTAACATCTCATTATATTGTAACACGTGGAAATGAAAAAGTATTCAAAAAGTATTCATCATAATTTAGATAATTTTTGGGAAAGAGAGGGGTTTAATAGAGGCGTATAAAAATAATCATCATCATAATCCATCTAAAGAAAGATATTGGATGGAATCGTTGAAAAATATAACTATATAATAATATTTAACATCAAATATGTCATCATAAACGAAACATAAATTCCTTTAAAATATTAAATGGTCATTTCCTATGTAAAATATCATTTTCACTTTGAAATCACTTGTTAAAATTTTTTAAAAAATAAATATTAAGGAAAAAAATTTCCTTGAGAATAAACATGTGAATTATTAATAGAATATTCAAATTATTGATTTTTCATAATTTTGGGAGATTATATTCCTTTTTTTTTTGTTAAAATAATAATTCCTTTCACATTTATAGTAAAAAGTAAAAAGTTCCTCATGGGAAAAGTTATAAGAAAATTAATTCTAAAAAATATATAAGAAGACAATACCATGCAAATAGGATTTTAAAGAATCAAAGGAAATATTATAACATTTTTGAAATCCCATTAATAAAA
Source organism: Viscum album (assembly GCA_963277665.1). Classification (NCBI taxonomy): domain Eukaryota; kingdom Viridiplantae; phylum Streptophyta; class Magnoliopsida; order Santalales; family Viscaceae; genus Viscum; species Viscum album. Next base: position 774,140,698 of record OY728148.1, read on the forward strand.
CATAGATATAAGGAAAAATCTATTTTTTATTGAATAGAGAAATATATTTTAAATTTCAATATAACTATCATTCAGTATCATAAGTTCATAAAGTGATGAAAATTAATGTAATAGATTTAATTTCCAAAAAATGGTTTTTAGAGATAAAAACTCCTGGAATTATTTAGAGTTATGTAAGAAAAATTCATCTGTAGAAACTTGATCATACAAAATCATGATAATATAATGAGATTCTAACATAAATACCATACCCCCATGTTTACTTTTGAAACATATGCACCATGAAAGAATAAATTTAAATGCATATTTAAATATTATGAATATAAGGACAATCATTATATGGAATTTCAATGTGGGGATATATTAGCCACACAAACCTAAATATATATTATTTCTAACATGTCTCACCAAAAACTATTGAGACTATGAACCCTTACCCCTTTGGAAGTCTATCAATCAAAACCGCATGAAAAATAAAATATTATTTAGTCTTATAAACTAATTACATTTCATATAAGGAATAATAAAATAAATCCATTTCTATTATATTAATCACAAAAAATAATCATGTAGTGAATATGGGATATATCTCAAAGAAATAACAATGAGTCAGAAAACCTTTACCTCTAGTTTGAATTGATTAAAAATTACTCAATCATATTATTTAATAATGTTAATTTTATTTTTCTAATATTACATAATAATTAACATAAATATAGTATCATATATGATCTAATTATGAAAATTGAACACCAATTTAATAATAATTCATTTTTAAAATCATTATTTTAGGGTGTTAAATGATTTTTTATTTCCTATGAAATTTGGAATGGATGTTTTGAACCTTATAAATTAATCATGATTAAATAAACACAAAAATTAAAGTCTTGATATATATATATATATATTATAAATCCACATATATATATATATATTCAACCAAAAATGTTGGGATATTGAAATCAATTTTACCGTTTATGGAGAAGGTAGGTCATACATACAGATGAACGTTCTTTTCACATTTCAACAGATGGAATGAAAAAGGTAAATAATAATTCATCAAAAAATAATAATAATTATTCCATATATGTCATATATATATATATATATAATTTAAATATATCTTCATTAACATCCTTGTAAACCAAAAATGAAAAAAATAACATCACTTTGTCAATGCGGTAGTTCACACATACACACGAGTGATGTTGTAATTTATGTAAGGATTGGATAGAAATAAGGTATATGTGATATTATAATTATATAGTCATAACTATTCCACAATAATCATATATAAACAATAAGCCAATCAAAATAAATATCCATGAATGATGGCGAGGGAAGATGAATTCATTCACAATGTTGAGGCAGAAGTACACACATATGCACCAACAAAACATTACATTCCATTTGATGGAAAATTGGGTAGATAATAATGGTTAAATAATTAAATTAAAATTTTATTATACTTAGGACACTAAATATATTTTTATTTAAATCCATTGTTTTATAGGATGTTGAAATTCAAAATAGTTCAGGAAGGATAATTACCACTTCATTGTTATTCCTCCCTTATATCTATTCTTAATGACCCTTGGAATGGTCATTTAAGAATAAAAAATACTCTAGTTTAATGAAAAGGAATTTTAGTATCGAAGTTACCATATATTTTTTATATTTTAACCTCCATGTTATGTAAATAAGATAAAGGATTTATGGCCTTTTATAAGTGGAGGAGAGGACGCAGTTGGAATTTCCTAAAAGATTAAAATATAATAAAATCATACTAAATAAAATTGATTAAAAATGCACATAGAGTAAAATTTTGTACCAGAAAAGGTGGAAATATTTCTATATAATAATATTTAGATGTTCTTAATCAGAATAAGTCCTTTATCTATTAGTTTAACAATTAGGAAAATAGGTTTTAATCATACTAGTACCACTTTTTACCATTTTTTATTTTATATATAGACAAACAATATTTTATACTATTAAAAGAAATTAATTATTATTAATACAAATACAGATGCATTTAATCTCATAAAATTCACTTATGTGGCTGAATTAAAATTAAAATTTAAACACACAAAATTTGACAAAAATATGTTTCTCAAAAATAAACTATTCATAACTTTAAAAAGTTTTTATATCCAAATTAAACAACAAGTTTATTTAAATGAACAAAATTGGATTGTAAATTATATAGTTTAACTAATGAAAATTTTTAAACTATAATAAAAAATTGAAACTTTGTTAATATTTTAAATCAAATGGATGTCTTCACAAAAAATCACTATTTTCACTATTCATAAAAAAGTAAATATTTATAGAAAATTATTAGAAAATCAGACGAAGAAAACTTTGAAATTTATATTTCCAAAATTAATTTCATTTTATCCAATATTTGTTTCAAAAAATTTCATAAGTTATTTTTAATATATATGTGTAAAACACAATGAAAAAATTTTTATTGAAAATTTTATTTTAAGCATAAAAATAACATAAATAAAAGTCATGAATATTACTCATTAAAATGGAAATATTTAGATAATTCCAAATATAATTGATCATATTTCAATTTAATAAAAAATTCAAAAAATAACGGTACTTTCAAAATATCTTATTTAATAAAAATAAATAAAATTATTTAAAAAAAACTACTGTATTTTATGAATTTTAAAATTTATCATTTTAAAAGAATACAAAAATTACACACATTAAAAAAATTTATTCTGATTTAAAAAATAATGCACATTTAATAATATAAATTTTAAAAAAGTGGAAGAAATTATTTATAATATCCTTACACAAGAAACATTAAAAACAGTTTCTGAATAAAATAAAATTTTATTCATAAAATAAATTTACTAAAATCTTAGTGCTTAATCCCTAAGAATTAATATGTTTCTTTTTATTGAGTTTGAATATTTTACATATATATTTTATAATGAAATTACTAGTATTATTACCCTTTAATTCATTTTCCAGATTATAACGATCATATCTAAATAAAAATATTTCTATAATATATCTCATTTGACCTAAATAACATTTTTTCTACTAATTTTTTTTTTAAATTATTATTCTCTTAATGTAAATTTTTGTGTTGTAACATTATCCCCGATAAAATACATTTTTAACTGAAAATATTTTCCCAATCACCAAATTTTCAGTATTTCAAAATACCTGTATTGGAAACCTCGTCATACAGTGGGATGATAGAACATCCTTTACAAAAGAAAGTGGGAATATAATGGTTTCTTAATATAACACAAAAAAAGTTCTTATATGAGGATAATATTCCTAGGATGTTCAAATATAGGCATTGTTTAGATTACTATATTTGATTTTTTAACATAGGGTGATATAGAATATACTCAAGGAAAAGTAATGACCCCAAAACCATAAATTAATATAGGGCTAAAAGACCATAAATTCATCATAAATGAAGGTAATGTAAAATCCTTTTTAATTCAAGATAATTATCATGAAGTCGTGGTGTTCTCTTAATTTAAAAATAGATAAATCAATAAAATTCATTTATTTTGTATCATTTTATTTCATAAACACAATTTCCTCCTTTGGTTGGGATTTGATCAATTTATATATCACATCTCACTCCAACACATGAATATTCATGATTTATTTTTCATTATTAAAGCAGTAATATTAAAATTTAATGGACCATAGTAAAATTAACATTTTGAAAATTCATTCCTTCTTTCTCATAATATTTTTCCAATACAAAAATTGAATATCATTTGTCAATAAATAAATATAATCCATAATTTAATTCCTAATTATTAATAATAACACCTATATTTCAATATAAACAATTCCATAAAAACCTAACCATAAATCTTTTCCAAAATATATTTTAAAAAATTAAATTTAAAAATATATATATATATTATGTCACTAAATATCCTAAATAATTATAAAGTTAATCCACTGTATAAAATAATCTATCTTTGAATTTCACATACTAAATATGTGAATACCATGCTTGTATATTTACCTAAAACCCTATAATAACCATAATAACGATAAAGCCTTTATAAAAACATACATGATTCCAAAAAATATTTCTCTCTTATTTCTATATATAATTACATAGTCTACCAAATATGTTGAAAATTTTAAAAAAATCATTAAAATTAAACAATGATAACATAAGTTAATTTTTCATAAAATCAATATTATGTCCCATGGTCACCAATTAAATCTGATTTATGTTATCAATATTGATCATCACATTATTTTAATATAACATTAGTATATCAAAATCAGGCACCTGTTAAGGGTTATCATTGTAGAGAACCTATTTTTCCACGTAAGACTTTGGAATATTTCTATATATATTTTTAGAGATAGTAACTAATTTGATTCAGAGGCCTGGTGTTCCTGGAATTAATTTTATAAAAACTTAAAATATACTTTATTTTACATATGCACTATTTATTAAAGAAAATTGAAAAACTATTAAGCGAAATGTGATATCAGAAATTGAATAATTTGGTTGATTTTGAAATGCAATGTTTTACCAATACACGACCTAAAATAGGATGGCTAGGGATGGTTGGATAAAATAAGTTGTTTGTGTTGAATTAAGAGGGTTAATTAAATAACTAATTTGATTAATAAATTTATTCACCTGATATGGATTTCTATTTCAATGGAACATTATGGAAATTATTCAAAGTTAGATGCATAAACCCTATGAGAATTAAGATATGTTATTCCTCTTCTCTATTGGAAAATCAATGTCTGAAAATGATGAGAAATCATATCGAGGTAGATCGAGACGTAGCAAACACAATGACACCTCTCAATCATTGGTGAGAATGTTATTTGAGGAATAAATATCCCATTTTCATTTAAGACTCATCAATTCATGTTTTATTTAACAATTTATTAAATTGATTGATCCAGATCAAATTACTTCTTGATCTACATTCGATTTAATCCATTGTGTGTGCCCATGTATTTTCATTAATTTTTTTATTCATTTTTCTCACCCTCAATGACCCAATTATATAACCATTATCCAATAATTCATGGAAAATTATCCTTAAATAACTATTTTATTATTATTCTCTCCATTTTTTCTTTTTGTTAGTCATTATTAAACCTCGGGGTCACTATTCGACATTGTCTGATGTGACTGAGCAAGATCACACAGCTATATTTGTGATACATTCACATACGATGAATGGAATGATGAATTAGATATGGAATCAGATTATTCGTGGGATGTGGGTCATTGATTTTTTGAACTAGGTTCAAAATAAACATTCTATATGATGAATTTAGCATTGTGTGAGACATAAGAGTTGCACTTGTTCATACGGGAAGAATCAAGATCCAATTTTCGGCCACCAGATAGCCATAATATCAAGCTAGATAACGATCATTAATTTTTTGATTGATAAAATCCAATACCTAATGAAATGGATTCTGATCATGAATTAATGTAATGGATATAAAATTCTATTTAAAATGATACTTCAGGCCACGTAGTCTGAGGAATACCTGGAAAGTAGGTACATTGTTGTAGCGGCTAGTGTTCTAAGGAATAATAGGTATAACATGACTTTTTGGTCCTCCACAAATCATATGACCATGCTATGGTGAAGGAAAATTTATTATTATAAAACACTTGTACTGGAACAACCAGACACATTCTATATTCCAATGTACATGGGCCCATATACGATGCACAGACAGAACCCATAAGAATAAAATGAACCCTAGGTGATATAGACATGTCATGTACACTCTCTAAACCCAATGTATCACTATATGGAAAGTGATACTTGTACCTATAAGGACATGAATAGTCCATGGATCAGTACCTCATATCACGAGGGTCCCCTCACACACCATGAACCCCATATTTTCTATTGAGAAAAATTCAACTTCTCTTATCTCCATCTTTTGGACATAGAATTTTGAACATGAGAAACCTATCTTAAGGGTTTTTCTATATATAATTTAATGGTGGCCTTCATAATTTCTTTTTAGTTCTGATTCCACACTTTCTAGTAATAAATATTTTTTAAGAGATTCTGAATGAAATTAGTGATTTAGTTGGATCACTATGAGATTTAGAGTGGCACCCCCAACTAGGTTTTTAATGATTCCTCTACCTATCTATAGAGTTAAACCCACTAGATAGACATGGAATTGGTCCTCAATCTAATTTTAGAGTCTCACCCTTCTATTGAGTTAGGGTATGGGTACTATACCTACCAACCAAGTGGAACTCTTCTGTGGAGTCAGGGTATGGGTCCACAACAATGAGAGTTATACCCTCCAACTAAGCTTGGCATGGGTCCTCCATCTATAATCTTAGTGGAACCCTCCAATTGGTATGATAATGGGTCCTCTAATAACTACTAGAGTAGAATCCACATGTTTGGTTGGTCATGAGTCCTTTACCATTTACTTGTGTGGAACCCCCTTGTTGTTCCAGGGCATGGGTCCTTGGTGTAGATATTATTGTGCCTCAATTGTGTGTCATAGTGGCAAGGTGTGTCATGACTTGGATGTTTTATACAAGGTAGATGTTTGAGATGTTGGGAATCATTGATGGACTTCTATAACTTATGAATCTCTTTTCCTAGGATGGACTATGAGATATAGATCGTCTTCTAACTTTTTTGGCTTTATTTGGATTGAGAATATATATATATTTGTATCTATGTTATTGGATTCTTTTTTACTCTATTTATTTGGGTTGAACTATCTATTGTTTTTCTATTCCGATCATGTCTTTTACTTCCCCCCCATTCAAAATTTGGTGAATCCTAATAGGTCTAAATATACTCATCTTTTATGGGGTTTTCCCACACGTGTCATGTCTTATGTAGAGGATGTATATGTCATAGGTGACTATAGAGGATATTGGGGATGATTAGTTCACTGGAATACATATGGTGTTTGGAGCATGGAGATCTGAATGTAGGATATATGAGATTATTAATTTCTTGTTTTGTCATGTTGGGACTTCTATCAAGTTGGGTGTGTTTTTTTTACTTTTTATTTTATATTTTCATACTCTTGTACACCCATGAGGCTTTTGATGCTTGGTTTATATTCTATCTATTTTATTTTTTAATTATTATTCATCTATGCTTATATATTTATATGGATGCGTGTGTGAATAAATATAAATTAGGAAAATTCCTCCCATGTTTGATATGCCTTTCTGGATCTTATAGCTAACCCTTATCCTATGGAGGTATACTTGGGGTAGTTAAATCTCGATCCCCATTGGTTTATGTCATTATAGATTGGTATGAGATGTGGATTAATCCTTAGGATATTATTTGTAGTAGTACCATTATGATGGTTTGGATGGGATTTAGGGAAATAGTGTCAAAGTGTTTAAAATGTGAATTTCAGACATAGGAATCTAGTGATGGTATAGTGGATAACTTATCTATTCATAAGGACCATGACTTAATGATTTTTCACTTGCAATACTGAGGCAATGTTTGAAAATATCCATGGTACATGCATCATTTTGGATTGTGTCTTTGACAATACCTCTTCAGTCAACTCCCCATTCTTTATATATATTCTCATCATATAATGGTACGTCTTGATTTAATTTTTAGGATGCATCCATGACGATATCCATCCAGGATACCATTTCTGGATCGTGACAACTATCCAATGAGTGGTAAGGCCTAAATTCAAAGTCTGTCATGTGAGATCCTTCCTCTAGGTGTTCAGGTTGCGGTACCCCCACCTATTGAGAGGTAGATCATACTAGTATGATAGGTTGAGGGTGTCTGTTGGATTAACACAATCCTCATGTTTTAGAACTAGATGCCACTAAGGTTCTAGAGCATTATAGATCCCAATTTAGTAGAGGATTGGATAGATCAGGTGGTCTATGTTTTCAATATTATCCATACATCAATGGATTAGGAGGTTGTTCTAGAAACTAGTATTTTCCAAGGATCATTAGGGAATTGGTGGAGTCTTGTTTCCCATATGCTTGATGAGTAGAAACTATCATTCCCTAACTTCCATTAGATATTTCATGAGGAGTACTGCCCCTCTATTTTTTGGATCATTTCAGATTGAATAGTTTCAAGAGATACCACAGGGAGGAGAGAAAGTTGATGAGCATTATATAATTTTTTGACCTTATGTCGTACTCCTAAGAAATGATCTAGATCACTACTTTTAAGAATATATGTTTGAGTAGGTATTAAAGGGATATATTCATTCCAAATTAGTATTCATGTGATTTCACACCTATTTTGGGGTCTTGGGGCTGGTGCTAGTGATTTATAGATTCCATCAAGAGTGATTCTCAGTATATGAAGCTAGCAGTGGGTTTTATAGTGTGGTGTCATCTGTATATGCTTGTTGACGAAACTCAATGGGATCTTGGTGAGGTAGATCATCCAAGGATCTATTTTGGGCTTGTTGTCAATGTAATAAAAGAGAAACATTGTATTCTATAGTGGTGTGGTTATATTCATGTGATGGGTGAAGTAACATGGAGGGAAAATTCCCAACCTTTTGTTCTTAGAAAAAAAGTAAGATAGAGGATATACCTCTACAGTAGAGGCAGTTACATGATCAAGGATCTCCCATGTGTGGGTAGGGTGGCCCCTAGCTAGGAATAACTGTAAAAAGAGCTGGTGGAGCTCTATGAGTATGATATATGGGTGGTGGACAATTCTATGAAATTCTTCCACCACCACCACAAGGTCTCCCATATCTGACTCTAGTATTCAGAGGTTGAGGATGAAAACACCTATAGGATATTAACTCATAAAACCTAATGGAACCAGAGATTATTGTAGGTATTATAATTATTTGTTCTACTCTTATCATAGTATTAGTATAAATATATTCACATTATTCCTTTATCTCTATACTCCTCCTGAAAAATCTGGAGCTCCCAGTAGAGACCTCAACCCAATTGCTTTGTCTTGAAGTTCATATAGGGAATGATTCTTCTATATCATTCATTTGATGAAAATTTGAGATATATCTTGATAGATATTGGTTCATGAGGGAACTTTTTTTTGTCATCATAGAATCTTATGACGTCATATTGGGTATGGATTGTCTTATCATGGACTGATCTGAGATTATCTTTAAATTCAAATGTGATATAAGGCTTTTCACTAATGGGATGATATTCCCCATTATGGTCGATTGAGATATCATGGTTAGTAATTTTTGTTCTGGTATTAGGTGGTTTCATCCGATCACCCATCATTTATTTAGTGTATCCCTTGGTGTAGTAAGACCATTGGGAATCTGGATTCCTTCAATCATGAAGGATTCTATAGAATTCTTCCATTAGGATGATTCATGAATACCAATTAGGTATGAGATGGATTTTTGAATCAACATGAATCTTGGGAATACTCTATTATATTCTGTAATATATTCAATGACCCCTACCAAGCTTTAGAATATGTAATTGTAGTTGAAGGACCATTAAAAGAAGGGTTTTATCAAACCCAGTGTTTCGCCCTCAGGAACTCCAATGTTGTTCGTGAAAAATGTAGAAGGGGCCTTATGAATTTGTGTGGATTATTGTTTCCTGAACCATGAAATGATAGATAATAATTATAATTTTTTAGAATTAATAACCCCTTTAACAAATTTCAAGGCACAAGATGGTTCTCAAATATTGATCTCTATCCGATCTTCCACCATTAGTTCAGTCATGTGGTTGATATTCTAAATCTAGAATTATAATTTCACTATAGACACTATGAGTTCAAGGTCAAGACCATTGGTTGGATTAATTACCCCACCAAGTAGATTGATTTCATGAACTAGATCTTTCGACCATACTTGAACAATTTTATTGTCTTCATTGATGTCACACTCATATACACTATGTTAGAGGAGGAACATAAATAGAACATATGTATGGACCAAGATTTTCTTTAGTAGAACCATATTAATGGTAATTTATCAAATTTATTGTTCAATATCCATGACGATAACTTTCTATGGAATTTAATTTCTAATCAAGTTTTATCCATGGAACTGGAAAAGATTGATGCAATTCATTCTTGGTATCCACCAAGGACCATGTTAGAGGATCATATTTTTCTCATCTAGGAAGGGTATTATAGGAGGTTTGTGCAATATTTCTCTAGGATTACAACCCCTTTACCTCCCTAACAAAGAAATGGAATCCATTTACCTAGATTGTGTATTACTAGAGGGACTTTGATAAGTTTAGTATGAGGTTGATGAGTGACCATGTAATTATACTACCAGAGGAGGGCATGGAGTAAGTAGTGTATTGTGATTCCACAGGAGCTGGGATTACCTGTGTGTGAATGCATAGATAGGTAGCTGTCATATACGGGTCAGGTTCTTTGAGATCCCATGACTTGATCTACACGAATCATGACATATATCTAACAGTGGTAGTATTCTCACTAAGGATATGTGCTACTATTTTCTAGGATAAATCATCATGGTTTACTAATACCATCAAATTCCGGGGTATGTGTTCATATAGAGAGACTTGAACCTATGATAGTAGTGTTGTTTGGAGTTCCTGTAGGAATTTGACTTCGAGATCATCTATATTCCAAGGAAGGGAATCATTGTAGTAGATTACCTTATATAGAAGTATCATTCTCTCTTAGTAAAAAATATTTCTAAGTCATGGAATTCCATGAAGATGACCCTGGTTGAGTAGGAGGGTAAAGGTTTTCTTCTTTTGATGGTGTTGACCCCCTGGTACTCAAGCATATGAGAGAGACCCAGTTGATAGATATTGACTATTAGGTCCATATTGATAAAAAATCATCAGGATATTAATCCAATCTATTTTTTAGGGGGGAATCACAACATCCAATTCCCAGGACAAGCGGTTGTCCCAATCATGATGCAGGAGAAGGCGATGTTAGAGTTCCACCCATATAATTTTTATATACACCCATTTGTAGGGAATATATAGAGATAGATTCAACATATGTTTTTTTGGTCCAACATGAGATGGAGCGTGGTTGTTTTCGTTTCACAATGCCTCACTTGTCAGGAGATAAAGGTAGAGCCTCATGTCCCAAAGAGTATCTTGTAGCCACTTGAAATCCCAGAGTTGAAATGGGATGGAATATCCATAGAATTTGGGAAAATCCATCCCTGGATAATGATGTTACATGATTTCATCAGGGTGATAGTTGACCAAATAATAAAGCACACACACATCCTTACTATCAGGGAACAAATTTTGGTTGATAGTTTGGGGAATATGCACATATGAGAAATTTTTCTCCATCATGGGGTTACCTCAACAATTGTCTCTAATAATGACATGTGGTTCATGTCATGGTTTTAGAGAGTCCATCAAGAGGAATTTGGGACATATATGAGGATGAGTACAACCTTTCACCCCTAGATAAATTGGAATACCGAGCGCAATATGAAGGAGTTGAAGGAAATGTAGAGGGACTATGTGATAGTATTTGTTTAGAGATGGGAGGATCACGTTACTTTGGTATTTTTTTTGTAAAATAATAGATATCACTCTAAAATATTCATGGAACCTATTTAGACCCTATATGGAATACCATGATGGTCACCCATGTCTTAGAAAAAGATCGGTGAGTCGTCTCTTGTGGGTCCAAAGATGGTGCAGATGATAATGGAGAAGGTCCAGGTCATCCATGAGTAGATGAAGATACACCAGAGTATAAATAAATGATCTACATTTAACGTTATAGGAATTTGGAGATAGATTAGGGAGACACATTTTCCAATTAGTCTCCCCACGAGGAGGATTACAGATATTTGTCAAGGGATGAAAGAAATACTTGAGGTTCATTAGGCCATTCGAGATCTGGAATAGGGTTGGATAGGTTTTTTACTTCCTTTCACTACCCCTACAATTAGAATAGGTGGACATAATATCCAATTATTCTTATCTTAGGACATACATTCATGATCCAATTCATATTTTGGACTAGGGAATGAGGGAATTCATGTATTTGTCCATTTATTGTAGAGAAACCATTGGTGATCAAGGATTGATGGGTGGGTAAAATGTAGGGATGTACCATTCCTTTGGTTCATGTGTTTGAGTGGTACAAGAGAGTGTATGAGAGCTCCTAATATCTATATTGCGAGACGTGGGCTCATATCTCAATATATTTTTAGTTATTCTTTTTGAGGATGAAAAGATTAAAAGAGGGAATTATGTAGAGATATTTTTCCCTTTTAAGACATTAGAATATTTATAAATATATTTTTTGGATCGAGGAACTGAGACAGAAATATATTAAAGGCCCACTATGAGAGAAATTTGATTTATAAAAATATTAAATATTTTTTTATATTACGAAAATATATTTTTTAAAAGAAAATGGGATAAATCATAAATAAAATCACAGATTATAAATATGACACAACAGCTGATACCTAACACACTTTTTATAAGAAACATGTCCGAAAATTGGTTAGCTTGTGGGGAGGTAGGTGGGATAAAGGTAGAAATTAGTGGTGAATTCAGAGGGTTAATTAAATAATTAATTTAACTAATATATTAATTAGCCAAATTTGAATTTAATTATATATAAACCATTAAGGAAATTATCTTCGGTTGTCTGTATAAACCTAGGGATAATTGATAAATTTTATTCCTCTCCTCTATTATAGATTCAAAATCAAGAAATGTTATGACTCTTGATCGTGGTAGATTGTGACACAGTTAATGAAACAATCCATACTAATCAAAAGGAACATGTTATTAGATGGTGAAAAAAATAAAATCTTTAGTTATGAAATTTAAATTAGTGTTTTATTCCCATATTGATTATATTGATTGAGTAGGATCATAGCACTTCTTCAACATCCATTGATTTGAAACATTGCATATGCCCACGTATTGACATTAATTTTTTTATTCAATTTTCTTACCCCGACACCAAATTTTTTAACTATTGGCCAATAAATATTCTATAATATTCATTTAAAATCTATTTTCTTGTTCATTTCTCCTGTTTTTCATTGTTTTAGTCATTGTTTGACCACATGGTCATGATTTGACACTGCTGAGTGGGACTGAGCCAGATGGTACCTCTAGGTTCATAACAAATTCATGGGAGAAAATTGGAATGATGAATCAAAGATGGAATTAGATGATTCATGGGTTGTGGGTGATGTTTTTATTAAACAATGATATAAATTTATAATTGAGATAATGATTTTAATGTAGTGTGACGTGTACAAGGTGTGTGGTTTCATGCATGAAGAATTAAGATCCTATTTTGGGCCACTATATTGCCTGAATTACTAGCCGAAGCAAAATCCACATTATTATAGTGACTCAGAGTCATGATCTGAAGAAGCTTCCATAGATCTTATGTCCTTGAAATGGATATGTGAATCTTTCAAAAACATGACTACACATCAGGTAGTTTAATGAACACACAGTGTGTGGTTCCTTGGGTATGGTCTCAAGGGTTCCATGGAATTATATGTACCAAAATCTGTGTCAGACCCTTAAATATTGGGTGAAATGTTTCTAGAAATTCATAGTGTAATATTGGAGTACACGGTCGTGGGAATGGTCAGTCACATTCTATGTGCCAAAGAAAAGAAATATGTTCATGGTACATGTTCATGACCAATGAGATCTGGAAGGACCACGGGTGGCTTGAGCACACTATGTAGACCATCTACATGTCATGTATCTCTACATGTGTAGTGATCCATGTACTAGAGGGGCATGGCTTGGAAATAGAGTGGTACCACACTTATTTCAGGTCCCCTCACATGCCATGTACCCCTTCTTTCCTTTTGAGAAAACATCAACCTATCATATCCCATTTGTTTGGACCTGGATTTTAGATGGTGAGTAGACTACCCTATGTTTTTTATGTATATAATGTTATGGTGGACCCTATATTAGCTCTCTAGATATGATGAGTCATGTTAAAGGAATTATTCTTATTTAGGTGATGATCAAAGATCATAGTGATCAGGTATGATCACTAGGGGATTTATAGTGGAACCCTCTTGACAGGGTGGGCATGATTCCTCAACCAATATATAGAGTTTCACCCTCCTGTGGGATATGGAATGGTTACTATATATACTTTTAAAGTTTCACCCTTCTATAGAGATAGGGCATGGTTTTTATACCTTTCCGCTGAGTGGTACCCTCCAGCGGAGTTAGTGTATGAATCCTCAACTATAGAAGTGGTACCCTCTAGGCTGGTATTGTGTGGCACCCCTTTCTCTAATACTAGTGGAACCCTCCAGCTATTCTAGGTATGGGTCATCTAATGAATACTAGAGTGGAAAAATCTAGTTCGACTGGGCATGGGTAATCTACTGACTACTATAGTGTGACCCTTGAGATGGGATTGGAATGGGTCCTCTACTATTTACATGACTCGAACCCTCCTGTATGGACAAGGCATGGGTCTTCTAGCTATATAATGACTGAAACCATCCTATTTTACATGGGAATGGTTTTCCTATTTATATATTGTTTCCTATAAACATTGGGGCACATTGGTGAGGTGTGGCATGAATTGTAAGTTTTTTAATACACAGATGTATGACATGATGGGCATCATTGATATACTTTTGGATCTGACAACACTTTTTCTCTTAATATGGGATTGGATATGGAGATCCACTTCCCTATAATTTGGGTATATTTAGTTTGAGATTATATAAATCAATATACATATTGTTGGATTCTTCTTATTCTATTTCATTTAGTTTATTTTTATACTATCTTTCTATTACCATCATGTCACTTACTACTCCCCTTAGCTTTCGAGGAGTCATACAGTGTATGAATATACACATACCTTCTTGGATTCTGCTACTAATTTTATGTCTTATAAAGATGGTGTATATTTATTATTTGAATAAAAATGATCTTATAGATTCATTGTTCATTGGACCATGTACACTATTCAATTCTTGGAGATTAGGATATATACTCTCTCTGCAGTTTAACATTTTTTTATCAGGTTGGTACTTCTATATAGTTGGGAATGTATTTTTTCCATATAATTTTCGTTTTACATAGTCATTCTCTTCTACACCTTAGTGGTTTTCCATGGATGCTTAATATTGTAGTTGTTTCATAATCTCATTATTGGTCGATTACCAAGTGCTAGATGGATTGTCTTATTTCACTACGCGACATCGACCATTTTACCACTCATATCTACTATGAAGTTAATATGGTTGTGGATGGAATTTCTAATAAAGGAGTAAGTCATAATATTACTGGATGACCTCCCTGATGATATACTCCCACTTAATGAGAAATATTATAATATGATCTGTTCTTTTAGATTAATGCAATCTCATTTTATTTAATAAATTGTGCTTTGGTCTTTTGGATAAGGCATCACATTCTGTAAAAAATGATATGTATTCCAAGGCTTTTCACCAACCCATGGCCTATAGAGGTGGGATTGGTGTAGTTTTGGATCACGCCCTGTGGGGCTAGTTTGTGAAAATAATTCCCTCAATCATGTGTTTTCAATAAAATATCACACTAAAATTAAATTATATTTCTTTTTAATCATCACCATTCAAAATATTCCTATAAATCCTTATTGAAAAACTTTTTAAGATCAATCCTTATATGTTTTAGGGTTATTATATATAGAATATTATTGGTAAAACACATTAATATAAAATATTCTAAAATCCCTATATAACAAAATTTAGTACTTACACATCAACTATTGGCATATAAAAGGTTCTTCCTTGTTTTAGGAGTTAAAATTTTTATTAAGTTATTTATTAATATAATTCTTATATTAAGTACACAAAATATATTAAAATATAAATGGAATCATAGGGTGAAATTTTTTTCTCTCCATATAAATCTCCATTTTTAACATCCATTTAAATATTTATTCCCTTGTTTTCAAAGCCTGAATATTTTTTTATTTCATCTAATATAGTTTATTGAAGGTTTATTCCAACATACTTTAAATGTAGGAATTTGATTATTATTCACTCAAAAATCATCTAAAACATATTTTTCTCTTATTATTTGTCTTAGTAATCTCACCCATGTTGAAATTTTTCATCATATAATGAGATATATAATTAGGCTTAATTACTAGATTCAACATTAAATCACTAATTTTTCATAGTTTCCCTTGAGGAAAACAATTCTATTGTTCATCACATTTAACCTAAAAACAATTACTTCATGTTCAATCTTTTAACTAATATAGAAATTTAATAGTGTGAGAAACAATAATCATATAGAGGAACTACATAGTCATGAAAATTAATTTAAATTGTATCTAAAACATGACACCATCATTTCATGCTAAGAAACCTAATGTTTAACATAGGTCATCCATGGTCATAATCTATTAAAATCCATTATGATTGTTCATAATGAACAAATTTATTACCCAGGAATACCACTCAAGAGTTTCAAAAAAGTTATGTAGTAACAGAACACAACTATGCTCCAGAGTGAAAGATGAAATATTCTCAATTATATATTTTTTTATTAATAACATTGATGGATTTTTTCTAAAACAACTTCCACATGTAGTATCAATATAGGGATGTATTTCAAGGAAATACACACACCATTACATATGATAAAAAAGATTTTTCTCTTAAATATAGGATTATCTAAATTGTTATCACTAAAAAAATTTCACACTATCTTCCAAAGGAAAATAAAACTTTCACTAGTACTAACTATAGTGACCCAAACATTTCCTAGTGGAATACTACTTCTTATTATAGGAATATTCAGTAAATTACATTATGATACATGACGAAATGATATATGTTTTGTTTTTTAGAAACATGGATACATAACAAATTTCGTAATATATATACAACATCACCCACTATGTTCGTTGTAAATAAAAACATTCTTAGACATATAATACTAAAAACCATGCATTATTATCTAGTGAATGGAAACATAAGAATGTGTGTGTTAGAATGATCAGTTTGGGTAAACAATGTTGATATCAAAGATCACTTAATTATTACAAGATAACAAGGGTACTAAAAAAATGAAAGATGAAAATTTTAAATAAAAAACATGCATATTTAGATCATAATCTTGAAAAATGGAATAAGTATTGGATGATAATAATACATGAAATATAAAAGGAATCATTTAACATAATACATTTTAGAATAAAATTGGTATAATATATAAGTTTGTGTCATACAAATAAGTACATAAAAACATTTCCTTATTTAAGGATCACTACCATTTTTGTCATAGTGGAGTGGGTTCACTTCTTATTCTATTATATCCTTAGGCAAGGTTCACCTCCCAGACTATTATAGTGATCAGTTCCTTGTACTAAATTGGTTCCACTCCCCATTCCTATCCTTATTACATCACAAGATATGTTTATTTATCTAATTTATTAGAGATATATAAGGATTTTGTCTCACACATACTATAAATAAAATAAAACATATATGTTCCGAAAAATCATAAAACATTAATCATAGAAAACCCCATGATAATAAAATGGGTTTAATAAAAAAATATTCATTGTATCATAAAATATCATGTGGATGTGAAACTGGTTTCATAAGAACTTCATCCTCTTATCATATAAAAACCTTTTGAAATGAAACTTGTATCATAATGGTTTCACCAAAACATAATTAAACCCCTAGTAAAGAAATGGTATTCATATAATCAACCTTAAATAAGCATTATAAAAAACATCCAAATAAATAAAATGGATGTTATCATTGTATAATATCTGCAGTAAATAGTATGTAACATAAATGATGTTATCATAAATTAAATAATGAATTTAAAATTTCACTAAAACATTCCTTTATAAAAATATCATTTTTTTACTTTGAAATAACTTAATTAATGCTTATAAAATTTCCAAATTTTATGGAAAAAATCAGTTATAAGAACCATGTAAACTAGTGAAAGAAGCTTCAAAGCATTTAGCGGCTATAATGACATGAAATTCAGTTCATGTCGTGTTCTTTAAAACAATGATTCATTTAAAAAGAAACAATAAAAGAATCTTATTAAAAAAAAATACAAGATATTTAAAATTAACCTTTTTAAATCCAATCATGGGTAAATATGAAATTAAAGTATAATATTTTAATAGTAAAAAATCTTGAAATCATTTTTCAAAAACATAGATATAGAAGACAATGTATTTTTTATCAAAGTGATACATAAATTATATTTTACCTAAAAATATTATTATATCTTCTAGAGTTTAGAATAAGTGGAAAGTTAATGTAATTAATGTCTTTTATATAAATAAACAGTGAAGAAATTTTCTCAAGAAATCATTTATAGCTATGTCACGTATTTTCATCAATATAAACATGATAATAAAAAATCATTATAAAGAATGATATTGTAACACAAACCCCTTACCATTTTGGTATGTTTTGAATTAGAATATCCATGAAAAACATCAAGAGAATCATTAAATATCAATAGAAAAGTATAATAATGTCATAATATTTCAGTGGGGGTTTATATATACTTCATAATTGTAAATAGCTGCATAACATGAAACATGTCTCAATGAAACAATATTGGGATGAAGAACCAATATCGATTTGGTAATCATTGAATAAAAACATTATGGGATAGGGAAAATGATATGGATTTTTAAACATGAATAATTTAAAAGTAAATATGTGTATATATATATATAATACAGTACTGCGAAGTATATATGACATACAACAGAAACATTTTATAAATATGTCACATGTCTCACTAAAATAAAAAAGGGATGAAGAACCCCTACCGAGGGTTTGACTTATTTCAAAATAGATCTAACCTCCTTTATAATAAAATTAAAATTATTAATGTTATATACATTTATAATATAAAAAATATAATATCAAATAGGATAAACTTATAAAATATCAACACCCATTTATTAATAATTTATTTTTTAAACCATAATTTCTGACTTTTAACTATTTTATTTTTAATTAAAATTTCAGTTTGGTAATTCATGTTCTTGTATTTTATTACTTTTTTCATCATATAAAAAATTTTAATCATGATATAAATATCATATATATTTATTATATATATATTTACATTCATCTATAAATGGTATATAAATAATAATAATTACACAATTCATAGAAATTGTAGGTCGAACATACACATGAAAGATGATTTCACTTTTCGATGAATGAAATAAAAGAAATTAAATGAATGGTTCACCTTTAAAAAATAATAATTAAATAATATATACCATAAATCATATGTAAATATTACTTTATTACTATCTATGTAATTCAGAAAAGAAAAACGAATCACATCATTTCAAATAGGTGGTAGCCCACATGTACACACGAGTGACGTAATCATTTTCTTATGGATTAGAAGGTAAAAAGGTAGAAATGATATTATAATTATAGAAGCATAAATATTTCATAAATGTAAAATATATACATTAAACATATCATAATAACCATACTTGAAAGAAATTGATGGGAATTTTATAATTATGTAGAGGTGGTAGTCCACACGTATGCATGGGGGATAATTTTAGATCTCGTTTGAAAAAAATATATTTAATAATGGTGTTTCCATTATCACAATAGAATTAAAATTTATCATTGTTTTTTAAGATATTATTTTATGAAAAATAGAATTGATTTAGTGTTGGTATACGAAGAAATAAATTAAAACATTTTGAGTAGGATGATTTCCTTATCTTTGGTAGTCCACCATTATATCCTTTTCTAAGGACCCATGGAATGGTGTTTTAAGAAAATCCGAAAATGAAATTCATCTATAGAAAAGTTTAAATTATAATTGGGCTAGGGTTTTCTAAGCTAGAAGTTTCATGTCTGTTTAGAGAAGAGAATGTAGGGGTGACCTTTTATAAGAGGGGTGGATGACAAACATGAAATATATTAAAATATCAAAATATAATAAAATAATAATCAAGAAAAATGATTTAAAATGGAAATATATTTTAGTGTGGGATGTGATATTTTAAAAATATTTCTATAAAATAGAATTAATAAAATTTTAAGTTGTAAAAATACTCTTATCTCTTAGTTTACCTCCCCCCCCCCGATAAAATCATTTTAACGTTAACCGTTTTAATATATTTTTACTACTTTTATTATTTATTATGGATGAAAATTATGATGATAATATTAAATAATATTTATTATTATGAATGAAAACATTAAATTGATATATAAAATAAAAAAATTTACTTCATATTAAATCTGAAAAAACAAGATAAAAATCCATTATCCAAAAAAGTGAATTCTAAAGTATAAAATTTTTTATATTAAAATCATGTATATTTAAAATAAAAAATAAAATTATGTTCCACAAATAAATCTTAAAATATTAAAGTCATATTAAATAACCCGAATGATATGAAAAAATGAGTTACCTTGCATCACACATAAATATGACCAAAGTTGAGTTTTACCAAATAATATTTCATTATTAATATTATTATTTAATATAAAAACAATTGCTGGGATGTTGGAATTGTGGGTAACAATATGATTAAAATATTTATTACAATATATATATTAACAATTTTTATTATTATACTATTTATTAGTATAAAATAAAAATAAAATAAAATAAAATGAAATGTTTTTTTAAAAAATTACTTTTCTAAAAGACGGTAAAATCATTCTTTGCACAAATAATTTAGAATTAATTTTTAAAAATTTGGGAAAATTTATATAAAAAATAAATATAATTTTTTTTAATTGTAATTACAAAATTATCTTAGGTCTAATTTTTTGTATTTTTCCTGGAACTCTCATTTTTTGATGAATATTGAAAAATTATAGATTTTAACTGAAAACTTCAATTTTTATTAATAATTATTAATGTTAAATTATATTTTCAATTAGTTCATAAGTAAAAATATATAAATTATTAAACTATTAATCCAATTTATGTCATTGGAATAATTTTTATATAGAATTTAGATATAAAATCATAGTAAACTTTTGATGATTTTCACTTTAAAATTATGCTTTCTCCACTGGTCTATGAGATTAATTTTAAATTATTTTTTTCAAAATATTTTGTATTAAATTAAAATAATGGATTACATATTTATAATCATGAAAATTTATAATTTATAATATGTTCAACTTAATTTTTTTCCAAAATTATTAGTGAATGATGTTAAAATTATTTACAAAGATTAAGAGAAAAATAAGATTACCAAGGGATTAATCATTAAACATTAGGGTCCAACTAACCTACACATTTGTACAAAACATATTGTATGGATATATTTTGACTCTTGAAACATTATAATCTAATGTTATAAATTTTGTGTTACTTTCTCATGATTTTGGACCATATAATATTTTATGTAAATAAAAAACCAAGAAATATACCTTTTTTCATTAATAATTATAAAGATGAGGGATAGGGATGAATCCACATTGTATAGTTTATATATATTATTTATAAATATATACTAATTATCATTTTCATAATTGTTCATATTTAATTTTCTAAGATTAATTATTTTCTATTAATTATTATAAATTGATAATACTCTAATTATTTAGTTAATTATAAAATAAAATAAATGATACAAAGAATATTAAAAGTTAATAATACTTTATTAATTATTGTGTAAAATATTTTTAGATGAATATGAAATTTTACAGGTATTTTAACTTAAATTATTAAAATTCACATATTTTAGTGATATTGTTAAATTAAAATTAACTATTTAATGTCAAAATTGATATTAATGTTATTTTATTATAAAAGGATATTTTATTGATATATTTAAAATTATTAAAACCCCTATATTCATCCAATTTATTTTTAATTGTTTTAAAAATCATAAAATGTTCATTCATGGACAAATTTATCTTTAATAATGGCTATAGTGAGCCATAAATATAAAATCTCAGTCAGTGCATTTAGTTTTAAGAAGATTTTGTATGTTATTTATGATTATACATGAACTAATTTTTATGAAAAATATGATTTTTATCATAAAAATTAGATATAATAATTAGTAATTTTTCTATATTTTAGAACAATTATTATTATAATTTATTTTTAATGGATAAATAACTTTTGTTATAAAAAAGAAAATATAATGAAAAAACCAAAATATTAAAATAAGGAAACATAGGAGTTAGGGAACAAATGTTTTTAAAAAATTTATTATATTGTGTATATGAGGTTTTTATAGATCATATGATCCATGAAACCTGTTAATTATAAATATAGGAGCCACCTGATGTAATTAAGACCTTCCATTAGTGAATATTATTGTGTAATTACAAAAATTTCTCTTCTCCTAAAATATAAAAGTGTACACACTCCCCTCACTTCTTCTCACCTTTAAATATATTTTACTCATCCAAAATCTACCCAAATAACTTCCCAAAATCCCTCCCCTCCATTTAGAAGTGATATTTTTATCATAAATCTCACATAGTAGGGATTTAATGAAACCCTAATGAGGATATCCTAATAAGAGAAAATGATCATCTGAAAGAGTTTTTATTTTATTTCCTACCCCAACCCCTTAAATTATTATTATAACATGATTGTATAAGAACCTTTTTATCCTAAATATAATTATATTTTTTTAAATTAATTTTATGAACTAAAATATCACACACCTATATAAAAATGGGTAACGAAAACTTTGTTCGTATGTATGGAGGACTATTACCACGCTAATCGATGTAGATTATTTCCTTTACCACCATTTAAGGTTGTGAGTAATTATAGATTTATAGTTTATATATAATATATGTTATATTTATGATTTTATTATATATATGGAACTGTTATATCACACATACCATCATGCTTTATATTTTGTGGGAATGTGATATCATCGCTTGTGTGTACGGCAAACTACCACCACACGAAGTGATGTGATTCATTCATGATTTATATGGATTGTATTAAAGATTTTTTTAATAATGATAAGTGATATATATGACATAAAATTA
This sequence comes from Viscum album, assembly GCA_963277665.1. NCBI lineage: Eukaryota > Viridiplantae > Streptophyta > Magnoliopsida > Santalales > Viscaceae > Viscum > Viscum album. Next base: position 774,163,675 of record OY728148.1, read on the forward strand.
TAATTTAAATAAAATATATTTATCATTTCATTTTTTTAATATTATATTAAAATTGATACAACATTGATGCATACATATTGTCTACCATCTCCATGAAGGGTGTATTTCATTTCCTATCAAGAAATTTTATGAATTACTATAAATCCACATATACTAAAAATATATGATTTTAAAATCATAATTTACATTCCTGATATTATGAAATCATGATAATGGTAAAATTAATAAAAAATAATATGTCAAAACACACTCAAATAACAAATCAATTAACACCCAAGACGATTAAATAATGAAATATGATTAACGTATAGGTGATAATTTTTTATAAAAAAGATCATATATGATATTGAAAATATTAATATGGTTTTGGTATGATTTTATTACACTTTTAAAACAATTACAAGATAATTTAAGGAGAAATCAACTAAAAGGAATCATATGGTAAGGGTTTTCTTCCCAATTTCATTTCATTGAGGCACATTATAATGTGCACACCCAATTAATTTTATATGGTTTATATAATTCCATTTGTATTTTAATATTATAAATAAATAATTATTCATGGAATTTTAAGTTTCCATTTGAATTTTTTCCCCAAATAGGTTGGAATTAATCAATACATGTGGTAAAAAAAATTATAACCCAATTTATTTTCAATGGGTTATACCTTTTCATTGTTTTAATTAATATTATAATATTATATGTGTGATTAATTTTGAATATATATTGTTTTATTTAAATGTATTTTATATCAATTTATTGTTAATAAAAATAATCTATTCATTTTTTTAATATCACTTCAACCTTATGATCTTCATAAGTGTTTACTTCACAATATCATTTTACTCGGGCTTGTTTGCACATAAATTTTGATTCGAATAAATTATTAGTTCATTGGTTAATAAAATATTTAATTTTATTATCATATACTTGTTAACGTTTATTATCAATAAATAGAAAAAAAATCAACTTCCTGGTTACTTTTGTTTTTTTGAAAATAATTTTATGAAATCCTAACTTCATTTCTTTTATCTGATAAAATGTTTTTCCTTCAAAAACCATCATTTATAAAATAAATAAGAATTTTTGTAACCATATAATGATTGTACATTAATGTAATTTTCACCCATTATCACTCTTTAAAAAAAATTAATGAATATTTATGTCATTTTCAAAATAATGCGTGATTGGATTTTACAGAAAAATTGAATGGAAATATAGTTTTCATGTATACGGTATGAAATAAATTTAACCCAACAGAACACTCAAATTTTTTAAATATACTTTTATAAGTTTCAAATGTTATTTTGAATTAAAAAATTAATCAATATTTTTTCTAAAATTTGTGTTTTTAAAATTTATTTTAAAAGGAAAGGATTTTAAAAATATTTTTCAAAATGAAGATTATGGGACTCATCCCTAAGCCACTAACTCCTCTTACTATGTCACTAATACAGATTTATGGCCCATCAAGTATAAGAGAATTCATTTACATATTTCCCTACCAATCATGTCTGCATTCCTGTCAAATAGTTCATTTAAAGGGTGAGTATAAAATAAGAAGGATTTCCTCAATACTCATATTCATATCTATGCATGATAAAGACTAATAATTGTAAATATAGTTAACATTAAAAAGTCCTAATAAATTTATTTAAAACATTAATTTGTTAAAAACATTCTATAATGAAAATTTCAAAATATATCATATTAGAAATCATTTTCTAAAAATTTATATTTATTGGAATATATTAAAAAAATAAAAACATATATTCTATATTAAGAAAAAAATTATTTTCTAAAAACATCACTTTATAAAACTCTTCAACGTCCCAAAAAATTAAAAATATTCTACTTCCTAAAACTACAAGAAAATATAATTTTCTAAAATTTTAATATGAGCCAGGGAGTCACTAAAAAATACTTATATTCTCAATTTCAAAAAAATAATATTTTTTAGGGTCACTTGGAAAACGAAATTTTCTAAAAGTTTTTGTAAAATCCCAATTTTCCTAAAGTAATCGAATAATCCTTATTCTCTGAAGTCTACTAAAAATACTTTTTTATGATTAATCATTCTTTCTCAATCATTAAATTATGTAATTATTTCATAAAAAAATCCCAACATTTCCCTAAAACAAATTTACACACAAGTTTTTACATTGTTCCATGTTCGATAGCATATATTAAATTCATTTAAAAGAATAATAATAATTTTCAATTTCCAAAAATAACATTATAAAAAATTAATTTATAACTGAAAAAATGGTTTATCATGAAGAAGAAGATATACAAATCATTTCTTGAGCATAATCAATCATAAAATTTTGATCATGTTAAACGAAAACTTTGAATGAATTAAGGAAACCTAAATAAATAAGATTTCATGTTTTCTCTTCAACTTCTCTAATAGATAATCTTGTTAAGGTAAGCTCCCATTATCTACAGTGAAAATACTTTATAAGCCCTAATTAATGGGAGATGCATACATATATGAAATTTGGAACAACCCCTTTCATATATTCAATTCTCCACGAAATTATCACCTCATGAGTTTATATCATGTTTAACATTTCTTAGAAATTGTGATAGTTGTAATAACCATATATATCTCTTGGGTGAGACAATGTTGAAGGAGGATAGTTGAAAGGAATAAAATCCCATTAAGTGACATCATTCCAATAATGTTTTTGAATTCCCTAAGTCAAATTTATTATATTTCCATTTCCAAACATTAATCAAGAAAAAACAAAAAAATATGGTTTCTCTGACATATATGAGCCTCTATATAATTAAAAAAATTAATAAAATATATAGATTATGTAACACCCCAAGGATTTAAAAATAAATTTATGTGAATGAAACAATTAGTCTATATATAATTAAATTATTTTATAAAATATCCATCAAACATAATTTTTCCACATCTATTATTTGAATTGTACAAAATAGACATCTATATTTTTGATCAGTACGTTATTTGGAGTGTGATAGAACTAACTTGTTTTTTTGTGAATTGAAATATGACATTATGAATATTAATATGAATAATAAAAATAACATTATAAATAGTAAATCATATTATTATTTTATTTTATTAAGGTAATAATATAATAAGATATTGATTATGTTTTCAAGGTGATATAAAATGAGTTATAGCTTTAAATTTTTTATTTTTCGAATAAAATAGAATTTTATTCAAAAATTTAATTAATGATTTTTAGATAATTATTTTCAAAAAATTTAGTTCCTTTTTTAAACCTAGTAGTCAGCAAATGGGTAGGGTATTTTATTATTTTTCTGAGATATTTGAATTTACGGTAAATAGTAAAAATACAGTTCTATGTTTTCAAACATTTAATTACATAATAATGATGTAATAATTTTGGATGACTCTTGAGGATAAAAATATGATATGAGGTGTACCATTTTTCCAATACCATGGGTAAAAACCATGTTCAACCCCATGGATTTCTAAATACCACTAATGAGGTTCCCTTTTAAATTAATTACAAACTCACCCACTTTCACTATAAATACCACCCTCTTCCTCTCACACCTATGAGGCTTTGATCATTGTCAAAATTATTCCAAATACCCTTAACAAGTATCTTCCCCACTTCCATGAATTGTTTTTATCACCATAATTATAAAACCAAAGGCCTTAATGAGGATCTCAAGGAGAAGAGATAAATAGGTAAATATCATCTTTAATTTTCTTGTGTTTTCTTCTCAATTATTTTCTTTTCTTATACTCTCTACACCTACCCAAAACCATGTGGCATCAAATATACAGTATATATATATGAAATATTTTTTTCATGTTTATGGAAATTTCATCATTATTATTCCTAACCTCTTCCTCTTATATTAATGATAGAAACATTATCTGTGATACTATGATTTACCATCATATTGGATGATATGTCTTCAATTTCATTAAATTCCTTCAAAGATGGTTGAAAACCATTTGAATGGTTGAATTTTTTTTAATGTCTATTTTATGACCTCTCTAATGTTCTGAAATTAACTTATACACATAATATTAAAGGTGTATGATTAAACAAGTTCCTGACTATCATAAAAACACTAAAATGATCTAAACAAAAATCACTAATGATTTATATGATGATTCATCCTCATACCATATAACCAAAATTATTGGTGTAATCATTTAACACTTTATAAAAATATTAATAACAAAACCTTCCACTTCTGGCATTTTTCTTCCATTTGAAAAATAAAATCTTTTATTACCCTACCATGGAAACCATGTAAACAACACACACAAAATAATGTAAATACCAAAATATTATTCATAAATGGGTCTATTGATTTTATTAAATAGTCATATAATATGTATAAAAATTTATATGGTTCCTTAAAATATTAATAACACCCTTTTAACCATTATACAATATGTTTAAGGATGTTTTATGCAGCAATAACCCATAGTAAGTAGATTCTTAAACAAGTTTCCATTCATTGGGTTACCCTTCTATTTCATTAATTATATTGTACGTAGATCATTTGGGTAATGAATTTAATAAATATTATGTTTTATTATATTTGTGTATATTGTATAAACATATTCCTTTCATTCAATCAATTCTCACATCAATTGTATGATATTTTTATGGGATTTTCTTTAAAACTTATCTTATAAAATTCAATTTTACGAAATTAAAAAGAAATGTTCTTATTAAATTCATCATTTTATAAAAGTATGTTCTAGTTCACTGTAATTGTTTATGACTAAGGGTGGGACCTATGTCACCTTAGAAATCATTGGGTATTTTTATGTTGGAGTCCTGTCGTATGGTTACTCCAAGTGTAACTATGATGGTTACACGTGAAGTTAGCTGTGAAGATTACATTTTAAGGTTGTTATAAGGGTAAAAATATTAATTAATTACTTCTCTAAGATACCTATATGTATTTATATATATGTTCCACAATGTTTTATTGGAATCTCATGTTTCCCAAAGTATGTATATATGGGTGAGTAGTAAGTCTTTGGGAAATGAATTCATATGTTTATAAGTATTAATGGAATAATGGATCCTTTCCATAATAATATATGCCTTAATGATATTTTTATTCACATCCCTTGTTTATAAATATTTTTCAGATGTTATAATTATTTTAATGTGAAATAAGGAAGTCAAGTTAATTTTTATGATGTTTTTCTAAAAAAACATGTTGTTGTTTTGTTTTAAAAGTATTATGTTTTGTAAAAAAGGACATTTTTTAATTGTACCTAATTTTTTTGTTGGCCGATATGCATAAGTTATTTCCAAAATTTATAAAACTCTAAACAGAAAAGTTATTTAGGGATGTAAGGAATTTAATTTAGTTGAAATAGCTAGATTATGACTGGTTTAAGGTCGGGTTCTTAAAGTAGGTATCATAACACAGTTTAGATATCATTAATTGTTTGGATGATGTTAATATAATACAATAAATGATTTTTACCTTGTGATTATTTTTAAGCTGTATTGAATATAATGATTTCCTTGTTTCTTCATCTAGGATGTGTCTGTTCAGATTGGTTTTCTGTTGAAGAAAAAGTGAAGCTAAGGTTAGAAGGAACTGGGAGGCTAATATCTTTTTGAATCTGCAACTAGGCATACATGGAATTGGAACTGAGAAGGTTGTTATGGTAATGGATTAGATGATGCATTAAATAAATGGTGGTGGCATCCAATTAAGATAACAACTAGAGATACCAAAAAATAATACGTCTATGGTGGATCATTTTATGAGGCAACACCCTCCTTTATTTAGTGGATCTTATGAACTAGTAGTAGCTAAAGGATGGATTAAATCCATTGAATAGATATTAGATGTTATGGTATGTTCAGATAATCAAAATTTTAGTCAATAAATTTATCATTTTTATGGTGAAGCAGATTAGTGGTGTTCAATGGTCACTAATATTAGGGATAGAGAAGAGATTGAATCCCTAGATTAGGAATAATTTTAAAGAATTTTCCTTGAAAAATATTCTTCAATAGTGGTTGGACATAGGATGGTGAAACAATTAATTAAATTGAAGAAAAACTAAAATGATATAGTGGATATGTGTGAATAAAGCTTCACCTGACTAGCATGTTATGCTCCAATTATTTTTTGGGAACTTGACAAAAAAATCATTTGCTTTTACTCAGGATTGAAACCAAGATACCGAAGGGAATTTGACTCCCTAGAATTAAAATTTTATGAGAAACTTTTCTGATGTGATAAGAGGGTAGAAATTGAGTTCTCTAATGATCATAAATTCATTGAGAATAAAGAGAAGAAGAGGTCTAGACGGAAAGTGATGTGTAAGAATCAATCAAGGAAATCTGATGGTATGAATGTTCAATTATATGATTGTGAAATGTGTTATAAAAAGCACCATGGGAAATGTTTCACCAAAACCAAGAAGTTATTTCAATTTGGTATGTCTAGAAATATGGCTCAATATTATAATGAAAATGACCTTAGGGTAAATTTTGATAAGTAAACAATATTGTTTTTCAAATGTGGTGAGATGGGTCATTTTGAAAATTTCTACCCAAGGAATGATCTGAGTAATGTAAAGTAGTAAGACTGTAAGATGAATGGTGTATTGAGATCCATTATGACTACCTCGTCAGATGTCAGGATATCTAATGAAGTGGTATTATATAATTTTTTCATTTACTCAGATTTTTCTAATGTCTTGTTTGATAAGGGGTCAACACATTACTTTATTTTCGTCAAATTTTATATTAAATTTGAAATTTGACCCCAAGAAATGAGACAAGAACTTATAGTTAAAACATATGGAGAAATGTTATAGTAAAAATGAATTTTCAGAATATTCTTGTTGTTAACTGTGGAAATACATTAATTACAAACCATGTTCTTTTACCCTTTGTAGGGTTATATGTCATTTTGGGTATGGATTGGACTTATTATTATCATGATAAGATTGATTGCAGAGAAAAAGAAGTTGTTTTTCTGTAGATTATCAGTTTGTATCTAATAATGAACTCAGACAATTGATAACATATTAGGATGTTGAGAAACTATTGAATCTTAGAAATGAAATTTTTCATTCACATATTTTTTAATACAAGGGAACTGTTTAGATTAATGATGTGTTGGTGGTAAATGAATACCTCAATGTTTTTTATAATGAGTTACCTGATGTTATACCTAATAAGGAATTTGAATTCATAATTTTCTTGGTTTCTGATGCTAATCCAATTTCAAATCCCCCTTATTGAATGTCTCAAATTGATCTTCTTGAATTGAAATATCAGTAGCATGTGTTTCTTTATAAAGGATTCATTCATCACAACACTTCACCATAGGGAGATCCTGTTTTGTTCATTAAAAAGAAAGATGCTTCCATTGGACTTGACTTGATTTTTGTGATTTGAATAAAATTACTATTAAGTATAAGTAGACCTTTCCTGAATACGATGACTTGTTTGATCAGCTTAGAGAGCTCAATATTTTTCCAATATTGACATGAGATCCAGGTACCCTCAACTAATTTTAAAGGAGGATGACATTCCAAAAAATGATTTTCGAACTACACATGATCATTATAAATTTGTTGTTATACAGTTTGGGTTATCTAATTAACCTGTTGTATTCAAATATCATAGGAATAGTATATTTATTTATTTCTTGGAAAAGTTTGTGGTTATTTTTATTGATGAAAATCTGGTGTATTCTAGAAGTAAAGAGGAACATGCAAAAAATATAAGGGTTGATTTTCAATTCTTAAAACAAAAGAAACACTATGGAAAATTCTGAAAGTGTGAATATTGGATGAAATAAATTTATTTCCTTTGTAACATTGTTTCTAAATATGGTATAACTATTGATCTTACTAAAAAGAATGTTTTTTAATAATGGAAAAGACTAAAAAATATAACCATGATTTGTAGTTTTCTTGGTTTGGTTATCTATTACATGAGGTTTGTTAAAAAAATTCACGATTATCTAGTCTACTAACAAAGATAACTCAAAAAGGAGTAAAATTAAACTAGATAAAATAATGAGATCTTTTTTTAAGAATTGAAAATAAGATTGGTGAATACTCCAACTATGACCCTAAATTCTAGAAATGGTGAGTTTATCATCTATAGTGATGATTCATGGAAGGGACTTGATAGTGTTTTATTTCAAAATGACCATGTAATTTCATATAAATTAAGACATAAAACCACAAGAGTAAGATTATCCTAGACATGGTTTGGAATTAGATGTTGTGGGTTTTTCTCTAAAAAATTCAATGTATCATTTATACAGAGCCAAATGTGAAATATATTTTGACCAAAAAAGTCTGAAGTATATATTCACTCAAAAAAAACTTTAACATGGGATAGATAAGAAGGATTGAATTGATAAAATATTATTATTTCAGGATCAATTAGCATATGGGAAAAGAAAAAAATTGACACATTCCTTGAGTCAAAAACATCATGCATCATTAGCTTTGTTATAAATAGAATTAGACCCCTTGATTAATGATTTGATGAATTTTATCTTGGATGTTATTGGGGCAGGAAATTTCTCTGTTTTGTTTTAGGATTCAATGCAGTCATCTTCGTCAGATAAAATTATGAAAGCACAAAAGGTAAATGGTAATTTACAAAAAAATGATGAATTAGTTAAAATGGTAATGTTACCCAAATTTAACATTGATAAAGATTGTGTTTCTAAATTTCGAATGATATTGTGTATGCCTTGCGATTCTTAGTTGAAAAAAGAATTATTTTGAGACACTCATACTTATATATTTTCAGTTCATCCAAGAAACACATTGATGAACAAAGACCATAGAAAGTGTTATTGGTGGTATGGAAAGAATAGAGATATTATAGATTTTACAGAGAAATGTTGGACATGTCAATAGCTTAAAGAAGAGAAGCACTAACTGAAGGGGATACTTCATCCCTAACCTGTGCCAGAGTGGAAATGAGAAAATATATCCATGGACATCATTGTGAGACTAACAAATAATTCTTAAGGTAACAATGCTATAAGTATTATTGTTGATCGACTAACTAAATCTCCTCATTTACTTCTTATTTGAGATACTAGGTATTTAGATCAGCTTTCTAAATTATACCTCAAAGGTATTGTCATGTAACATTGAGATCATCTTTCCATTTTATCTAACCATGATACTATGTTCACCTATATCTTTTGGAAAGGCCAATAGAAGTCATTGGGAACAGAATTAAATTTCATTACATCTTTTCATTCCTAATCATATTGGTTGTCAGAATAAGAAATTCTGACTTTGGAGGATATTCTTCAAGCTAGTTCAATGAAATACTAGGGAATTTGGGATCAATATATTACTTTAGTTTAGTTTTCTTATAATAACATTTTTCATTCCAGTATAATGATGATACAATTTGAGGTATTTTATGGGAAGCGATATCGAACTCCAAAATTTTGAGATAAAGTATGGGAATGGATGTTTATGGGATGAGGATTAATAGAGTAAGTGGTTACGAAAATGAAGATGATCCTGAAACACATGAGGATAGCTACACACAAGAATAAAATTTATGCAGATTACAAGAGGAAAGACTTTTCTTTTGAGGTAGGTGATAATGCTTTCCTAAGAATCTAACCTTGTAAAAGTGTTATATGTTTTAGTGATAAAGGGAAGCTAAGTCCACAGTTCATTGGTCCTTATAAAATCTGGGAGAATAATGGAACAGTCTTTTACTCAGTATCCTTACCTCCATGTTTATCTTTGGTACACAATGTTTTTCATGTTTTGATGTTGATAAAATATGTTCCACATTCATCTCATGCTTTGATCCAAAAAGTAGGTCTATAGGAAGAGAATATTTCTTATAAAGAGAAACTTGTTTAGATTCTTGATCTAAGAGAATTGGTATTGTAAAATAAGGTAATTCACCAGGTAAAGATTTTGGCAAGAAACCACATGGTTTAAGAAGAAACATGGAAATCTGAAAATGCTATGAGGGAAAGGTACCCTCATTTGTTTAACATGTTAATGAAATGGAGAGGTCATAATTTCCATAAGGTGGAGAGAATGTAACACCCTATGGTTTTATATATAAATTTAAATGCATTCCACAGTAAGTATATATATAGTGAAAAATATTTATAAACTAGATGTTAAACATTACTTTTCCACTTCTATGATTTGAATTTTAAAAAATGGGTATCAACAATTGTGATCAATAAGTTATTTGGATTCCGATAGAACCAACATGTCTTTTAGTGAATATTAACATACCCTTATGAATAGTAGTATGAATAATAATATGACCCTTATGAATAGAAAATCATATTATTATTTTATTATATTATGTTTATATGATAATTAGATCTTAATTAATATTTCAGGGTAATAGAAAATGATTTATAGCTTTAAAGTTGTTTTTTTCCAAATAAAATATGATTTTATTTAAAATTAAATTAATCATATTTATAAAATTATTTTCAAAAAATGATGTTCATTGTTTCCATTATACATGTCCAAAATTGGTTAGGGTGTTTTTTGTATTTTTATGACATAGGGGAATTTTTAGTGAATAGTAAAAATAAATTTTTATGTTTTTTAGTTTTTAATGACATCATAATGATGTAATAATGATGTAACCATTCTGGTAGACAATGGAGTATTAAAATATGAAATGAGGTGTCCCAAGTGACCATTACCATGGAAAATACCGTGGGAATTCCCATGGTATTTCAAATACATCTACTGAGGTGTCTTTTGATATTAATTAAAAACTCCCCCAGTGTTGCTATAAATACCATGCTCACGCCCCTCTTCCTCTCACACATATCATGATTTGATCATTATCTAAATTATATCCAATATCTTCCCAGGGATCTTACCCATGTCCACAACCCTCTTCTATCATCAAAAGGCCAATCCCAAAGTCTTTAAGGAGGATCTCAAGGAGAAGATATCTGGAGGTAAAGATAATCTTTCATCTTCTGGTGTTTTTTTAATTATTTTCTTTTCTTATACTCCCTTCATTTCCCCTTATACAAAAGGAATGAAAGATGAATTGTTATATATTTGATATATTTTAATCATGTTTATGGAAAATTTAACATCTTTATTCTTCTTCTCTTTTACTTATTCTAAAAATAAAAACATCATCTATGATGTTTTGATTTACTGACATCATGGACTACGTGTACTCAGTTTCCATTACATCGGTCAAAGATGGTTGTAAAACCATTTTAATAGTTGAAACCATTTTAAGAGTCTATTATATGACCTCTATTATTTTTTTAAATTAACTTATCCACATAATAGTAAATATGTATTATGAAACATGTTTGTGATTATCAAAGAAACCCCAAAATGATTTAAATAAAAATCACTAATTCTTTATCTAATGATTTATCCTCATACCATATAACTAAAATTATTTTTGAAAAATTTTTTAACTCTATAAATATATTAAAAACATCTCATTACACTACTAGATTTTCAATTCAATTCAATAAGAAAATCGGTTATGAATCGACCATGGAAACCAGGTAAAGAACACACCAGAAACAATATAAATAACAAAATATAATTAATAAATTAGTGGAATTATATTATTAAATTATTATATAAGGTGTTATAAAAATAAATATGTGTATTTAAAATAATAATAACACCCTTTTAACAATTATGTAGTATCATTAAACAAGTTTGAAGTAAAAAGATCAAGAGGTAAGCGAATTCTTAACCTAGTTTCTATTATTTGGGCTAACCTTCTATTTCATTAATTATATTCTAAAAAGATAATTTTGGTAATGAATTTTATTTATATTATGTTTTAATATGTGTATTTATTGTTTATAAACATATTAATTTTATTCTATCAATTATCACTTAAATTATATGATATTTGTAAGGGACATTTTTTAAAAATCCTATTTAAAAATTATATTTTACAAAATTCAAAAGAAATGTTTTGATGAAATTATTTATGTTTTATGATTATGTTCTGGTTATTTGGAAAATTTTATGACTAAGGGTGGGAACAATATCTTCCTCAAATTCCTTAGGTATGTGTATGTTTTATGTCGGTTGTATGTTTACTCCAAGTGTAACTGTGATGGTTACACAATAAGTCATGAGGGTTACACTGTAAGGTAGCCAAGAGGGTTTCAAATCATAAAGTAGTTGTGCAGGTTAAAATTTTAAGTATTTAATTACCCAATATAAATTTATAGATTTATATATATTTTCCATAATGTTTTATGTAAAGAACTTTTTCCCAGTGTAAGTTTAGATGGGTGGGAAGTAAGTCTTTATGAAATGATTTCATTTGTTTATAATTATTCATGGACTAATGGTTTCTTCCCGTATTTTTATATCCTTTACTGATATTTTAAATGCTCATCCTAATCTTATAAATGTTTTTAAATGGTTTTAAGTATATTTAATAGAAATAAGGAAGTCAATTTAAATCTTATGGTGTTTTTCTGAAAAAAATCTTGTTGTATTATTTTAAATGTTTTCTATCTTATGAAAAAAGACATTATTTTAGTTGTACCTACTTTGTATGTTTTGGGACGATATGTATGAGTTATTTCCTAAATTTCTAAAACACTAAACCAAAAATATCATTACTAATTTAAATATGTTAAATCTAGTTGAAATAGCTATATTATGAAATGTTTTTGGTTGGCTTCTTATAGTTGGTATCAAAGCACTATTTAGATAACTTGAAGGGTTATTATGAAATTAATATAATACCATAAATGGTATTTACCTTATCTTTATGTGGAAAAGGTATATAATATATAGATTACGATGTTTCTCCATCTATGATATGTTTTTTCAGAATGTATTTCCAAATAAGAAACATGGAAGATGAAGTTAGAAGGAACTAAGAGGCTAATATCTTTCCAAATATACATCCAAGAATAGGGGTGATTGGAACCATAAAGATTAATATGGTAATGTATTAGTTGACTTGGTAAATAAATGGAGGGTTAATCCATGAAATAGAACAACAAGTTTTACTATAAAGGAACATGAAAATGGTGGATCATTTTATGAGGCAACACCCTCCTATTTTTAGTGAATTTTAGGACCTGGTAGTAGATGAAGGATGGATCAAATCCCTTGAAAATATATTTGATATTATGGGATATTAAAATAATCAAATTTTTATTCATTTAATTAGTTGTTTTGAATCTGAAGATGATCAGTTGTGGTAAATACTCCAGAATATCAGGGAAAGAGATGAGATTGATTCGCTATTGTAGGATGAATTTAAAAGCCTTTTCCTTGAAATTATATTCCTAATGTGGTTGGATATAGGATGGATAAGAAATTAATTAAATTTACAGAATAGAATGAAGATTCATCAGTCTTTTATGAAGAAAAAATCACCCTAATGGAAAGGTATTCCCCAAATCATATTCAGGATGTTGATAGCAAAATCAATTGTTTATACTCAGGATTCAAGCCAAGATATTGAAGGGAAACGGCCTCCTATAAATTAAACAGTTAATAAGACTTATTTGATTTTATGAGTGGGAATAAATAGTGTTCATTAATGATCATGTGTAATTTTAGAACAAAGAGGATAAGAGGTGCAGATGAAAATCAGAGGTCAAGAATCTATTAAAGTAATATTATTGTAAGAAATTTCAGTTTCTATATTGCTAAATCTGTGGTAAAAATCACAATGGGAATTGTTTTAGAAATACCAATAAGTTTTTTCAATGTGATAAGTTTAGACATATGACCATATATTTTAATGAAATTGATCATCATATCAATTATAATAAGAAAACAATAATGTTTTTCAAATGTGGTGAGATGGGTAATTATGAAAATTCATTACAAAGGGAAGATCTGTGTCATGTAAGGAAACTAAAAAGAAGAAGAAACATGTCGTGAGATCCTTTTTGACAATTTTAGCATATGTCGGGCCATCTAATGATGTGGTATCAGGTTCGTTTTTTATTTATGCATATTTTTCTAATGTCTAGTTTGATACATGGTCTACACATTCTGTTATTTTGTGAAAATGTTCTAGTAAATTGGGAATTTAATCCTAATAAATAAGACTATAACATATGGTTAAAACACTAAAGGTAACTTTTATTGAAAAAAAGGAATTTTAAGAATCTTCTTATTTTTATCTTTCGAATGAAATTACCTTAAAATAATGTTTTTTTCCTCATTAGTTTTTTTTATCATTCTAGGTATGAATTTGATTTCTATTTATGATGATAAGATTGATTATGGATCTAAAGAAGTTGACATTCTTGAAAGAGTTTCAATTTTTTGTACAAGAACAAACCCATACAATTGATAACATATAAGGGAGATGATAAAATATTGAATGATGTAAATTAATGTTATCTTTTTCATATTGTTGAAATAAGTGAACAGTTCAGATTAATTATGTGCTAGTGGTAAAATAATACCTAGATGTTTTCCTAATGATTTTCTCAGTGTTATACCTTATTGGGATGTTGAATTCACAATTGAATTAGTTACTGATGCTAATCCAATTTAAATTCCCCTTACCGAAAATCTCAAATGGAACTTATTGAATTGGAAAATCATTTGCAGGAGTTGCTGATAAAGGATTGATTTATCCTAGAACTTCACCATGGGGATCTCATGTTTTGTTCATTAAAAACAAATATGGATCCATGATATTTTTCATTGATTATAGAGCTTTGAATAACCTTAATTTTAAAAATACGGATCATTTTCCTCACATCAATGACTTTTTTATCATCTCTAGGGAGCTCAATATTTTTCAAAGATTTACATGAGATTAGGGTACCATCAGTTGATGGTGAAGGTGGATGACATTCCGAAAAAACCTTTTTGAACTAGATATAGTCATTATGAATTTTTTGTTATGCAGTGTGTGTTAACTAATAAAAGTGTTGTATTCATGGATATTATGAATATAATATTTAATGGTTTCTTAGAATAGTTGGTGGTTGTTTTTATTCATGACATTCAAAAATATTTTATAAGTAAACAAGAGCATGAAAAAAAATATAAGTGTTGTTTTTTAAACCTTAAAACACAACAAACTGAATGGATAATTCAGAAATTGTGAATTTTGGTTACAAAAAATATATTTCCTTGGACACATTGTTTCTAAAGATGAAATAACTATTTATCTTAGTAAAAATAAAGTTGTTGAATAATGGCCAAGTCCAACAAATATTACTGATATTTGTAGTTTTCTCTATTTAGTAGGCTATTACAGAAGTTTTGTTGAAAACTGTGCATGGTTATCTAACCCACTAACTATGTTAAGACAAATAGGATATAAATTAAATTGAAAAACATTATTTGATGATTTGTTAGAGGAATTGAAAGTATGATTGGTGAGTTCTCTTGTTCGGAACATGCCTTCTAGAAATGGTGTGTTTGTCATCTACCTTGATTCTTCATTAAAGGGGATTGGTTTTATTGTAAGGAAAAATGATTAGGTAATTTATTATGCTTCAAGACAACTAAAACCTCCTAGGTAAAAATATCCACCACATGATATGGAATTTTATACTTTGTTTTTTTTCTTTAGAAATTTGGAGGAAATATTTTTTGGATCCAAATGTGAAATACATACTGACCAAAAAAATCTGAAGTATATACTCACTGAAAATGAATTATATATGAGGTAGAGAAGAAGGCCTGAGTTGAAAAAAGATAATGATTTCATGATGAATTACCATCTTGTTAAATCAAAACAATTAGTAGATTTATTGAGTATAAAACCTCAAGCATCATTTACAATGTTTCAGTTGGAATAAGACCCTTTGATTAATGACTTGATAAATTTTGGATTGGATGTTTTTTGTATAATAATTTCCTCTATTTTGTTTAGTTTTTAGTGTTTTCATCATTCGGAAAAAGAATTAATCAAGAAAAAAAGGTGTATGGGGAGTTATAGAGAAAAGGTATAATTTTTTAAAATATGCAGGTTACATTAATTTAACATTGAAAAAATTTTTGTTTAGAGATTTGGAAAGAGGTTGTTTGTTCCTTCTGATTCACATCTAAAGGAAGAATTTTTTTGAAGCTCATAGTTATTAATGTTCAGTTCATTATGTCATCACAAATATGTACAGAGACCTTCTACAATATTACTTGTGGGATGGAGTGAAAAGATATATTGCATATTTTACCATGAAACTTATGACATGTCAACAGGCTAATGTAGAGAGTTAGTAACTGAAGGGGATACTTCATCCTTTACCAGTTCCATAGTGGAAATGGGAAAATATATCTATGGACTTTGTTATGGGACTACCAATTATTTCTTGAGGTAAAAATTCAATCGGAGTTATTATTGATGGACTGACTAAATATTCTCATTTCCCTCCTATTATACAATATATGTATTGGTATCGTCATTCTAGACTGTACCTCAAAGAGATTTTATGGATACATGGAGTTCCTCTTTCCATTGTATCTAACTATGATCTGATGTTCACTTCTAACTTTTTAAAATGCAATCATAATTCCTTAGGAACAAAATTAAATTTCACTACGTTTTTTCATGGTCAATCAGATGGTAAGAATAGATGATTCAGACATTAGAGGATATATTTCAAGATTTTTGATGGATTAATAATGAATTTGGGATAATTATATTCCTTCATTTGAGTTTTCTTATAATAATAATTTTTATTACATTATAAATATGGAACCTTTTGAGGCATTATATGGGAAGCGGTGACGAACAATAGAATTTTTAGATGAAATTGGGGAAAGGGAGTTAATGGGACTAGAATTTGTAGAGGAAGTGTATGATAAAGTGAAGATGATCCAGAAACACATGAGGATAGCTCAGAGCATGCGGAAAAGATATGCAGTTAATAGGAGGAATGAAATTTCATTCGAGGTATGTGATCATGTTTTTCTTATAATCTTACAGTAGAAAAGTGTTTTTCATTTTTGTAAGAAGGGGAAAGTAAGTCCTTTTATCATTAGACCTATGAAATCATGGGAAAATTTAGACTAATTTCATGATCAATATATTTTCTTCCATATATATATCAGGTACATAATTTTTTTTCATTTTTTGATGTTGATAATGTATATGCAAGATTTATCTGATGTTTTGAGCATATAAGTAGTTCAGTTAGAAGAGAATATTTCTTATGCAGAGAAAACTACTCTGATTCTTGATCAATGATAACATGTATTTTGGAATAATTTAATCTAATTGGTAATGGTTTTTTATTGAATCCACATGGTTGAAGAAGAAACATTGGAATCTGAAAAACCTATTAGGGAAAGGCACCCTCATTTGTTTAATAATTAAATAAAATTGTGAAGGAACAATATCCCGATGGTGGGGAGAATGTAACACCCCAAGGTTTTAAAAAAAATTAAATGCTTAAAACACTAAGTCTATATATAATGAATTTGTTTTATAAACTATCCATTTAACATAATTTTTTAACTTTTATGATTTGAATTTTAACAAATTTAGATCTACTATTGTGATCTGTAAGTTAACTAGAGTCTTAGAGAACCAATTTTTTTTATGTAAATAGTATCATAAACTTATGAATATTAATATGAAAAATAATATGAACCTTATTAATATTTAATCATATTATTATTTAATCTTCTTAATATTATAAGATAATGAGATGTGGATTAATTTTTCAAGGTGATATAAAATTATTTATAGTTTTTAAATTGTTATTTTTTGAATAAAACATGATTTCATTTAAAAATTAAATTGATAGTATTTAGAAAATTATTTTTAAAAAATAGAGTAGTTTTTTAAATTCCACACGTTGAAAAATGTTTATGTTGTTTTTTTGGGATTTTTTTGAGATAGTTTAATTTTTTACGAATAGTAAAAAAACACTTTAATGTTTTCAAGTTATTATTGAAATCATAATGATGTAATAAGGATTTAATAATTTTGGTATACCCTTGAGGATTAACATAAGATATGAGGTGTCCCAAGTGTCCAATACCATGGCCAAAAACCATGGTCAAGCCCATGTTTTTTCAAATACCACTAATGATGTGTTCGTTTATATTATTTGAAAACTTCACCACTTTCACTATAAATACCACCTTCACCCCCCCTCTAACTCTAACCCCTATAAAGCTTTAAAATTGTATAAATAATGACCAATCCAATTCCTAAGAATCATCCCCATTTTTAGGACCTACTGGACTAACCAAAATTCCAAAACCAAAGGCCTTTTGGAGGATCTCAATGAGAAGAGATCAAGAGGTAATGATCCTCTTTAATTTTCTTGTGTTTTCTATTTAATTCTTTTCATTTATTATATTTTATTCACTTACCCATATCCAATAGGCTTTAAATCTTCAGTATTATATATATTATGGATTCTTATCATGTTTGTGGAAAATTCATCATCATTATTCATCTCCTCTTCCTCTAACTCTAAAAATAAATATATCATTTGTGATGTGTTGATTTACTAACAATGTGAACGATGTGTCATCAATTTCCTTTACATCCATAAAATATGGTTATAAAACCATTTTAAGGGTTTATTTTTTTTGAATTATATTTTATGACCTCTCTTATGTTCTGTAATTAACTTATGAACATAATATTAACAGTGTATTATGAATAAAATTTGTGATTATTCAAGAACGGTAAAATTATCTAAAAGAAAATCACTAGTAATTTATCTAGTGATTTATCGTCATACAATTTTAAAAAAATTATTTATTGAATCGTTTAATAGTCAAGAAACATATTAATAATAACTAATTTCCCTTCTAGAGTTTTTCTTTCATTCGTTAAGAAAACTTATTACGAACCAACCCTGGAAACCATGTAAAGAACGCACCCAAAAAATGTGAATAACAAACTATTATTAGTAAATGTGTAGAATGAAGTTATTAAATGATCATATAATTTTTTATAAAGATGAAAATGTTTCTTTAAAATAATAATAACACCATATTAACCTTTATATAGGTGGTTTAAGAAAATTTGAAGTAAGAAGAACCCGAGGTAAAGGAATTCTTAACCCAATTTCCATTCATTAGGTTAACCTTCTATTTCATTAATTTTGTGGTACTAAGATCATTTTGGTAATGAATTTAAATCATATTATATTTTATTATGTTTATTTACTGTTTATACACATATTATTTTATTTTTAACCATTCACACATCAGTCATATAATATTTGTAAGGGTCTTTTCTTTAAAAATCCTCTTTAAAAATTTTATGTTAAGAAATTGAATAAAAATGTTTTTATGAAATTATTCAAGTTTTATGATTATTTTTGGGTTAGTGGGATTGTTTATGACTAAGGGTGGTACCTATATCTCCCTATAATTCATTAGTTATGTGTAAGTTGGAGGTTGGTTGTATGGTTACTCTATGCGTAACTACAATGGTAACACAATATGGTAGTCCTGAGGGTTACATAGTAATGTAGCCATGAAGGTTAAAAATCATAAGGTAGTCATGAGGGTTACAATTTTAAACAATTTATTTCCCAAGATACATTAATGGATATATATATATATACATATACATATTCCTTAATGTTTTATGGAAATATCATGTTTCTTGAAGTAGGTATATATGTGTGGGAGGTTCGTCTTTGTGAAATGATTTCATATTTTTTAAAAATTCAAGGAAAAATGGTTTCATTCCTTCTTTTTATATCCCTTAATGATATTTTTATGATCATCCCACGTTTTTAAATGTTTTTCAAATTTTATAAGGATGTGTAAGAGAAAGAAGTAAGTCATGTTAAATATTATGATGTTTTTCCAAAAAATCATATTGTTTTTCTGTTTTAAAAGTATTATGATTGGGTGAATATGAAATTGTTTAAGTTGAACCAAATTTGTATTTTATGGGTTTATATATATGAGTTATGTACTATATTTCTAAGACTATAAACTTAAAAGATCGTTGGGAATGTAATGAAGTAAAATCTATTTCAAATAGCTATATTTTGATATGTTTATGTTCAGGTCATTATAGATTATCTCATTCCATATACCATAATCCTATAATTAATCTTGTACCCTCTGATTTAAATTCATATACAATGATATCCAAGATCCTGTAGTCTCCCAATAAATAAAGGGGTCTCTTGTGTGGTGAAACAAGGTAATCATTGTTCTAATATATATAGACACTTACAACTACTTTCTCATATTATTCTCAATGGGAGTGACTTTTTAATGGGCCTCATTTTCTTTTGGTAAAATATTCTAATTATAAATGTCAATATTACAAATAATATGCAAATAAAACTCTATATACATTCTTTTGAATTATTATAATTAATATCATAATATAATTACTTTTACACCTATTTATCATAAACACACACACTAAAATACAACAAAATATATGTTCCCTATAATAAATCCTTGGTGCGCCACCTCAAATATTTCTATAGTAAAAAACCATAAAAAATTCTCATAATTATAATAAATATAAAATTGGAAGTATAATTCACACTTATTTTGTAACCATATAGCTCAAAAATTATTTCACTTTTATTATTCCCATAAATAATTAGTCAAAATACAAAATATATTCTCCTAGTTAATTTCTAAGAATTAATTTTCTAATTTCTAAACATGAAACTCAAACCAATTTGTAGAGACATAATTCAATATAATTTACAACTCTCCATTAAATTGTGGATTAAAAAATAACTTAACTCTTTTGATCCATATAAAACTAACACCACTATTACAATTATCTTCGAAACATGTTAAATTAGATTGAACTTATTCAATTCACACCATCGAATATGGGCCACTACCAAATTTTCCAACACACAAAATCAATTGACTCAATTGATCACAAGGAATGAATTTATTTTTATGATTAAAATTTAAAAATGTTAATCAAATATCCACATTAAAAACACATCTATGAATAAAAAAATTATAAAATCTACTTCCTAAAATTGATTAATGTCATGGGTAATATAATTCATCCAAACAAATGATTTTCACACCCAAAAATTCACTATGAAGATTTAGTATAAAAAATATAAACATATTCCTACAATGGACGATCTTCTTTTTATAATATCACCCTACAATGTGATGTCCCAAACTCAGATGCCACTTAATGGGTGCCCTGAGCCTGGTGGGCCACATGGATTCAAGAACATCTCCCCAAACACCAAAGGCTACTAACTAGTAGTGAGGGATTAAGGTGTGTTTGTGGGAAAACTGTGCCCTCATTAGCAAAGTGAGTCATTATGGATGGGATATAAATGAATACAAAATAGTGGAAGAAATATAAATATTATCAATAAACAGTGGAATAAAACAAATTGAATAGATAAACAAGAATAAAAGTAATTATATGTACTGGTACATTATTGATGTAATGACATTTCCCTAGAAAAATGGAGATCATGGTTACAAGACATTAGGCATAACATGTTCTTCAAATTAAAAGTAAACAAAATCTACACCAAGCATCCCAAGATTTTACTTGGTCATTTTCTATCATGCTCTATCCAATCATCACAAAATCAAGTGTTTGAAGTGGTATTCTTGCCTTTTTCAATACTTGTAGTCATGTAATTACATAGGCTACCAAACAGATCCTGTAAAGGCTGTGAGAAAATCTCATAGGGCCACCACCAACAATGTCTATAACATCCAGCTCGTGTAATTAAATATAGATTTGTGGAGGCGTGAATATATAACGTAAATAAAGAAGTGAAATGTGACTAAAAACCCATGTACCTGCTTCAGACCTCAGTTAGTGTCTGAATATATAACCAGTTCATTAATAATGTAATTACCATTTAATATTAATTGGTCACGTGAGACGTAGACATCACTAACATCACCTCATGATAGAATATGTAATGAAGGTCCCTAGACGTAACAAGGAAACCTCACAAATATATCTAGTGAGGTAGTTCCAGTGTAATAACAACTTTAAGGTAAATCTCATAGAATTATAACTCTGAAGTATCTGATTTGAGCTAAGGTGCAACAATGTAATCCAAGGAGTGTACACCATGGCATTCCACCATAAGATTCCTACCAAATCCAAGGTTATTGACCAAGGAAAAACACATCTAAGAAAAGATAGGGCCCTATGGGTTTTCACTATGGATCTTATTAATCAATGTTGGATCCAAAAAGTGTATCTGAGGTATCCAATAATAATGAAAGAGACCCATATTTTAGTATATTGTGCATATAAGGAGTAGACAAGAACCAGAGTCTGTGGGTTTCATCCTATGAAAATTGCATCCTTGAATCAGAATGGGGTTCCCGAGTCCCAGAGAATTCTCCTCATAGAGTTCAAGGTGAGCCTGAATTAGTCCATTTCTATTTGATATTGTAATAATGTAGTAATTAATTTGGTTCATGTTTTCTTCCATTAGTATTGATAGGTTAAGTGGAGTTGCAATCATTTATTTATTGGTCCAATCCTTGTCTTCCATTAGTTTGGATAGGCCAAGTAGCATTGCAACCATTTATTGAAGTCTTAATTAATCCTTAAGGCATATTCAATTAGAGTGGTTCACTCTTCTACCTTCCATTAACATGGAAAGGGGTGATATGGGCATGTAAACTTTATTCAAATCTCAATTTTTAAGGTCATGTAATATAATTAGTGTACTTTCCATTCCACATTTCACATTTCACTTTTAATAATCATTTGTAAACACTAACCTCAGGTGGTTCAAGTGATGAGAATACATGGTACATGCCATTATTTAATTATCATTGATAAAAATCTATTTATTTTAATAAGACCCACCTTTATAAAGTTGGAGCAATTTCACACCTAAATAATGGCTCAAATGGCTTGAAACACAAAAACTCGGTTATGGCATAACCTTCTACATGAGGTGGATTGAGTTGCGGGTGTAACCACTAACAACGAATCACATAATTTTAAAGATCATTACCATTATATTCTTTCATGTATAATCATGGAATGTAAATTTAAGATTTATTTTCCAATTAAATTGGTGATACCCACAGAAACATTCTAAATACAATAAACTTTATGGATGACTTATAGACCACACTCCATATGGTTGTATGACTCTCCTCCTACGGTATTGTCCCTTGATTTTCCTTAGATCTGAGTAGATCTAGGAAAAGGTGAAAAAAACTTTCATGGAGATATCTAGGTCGATAGGAAAAATGAATAAGAACAACTAATGAGTACTCTAGTACTTATTTTTTCAAATCAAACATAATGAACAAAAGCTTGATCGGATGTCGGACAGAGATGATCTCTTTATCCCTAGATTTTTCCTTCAAAGTCATCAAAAATTGGATTGAAATAATCCAATCCGGTATAAAATCTGATTATAGTGGAAGGAGTGTTTTAATTAGATAATTAAGGAAAAAAAATAAATTTATCGGAAAAAAATTATGCGCATAGTTTTTTCACACGGGTTGTCAACCTATGTGGGATGGCTCTGCCCGAACAGTTTTGTCTGTGGGGCTTTTCAAACAATTCTAACCACATGCTAAAATACCTAGAGAAAAGTGGTGTGCTCATATAGTTAGGCCACACATCCATGAGCCAATCGTGTGAGGTGGCTCTGTCCTAAAGAACACAATTCATATGGTTTACCAAACCATGCAAAATTCTTCAATGTTTACTCTAAACCGTGCACAAGATCTATTTTCTTAAAAAAGATGGGTTTCAGGATCTGAACAATCCCAGAATACCCATGTAACTTTTACTAAATCATTAGGCATCTATATTAGGTCCAAAGTAAATATTTAGACTGAAAATTAAATGATCCATACCTTAGTTAAAACGGGATTCTTACAATATCCCCCCCATAAAATAACTCACCCACAAGTTCTCCTTCCAAGGGTAAATAAACACTATCTAACAAAAAATCTAGCCACTCGACACGTATGTTGGCTTCTCTCTCCCTAGTCTCATCTTGTACTTATCTATGCTTCCCTAGAACCTGTACGAGAGGGACAAAATTTCCTCGGTGAGCCTTTATGCTTCGGTCAACAATGCGTAGGGATACTCATCAAAGGTAGCATTAGCATCTATCTCAAATTCCTCATGATCAAAGGTGTGAGACATGATATCATGATATTGGAGAAGTTTTGAGACATGAAAGGCATTTTTCAAGGCACAGAACATCTGAGGTAGTTTCAACTGATAGGCTACCAACCGGGCTCTCTCTATAATTTCAAATTGTCTGACGTAATGAGGAGATATGTTTCCTTTCTCCCATAACCATATATTCCCTAACCAATGAAATACTCAAAAAAAAACATGGTCCCCAACCTTGATCTCAAGTGGCCTTCAATGTCGATTGAGATAATATTTCTATCTCAACTGAGCATTAGTTATACTCTTCCTGATCAGGTGAACATGTTTTTATGTCTCATAAACGACACGAGGACCTAGTAGGGCTACCTCACCTGCCTCTATCTAGAACAGGGTGGAACAGAATATACTACCATATAAGGCCTCAAAAATATCCATCTAAATCATTACCTTAAAACTATTTTTATTAGTGAACATGACAAGAGGGATATGATTCTCTTAAGAACTTCCAAAATCAAGGCACATGCTTGATGCATATCATCTAGAACATGTATTTTCCATTCCGATTTTCCATCGGTTGGAGGGTGAAAAAAATATGTTTTAAAACACCTATGACACCTTAGATTTCGACAAAACCAACCATAATCATGATGTGAATTGAGATTCATGATCTGATATGATAATACAAGGAACCCCATGCAGTCATATGATCTCACAGACATATAGTTTTCCTAACTCATCAACTGAGAAAGTCTCCCAAATAAACATGAAGTGGGATGATTTTGTTAGTTGGTCAATGAATACCCAGATAGCATCGCTACCTCTCAGAAACCTTGTTAATATGACTATGAAATCCATATAAATATCTTCCCATTTCCATTCTAGGACCTGAAATAGATGTAACATGCTTGCTGGTCTCTGGTGCTCTGCAATCACCTGCTGACATGCAGAACACCTAGTAATAAATCCTACAATATTACATTTATTTCTAGGACACCAATACTGGAATCACATATCTCAATACATCTTTTAGATTCTTGGATGAAATTCCCACTAAAAATCATAGGATTATTTCATCAACTCCACTCTCATATATCCAGGAACCCAGATATGTCCACGTAGACATATGATGTTGTCTCTATCCAATAAAAAATCTAGAGGTGGGATATCTTCAGATATACTCTCATTGAGAATCAAAACATCATGATTTTAAAACATTATACTCTTTACCTTCACTAGGAAAGAAGAGGTAACTATTAAGGCTGAGAGGTAAGACTTCTCATGACTATCAAGAACATCTAGATGAAGTTCAAAAAAAGAGGGTCATTAACTTCTATTCATCATTGGCTTCCTATACGACATGTTTTTGGGTTTTCTGACTCAGCGCATCAGCGACCAAATTTCCCTTTCTATGTGTATAGGAAAGCTCAAAATCAATGGACTGTTGATATTGAACCCATCTCCACTATATGAGGTTCAAGTCACACTGAGAAAAGAAATACTTGAGTCTCTTGTGATATTTATACTCCATAAAGAGATCACCGAACAGATAATGTCTCCAGCAACATAAGGCATGGAAAACTACTGCTAGATCGAGGTTATGTGTGGGGTAATTTCTCTCATGAGGACTCAACTATAATGATTAGTACATACTGACTTTGTATTCCAACATCAAAACTTCTCTGTTACCAATTCCTGATGTATTGTAGAAGATGATATAGCCTTTACATGATTTTGGAAGAATCTGAAGAGGTGATGATACTATCCTCTCTTTTAGCCCTTGAAAGGATTTATCACACTCTTTTGACCATGTGAACTTGACACCCTTATTTGTAAGTCCAGTAAGAGGTGAATAAAAAAAGAAAAGTCTTATATGAAACGTTTTTAATATCCAAAGAGCCCAAAGAAACTTCTGATATGAAACACCTATTTGGGTTCCTCCCAGGAAACTAGAGCACTATCTTTTTCAGGGTCAATAGAATCTATCGATTCTGAAATAATATGACCCAAGAAGTGTTCTTTGTCTATCCAGGAGTTTCATTTAGCAAGATTTCCATAAAATTGATTCTCTCTCTGTGTACTTAGAATGATCTAAAGTTGGTTGACATATTTATTATGAGTGTGATAATACACAAAGATATTTTTCTCAAAGACCAAGACAAAAGAGTCCAAATAGGGGTTGGAAACCCTATTCATTTAAGCCATGAAAATGGAAGGATCATTTGAAATATTGAATGACATAACATGATATTCATGAAAACCATACATACTATGAAAAGTTGTGTGAGGTATGTCTGATGGTCTGACTCCCACCTGATGATAACCTAATCTCATGTTGATCTTAGTGTACAACTTTTCTCCTCAGAACTGGTCAAAGATATCATCTATTCCAGGAAGTGGATACTGGTTATTGACTATAATCCACTTCAACCTTATGTAATCCACACATAGAAAATAGTTTTGTACTCTTTTTTGTAGAAAATCATGGGCAAACCCCTAGATGATGTACTAGGCTATATAAATCTATTTTCCTCTAGGTCCTCTCTATACCTATTGATCTCCTAAATATCAGTAAGTGTCATCCAATATAGGGGAATGGACACTGATCTTCTCCTGAAAAAAGGTCTATTGTAAAATCTCCTTCTCTATTAGGAGGCTAGCCAAAAAAAATCATTGGTAATGACTTCACTAAAACAATCAACTACTAGAGGGAAATCTATTTTATGGAAACCCTAATCTTCCACAAAATTTCTTGTAATATTGGTAATCACTCCACCTATCCCACAATGTTCCAATCCAGCTCCCCCATCCTGGACATCCCACTCATCTTTGAAAAGATAATATCTTCTTTCTGGTGATTTAATAGAACCCCTATAGTGATAGAAGTATAGAAAGTCGTGATAGTGGAACAACCATTCTATACCAAAAATTACATCAAAGTTTGTCATCTCAAGAATAAATAGATTCCACCAGAAACGGTAACTACCAACCTCAAGGTGACAGTCCCTGCACTAGCATATGCCCTCCTTCTGTATTCCCAATAGTGTGTTAGGGGTCATTAAATCGTAGTGATACAATATCTATATTTTTATACTTTAAACAATATATAAAAAATTAAATAATTTGAAGAAACTGTATCAAAGAAAGTAGAGAAATCAGTATATTATTCATGAATAATACCTCGTACTTTAGATGGTCACGCAGCCTGGTCCTTGGGTATCAGCTATAAAGCATGCAATTGACTTGATACCTAGATCTATGAAACAGATTGACTACCATGATCATCAATGCTTTACTGGTGTTGTTGGTGGTCAGGGGTTGGACTACCATGGCCACAAAATTCTCCTCAGCCAGACTTGTTAGTGCTTTTCCAACTCCCCACCTGATGCAGTGCAAAAGAACTTGCTCATGTTAGTGGAGTAGATTCTAATACATTTCTACTTGAAGCTGGAGGAAAGGTCTTCCAAAAATGATGAATACAACCCATATGGTCGTAATCCCGACACTCCATAGGATCTATCTCATATTGGGGCTTCTTATTCCCTGGTCTACCATATAGATGATACACCATGGAGCTATCAAACTGGATAGTCTGGCTGCCACTGCCCTGAGGAGAAACCATAAACAAATATTTCTTGCCTCAGAATAAACTACGTGCATGATGAGACATTGATCCATTAAACCCAGAAAATGAACCATCCCTTAGGTTACGCTCAGTGATAATTTCTGAACAAACCATTGCAGAAATGGTAGGTAGGAGAAAGAAATTCACCTGAGTTTGGATGGAATACTGTATCACATCATCAAAATGTCTAGCAAAAAATATCAACACTAACCAGAAGCAGTGAATAGTTCTATAAATCAGGGAAACTTGCTGAATATTTCATTACTGACCTAGAGACCTACTCGAGATTCATAAAATCTATGGATATATTAGCTCTCAATTCCGTAGGAATGAAATGATCAAAGAAGGCAGTCTGGAAGTCCACCCATAACATTCCTCTGATGACAAACGGCTTGGGTAACCATATCCCACCAATGCTTGGCCGAATCCTGAAGCATGTATATATAAAGAATGACCCTCTTCTATAGAGGCATTTCCATATGCTCAAATACTGAAAACATGGCCTCTTGTTAAGACTCATCAGCCTAAGAACTGCAATCTCCTAAAAAATTAGGAGGATGCTACTGCTGAAAGTTGCGGGTCAGAGCAGCCATCATAGGTGAAACTTATGGATACCCTTTCATGGACTAATTTAGACATAGGAAACTATCAAAGAATTTAGCATTTGTGATCTTATCAAGTACAGTAGGTGGTGCCTCAAGTGGCACTCTGGAGGAAAGACTGGTAGCTTAAGGCCCACCATGTCAAGAGCATGATCGTCACCACTTTCCCAACGAACGATACAAGGGAGTCATGGCGGCATTGGTCATGAAATGACAAGAAAATGCCTCATAAAAATAATAGAAGCATGGATATAGTGTCACTAAAAAAAGATAAACGTAAGAAAACTCACTACCCAAGGCATACTACCCTAACTACCCTCATAGATGGTTAAGCATCAATAAGTGATCAAGTGTAAGTTTCATATCATTTTGTAGTTAAATTTCTAGGTTCCGTACTTTACCTTTCATAAACATGACAATTCAAGATAAGAATTTTAATCCAATTCATTTTAGATTTTAATATTCAGTTTATAATGGATAGTCATTTTCGATGTATCAGTTCCTATACACCTGTCACAAAAAAATGACACACATTTATTTGTATTATAATGGTTTGACATAGTAAATTACTCATCCCAACCCATGAGGTCCCATACACCTCCTGAATTGAGATAGGAAATCACACAATCACAGTCAATGGAATAAAAACACAAAAAACTATCACTTCATCACTCAATAATAACATGAATATCGAGAAATGTAATTAAGTGATATGGAACTATATGGAATGCCAATATTCAAAACATGTGAACTCTAGGGGCCAATAATGATGCATGTAGAAATTCTCTTTTTCCCCATTTCATCATGCAAAGAATGAAATAAGACCCTAAAATAGAGTAATAACCAAAAACACCACATAGCATGTATGTCACCCAGCAGGAAAATAATATCAACTGTAATTGGAAATAGAAAATTAACAGTTGTATTTCGGGTAAATTTTATTTTACCTTAATCATTGGTTTGTGAATCCTAATAACTGGTTTTGATAAATTACCAATCATTCCTATTATCCAAACTATTATCATCAAATAGTAATGAAAGAAAAGAAACCCCTCGTATACCACATTGTGATGTCCCGAACATGAATGCCACTTAACAGGTGCCCCGAGCTCGGTGGGCCGATGGCCTCAAGCACATCTCTCCAAATGAAAGAGGTTGCTAACTAGAAACAAGGTCCAACAACATGTCTTTGGGGAAACTATTCCATAATTATTAGACTGTAGCATAATTTAAGGGATATAAATTAAATGTAAATACTAGATGAAAGATAAATATAATACATAAACAACAAAAGCACACTGATGAAATAGATAAAAGATAATTATAATAGTAGTATCAAATAGAATAGTGATGATGTAATTGCATGTCACTAGAATACTAGAGAAAATGGACACAACAAAGTAGGCATAACATTTTATACAAAGTAAAATAAAACAAATGCTACTCCAAGCATGCTGAGATCTTACCTGGTCATCTACTATTAAGCTTCATCTTATTTTCATGAAATCAAGTGTTGGAAGTTTCATGCTTCCCTTTTTCAATAATTGTAGTCATGTAATCTATTATGGGTACCAAGCAGATCCTAGAGAGGGTGTGAGATATATCTTAATATGCCACCGCCAATGGTGTCTATAACATCTGGCATGGGTAATGGAATAAAGTAGTGTGCAGACATGAATATATATAGTCAAACAAGCAGTACAGTGTGACTAAAAACCCATGTACCCACTTCATCCCTCATCTGGTGTCTAAACATGTAACGAGTTCATTAATTGTGTAATTACCATTTAATGTTAATAGGTCACATGATCTATAGCTAGCACTAACATCACCTCATGATAGTATAAGTAGTGAAGGTCCCAAGATGTAACAAGGCAACCTCACAAAGATATCTAGTGAAGGAGTTCTAGGGTAATAACCAAGGTAACATAAATCTCACAGAACACTAACTCAGAAGTATCTATGTCTATCTAAGGGGTAATAGTGTAATCCAAGGAGCACAATCCAAGTCATTCCACAATAAGTCACCTACTGAATCCAAGGTGATCAGCCTAGGTAAAAGAGGGATATGCTTGGATAGGGCCTGATATGATTTCACCATGGAACCTACTAGTCAATGTTGGATCCAAGGAGTGTATTTGAGGTATCATATAACAATTAAAAGGACCCTACAATATTATAATGGGAATCCGATGAATAAACAAGAACTTGAGTCTAGGTGGGTATCAACATAAGTAAACTACATCCTTGAATCGTAATGGGGTTCTCGAGTCCCAAGGTATTATCCTCTCAGAATCCAAATCTTTCCTAAGTAAGTCCATTCCAATTTGATATTTTAATCATGTAGTAATTCATTTGGTTAATGTATTTCCTTCCATTATTGTGTATAGATCAAGTGTAGCTGAAACCATTAATTTATTGGTCCAAGCCTTGTATTCCATTAGTGTGGATTGGTGAAGTAGTGTTGCAACCATTTAATCAAGTCTTAAATAATTATTAAGGCATATTTAATTAGTTAGGTTCACTCCACTATCTTCTATTAACATGTAAACGGGTTCAACGGACATGTAACCTTTACTAAAATCTATTTTTTTATGGCCAGGTTATACACTTAGTTTACTTTCCATTACAAATTTCACATTCAATAATCATTTCTAGGCACTAACCTTTGGCGAGTCAAGTGGTGAGATTACATGGTACATGCCATTTTTTAATTCTCATTGCTAATCATCCATTTATTATAAGGATACCCTCCTTTATAAAGGTCATTAAAAGGCAACCCCAAACGGTGGCTCAAACGTGTCAAATCACTAAAAACCAATTAGGGCATAACCTTCAACATGGGAAAAAATGTGTTGTCTATGTTACGACTAAAAACTAATCCCATAATTGGAAAGAGAAAAACCATAAGATTCTATCTAGTATAATCATGGAATTTAAATTTAATAAATATCTTCCCATGAAACTAGTGGTCCCCACACAAACATTAAAAATAAAACGAACATTAGGGATGAGTTATAGACCACCGAACATATTATTGTACGACTATCCTCCTCTGGTATTGGCCCATTGTTTTCCTCAGATTAGTTTAGATCTAGTAAAATTTAAAAAATTGTTACATGGAGATATCTAGGTCATGAGAAGAAGAATAAGGATTGATAAAAAGAACCCAAGTACATACCATTGTTCATCTAACGTGAAAACGAATTCTTGGTGAGATGCCAAATGTTGAAGATCTCTTGATCCCCTTGATTTAGCCTTCAAGAAGCTCAAAAATGAGAGATAAATAGTTCAATATGGCATAAACTCTGATTAAGGAGGAAGGAGTGGCATAATTTGTTCATTAAGTTAAAATTGTAAATTTATCCTAAAAAATAGTCTACACACTGTTTGTCTACATGGTCTGTCCAGCCCTGTACAAAATCATGTGGGACAGCTCTGCCCGAACAGTTTCGTCCACACGATTTTCCAAACTGTGTGCAACCCATGCATGGGTCCCTAGAGAAAAAGGGGCGCTCTCATGGTTTTTTCGCATGTCTGTGTGCCAACTTTTCTAGGTGGATCTGTCCAAAAAAATCACCATCTGCACGTTTCTCAAGACCATGTTGAATTCCACATAGTTTTCTCAAAAATGTGTACTAGGTTTTTTTTCTAAAGAGATGGGTTTCATGATTCGAACAAGACCTAAACACCCTTGGATATTTTACTAATTAATTAGGCTTCCATATTCAGTCCAATGTAATGATTGAAACTAAAAATTAGAGGATCCATATCTATGTGAAAATAGGGTTATTATATATGAATTGGACTAAGATAATATAAGAAATTTACAAGGGAAACAACACATTGACTAAAAAAATATTTATATAAAATATGAATCAATCTTCCCATAAAATATAAATCAAGTTCTGGGTCAAACACATCCTAATTCATGACATAAGATATATGAAAGAAGTTTATTCAACTTTTATAATTGTAGATATCCAATATATTTTACACTTTATTAATAATTACCAATGTAAAAGTATCAAGTTTCATAATATTTTATATTTGTATGAATTCCATAGGATCAATGTTTAAATTATATGATTCTAAATTAGTTTGAACATGGGTTTTAATCCTTTACACCATAACTATTCTAATAAAATACCCATAAACAAGTGTTCCCCCTAATATTCCCCTGACTCGTCCACCAAAAGTTTGTGATAAAAATATACTCCTAACATGATGGATTCGATACAAAGTTAGGATACCCAATAATAACATAATTTTATAATGTATAAATTTGGTCAAATATTCAATTTATCTCAAACCATTCACACCCTAGATCCTAAAGGTTTCATTCATATTATAATTTGGTATATAAAAAACATCATCTTTTCATAGTATTCAACAGTTAACATTGTTATTTTCCACACAAGACACCCTTTATATATATCATACATATCGTATCTCTTCACAACTTAGAGAATAAAAACATAAAGTAAGGGTGATCTCATATTCTTAGTAAGGGTAAACATGGGAGATATATATCAAACCTCCTAAGTGAGTAATAATATATCATCTATATATGAAAATATAATTACATTTAAAAAACATGTTTTTAGAGAATTATACCTAATAATCAATGAATCATAAATCATCAAATAATAGAATAGTTCATTTGGTTTTAACACAAATCATATTTCATTAATCACAGTCCATAATAACATATTTTTCCAGACATAGAATAAATTTTTTCAATAAATATAAGATTAGGAATAAAAATATATGTTAGGGATAAATACCAAATCATTAATTTCATAATGTGTTAGGATAAAATCCTTCTCAATCCATATTAGGCATGGGTTGACAACATGTATACATTTTTGGCATTGAATAACATATCATATACACTCTTGTTCAAAATATATAAATAATTTCTTAATTAATTATGGATTTATAATGGAATAAGAAATAAAATATTGAGAACAATAAAAATTTATGATATAATAATATTTGAGCAGTCATTATTCCTTTTATAAAATAATTAACCCTTATAAAATAAATAGGTTTCATAAAAATTCCAATATAGCATCATCATAACCCATACAGAGAAAAAAATAGATTTTAAAATTAAGGAATATCACCAATTAATCATTGAAATCCATAAATGATGTTGTAAAAGTTGAAAATTTATTTTATGAAATTATTAGAATTTTTTATTTAAAATAAATATAAAAATTCTTTAATTTGGTTACTTTTAGAAAAAACATTCCCAAAAAATGGGAATGTTACCTTCATTGGAAAACCATGAAAACATGAAATGTAATCATTATAAAATAATAATTTCCATAATTATGGGAAATTTATTTAATGTCATGAACGTCAAAAAATCATAATCTTTTCTTTCTTTTATTAATAATGTAAAAAAATAACGAGTGTATAAAATGTTAAAAAGATTTACTTTTAAACATTTCTAAAATGATAAACGTAATTTAAATTGAAAAAAAACATTATTATAGAATGGATTCTGAAATTATATTTACAATGTAAATAATATGTACATAGAATAAATATTTTTGAATAAAATAATTCTAAATTCAAATTTGTTGATTTTAATTAAAACCAATAATTCATTATGTAAATATTGATTAATGATCTCTTGAAATAGATAAACATATTTTGATATGTAAATCAATATAATTTTCATGAAAATACTCATAAAATAAATTTTATTTAATTATAAAAATATCTCAATGAATAATGTGGTGAATGTAAAACAAATCCCAATGAATGGAAATTGAGATTAGAAAAAACACTTAATATAGAGTTCTGCTTAGTCATACACACTCTAAATTCCATATATAAGAAGTTAGATTGATAATAAAAATATAGAGAAAATATATTTATACATATACATATATATATATATATAATAGTCACTTATAATTTCTTATTTCACATTTCATAATAATTCATTGTTCTGATCACTACTTTTCTATTAACTATTCAATTTTCCAGGCATATTGTATTTTGGTGGTTTCAGTCTATATATAATGATTATAGTTTCATAATATCACTAAATATAATAAATGTTTAGAGAATGGTTTGTAATGGTTATAGAGTTACATATTCATTTAAAATAACTGATTATAATGATTTTCATGCGAAAAATTAAAATATAATTTTATAGTAATTTTTATTCAAAAAATAGTATAGATTTTAATAGTTAAAAGAAATATTTCTTTAACAATTATATAATTATTGAAATAATTTAATTTCATTAATTTATTATAATATATTTAGAATATAATACTCATTAATATTTCATGAAATAAACATGATATCATTTTTTATAGGTTGTAAAACCAACCCAAAAAGGACTGTGTTGTAACGATTAAATGAGTAAAATCATGTTATTTCTGTAAATACCTTGACCCCAGTTCCCCAGAGATAGTGCATTAGTTTATTAAATTGGTATAATAAAAGAGGAATTATGATACTTAAGTATTGGATGTTTTAGTAAATTTGTAAAACTATACAAAAACATACTTTTTACATTCCAATTTAAAAGAAAAAACAACATATCAACTCTATTTTAAAAATCCATAACTCATATATTATCTGTGTAAATCATTCAATATAATCACATTTTCATCTTGGGAAAAAAATAAAATATATTAAATAATGGATATAATTTTCTCAGTAAGGGTATGTAATACAGTGAATGCTAATATAAAGATAATAGTGTGTGATGAATGACTAAAAACACATGCCATTAGAACATAATCTTGACATAATCTAGCAAGAATAAAACCTGAATAAATAATCCCATATAATTAATAACATGAAAATGTAACTTTATTAGGGTTATTATATTAGAAAAATAATAACATAGATTATCAATTACTAATATCATAATGAGGTAATGTATAATTTTGGATATTTCAAACATATTTTCGAGGCCTCATCCATGAAATTTGAAAATAAATGGATAAGGCCTTATGAAAATCCATTTCTATTTTGTCATAGGAGACCTATGGATTCATAGAGTGGATATCGTAGGCCCACATGTCACTTTCTATGTAAAATTAATTATTCATATGAATGGGGTTAATCATTAACAACATACACATATGAAATTTAAATAATTTTTCCCAATCTACAAACATATTCCATCGTCATTTTGAGTAGTATGGTGAATGGTATCAAGATAGTACATATATAGTCAAACTGATCCCAAACCATTTAATAAAATATGGTATATGAAATTCTTCAGAGATTAATCTCAATAAATCATAATATTAGATCTAGGTTCTGGAATATTTGAAAATTCACTAATAAAGTCATCAAGGAATTATAGAGTGAAATGACCTTTTTTACCTTGCAATGAAGAGTTCTTTTAGGAAAATCCTTGGTATGGGTCATAATTTATATTATAAAACTAAAAATGGAAAAATATAGTTTTTAATGAAAAAATTAGTTATTTTATAAATATAATTTTTTATAAAAAAAATTATTATGTATGGAACCTGAAAATGGGTAAGAAATCGAGAAGTTTTCTTTAATACGGCTTACGTAACGGGAAGAATTGAGAAGGGATCCTTTTAAAACATGTTTTTTAACTGTAAAATAAAGTTGAAATTATATGTATAAATGAGTTTAGAATATATAAACATAAATTAAAAAACTATATAAAAATAATTAATAATTATAATGTTATAAAGAGGGAGAAATCATAATCCGAATGAAAATGAAGGTTCAGGAAGAAACTCTTACTATTATGATAATAGTGAAATCCTATGCCCCATAAAATTAATGATCATAAAATGACACATTTAATACCATGAATATAGATATATTTATGATATTAAAAACTCATGGTAAATACCAATACACGAAACACAACATATAGTTGTTAATAAGGCATATCTCATAGAAATAAAGGTTGGATGA
This sequence comes from Viscum album, assembly GCA_963277665.1. Classification (NCBI taxonomy): domain Eukaryota; kingdom Viridiplantae; phylum Streptophyta; class Magnoliopsida; order Santalales; family Viscaceae; genus Viscum; species Viscum album. The sequence goes on from OY728148.1 coordinate 774,199,872, forward strand.
GAAAACCCTTACCATATGTTAGAATATGTTATGAACATGATCTAAATGATCCGGATAATCCGATTAAATACCTTAATTAAATCATTAATAACATTTTATACATGTATTTGATTTATTATATTATTATAAATTTTATTTATGGCCCTTTTGATGAATTATAAAATACACATTTATCATTCGGGAACATTCATTTCCTTTGTTTTCATAATTGGTTTCCTTTTATATGCATATGGAAGATCATTTAAAATGATAATATTTATACAGAATTTAAATTATATTTTATTAATTATTTACTAGAATATTAAATTTTAATATAATTCATTTTTTATTTTATGTGAGGATAATCATTAGATAAGACATTAGTGATAATTTTCTAGGTTATTTTGATGGTTTTTTGATCGTAATGTGCTACTTTGGTGTCATAAATTAACATTATGTATATATTATGGTTATAGAACATTAAATAAGTTTTATGACACATATTAAATTAATTTTTAATAATAATTTTTTTATAACCATCCATTATGGTTTAATTAAAAAAAATAAACATTTCCTCCATTAAGGTGGTAAACCATCACCTCATGGATGATATATTAATTTTTAGAAAATAAAAAAGGAAAGAGAAGAGAATTAATTGCGGATATCCAATTATCATAATAAAATTCCATTATATATATATATATATACAAAATTTACCATTCTTTTGTTTATATAGAGGTAATATAAGGATAATAAAAGGTACTAAATTGAAAAAAAGAAATGGAAATAGACTTTTACCTCTATAGTTCTTCACCTTCAGAACCTCTATAGGGAAATTGGTTTTAGACATTAAGTAAGACCAAAACCTCCTGAACCTAGCGAAGATTCTAGTAAAGAGTATTTTGTATGAATCTAACTATATGAAAGGAATCACATATTTCAGGAGAAGTAGTGGTGATAGGTGCTATTTATATTGGAAGAGAGGTGCATTTTTTGAATATTTTATTCATTTGATTATAATTTTGGATAAAGACTATAAATAGTTTGAGATTATTCACTAAATATATTAAAATAAATAATGTATGTTACTTATTGTAGTTATTTTATAAGAAATGTCTTATCAAGGTATAGTGTATTTAACATATAATATATTTATACTGTAAATTGTGGTATTTTACTATTCACAAAAAATCTTGTTTTTGAAAAAAATCCAAAAAAATAACCCTAAAATTTTTTCAATGTGTATAATTAGTAAATGGACTCCATTTATTGAAAATGATTTTCTATATGTTATAATTTTATTTTTTAAATAAAAAAATCATTTACTCAAAAAATATAAATTTTAATATTATAACCGATTTTATGACACTTTCACAATTTATTTAAGGTATCATAAAATTATATTATAATAATAAGAAAATTTTATTAATTTATGATTACATATTATGAAAATAATTTTTCTTTTATGTCATTATATTAATTGTAAAATTGAAAATAAACACTTATGCTTTATAAAAATATCATCCCTTAATTAAAACATTTATTTAGCTTTACTATGATATAATTATATATTATTACCATTTATAAGATTACAAAATTTTATTTATACTTTAATAGATGATATTAATATTCAAATCATAAATCTACTTTTAATATAATGAAAATCCTAGTGTTATAAAAATCAATATTTTCCACTTATTCACTCTGAAATATATATTTTCATAAAAATACAAAATTTCACCTTAAGATAATTTTGAAATTATGATTTTAGAAATTAATTATTTTTTTTCAAAATAATTTATAGAATTTTAAAATATGAGTGTAACATCCCAAGTAAGTAATGAATAATAGATATTTTTATCCATGTCTACTAATGAATTAGATAGTGTTTTAGAGGCTTAAAATGAGAATAAATCCAATCTTAAGCATGTAATACACTAATATTTTTAAAAGATTGTTTTACTGCCTCTTGATGGAAAACCATCTTTTAAATCTACCTTTTGACAAATTTATAAGCTATATTTGTTAAAATAAACTTATTATTTATGATTGGGACATCAAAATTTACTTTGTGTGAATTTTTGGTATTTTTCCGATAAAGTTCATTTTTTAAGGAATAGTGAAAAATGTTGTATTTTAACTCAAAACCTATTTTTAATATAATTTATTTATACGATTAGATTATATTTTGAATTGGTTTTAAAGTTCAATTAGAATATATTTTTACCATTTAATCCAATAGTGGTCGTTGGAATTAATTTCACTTTGAAATTGGACTTGAACTAGTGTCAACCTTTTGATACTTATTGTTTCATAAAAACACGCTATTTGCTCTGACAGTGGGAATTATTATTAAATTAATTAATGTAACTTATATGTCTTAAATTTTTTAAAATATACATAATTTTTGAATTCGGAATATCAAATATAACTTAGGGTGATGTTTTGGTATTTTTCTAAAAAACTTCAATTTTTGATGAATAGTGAAACCACTAAGTGGTACTTAAGAAACTGATTTTTCATTTAAATAAACTTTTACCACCTATGTGTTTTGAATTTCAAAAAACTAACATACATGGTTGTCATTATGAAGTAAAATGTTTTTCAATGGGATTAAACTAATTTTTTGGTGACTAGTAACTTTTATGTTTTTAATCGCGATTAGAGGTAATTAGTTTAGTTTAATGTAAAAATAATGTTGTAATAATATGAGATGAGATTGACACATGTCCTACCCTCATTTTATGTGTCATTGCCGACCAAGAAAATTCATGGGTCAACTTGGGGACCCCATGGAGCCACTTTGGTTGGGAAATGACATAAATAACTTTTTATTTAATGTAAAAGTAAAAATGACACAATCATGAGTAGTTTTACTAAAACAATTTTTACAAGGGGTTATACAAGTCAGATGTTTGACTATAAATATTAATTAGAAATATAAAAAGATTTCCTACATCATGATATTTTATTTATAATTTTTAAACATTATATATATTAAATTATTTATGACATCATGATGATGCAGCGATTACCTCATTAATAAAGGATTTAAATAAAATGAAAAGATAATGTAAAATATATGACCTAAACATGTCCAAACCCTATTATATGGGTATATTTCAAACCCTTATCACCTTAGACTCTAATTATATCAATGTGGGACCTTTAAAATCCGAAAATAATTTTAAAATAAAGGATCATTTTTTTTACTTTCCAAGAGTGCCCCTCCTCTCCTCTTATAAAAGGCCCCCACCTCTACCACCTTACCCACACTTCCAAAGCCTTTGGCATGGCCAAAACCTACCCATTTTGTCTCTAAACATCCCTATATTAATTCTAGAAGCCTCACTTTGGGCATAATTCTTCCCAAGGAAGCCTTTGAGCCAAATGAAAAAGATTTACCCGATTTAATGGTAGTGTCATCTCTTGTGTTCTTATGTTTTTTTTGCTTCTCCAACCCTATAAACTCATTTTATTCATTTATTTTGTAACAAATACAGTATCTTCAATATACTAGGATGTTGTTATAATAATTATTAGTGCTAAACATACACACACCATCATCTAATGGTTAAATAACATATTGTTTATGTGGATGACGAATTTCTGCCTCACGAAACGATGATTGTTCAACACTCATATAACACCTTCAAATGTAGCCATTAAGATGTAAATATATTTATATACTATATATAATATGTTTATATTTTACTTAAGCTTATGTATTTTTCATTTATGTCATATATTTATGGTTACCATTATGAGTAAATGCGATATCTTCATTTTAGGAAGTGCGGACTACCGCCCCCTCAATGTGATTTGATTCATTAACACCATATGTGGTAGGTATAAAGGATGAATTTTTGTGATATTATATATTATACCATACTTTAATTATAATACTATTATGTATAATTATGTTTTAATTCCATTAAATATGAAATAGGAATGGAATTAGCGTTCAAGCGTACGTACAACTTACCATCTCCATGAACGGTGCATTTCATTTCTTACCTTTAAATGATTATGTAATATTATAAATGCATGTATATACTGGATATATATTAAATATATGGAATATACATCATGAATATCATTCTTGAGATAATAGATATTTGACTACGTGAACAACTTGTAAATATAAGAAGTTCATTTTTGACTCAAGTACCAAATATCGAAAAAATGACCGTTATTAACTTAAATGATTACATGGTGTTCATGACAAGGAATTAAGTGATATAAAAGGAATAATGAACTTGAAAAAGGTTATTAAGAAAGTATAAATTAACTCAAGTTTATTATTCAGGACATTAAATAACGATCGAGTCAAGTCGGACCCGAGGTATGGGACTTCGTCTCAATCTCCTCTCATTGAGGCATATTTTGTTTTATACACCACCTTATTTTATACGGTGTATAAAAACCTTTGAATTTTACATTTATTCAAAAGGAATATTTTTATACGAAGCGTTTACTATACGATAAAAGGGAATGTTTTTTTGTCGTACGTATGCAGCGACAACGACTTCTCCGCCGCCGTGACCATTATTTGAGCTTCAGATTCCTCTACAAGCCATACTTTAAAAAAAATAAATACCATGTTTTACTTTTCATTTATTTTGGTATTTAAAATGGTTTTCATAATGTTTTTATATCAATGTGTTGTATTGATATCTTGTGATTGAAATGTGGAAATGTTATGTTTCCTTTATGCATGTTTTATGTGATATGATTATGTTGTGGTTCTTGGGCATTATTATGAAGACGGGTGGTTCAGTGATAAACTAAGGGTGGGTGAGCCCGATATAGCTCTCCAATGCATTGGGTAATGCGAAGGAGTGAAACGTTAAGGTTTCTTCGAAGAGATTTAGGGAATATACTGTGATGGGTATTCCAAACATAACCAAGAGGGTTACTCCCTACGTAAGAATGTTATGAATGCCTCAAGTTACCTTTATGTCTTATGATTTCTATGATTTATTCATGATTTGATGAGGTATGTTAAAGTGCTTATGTTTTATGAGTAAAGTATGATTTCCTTGATTCTTATGTATACATGTACTCATGTTTCCTTTCAACATTTTTATATCCCTTACTAAGCTTTTTATGCTAATCCCAAGTTTTTTTGAAATGTTTTTCACAGGTCAAGGGAAAAGTACATGATATGGTGATAGTGTCAAGGAAGTGTCAAGAAAGAATCCATGTTTTATTTTAAATATGTTTCAGTTGATGGGAAAAATGAATACTATATTTATATAACCACTTTGTTTAAATGTGGAATGTAATGAAAGTTTTATGATCTAATTCTCTAAAACTCTAAACCTGAAAAGATCCTCAATGTGTAATCTTGTAATAACTCAAGATTAAGTAAGGTTTAAGGCTGGGGCCTTATAGTTGGTATCAGAGGTTGGTTTAGATAACTTTAGGAGTTAGAATACTATTAAATGATTATCCAAAAATATTTTTTATGGTCAAATTGAAGTGATATAGCATTTGAAGATTACCTTGTTGCTTCATCTAAGACAAGTTTGTTCAGAATGGTTTTTCGTAGAGGAAACAGGGAAGCAGTGCAAGGAAGGCATAAAGAAGGAAATAAACTTCTGAATTAGCATCCTGAGATGGTCAGAATTGGAACTGAATAGTTTGTTGCAGTAATGGCACAGTTGACTCAAACGATAAATGGCGGTGGTATCCATGCACGAGATCAGCCAGATCAACCGCAGAGGAACATGTCAGTGGTGGAACATTTCATGAGGCAACATCCCCCATCATTCAGAGGATCATCTGACCCTGTGCTAGTTGAAGGGTGGATTAAAGCACTAGATAAGATTTTCGATGTCATGGGGTGTTCAGTCAATCAAAAGGTTAGTCTTGCTATTTACCGTTTTGAGGGTGAAGCAGATCAGTGGTGGTCGATGGTTATAAATATCAGGGATGCTGATGAGATTGATGCTCTCGACTGGGATGAATTTAAAGGTATATTTCTTGAGAAGTATTTTCCTAAGGTTGTTCGACTTAGGATGGAAAAGCAATTCTTGGAATTGAGGCAAGAGGAATACTCAGTGGCTACCTATGAAGAAAGGTCCACTCAATTGGCAAGGTATGCTCTAAATTTTATCCGAGACCTTGATAGTAAAATTAATCATTTTTACTCAGGATTAAAGCCAAAATATTGAAGGGAATTAGATTCTCATGAGTTTAAAAGTTATGAAAATCTTGTTCGATGTTCTAAGAAGGTGGAAATGGAGTTTTCTGATGATCAAGTGTTCTATAACAACCAACAGAAGAAGAGACCGAGGTGGAAGGAGAATGGAAAGAATTCTTCAAAAAGGTCTGATGGTAAGAAAACTAAGTTTCTAGTTTGTGATAAATGTGGTAAAAGGCATCATGGGGACTATCTTCTGAATTCTGGAAAGTTCTACCAATGTGGTAAGATGGGACATAAGGCTCGTGATTGCACTGAAAAATATTAGTGTGATGGAAAGACCAAATTTGATTTACAGTTAGTGAATTTTTTTAAGTACAATGAGATGGGCCACTATGAAAACGAGTGTCCGACAAAGGGCTTGAGTGATGAGAAGTAGTTATACTACAAGCAGAAAGCGGTGGTGAAATCCTTTGCAACTACTTCAGTAGTTGTTGGGCTGTCAAATGAAGTTGTATCAGGTACTTTGTTTGTTTTTTCAGATTATGCCTGTGTGTTGTTTGATTCGGGGTCTACACATTCTTTCATCTCTGAAACCTTTTCTAGTAAAATGGGAATACCATCTCAAGAAATGACTCCTAAACTTTTGGTAAAAACACCTGGGGGAAATTTTGAGGCAAAAAGAATTTATAAGAATCTTCCTATCCTTATCTTTGGAAAGAACCTACTTGAAAACCTTATTGTTTTACCTATAGTAGAGTTTGATGTTATCATGGGTATGGATTGACTCTCTATTTACCATGCTAAGATTGACTGTAGAGATAAAAAAGTTTCTTTTCAGAAAGACTTTTAGTTTGTGTACAAGAATGAACCCTTACTGTTGATAACATATCAAGAGGCTGAGAAACTTGTAAAAGATGGAAATTAATGTTACCTTGCACACATCGTTGAAAATAAATAAACTGTTCAGATTAATGATGTGCCAGTGGTAAATGAGTATGCTGACATTTTTCCTGATGAGTTTCCTGAATAATACTAGATCGAGAAGTTGAGTTTACTGTAGACATAGTTCCTGATGCTAAGACAATTTCAAAACCCCCTTATCGAATGGCTCAAATTGAACTTTTAGAGTTGAAGGAGCAGTTACAAGATTTTTTAGAGAAAGGTTTCATTCGACCTGGCACATCACCATGGGGTGATCCTATTTTATTTGTTAAAAAAATAGTTCTATGAGACTTTGCATTGATTATAGAGCCTTGAATAACATCATTGTTAAGAACAAACACCCTTTGCCTCATATCGATGATTTGTTTGATCAGCTCCAAAGAGCTCATTATTTTTCAAAGATTGACCTGAGATCGGGGTACCATTAGCTAAAGGTAAAGGAAGAAGATGTTATGAAGACTATGTTTCGTACATGATATGGCCATTATGAAATTTTAGTAATGCTTTTTGGGCTAACCAATGCACCTTCTGTGTTCATGGAATTAATGAATATAATTTTCCATGAGTTCTTGGATAAGTTTGTGGTTGTTTTCATTGATGATATTTTGGTGTTTTCTAAAAGTAAAGAGGAGCATGAAAGACATTTAAGGGTTATTTTTCAAACATTAAAAGAAAAGAAATTGTATGGGAAATTCATCAAGTGTGAGTTTTGGTTGCAACAAATTTCTTTCCTTGGTCATATTGTTTCTAAAGATGGGATAACTGTTGATCCTGCAAAAACAAAGGTTGTGGAAGAATAGACAAGACCCACAAATGTAACTGAGATTCGTAGTTTCCATGGTTTGGCAGGATATTACTGAAGGTTTTTTAGAAATTTTTCACAGTTATCTAGTCCAATGACTAAGCTAACTCAGAAGGGTGTTATGTTTATCTGGACAAAATAATGTGATGATTGTTTTCAGGAGTTGAAAAGAAGATTGGTGAATGCTCTAGTTTTGGCACTTCCCTCCAGGAATGGTGAGTTTGTTATCTATAGTGATGCTTCATTGAAAGGACTTGGTTGTGTACTTATGTAGAATGATCAGGTAATTGCTTATGCTTAATGACAGTTGAAAACTCATGAGGTAAATTATCCTACACATGATTTGGAATTATCTGCGGTTGTTTTCGCTTTAAAAATTTGGAGGCATCATTTGTAGGGATTAAAGTGTAAAATATTAAATGATCACAAAAGTTTAAAGTATATATTCACTTAGAATGAATTGAACATGAGACAGATGATATGGCTAGAATTAATCAAGGATTATGATTCTACAATTCATTACCATCCGGGAAAATCAAATAATGTGGCTGATGCTTTGAGTTGAAAGAGTAATGCTTTATTAAAAATTTTGCGTTTGGAACATGATCTCATGGTTAAGGATTTGATGAACTTTGGCATAGAAGATGTTGGTACAGGATGTCCTTCTTTTTTGTTTCATGTATGAGTGAAATCTTCTCAATCAGACATAATCAAGAAAGCACAGAAGCAAGATAGTGAGTTGCAGAAAAAGGTAGAGCTGGTTCAGAAGGGTAAGTTGCATGAATTCAACATTGATAGTGATTGTGTTTTTAGATTTGGTAAGAGATTGTGTGTGCCTTGTGATTCATAGTTGAAGAGAGAGTTGTTATGTGAAGCTCATAGTTCTCTGTTTTCAGTTCATCCTGGCAGTACTAAGATGTATAGAGATCTGCGGAAGTATTACTGGTGGGATGGAATGAAAAGAGAAATTGCTGATTTTACTGTGAAGTGTTTGACTTGACAGCAGGTTAAAGCAGAACGACAGTTACCGAAAGGGATGCTGCAGCCTTACCAGTGCCAGAGTGGAAATGAGATAATATATCCATGGACTTTGTTGTGGGATTACCGAACACATCTCGAGGTAATAATGAAATCTGGGTTATTGTTGGCCACTTGACTAAATCTGCTCATTTCCTTCCTATTCGAGATACTTTCTCTCTAGATCAACTTTCTCATTTGTATCTTAAAGAGATAGTCAGGTTACATGGAGTTCCTCTCTCCATTGTATCTGACCGTGATCCCATGTCCACTTCTAACTTTTAGAAAGACCTTCAGAAGTCATTGGGTACTGAATTAAATTTTAGTACAGCCTTTCATCCTGAATCAGTTGGGCAGTTAGAACGAACGATCCAAACTTTGGAGGATATTATATGTGCTTGCTCAATGGATTATCAGGGAAGTTGGGACCAACATCTTTCTTTGGTTGAATTTTCTTATAATAACAGTTTTCATTCTAGAATACAGATGGCACCATTTGAGGCGTTATATGGGAAGCGGTGTCGAACTTCAGCTTTCTGGGATGAAGTGGGTGAAAGGAAGTTGATGGGACCAGAATTGGTAGAAGATTTTGCAGAAAAGGTTCAACTGATACAGAAACACATGATAACAGCTCAGAGCAGGCAGAAGAGTTATGCGGACAACAGGAGGAAGGATCTCTTTTTTGAGGTAGGTGATCATGTTTTTCTCAAAGTTTCACCATGGAAAAGTGTGATGCGATTTGGTATGATAGGAAAGCTGAGTCCAAGGTTCATTGGAACAGATGAAATTCTGGAGAGAGTTGGATCAGTTGCTTACCGAGTGGCTTTACCTCCGAGTTTATCTCAGGTACACAATGTTTTTCATGTTTCGATGCTGAGAAAGTATATGCCATATCCATCTCATGTTTTGAGTCCAGAGGAAGTCCAACTGGAAGAGAACCTATCTTATGAGGAACAACCGGTCCAGGTTCTTGACCACAGAGAGCAAGTGTTACGGAGTAATTTGATTCATCAGCTAAAGGTTTTGTGAAAAAAACCACATGATTGAAGAGGCAACATGGGAATCTGAAAATGCGATGAGGGATAAATACCCCCACTTATTCGATAAGTAAATAAATTGCGGGGACACAATTTTCTAAAGGGGGGAAGGATGTAACATCCCGAGTAAGTAATGAATAATAGATATTTTTATCTATGTCTATTAATGAATTAGATAGTGTTTTAGAGGCTTAAAATGAGAAAAAATCCAATCTTAAGTATGGAATACACTAATATTTTTAAAAGATTATTTTACTGCCTTTTGATGGAAAACCATCTTTTAAATCTATCTTTTGAAAATTTTATAAGCTCTATTTGTCAAAATAAACTTATTATTTATGATTGGGACATCAAAATTTACTTTGTGTGAATTTTTGGAATTTTTCCGATAAAGTTCATTTTTTAATGAACAGTGAAAAATGTTGTATTTTAATTCAAAACCAATTTTTAGTCTAATTTATTTATATGATTAGATTATATTTTGAATTGGTTTTAAAGTTCAATTAGAATATATTTTTACCATTTAATCCAATAGTGGTCGTTGGAATTAATTTCACTTTGAAATTGGACTTAAACTAGTGTCAATCTTTTTATACTTATTGTTTCATAAAAACATGCTATTTGCTCTGACAGCGGGAATTAATTATTAAATTAATTAATGTAACTTATATGTCTTGAATTTTTTAAAATATACATCATTTTTTAATTCGTAATATCAAATATAACTTAGGGTGAAGTTTTGGTATTTTTCTGAAAAACATCAATTTTTGATGAATAGTGAATCCACTAAGTGGTACTTAAGAAACTGATTTTTCGTTTAAATAATATTTTACCACCTCTGTGTTTTGAATTTCAAAAATCTGACATACATGGTTGTCATTAAGAAGTAAAATGTGGTTCAATGGGATTAAAATAATTTTTGGTGAATAGTAACTTTTATGTTTTTAATCGCGATTAGAGGTAATTAGTGTAGTTTAAGGTAAAAAAAATGTTTTAATAATATGAGATGAGCTTGACAAATGTACTACCATCATTGGATGTGTCATGGAAGACCAATAAAATCCATGGTTCAACTTGGGGACCCCATGGAGCCACTTTGGTTGGGAAATGACATAAATAACTTTTTATTTAATGTAAAAGTAAAAATGACACAAACATGAGTTTTTTTACAAAAACAATTTTTACATGGGGTTATTCAAGTCATATTTTTGACTATAAATATTCATTAGAAATCTAAAAAGATTTCCTACATCATGATATTTTTTTATAATTTTTAGACATTATATAAATTAAATTATTTATGACATCATGATGATGCAGCGATTACCTCATTAATAAAGGATTCAAATGAAATGAACAGATAATGTAAAATATATGACCTACACATGTCCAAAACCTATTTTATGGGTATATTTCTAACCCTTATCACCTTATCCTCGAATTATATCAATGTGGGACCCTTTAAATCCGAAACTCATTTTAAAATAAAGGAACATTTCTTTACTTTCCAAGAGTGCCCCTCCTCTCCTCTTTTAAAAGGCCCCCACCTCTACCACCTTACCCACACTTCCAAAGCCTTTGTCTCGGCCAACCCCTGCCCATTTTGTCTCTCCACATCCCTCTCTTAATCCTAGAAGCCTAAATTTGGGCAGAATTCTTCCCAAGGAAGCCTTTGAGCTCAAATAAAAAAGAGTTACCTGATTTAAAGGTAGTGTCATCTCTTGTGTTCTTATGTTTTTTTTTGCTTCTCCAACCCTATAAACTCTTTTAATTCCTTTATTTTTTAACAACTCCAGTATCTTCAATATACTAGGATGTTTTTATAATAAGGATCCGAGCTACACATACACACACCTTCATCTAATGGTTAAAGAACATACTTTTTCTGTGGATAGAGAATTTCTACCTCACGAAACAATGATTGTTCAACACTCATATAACACCTTCAAAAGTGGCCATAAAGATGTCAATATATTTATATATTATATATAATATTTTTATGTTTTACTTATATTTATGTATTTTTCATTTATGGAATATATTTATGGTTACCATTATGAGTAAACGCGATATCTTCATTTTAGGAAGTGTGGACTACCGCCCCCTCAAAGCGATTTGATTCGTTAACACCATATGTGGTATGTATAAAGGATAAATTTAATGATATTATATATGATAAAATAATGGAATTATAATACCATTATGCATCATTATGTTTTAATTCCATTAAATATGAAATAGAAATTGAAGTAGCATTCATGCGTACGTACGGCTTACCGTCTCCATGAACGGTGCATTTCATTTCTTACCTCTAAATGATTATGTAATATTATAAATGCATGTATATACTGGATATATATTAAATATATGGAATATACATCATGAATATCATTCTTGAGATAATGGATATTTGACTACGTGTACAACTTGTAAATATAAGAAGTTCACTTTTGACTCAAGTACCAAATATCGACAAAACGACCATTATTAACATAAATGATTACATAGTGTTCATGACATGGTAATAAGTGATATAAAAGGAATAATGAACTTGAAAAAGGTTCTTAAGAAATTAGAAATTAAATCAATTTTATTATTCAGGACATTAAAGAACGATCGTGTCAAGTCGGACCTGAGGTTTGGGACTTTGTCTCAATCTCCTTTCATCGAGGCATATTTTGTTTTATACACAACCTTCTTTTATACGGTGTATAAACCCCTTTGACTTTTACATTTATTCAAAAGGAATCTTTTTATATTAAGTGTTTACTAAAAGACAAAAGGGAATGTTTTTTTGTCGTACGTATGCGGTGACAATGACTTCTCTGCCGCCGTGACCATTATTTGAGCTTCGGCTTCCTCTACAAGCCATACTTTAAAAAAAATACCATGTTTTACTTTTCATTTATTTTGGTATTGAAAATGGTTTTCATAATGTTTTTATATCAATGTGTTGTATTGATATATTTTGATTGAAATGTGGAAATGTTATGTTTCCTTTATGCATGTTTTATATGATACGATTATGTTGTGGTTCTTGGGAATTATTATGAAGACGGGTGGTTCCGTGATAAACTAAGGGTGGGTGAGCCCAATATAGCTCTCTAATGCATTGGGTAACGCGAAGGAGTGAAATGTTAATGTTTCTCTGAAGAGATTTAGGGAATATACTGTGATGGGTATTCCAAACATAACCAAGAGGGTTACTCCCTACGTAAGAATGTTATGAATGCCTCAAGTTACCTTTATGTCTTATGATTTCTATGATTTATTCATGATTTGATGAGGTATGTTAAAGTGATTATAGTTTATGAGTAAAGTATGATTTAATTGATTCCTATGTATACATGTACTCATGTTTCCTTTCCATATTTTTATATCCTTTACTGAGCTTTTTATGTTCATCCCATGTTTTTTTTGAAATGTTTTTCACAGGTCAAGGGATAGGTACATGATATGATTATAGTGTCAAGGAAGTGTCAAGAAAGAATCCATGTTTTATTTTAAATATGTTCCTGTTGATGGGAAAAATGAATACTATCTTTATGTAACCACTTTGTTTAAATGTGGAATGTAATGAAAGTTTTATGATCTAATTCTCTAGAACTCTAAACCTGAAAAGATCCTCAATGTGTATTCTTGTAATAACTCAAGATTAAGTAAGGTTTAAGGTTGGGGCCTTATAATGTGTTTTAAAAAAATTACACCATTAAAAGAAAGTAAAACAACATTTAGAAAAAATATATATACTTTTAATGGGAGAAATTTTATTCAAGCTTATCTTATTCCTATAAAATCACATGTATGAATTTAAAGACTTTTGATCAAATATATAATTTATAAATTTAATTATTTTTTTAATACTATTCATTCTTGCAAATTTAACAACTATGTTATAATGGATGTTTTAAAACAATGATATTTAATTATATATCACAGTTTGTCTAAGCTTGGTGTTGTGTGAAACCTATGTTTTTGAACAAATTAAATTCAATAATAAACATACAATAAAATCATAAGGTGTTACGTTTTTCCCTCCTACAATAAATTGCATCGTCACAGTTTGAATTATTACATTGAAAATAAAATGTTTATACTTAAAAATATCTTTGTGGGAAACCCAGATTAGAAATATGGTTAATTAAATATTCTCTTAATAAGAGGAAAAGGGAAATGAGAAGGTCACCCAAAAACCTGGATTTCAGGGAGGAAAACAGTACTGGAAGGAAATAATGTGGGCATGGAAGGAATAATCTAATAATAATGTTTTAATGGTGAGTGATAGAGAGTATGGTTATTAGAATGTTAACCATTGTCACGAACCAAGTCGGGTCGCCATCCGAATCGATGCCCGACCCGGCCCGCGGCAAGGCCCGAAGGGCGTTCCCGATCCCCATGGGCTGGCACAAGTGCCCGGGTATCAAAATTAACTTTGGGAATGATTTACCCGAGTGAAAAAATATAAAGAATCCAACCAAAGTAAACCAAACAAAAGTAAAGGTTATAGTCAAACGTGTATTTAACCAAACAGGTTTCTGGTTCACAAGTATTCAAAACCCAAATAACACTAAAAATAAGGTGACCAAAAACCAACCTAAGAACTGTCGCCCGGTGTGAGGACACCGCCCCTAAGCCACAACCCAAACGCCACGTAGATAGGCCAACTATCAACCTGAACCACTGCTCCCAAAAGCTGGACCCTTACCTGTATCAGAAGTGAACAAATCTACTTACACCCAAGGGTGTAAGTAGGGTGTGAGCAATCGCCCAGCAGGATATCACCAAGAAAATATTCCATGCACAACTATCACAAGACAAACCATTTGCAATTCTAAATAAAGAAATAAAGAAGTGAAAAAGAAATGGTTTTCATAAAACGATTTAAAAGAAAGATAGTTCAAGATAAACACATTAGGGTAGTAATTCAAGTGACATATCACGTATCATTGTGATCGCAAAGTAACCGGTAGCACCAAAGGATGGGAAATCCCCAAAAGGATACTAGAGCATGTGGGACCCTAGAACATCGTGTCTCGGTGAAACGTGGATTAGGTACCCACGACCCTTAGATAACATGGCTTAGAAGGCCACAACCCTCAGAACACGTGGCTTAGAAGTCCAAAACCCCCAGATATCATATGTTTAGTTAGTGTTGCAATCGTCAAACCTGCCAGTGAAACAGGGTCGGGTCATCTCTGGAACACTAGCTCACTAGTCCTAGTCTCCCCACCTAATACCCTGTCTTCCCTCCTTGTGCTCACCTAAAGATCAAAGTTCACATAACATGTCACATTAGCACTTAGAGCAAAACGTGTCACCTGCACACTGATATCTTCTTTGAAAACCACACGCACACCAAAACGTTTTTAAAAAAAAAACTTAAACCACACTACTTACGCTTTAAATTAAACTAGATACATAACTTAACGAAATCACTTTGTTAATTAAGAAAACCACTAATAAAAATTATTGAACAGTTTTAGAACATGTCGAAATTTTTTTAAAGGTTAAAAAGTCACTCAAAACCCCTTTCTATAATAAAACATATTCTGACACGCCAAAGCACAAACTGTATCATCCGCACTTTCTAACTCACACACTGCACAGTTTACAAATACTAATAAACAGCCAAAGTGAGTTTTCACAATAAAAATGGACTTGCATCACATAAATATACTACTGGTAAATTAGATGCACATTTAAAATGTAATCAGAACTAATTTTTTTAGCATGGAAACTAATTAGCAAGGTGCTGAAAAATTAAACCAACACGCAAATGATCATTAGATGATAATTGAGTGTGGAATCACCTACCGACATGTCGAAATCTTGGCACAATTGATGCGCAAAACCCACCGCACCTCAAACAAGATAAAAAAACACCCTAAAAACAACGCATAGCATGAACGCATCAAAAATGAATCAAACAAAAACTAAAACCCATTCACAACAACACCAAAACAGTAGAAAAAAAAATAGCTGGAGTGTTCCGCACCTACGACAATGGTTTTGAAAGGCTGGGAAAATGGAATTTGGGTTGCCGGAAGGCTATCCGGAAGAGGAGAGGTGCGCGGATATCGGCTCAAGGCAGCAGGAGGCAGCGGAGGAGGCCGGTGCTGGAAATTAAAGGAGGCCGGTGCTAGAAATTAAAGGAGCCGGTGGAGGTTTGGCCAGAAAAAAACAAACAAGAGAAAAGATGTGGCTACGAGGAAAGGGTGGATGTGAATTCGGCTGTAGGGGAAGGTGGAAGGGGTAGCAGGGTGTTCGGCCGAGCGGGAGTAGCAGCAGGAGGAGAGGGTGAGGGCGCGAGGCAGGTCGGGGCGCGACAGGGAAGGCCGGGTCGAGCGGGAGGCAACCGGCAGTGGGGTCGCGGCCTGGTTGAGCGGAAGAAGTGTGGAGGTGCAGCTTCGGTTGGGAAAAACGGACAGAATATAGGATGGCGTGGCACCAGAAAGTAGCGGGGAGGCCAGGCTGAGGATGCGGGAGCTGGTCCGAAGGGAGGAAGAAAACCAGGCGGCTGTTAGGGTTCATGCGGACCAGGTGAGGGGCGAATGAACAGTAACCCACGGGAGATAAAGAGAGAAAAAGTGGGAGAAAGAAAAGAAAATAGAAAGGAAAGGATAAAATAAAATAAAATAAAAGATAAATAAAAATAAAATAATATAAGGGAATAAGAAGAGGAGTAGAGGAGGGATAAAATAAAATAAGAATAATGGGATGGGAAACAAATATTAATTAAAACCTAAAAAGAAAATATAACCTAAACTAATAATGATAATAATAATAATAATAACGGTGTTAATGAATAAAAATACGCGTTTAAGAAAAGTTAATGATAAAAAGGTCCACCCGCACACCAGGCAGGCCACGCGGCTTTACCTGTGCCCTGCCCGCTCATCGGGCATTGTCAAGGCAGCGTTCATTTATCAACGTAGATATGCACACTAGTTTCGTGCTCACCCTGCTTTCCAACGAAAATAAAATTATAAAAAGGAAACTAAACTCACTTAATAAAAATAAAAATAATAAATAATAAATAAACATACCTCGGTGCGAAGTGTAGGTGTGACAATTCTCCCCACCATGACAACTTTCCGCCCACGGAAAGTCAATTCGAAGCCTGTTCAGAGAATAGGAATGGGTACTCCTGCTCAACCCACGACTTCCGCTCCTAAGTCTCATGTTCATACCTCCCGTGATGCCAAAGGATACAGACTAGAGGAATGGACTTTCCACACAACAACTTTTCCTAAGAATCCACTATACGCATTGGTCGCTCAACCACAGACAAGTCAGACTCTATCTCCAGCTCCTCCCAATTTAGCACATGCGACAGATCGGGGTTGTACTTCTTTAGTTGGGAGACATGAAATATGTCGTGAATCGACGTCAACTGAGAGGGAAAAGATAACCTATATGCCACCTTTCCAATCCTTTCAAGAATCTCAAAGGGTCCGACATATCTCGGGGTCAGCTTCCCCTGCTTCCCTAAACGACGGTGACCCATGCGAGGGGACACTTTCAGGAACACTCTGTCCCCCACTGAAAATTCGAGATCCTTCCACCTCTAATATTCATAAGCCTTGTGTCGACTCTGAGCTGTCAACAATTGCTGCCTAACCAGCTTGATCTTCTCAGACGTCTCCTAAACAAGGCTCGGTCCCAAGAGCGAGGCCTCTCCTACCTCAGTCCAACAAGGCCGGCCATAGAGCGCCTCAAAGGGTTCCATTCTGATGGAAGACTGGTAACTGTTATTATAAGAAAACTCAACCAATCCCAAATGGCTATCCCATGAGCCTCCAAAATATAACACACAGGCTCGGAGCATGTCTTCCAGAATCTGATTCGCCCTCTCCATCTGGCCATCGGTCTGAGGATGGTATGTCGTGCTCATCTTAATCTGCGACCCCAAAGCCTTCTGGAGGCCTCCCCAAAACTGAGATGTAAAGCGGGGGTCCCTGTCAGAAAAAACTGCCGACGACACACCATGAAGTCTGATTACCTCCTGAACATACAATCGGCCCATGTCCTCTACCTTCGCTGTATCTCTGATCGGAATAAAGTGAGATGACTTGTTAAGCGGTCAATCACTACCCAGATAGGATTCCTCCCTCGAGGTGTATGAGGCAAGACAATGATGAAGTCCATGTAGACCTCGTCCCACTTCCAGGTAGGAATGGGTAATGGCTGGAGTAGGCCAGATGGTCTCTGATTCTCTGCTTTTACTTGCTGGCAAGTATAGCATCTGGATACAAAGTCGGCTATGTCCCGTATCATACCTGGCCACCAGAACTGACGATGAACACCATAATACATCTTGTTAGTACTAGGATGGATGACCCACTGAGATTGGTGGCTATCCTGCATCACCACCTTCCGTAGAGACAACGGCACCACAACACGGCCTTTGAAGCACAAGACCCTCTGGGAAGACAAGGACCAATCAGAAGGAGTCTACCCACCATGAAGAAACTACATAGATCGCTGTCACAACTCATCACCAGGTTTCTCCCACTGAATCAACTCCAGAAGAGCAGGAGTTAACTGGATACTAGCCAAGAAAGTACCTCCACTATGCTCCCTGCTCCCCAAGTGCATCTGGGTGAAGAGCCCCATAAAAGTCCACTCATCGCTGGACTTCCTCAATGATTTCACTGGTACCTTTCTTCTCAAAGCGTTAGCTACCACATTACCCTTTCCAGGGGTATATACAATATCAAAATCAAAACCCTGCAGGTACTCGACCTAGCGGTGCTGCCTCAAATTGAGATCCTTTTGAGAGAAAATGAAGGTCAGGCTCTTATGGTCAGAATAGACCACAAACTTCTCCCCAAAAAGATAGTGGCGCCACGTCTTCAAAGCATGCATCACCGATGCCAACTCTAAGTTGTGAGTTGGATAGTTCTTCTCATGCGGCCGGAGTTGGCGAGAACCATAAGCCATAGCATGGTCATCCTGCATGAGCACACATCCAAGGCCCATACCTGAAGCATCACATTACACCACATAGCCCTTTTTTAACTCTGGTAAGGTCAACACAGGTGCGGTGGTCAACCACCACTTCAATTCCTCGAAATATTCTTGGCACTGTGGGCTCCACTCAAACTTTACCCCTTTCCAGGTGAGTGTGGTCAGGGGGGAGGCAAGCCGCTAGAAGTCCCAGACAAAGCGCCTATAATAACCAGCCAAGCCTAGAAAACTCCTGATCTCAAACACATTTCTCGGCTGATCCCAAGACATAAATGCCCTAATCTTTTTGGGATCCACTGAAACCCCATGTTCTGAGATGACATGTCCCAGAAACTTAACTTCCCTGATCTAGAAAGTGAACTTCGAGAGATTGGAATATAGGCGGTGATCCCGCAAAGTGCCCAAAACAACGCACAGGTGATGCTCATGCTCCTCCTTAGATCCAGAATAAACCAGGATGTCATCCACAAATACTATGACAAATGAGTCGAGATATTGGTGGAACACCCTATTCATGAGTGCCATAAAAACTGCAGGAGCATTCGTTAGTTCGAAAGGCATGACCAAGTACTCGAAGTGACCGTACCTGCTTTGGAAAGCCGTCTTCGGGATATATGCTTCTCTCACTCTGAGCTGGTGGTATCCCGAACGCAAATCAATCTTTGAGAACCACTTTTCCCCCTTCAGCTGGTCGAACAAATCATCAATCCGAGGCAAAGGGTATTTATTCTTGATGGTTACCTTGTTCAATTTCTAGTAATCAATGCACAACCGAAGGGTTCCATCAGCCTTCTTCACGAATAAAACCGGTGCGGCCCAAGGAGAGACGCTCAGGCGAATGAATCCTTTGAATTCCAAATTGTCCAGCTGTATCTTTAATTCCCTCAATTTGGTGGGGTCCATGCGATATGAGGGAAGAGATATAGGTTGTGTTCTCGGCGCCAACTCAATTGAGAACTCCACGTCCCGCTCTGGGGGTAAGCCAGAAAAATCATCTGGGAAGACCTCTGGAAACTCATCCACTACACGAGGTAACCTTCCCTGTGAAATACCACCATCGTCCTCCAGCATGAGCGATGACAACTGATGAGAAAGATTTCCCATCTTATGGAGTGGAGGTCCCGCGCGTCCCGACCGAGGATCCCATTCTCCGTGAAATAACTGGGGAGTCCCATCTGGTGCCGTAAAACTGACTTGGAGTTGATAACAATCAATGTGCGCCTGGAAGTGCACCAGCTAGTCCATACTGAGGATCACATCAAATAGGTCCATGTCAAGGACCATGAAATCCCATTCCATCTCGACTCCCGACACAGAGAGTGTGCACAATCAGCACTTAAGGCCTTGCTCCCTCTTTTTCCCCAGCGGTGTCACTAACTCCATAGCGAACAATAATAGCTCGGTCGGTAGGTTCAACAGATTCACAAGGCGAGCAGATATAAAAGAAAATGAAGCACCAGTATCAAATAAAACTGTAGCTATAGAAGATGCAACCAGAATAGTACCTCAAACTGTCGAAGGCCCTGCATCAGATCCTGCTAGTGCCTGATCCACAACATGCAGTTGCCTGGTCCCTGCCTAAGAACGACCGCTCGCCTGAGGCTCTTCCCTGATCTGGATCTTCCCTGAAGATGATCCGGTCCTACCACCACACCCACCAAACCGAGATCATGTCGTTCTGGTCAGCTCTGACTAAACTGATACCCCTCTGGAAGCCATAGATCCATCCCCACTCTGGTATGGGCGTGCAGTCCTGCAGAAGCGCTGTAGATGTCCCACAACTCCACATCCATGGAATAGTCTGGGAGGGTAAGGACAAACAGGTCGGATGTGCCCTACCCTTCCGCACTGATGGCACACTACGGACCCTGCACCATAAGCCCCAGATGAAAACTGCCTGGGAGGATGACCTGAGCTTCCACCACTCTTCTTCCATTGCTCATCACGCTTCATCTTCTTCTCAGATGAACTGCCACTGCCAAGCCCGAACACTGATCCAGAAAACCCTGACTTTCCCTTCTGGTCAATCTTGGCCATACAAGCATGATCAACCACCTCAGTATAAGTCTTCAGCTTGAATAAGAAAACATGGGAGTGGATTTCTGGTTGAAGGCCCTTCTCAAACGTCTAAGCTTTCAAGAATTCGCTCGATACTATCTTAGGTGCGTACCATACCAGTTCAGCAAAGCGGTTCGCATACTCCATCACTGTCATATTTCCTTGCGAAAGGTCCATGAATTCCCGAGATCATGGATAGGCTAGGAACTATGGACAATATTGCTTGTTGAAGATCACCTTGAAATCTTTCCAGCTCATGTGATCATGTTTCCCAGCCTGGACCACTGATTCCCACCAATTACGATTGGAACCCTCTAGCTGGAATGAGGCACACTTCACCCTAACTTCCCCGGGCATGTCAAGAAATTCGAACATACATTCTGTCTTTTCGAGCCACTCCTCTGCCTCCTGAGGTTCTGAACTGCCTCAGAAAGAAGGAGGTTTGTTCCTCAGAAACTCTTGGGCTCTATCCTTCCTGGAGCCCAATTCTTCCCCTCTAGCTGGAATAGGGTCGGGGGCAGGAGTCACCCCTTGTCCCAAAGCCTGAACGGCTCAAACCATATCCTCTACCAATCTATGATCAAGTGGCATGGGAGAACTCTCTTCGGCTTCCTCCCATGGGTGCAAGGGAGATCTCCGGGGAGGCATCTTACTGCAAAGGGCAACAATCAAGAAGGGATAACATCAATATCACATATCTCAAAAGAAACTAAATTTTTCAACATGATAAATAATCATCAGTAAACCAAACATGCAAAAACGACTTCGTGAAAAAACTATACCTTCTTGCCTGGTGTCCACGTACAGTCTGCAGCCTGCACGTCCCACCTAGAAAATAAGTGAACAAGCACCCAGAAAACCCATGGTGACTCGGTATCTGTTAGGAGGCATGATGGCCAGGCACCCTACTCGCATCATGAATTCTGAGCCCCGACAGACCGAACTCCTGTATAATCCAACTCATCCCAAATAATATAAACCACAAACTAACCTCCTCTGATACCATTTTTTCACGAACCAAGTCGGGTCACCATCCGAACCGACGCCCGACCCGGCCCGCGGCAAGGCCCAAAGGGTGTTCCCGATCCCCACAGGCTGGCACAAGTGCCTGGGTATCAAAATAATCTTTGGGACCGATTTACCCGAGTGAACAAATATAAAGAAGCCAACCAAAGTAAACCAAACAAAAGTAAAGGTTATAGTCAAACGTGTATTTAACCAAACAGGTTTTTGGTTCACAAGTATTCAAAACCCAAATAACACTAAAAACAAGGTGACCAAAAACCAACCTAAGAACTGTCGCTCGGTGTGAGGACACCGCCCCTAAGCCACCACCAAAACGCCACGTAGATGGGCCAACTAACAACCTGAACCACTGCTCCCAAAACTGGACCCTTACCTATATCAGAAGTGAACAAATCTACTTACACCCAAGGGTGTAAGTAGGGTGTGAGAAATCGCCCAGTAGGATATCACCAAGAAAAGATTCCATGCACAACTATCACAAGACAAACCATTTGCAATTCTAAAGTAAGAAAGAAGTGCAAAAGAAATGGTTTTCAAAAAATGATTTAAAAGAAAGATAGTTCAAGATAAACACATTAGGGTAGTAATTCAAGTGACATATCACGTATCATTGTGCACACAAAGTAACCGGTAGCACCAAAGTATGGGAAATCCCCAAAAGGGTACTAGAGCATGTGGGACCCTAGAACGTCGTGTCTCGGTGAAACGTGGCTTATGTGGCCACGAACCTCAGATAACGTGGCTTAAAAGGACACGACCCTTAGAACATGTGGCTTAGGGGGCCACGACCCTCAGATATCATATGTTTAGTTAGTGTTTCAATCATTAAACCTGCCAGTGAAACCGGGTCGGGTCATCTCTGAAACACTAGCTCACTAGTCCTAGTCTCCCCACCTAATACCCTGGCATCCCTCCTTGTGCTCAACTAAAGATCAAAGTTCACATAACATGTCACATTAGCACTTAGAGCCAAACGTGTCACCTACACACTGATATCCTCTTTTAAAACCACACACACACCAAAACTTTTAAAAAAAAAAAAACTTAAACCACACTGCTTACGCTTTAAATTAAACTAGATACATAACTTAACGAAATCACTTTGTTAATTAAGAAAACCACTAAGAAAAATTATTGAACAGTTTTTGAACATGTCACAAAAATTTTTAATGGTTAAAAAGTCACTCAAAACCCCTTTCTATAATAAAACATATTCTGACATGCCAAAACACAAACTGCGTCATCCACACTTTCTAACTCACACACTACACAGTTTAAAAATACTGATAAACATCCAAAGTTAGTTTTCACAATAAAAATGTACTTGAATAACATAGGTATACTACTAGTAAATTAGATTCACATTTAAAATGTAATCAGAACTAATTTTTTAGCATGGAAACTAATTAGTAAGGTGCTGAAAAACTAAACCAACATGCAAATGATCACCAGATGATAATTGAGTGTGGAATCACCTACCAACGTGTCACAAGCTTGGCACAATTGATGCACAAAACACACATCACCTCAAACAAGATCAAAAAACACCCAAAAAACAAAGCACAACATGAAAACATCAAAAATGAATCAAACAAAAACTAAAACCCATTCGCAACGACACCAAAGTAGTAGAAAAAAACAGCTGCAGTGTTCCGCACCTACGACAATGGTTTTGAAAGGCTGGGCAAATGGAATTTGGGTTGCCGGAAGGCTTTCCGGAAGAGGATAGGTGCATGGCTATCGGCTCAAGGCAGGATGAGGTAGCGGAGGAGGCCAGTGCCGGAAATTAAAGGAGGCCGGTGCAGGAAATTAAAGGAGCCGGTGGAGGTTTGGCCAGAAAAAAAAACCAACAAAAGAAAAGAGGAGGCTATGGGGAAAGGGTGGGTGCGACTTTAGCTGTAGGGGGAAGGCGGCAGGGGGTAGCAGGGTGGTCGTCCGAGCAAGAGTAGCAGCAGGCGGAGAGGGTGAGGGCACGAGGCAGGTAGGGGCGCGGCAGGGAAGGTCGGGTCGAGCGGGAGGCAACTGGAGGCAGGGTCGCGGCCTGGTTGAGCAGAAGAAGGGTGGAGGTACAGCTTCAGCTGGGCAAAACGGACGGAATATAGGAGGGCGCGACGCTGGGAAGTAGCGGGGAGGCCAGGCCGAGGATGCGGGAACTGGTCCGAAGGGAGGAAGAAAACCAGGCGGCTGCTAGGGTTCGCGCGGACCAGTTGAGGGGCGGATGAACAGTAACCCGCAGGAGATAAAGAGAGGAAAAGTGGGAGAAAAAAAATAAAATAAAATAGAAAGGAAAGGAAAGGATAAAATAAAATAAATGATAAATAAAAATAAAAGAAGATAAGGGAATAAGAAGAGAAGTAGAGGAGGGATAAAATAAAATAAGAATAATGGGATGGGAAAAAAATAAATTAATTAAAACCTAAAAAGAAAATCTAACCTAAACTAATAATGATAATAATAATAATATTAATAACGGTGTTAATGAATAAAAGTAATCTTTTAAAAAAAGTTAATGATAAAAAGGTCCACCTGCACACCAGGCAGGCCGTGCGGCTTTACCTGTGCCCTGCCCGCTCATCGGGCATTGTCAAGGCAGCGTTCATTTATCAACGTAGATGCGCACACTAGTTTCGTGCTCACCCCGCTTTCCAACGAAAAGAAAATTATAAAAAGGCAACTAAACTCACATAATAAAAATAAAAATAATAAATAATAAATAAACATTCCTCGGTACGAAGTCCAGGCGTGACAACCATCATGAAATCGTAAATATTATGATTGGTTAAAAGACCACTAATTTATCAAAAATAAAAGTAAACGAATAAAATTTTGGTTATAAAATCATTTTCTTAGTGTTGAGGGTTTCTTTTAATTTGTGTAATATCACTTTATAATATAAACTTACTAGATTAATTTCCTTGTCATAAGTATAATATTATCCTTTTTCACACTTATATCTGTTTTTACTTCATCCCTTACATGTAGAAATAAATTTTCATGATGAATTTCTCAAAAAAGAAGTTCTTTGAATGAATCATATACACTTTAATTCATTCTTTAGTGCATTAAATGCTTATTTAAACCAATAAGGATTGAATTTGTTATTAATGAATAATAATTTCCAATGTTTAACTTGATACATTCCGTAGGTAGTTAATCTTAGGACTCATCCAAATCATTTTTTTTCAACATTCAACAACCAAAAAATAGAAGGAATGTAACTACATTTCTGAAATAAAAAAACATAATATTCCTAAAACAATGTATCTTTCATTTTCACATACCAAATATATTAATACCTTAATCTCCTTTAAACCTTTATGAAACATTAATTATTCAAAGAGTAAAATATCAGGTTTTCCTTAAACCCAAACATCTAATAATTCCTGCAAAACATAAATTATCAGATCACTAACCACCATTATGGTCACCAATACTATCTTGTAAACATATATTAAATATTATCTAAACATAAATCAAATGTTTAGTGTAATATTTCCCTAGTCATGTGTTTTCATGAAGATTAAATTACAATGGAATCACTTCTATGGATTACTAGTGTTATTCATCACATGATTCTAATTCCATAAAAATGTTATATTGTAGTACGATCCTTATATATCTCATGATTCTTAAGTGATCAAAAGATACAATGAATTTCCAGGACCTTTTTCAGGTAAAGGTCCTAATCAGAACATTATTTTTTTAAGGGGGGTGTGGGTGGGGGTGTTCCCCCTAATTAATGTTCTAATTCTAATTTTGTGTTAATTTATTAAGTATTATCAAAATGTTTTTTACTCTTTATCCCATTAGGTAGTGAATCACAATTGCAAAGTCGTTGAATTTCTCAACACATTGGTCGTTGAATGGGTTCCTCATATTTCCAGTCACTAACAAAAATAAAGGGAAGTTACTGATGAGAATTTTTAAACTCTAGTACACATAAAATGGAAAATATGATAATTGAAGGGTTAACTCAAAAATGAAATATATTCCTTAACATATGAATTTCAAGATTTCAATCTATGTTAACCATGGTCTGTTTCCTAACATTAAAATTCATAGGCATTTTTCCCCTTTATAATGGTTCATAATGACCTTATGAATTTACCAAAGCATATCCGTCATGAGTTTAAAACTAGGTATACATAAAGATATATTTATTTTGTATCATACTATGATATATTTAATACATAATCTTATATTTTTGGGACTATTTTCCCTAGGTACAACTATTCCAGAGCCAAATCCACTTTTAGTATCCATATAGGGATTTTGTTAATTTGAAAACACTCACTCTATACATTACCAAAATATAGGTATTTTTTCATATGTTTAGTCTTATCCCTATGGTTTCTGCTGAGGTTTTTTAAACCTAATACCCCAAAATAACTATACCCTTCCTTTGATACCAAGTACAACAACCCATATCTTGTATTCACTTTATTTCATGATTTATTACATAAATATACACATAATACAATGCTTAAAGATTGAGAGGCCATTTTTATTTGGATAATTAGATAAATTTCAAAATAACATGAAACATAGATACAATAAAATTATTTAAAACTCTATAACATTCCATTAAAATTGATTTTTCTTCTAATACTGCATTGTATTACCTATAGATGTAAAAAAGGGGTAGTCTATAAAGCCATGTAATGGAATAATGAAACCATAAAATTTAGTAAAAGAGTGAAAGTGAGTCAATGAGTATAACATGGTGACATAAACAAGTGAGGATCATAATCATGAATGTCATACCATGACATAATATGATAACATAATTGTATTAAATCCTATAAAATTACTTCTTGAGCTATAATGATAGTTTGACACCCACTCATTACCCCTTATTACATCAATCCATTCCTCCAAAACATCATAATTATATTTTTGTTAAGCCTTCATCTCAAAAACCTCCATCCAAGTGTCATGAAAAACCCCAAACCACATCCTTTTCGAGATTGAGGGCTCACAACCCTTCACCTTCCCCATCACCCTCTGAAATACCTTCCTCTTCTTTATAGTCTACATCACATTATTATTATGAGGAGGATTTCCCATAGTATCTCACCCATACCTATATAAAATTTATTGAATACATATATAAATATCATTTGGATAAGCTATAGACGAAGATGATAAAATTGAAAAAGTAACTCTAACAAATAAATTATGAGGGAATTTCAAATGTATGAGGCGTTTTTTGGAGGCCCTTTAGGATATAAACCCATAAAATATCATCATGATGTGTTAGGAAAATAATCACATGTTATTTTTATAGTTTAAAACTGTGTTTTTGATCACATTGGTTAAAATTAAATTCAGAGAAATCAAATAACACTGCAGTTTTTCACTGAAGGACTTTCTTATTTGATTGAGAATTTATAGTGTATACTTCATTGAGACTGGGGAATATAAGACCCATATTATGGATCCATATAATAGATACACAAATGGGTTCTATGTATAGATATTTTTTTATCTAACTATAAATCATGATCCAAAGGCCACCAATAGCATGCAGTGAAGTTGTCTTTTTCTATGAATTATGCATAAGAATCTTTCCCATGAATGGTTGTCCTGTGGTGATTATCTGTGGGTGGTGAGATAGCTCAGTATTGTTCACATTGTTCCATGAACTAACCATTCACGTTTTGAACAAGTTTTAATTTTATTATTAGATCAAATCCAATATTATCTGAGGGATACTAGTATGAGGAAAATTAATTACACATCTGGCTATGTAGCTCAGTGTATTTAAGCACTCAATTCCATTTTCATCCTTAGACTAATTATATTAGATTCATTTTTATTTTCTATTTAAGATGTTTATTATTAAGAATATTAAGAATTAGTGTGAGTGGTAATCCAGGTACACTATTATTGATGGAAAGTATCCCTCTCCAACAACATCATGATCTATAACCACCCATACAATGGTTATAATATGGGTATATGCTTCACCATCCCATCCATCTTCACTGACTCTCAATTTTGAGGTGTGGTTCTACTACTTGGATTCATATGTTCTATTTATCGTCGACTGACATTAGGTTCTCTTTCAATATTGGGGGTTTTCATTCATCAAACCACTATTGCTCCTATTTTCTCACCCCTCACACATCCTTGACACAATATCCTACCCCTAACACTATTTATTGTGTTCCTCTAATATCCCATACCTCACCAAGAGATCCTCCTATACTGATATTCCTCATTATCCTAATAGGATGGGAATATGTTCACATTCCTACAGATATCACAAATGAAACTTCCCAACATGTGTATTTTCTATCTTATAACCATTAGGGAAAGGGGAATTCCATCCAGAAATTTAAGGATTATTTTTTATTGACCCCATTGTTATACCCCTAGTATATTTCTATATTCAAGAGGATCATAATGAACATCCTTCAATAAAAACTCAAGAAAGAACTATGCCTACCACGAAGAGTTTTCCAATAGCTAATAAGAAAACCACACCCCCATCCCCACATAAGACTCTCCATAGTCTATAATATTCCATTCATTATAAGAATATGTATTACTACTTACCTACACCTATTCCAGATCTGATCACTATTCATTCTATTTTACCATGGGAAAAATTGAATTTCCCACTTTTGATAAGAATTACACTCATGTAGAAGACACCAGGACAGTTCACAGGGATGGGAGACAAGAGTCTTAGGATCTAATTTATCCCTATTTTTTTTTTAAATTTATTTTTTTCTATGAATTTATTTTATCTTTCACTTATTTTGTATATCTTTTATATGCCTTCAATAAAAAATTGTCCCCATTTTTACTCACCCTTCTTTGTGTACATTAGTGTTTTTGTTTTATGAAATCACCCCTTTCAAATGAATGTATTTATTATATCAAGAGTCAAATATCCTTAATCAATTTTAAATAGATGCTTTCAGACACACTATAATTCATTTACAATCCACATTTCATTATAAATGGGATTATTATTGTCTTTTTGACTATTTATTTTTTACATTAAAACCCTTCCACTTTTATCTCCAAACATGGGGAAAATATTTGAATTTTAAGTGTGGGGGGGAATTTTTGATCTAACACGGTACCCCAACTTAATTTTTCATAGTCTTCATTGGTCAAAATAACATTTTCTATTGGGGAAATATTGTTGATTTGATAAATTTTAATACAACCATGGAAATAATATTGATTTTTAGTGGTAATAACATATAATCAATTTATTATTTTCAACTACAAAGAATTTATAATGATTTATAATTTTAATATTTTATCTCAAGTATTAATTTCATATATCATTTTTGATTTACCCATTAATTGTTATTCTTGTTCGATATAATTTTTTTCATCTTTTAATTTCCATTCTCGATAGGTTTTATAATCATATTATATATATTTCTTTCCCATTTTACAATTATTGAGGGAACTCAAGACACATATATATGAAATAATGTACTTTATAATATTACTAAAACATGTTGATTTTAAACCACATTTAATTTATTGAGGATATTGATTGAGTTTTTTGGATAATGATTGACCTAGAGACCTATATTATCTATGATCCTAGTAAATACACTAGAAACCATGTAATTTTTTAATTGCAAGACACATAATATGTCTATGTTTTCTTTTATGGCCTTTTTCAATAAGATTAAATTCATGACTTTTTATTTATGCATTAAAGGGGGTGTTGGGTGTTGCCCATTACTATGGGGTGAGAGTATCGTGATTTAGTGTCAAGGAATATATTGGTTATTTTAGGAAAATTTTCACAATGTTTGGTGATTGTTCTTGCATGTTTTACTCAAGGTTTTAAAAGAATAAAATGAAAGAAAAACGGGTGATAAAAAAAACAAAATAAAAAGTTAGTATATGGGATACCATGGAATAAACATGACATATAAACTCCTTCTAAATTATTATACTCACTATTCCAGTTAGTATAAACAAGATATTAATGGTGGAGATTGTGGTTCTAGTGGGTTATACTTATAACAGTGTTGGTATTGGTCTTACATGCATTCCATTAAAATATAATATATAGAGAGGGAGATAAAAAAATTTGTTGGAAAAAATGATTATCATCACTATTTTGTCATATTAAATGTAGACCTCATTTATGAAGAGGATAATTAATTAATTAATATGTATTTTAAGGATATTTTAAGGAATATCTCATTTCATTGAGCTCATATTAATATCATGCATTATTTTTTAAGGATACAACCCTCCTTTTTCAGCCTCTGATTTTAATTATAAGTCAAAACCTACAAACATATATCTAGAGATGCATTTAAACCTAAATGAAAATTCCTCATGATATGCATGGATTGGATTCTAAGTGGAGTATGAGGTTTCTAGAAATCCTATAGAATCAATGTGTGAACTTGATGTTGATCATAACTCTAGTTTTGTATGATATTTACTATTAAATGAAAATTTCTAGAAAATTAAACTAAAAATGGAAATGGATTCCTAAGGAAATATTGAGAAATAGTTAGAATGGATAAATAATTAGAGTGACGTCCAATAATAATGTGGAAATAGTTACGAAGGGGGGTGATTTATTGAGATTCAATATTTTTTTAGTTGCTAGTTTGTACTATTGACTAGTTCATTTGATTTTTTTATTAATGTTTGATTCCATTTTGAATATTTTTTTAGATAAACATTTGTTAAGTATATTAAATTGTTCATGTTTGGTATAATTTCATATATATTATTAATGTATATATATTTGTGGGTTTCTCATTGATTTTTAACCTAATTTTGTTTAATGAGGTGGTATTTTGGATGAATTTTTGATGTTTTGAATATTTGTTGAGTTTTTTTAATATTTTTGTGAGTTTCCATAATTAAAAAGTATTTTCACTATCAAGAAAAGGATTATGGTGTTAATTGTTGTATAAATTATAAATTACATGGGGTCTAGAGAGTTTGTTCTATTATTAAGGCCAATTAGAACACACAGACTAAGGATGACAGAAATCACATCCTGATAAACAGTATATGGTGTAATATTTAAAGAATAAAGGATTCTCCAAATTCAAAACTACTTATGTGAGATGATATAGATGGTTAAAAAAAAATTTATAGGTTTTATTTCAAAAAAAAATGTAGGATTCTAATCATAAAATAAAATTTATGGTTTGACATGGGAATTAAGAAGTCAAAAAATTGAGCTAGTCATAACCTACACATTAAAGGATCATGCTATCACATTCCATCATATCATGGACCATGGTTTCTTTCACTACATGAATAATGACAGTAATATTCCTATGTGGTTTGGAGTAGGGTAATGTGTGTGTGTGTGTGTTTCTGTTTGTTTGTTTGTGTGTGAGAGAGAGGTGTGCCCCAATCTGGGAGGCACTAAGAAGGAGGGTTTAGATATTTGGATACAAATATTCTCATCTGATATATGTACCCAATGTATATCATGATAAATAAGTTCCATGTTTTCAATATGTTTGATGTTGGACAGGTTTCTACTAGTGTATCACTCCAAACAACCACTTCATATGGTGGAAAATGTTATGTGATGGTAGTTTATGTGAAATATAATAGTAACTAGAGGAGTTGTGTAAGGGTCATAAGAATTTTCATAAGGGTATTGACATTAAAAAATAATGAAAAAATTTAAATTCCTTAAACAATATATTTAGTTTTAAAGTCTATGGTCAACCATCAAAAAAAGTTATTGCAATATTTTTCCCTCAGATTGTGCATCGTGATTTTTATAGGGATTCATGTTTTAAAAGAGTACAGAATTATTTATTTCATGAGAGTGTGGTTTGATACATGATAGTTTTGATCCTAAATATGTTTGAGGTGGATTCATTTATGATTCATGTTTTGATATACATAATTTCACCATGAAGGGTGTTTTCATTTAAATATATACCTTTGTCAGTATATTAACCGGAAGACAACTATTTAAGGTTTATTTTGCATGACCCGTCCTAGAGGGGCCCATGTTGTGACTCTCCAAGCCCACATACAATAGGGTAAGCGACGAAGGCTAGCACTGAGTTGAAATATCTTTGACATGGGAGATCTTAGACTAAGTACCTATATATACACACACACATCTCCATAACTATAAAAACTTAAATGTTAAAAAAACTAAAAAATAGTCATGCATACATATTAATCCAAAACCTAGAGTATGGAAGGAAGTAAAAAAGTAAACAAGTCTCATTAAAAGACAACCAAAAAGATTCTTGAAGAAAAGTATAAACTAAATGTAAAATTGGAAATTCTATAATAAAGATTGTAGAACACTCCTCAATGTTTCTAGTATTACTGAGCACTGCCTGCTCCTAGTTCGTGTAAGACTCTATCAAAATGTCTATGATTTACACAATACATGACATGTTCGGGGAAAAACCATGCAGGTTGAATATTTCAATACTTAGTACGAAACCCTAAAACCATAATGAATACAACAAAAGAAATATACTCAGTACTACAAATGTGTATGTCCAAAACTAATATAACAAGAATATATTGATATACTCAACAAAGACACATAGTATAAAGGTTAGTCACAACCATAATATACCATCCTAGTATTCCAGCTCAATGATTCAACAACGCACCCATCTGGTAGAATACACTCTTGATTCTAATAAAACTAATGGCATCCTTTTGAGAGGTAACTCTTATTGTGTCTTTATATTAAAACTGAACACTAAAATTCTAGAGATATATGATACAAATATGAGAATCACTTCTAATGTCATGGGGTGATACCAACAACTCAATCTAGATTATCCCATTAAGTAGAGGATCCACAACTGTGTAGTGTTGGTCACAAATATACAAATAAATCAACCTAGGTAATGAAGATAAATAGTGTATCTCAATATAGGACTCACAAAAGGATTCTAACAACTCTATCAAAGAAGAAACACTGAAGATATATTAGTCATAGGAATACAAGAATATTCCATACTAAACATTATATAATTCATAAGGGGAACATAACCTAACAAAACTTATCCAAAAATATATTAAAAGTGCTCCAATCCCTTTTTAATAAAGTACATAGTGTGTAGAAGGGTTACACACTATGTCCCTTGACCCTAGGTCCTGCTCGTGTAAATGGACTGTGACACTTTCCCAATTACATGTAGAAGTGCATGGTGTGTAGGCTTCCCCTATATTCTACCCATATTATAGTACATGGATTTATACCATGTACATGTGAAATTTTAATAGTAAAAAGTATATACCATGTACTTTGTTCTAGCTTGTGTCATTGTAGGGGAGTATATGACATGTTCCAACCAGTTTACACTAAACAATGTCTGTGTACCTTTTGAGGTACATGTTGAGTCTCTGGGGGGAATACAAACAATGTGATATGGGTCAAATTTCATGTGATACATAAGTTCCTTCGAATCCTTATGCTCTAAATAGGGGGGCCACATTGTTAGTTGTTCTAGATTACATGTCATGTAACGAAGGGTTTTCTAGAAATCTTGATATGGTTTCACGCATATCAGTCATTTCTACAACCCTCGATTGTGTGATTTTTTTTCACCCCAAAAGTGTAGATAGATCCTATTCAAGTCATTTCATAACTAGTAAGCTTTGTTTTGAGATGTGGATCTTCTCAAAATATAGGACCGATCATCATTCTTTATTGTTCACTGAAGAACATGAAAATTTGATTTATATATTGATTGATCCACTACTTTCGCCATAATCACACGACCATAATTTTTTTGATGATCCCAGAACCATGATATAGTCTCATTTCACCTAGAAATGAGTGTAAAACAAATGATTGTCTCACTAAATATCAAACTGTGGCCCAAACAAATAACACCCCTGATGAACAAATAATTGAAGGAGAAAAGATTATTAAAAGTCAAGAGGAATGGACCTTGATCGATGCTCATGTCAATCTTGGTTGATTTCCATTAGAAAAAAATTTGAAAAATAAAAAATCATAATAAATTATCTTGATAAAAATCACTATAATAAAACCCATCCTATAATACATGTGATCCGTGAATCAATCAGTTAGTTGATTGATTTGTGTTCATTGTATAAATCATGTACGGGGAAGAAAAAAATCAAACAACCACCGTACCTCGATTCGAATATATTATTGATAAATAATGGGGATGCATCATTACCATTAGTGATATCCTTTGAATTAGTTTCACATTGATCATCGATCCATGATTCAGACATTGTTCATCTAAGATAAATATTCCAATTTCCTCTTTAATATTTCTTCAATGGTTCAATAGTTATGTAGATAACCCTGGAATTCAAACATAACGGTATGGTTAAATAGTGGTCAATAAGTACATCCAAATATAAAAATAAAATAATTTTATTAATTATATTATTCATTTTTTCACCAGTGATAAATTTTACACAAACAACCCATGTCATCAAAATACATTTTGTGCGTAGGGTAAAACTAGTGTTCTGAACTCAACAGTTCCCTCAAACTTTATGATTTTGGAACCCTATTGTAATTTATTCAACTTTTTTTGTAAAAATGTTCACTATGGTTATTTGATATAATTAATATATTTCAAATAATTGTTTCAGGAACACTGATCCTCAAAATCACAAGCCATTGAAGCACCAAGTCTTGAAAATAAACCATCCATTATTCAAAAATAGTACATGGAAAATACGAGTCACTAAATTCTCCCAACCATTGGGCTTCACATCCCCTAAAACTAAAAACAAGGGTTGTAAAAAAATCATGTGGGAAATGGGTGAGAATCTGAGCATATTTTTCCCTAGTACTCTCATAGAGATTCATGTGCGGCCATCATACATGCATTGATGGAATTGTTTTCCCATGAAGGATCCTCTCATACCACTCATAGACCACTATTTGGTACATAGAAATGGTATCTATATCCTCAATGTCTTGATCTCCCCAGTCAATAATGTGTGATGGAAAATTCATATATCTTGTTAGTTGTGATTCGTGGAAGATGTTGTCTATCCATTCTATCTTTAGAGGTAGAACTATGTGTTTTGACACCTATAAAACTATACATACTATCTGGAAAAGGGACAATGAACCTAGAAACTTTCTTTCCACCACTTCCAAATATTTTTATTCCACATTTAGTTGAAACCTGTAGGAACCCATGGTCCTCTTCCTTGAACTCTAAAGAACACCATCATTTGTATTTTATATGATTTCTAATGGATTTTTGTAGTCCTCATCTACTCTTGGATGATTTGAACCATCTCAATAGTTTATCACACCAACTTTGGGCCTGTGAGTTCTAACAATTCTAGTTTAGTCTAGAAAAGTGGTGACATATGGGGTGACCCATAAAATACATCATATGATGGCATAAAGATGGTGGAATGTAAATTTTTGTTGTACACAAACTCCACCAGTGGTAGGCGATCCTCCCAAATACAACCAAAGTCCAACAGGAAAACTCGCACCATATCCCCTAGAACCTGAATGGTCTACTCAGTCTGGTCATCTGTTTGGTTTTG
Organism: Viscum album; assembly: GCA_963277665.1. NCBI lineage: Eukaryota > Viridiplantae > Streptophyta > Magnoliopsida > Santalales > Viscaceae > Viscum > Viscum album. The sequence continues at coordinate 774,235,363 of OY728148.1, forward strand.
AAACACTATGCTCAACTGTATCCAAATCCCAAAAACCTCTTTAAATCCCTTCCACAATCAGGATGTGAAGCAAGCATCTTTTTCAGAAATAATCATTAATAGAACTCCTTGGTGTCGAACTATATCATGCTCATAGATGTGTCACAATCCCTCTACTGAACTCTACACTTGTCTAGCTACATTATGGGTCTACTTGGTGAGTCAATCTATGATCACCCATATAGAATCTTGTCCTCTAAACATACATGGTAATTCTATCATGAGTCAATGTATATCCCATCCAAAATAAACTCTATAACCTCAAGGGGATGATCTAAACAAGTAATAACCTTTTTTCATCCTTCAGTTTCTGAAAAGTACGCCATAGAGATACAAACTTTGTAACTCCATTCTTCATCATTGGAAACAAAAATGGGCATCTATAGTCTGGATATATCTTTTCCACACATAGATGTACCACCAAAGGATATTTATGAAATTATTTTATTTTCTCATCCCTCAACACCATTTGTACCATCATGCATCCTATTAAGAGAATGAAATGGTCCCCACCATTATAAAATCCAAGAGGAGAATTTCTAGTTGATATTTGAGTATATAGGGCTATACAGTTTCTATCCCTACGTTATGCCTCTTTTACTCGATATTAGAGCAATGAGATGACAACCATTGGATGGAGGTAAGCTTCTATATCTCCACTCAAAAAGGATAAATGAAATGAAGAAAACAGTCCTAGCACCTTATTTTGAATCTATTAAAAAGATGTTCTACTGAGAGCATTAACTATCACATCCAGATTCCCTAGATTATAGGCAATATCAAATTCATAATCATAGAATAACTCTAGCCATCAACACTTACTCGTACTAATATATTTATGAGATAATATATACTTGATACTCTTGTGATCAGAGTATATGAGAAAATTATTGTACATCATTTTGTGATGAACATATTTAGTGAGAATACTACAAGTGCTAACTGATGATCATGGGTCATGTAGTTATGCTCATGTGGTCTCAAATGATGTAAACCATAGGAAATCACCACCCACCTTTACATCAAACCACAACCAAGAGTTAAGTCACACTATCATCACAAGTGTGTGAACACTGATTCATCTTTAATATGAGTCTCCAGGTATATGGTTCTTGCTAAGGGATCCAAACAAATCTCTAAGTCTCATACAAGGTATGTGTAAATAATGGAAGGACTAGAAAATGTGTCTATTAATAGTAAAGCTAAGGTATATATTCCACATATCATACATTTAATCATTCTCAGAGCCAATGGATTGTAAGCTTTGACATTCTATAACCATCCCCATCCAAGTTCTCTAGATTACAGTTCCTGGTGTAGAACACATGTGGGTGATGTTAGTAATAATTCAATGCATCGACCACCTATTGTTTATCTCCTAGATCCTCTACTACATCATCCACCCTTCAAAGCTATATTCTCCGTATGTTTCCTCTTACCCAGTGGCCCATCTATGTTCTCTTTTTTAGTTGTATGTTGTTTTAGGTAATCTCATCTAAGATGTCCCCTTCCATCAAATGAGTAGCACAACCTCTCCCTGGACTGATTGAACTCACCTTGTGTTCCTTAAAACATCGAACATATATCATGGGATCTCCTCATCAAATATATCACATGTCTGGGTCCCTAAGACTGAAATCACCTACGTGATTCCAATGTCTCTACTCCATCTTCCCTACTATTAGAAGCCGCTAGTTCTATCTAATCTACCAATAAATTCTCAACCTCCAATGACCGCTTTAACACCACAACATAATTAGGAATGAATAGAGGGATAAAAGTTTCCCTCATGTCACTAAGAATGCATATCTCAATGGTATGGTCCTTGGAGAACTAATAGTGAAAAAACATTGACTAACTAGAGTGAATATTAAAATTCAATGAATACTCATCTACTGTCCTGCCACCCAATTGGAGCTTCAGAATCTCTTGGATACATAGATCCCAAAACATTATTAGTGAGAAATCCTATCTAAAATGGTGCTCATACTATGTCCATGAAAGAGTCACCTCATCATAAAACTGGGTCACTAAACACCACCATCTCCCTACTGAGCAATAAAAAAGGCTCATCACGAGGATAACCATTTGATCTGCTGGTGTCCAGACTATATTGAAAACTCAAGTCACTAACTCAAGCTAGTACTCATCAGACTATGGGTCAGGCTCACCTCAGAACCTGAGGGGTCTCTAGAACTAAAACTCATGAATTGTTCTCATCCTACACACCTCATCCACTAGTAGTAGAGGCACAAAATGCATCTCTATAGGTGTTGGTATAGTTTGTGCACCTCCCAAAGTAACATCTTAGGAATTGGTCCCTATATTGATGCCTCATCAATAAGGGGATCATCCTCATGAAAATGATGTTCAATCATAAATGGAATACTTCCTATAGGAATCCTAAATGTAAAAAAGATGTACCATGTTCAATGAGTATATCTATAGAATTTAGTTAAAGAAGGACATGTAAATTATAACCCATTTCTATATGATTCATATACCATTTTTTCTGGAAACTAGTGTTCTCATATACCGAGTCAAAAATATGGTGATCAGATTCTTGGTGTATAGATATTTTTTCTTCCGCAACAACAATGGAGTCCCTGTCAGGAAAGCTAAACATAAAACAATTTACACTATTTCCCCAAACAAATATCACGTACTCTAGTATTTAAGTAGAAAAAACCACTATAATACAACTCTATCACAACCCATCCTAGAGGGGTCTGTTTAATTAATCCCCAAGACTACCTCCAATAGAAAAGGGGATAGAATATAGACCCAAATAGACATATCAATATCATGGGAGGCCTCATCCAAATTACATGTACAAAAAAACACACATATCCACTTCTACATAATGATGAAATGTAAAAAATAATGGAAAACACATTTACGGATACATATAAATCCCACAATGAGAGTACAATAAGAAGTAAAATAATGTAAACATGGCCAAAAACAAGCCTAACCCAAAGAGTATGAAACATATGTCCAACTAGATTGTAAATCTGGGACTGTTATCAAACATATTCAGAAATACACATTCATATGTTCATTCTCACTAAGCACCATCTGGTCCTGGTCCATATAGGACTCTATCAAAAGGTTTATCATCTACACAAGAATTGATTCATGATGAAAAGTAAAATTGAGGGAGAGTATAAAAATACATTGTAGGACTCCCTGAATCCAAAAATCATACAAAAAAGGAAATATTTTTATATCTATAGAGGTATATTTTGAGAACTCATATAATATGAATATTCAGATATACTCAACAATGGAATGCATTTTAATGGTATGTAACAACTGTAGAATCCTAGCCTAGGAATACAGATCAAATATTCCACAAGGCACACATCTAGAAGAACACACTACTGAGTCTGATAACATTTATAAATTCCATCCAAGAGGTAACTCTAATTGTGTATTTCCATTAAAATTTCAAACAGAAGGTCTGAAGATATACAATACACAGATGAGGATCACTCTTAAGGTCATGGAGTGATACCAACAAATTAATCTAGATTAACCCCCTATGTAGAGGATGAAATACCACATATTTTTTTTATGATAATGCCAAAAAATATACTATGGTAATTAAGATTAATAGTGGATCTCACTCCGGGCCTCACAAAATGATTCCCACAACTCTATCCAAGAAGTCCTACTGAACGGATCATAGTCTTAGTAGTATGAACCAATTCCATATTAACCCTTAGGTAATGTATAAGGAGGATGTACACTAACAATACTTGTCCAAGACAAATATAAAAAGGTATTTAAGATATGTTTAATAAATTACATGTTATTTATATGGCTTAAACTTTGTGTCCCTTGACCATAGGTCCTACCCATATAAATGAACCATATATCATTCCTATGTCCATCTATAAGTACATGATGTGTATGCTACCCATGTATTCAACCCATGTTCTTGTACCAAGATTTATCCGATGTATGTGTGCCCATGTACTTGTACATAGTACAGACCATATAATTTGGTCTAACTTGTGTCCATGTAGGGGAGTACATGATGTGCTCTCACCCATGTAATCATAGTATATGCATGTATTGTCCAAGATGCACATCATGTCTTTGGAGAGGGACCACAAAAAGTTTGATAAGTTTTACACACCATCTGATAATTATGTTTCTATAAAACCCTAGCCTCTATATAGGGGGGCCCACATGGAATGTAGATCTATTTTACATGATATGCAATGTGAGATTTTCTAGAGATCCAGATCCACATTCATGCATCTCAACCATTTCTCCGGACATTGATCTAGTGATCGTTTCTATGCAAAATCATAGAAGATGCCTCATAATGTCTTTCCATCACCAATTAACATGTTCTAGGCCTCTGATTCACTTAGAAAATGGGATTGTTTGTTTTTCATCATTACATGTTGAAGGACATGAAAATTGAGTATATACATCATCTGATCTTTTGTCGTCTTCATTATCACACCACCATCATGTTGTGATGATCCTAAATCCATGACATTGGATCGTTGGGCCATGAAATGGGTGTGAAATGATCGATTTCATTAGTAAACACCATACTATAGGCCAAATTAATTACACCCATGATGAATGGAAAATAAACGTAGAATATTACCAAAACAATCACGTGGAATATATCTTAAATGATGTTCATGTTGATCTTAGTTTTTTCCATTATAATGAAAATCAAATAATAAATAATGACAATTAATTCCCTTGATAAAAATCCCCATAATAAAACCCATCCATCAATACACATGATCCGTGAATCAACTTTTTGGCTGATTTATTCATGTTCATTGTATAAATCAAAAATGGGGAAGAAAACCAATAAAACAACCACCCTTCATAGATTTAAATCGGCCACTAACAAAGAATAGGGTTGAGACATGATCATTAGTAATATCCTTTTGGTATGTTTTCTATCGATAATCAATCCATGATTTAGTCACCATTATTTTAAGAGAAATGTTCTAATTCTATCTCTAATGACTCTACAATGGTTCTGGGGTTATGTATCAAACTCAGGAATTCTAAACTAATAATCTACTTAAATACTTGTCAGTATTTGTCTCATGAAATAAAAATAAAATAATTTAATTAGTTAATTTATTCATTTTCACACCCACAGTGAAATTTCCACAAACCACCCCTATTGAAAAATGATAAGTTGCACCTAGGTTAAAACATGAATTCTAAATTCAACGGTTCCCTCAAATTTTCAAGATGGGCATATATTGAGATGTTATATAACTTTTTCATGAAAAAATTGTATGTGTTTTATTTAATATATTTAACATATTTGAAACATTGATTTTGGGCACACTGGGCCTCCAAATTTTACACCATCTCAGCACCTGGTCTTGTAAATAATTAATACAATAGCCAAAAATTATAAATGGAAAACTTGATTCATTACATTTTGTCCCAGTTTTGGCTCCATCTATTTTTTTTTGTTTTTACTAATTCAAGAACATTTTTGGTTATTTTTTTCTTTAATTCAAGTAAGTTAATATTCATTCCATTGTTCATATACTTTTTTATTTTTATCATTCCTTCATGAATTTATCTTTTGAGTCATTTTATTTATACATGATTGTGTTATATACTATCATGTGTGTAAATTTACCTAGGGATGAAGGATTGAGAGTTTAAGGAAGAGTGAAATATTGAATCATTATTCTCAAACATAGTCAGTAATTTGGGTTAATAATTATCTTTTTTTTCTTCATCAAAATCATATCACCTTGCATGGATGTGAGCTAAAAAAATTTAGAATGAGGAAATCCAAATCAATTGGGTGAATCAAGTTATGAATATTAACTCATGATTATCATCCACTCTTAGGAGTTGAGCCTAATGAATCTAGGATAGTGAAATTCTCAAGACCAAGGGGTCTCCATAATCATAGTTATGTTTAACTAATTTGTGAAATGTGTGGTTAATGTCCATTGAAAAACGTGGTGTCCAATAGTTCATCCAATCCATGGTTTAGAAAGATGATATTTGATTTTATAAACACATTAAAATAGATACTGAGCCACTTTATTAAATCATTTTTTCTTAAATAATCTAGTGATTAAGTATTTTGATACAACCATTTATAATCAAGTCAAAATCTAAACCAATCAAGTCCAATGGCTTCAAATTTTCATCTACATTATGGGGTGATTTAATACTACCACTATTTACTCTTTTTTAGTTGGTAGATAATCTATAATTCTAAAAAAATTCGTTTTTTACCCATGATGAAGTAGAAAATCCATGCTGGTGATCAATTGACTTCCAATATTCTCCAAAAATACCTCATCTAGTGATAAAGTTTTATTAGTTGTTCAATTATCCCCAAAATTACAACTATTACCTTTAATTACATACACAAAGAAATAAAAGAAAACAAATATATGGGAGTAAGTTGGTTATTATTTATCAATGTAGTAATAGAAATAGTGTAACACCGTGAGATATTTTGGAATATTTTTTTTGAATTAAATTAATCTTTTTTATATATTTCATTTCACACAGCACAAAAAATAGATTATTTTATACTAAATAACTGTGTCAGGATTATGTTATACCCAAAATATATTTATTCATGAACTACATGTAATATAAATTTTACCTTTCTCTACATGGAACACTGAGGTTATCTTGTGTTACACGCATCAATGACTTTTCCTAATGGCTTGTGTGACACGCAAGACTGATTTTTTCCAAAGAAAAATATATTATATAACATAACCTTGATATTAAATAGGTTGTTTTGAAAATGGTTAACTAAATTATTAAAATATATGTTTTACAAAAATATAAAATTAATTCACTTGTTAAATATTTTTTAGAAATGATTATGAAAACTGATTTAATATAAATGAAAATATTATTACACCCTGAAAGTCATTTTGCAGAAAAAAATTAAATTAATTACAAGTAGTGAGTGATATTAATGTGTTATATATATATATTACTCAATAAAATATTTTTTATATTCATCCATTGTATTTTATAGAAATAAGATAAGAACCACCCCAATTTTATTGTTAAAACCATATAATTTAATTAAGCCATTTTTATCACCTTTTAATGGTAAACCCATTTAAAATAAAAAATTGTAAAATTTTATAGATATAATATATCAAAATAAACTTAATATTTTTAATAATTACCTAATAATTTTTTTATGTTAAATGTTTTTATTTTTCTATGAAGATTCATTTCTTGATGAATAATGAAAATACCGAATTTTAATTGAAAACTGCCTTTTCATTTTATTTATTTATAATTTTAAATTACATTTTAAATTAGGTTAAGAGTTAATTACATTATGTTTTTATAAATAAACCCATTTTTTGTCATTTTAAGAAATTTTACATTGAAATTTTGTATAAAAAACAAATAAAACTTTTGAATTTTTTTACTTTAAAAACATACATTGTCAACCCGACTACAAGATTAAATTTAAATTAATTTGTTATATTTCATCGATTGGAATTTGAAAAAATGGATTCAATATTTTGAATTAGAATAATTTATATTATATAATAATTTCAACTTTTTTTGACCAAAATAATTAGTGAATTTAATTAAAATTAATTACACTGATTAAGGGAAATTTATTCTTAACTAAAGACAAAACCTTAAACTTAATGGTCTAAACGACCATAAAACATTTAAAAAAATCCATTGGATGTCCATATTTAGACCATATAATCACATTTATATAATTTTTACCATTATTATATCCACTTTTCATGGGGAAAACTTTAGTGTAAATCCATTTCCTGGTAATTATAAGAGTTGCACTCGTCATCCACTATAAAAATATCTCTATTCCAACCACTTCTTCACACCTCAAAAGACATATTAACATCAGTATAACTACCCAATTAATTCATCAACATACCTAAGTTAATCCTAGATGACTCCCCTTATTAATAATGTAACCCAAGTAATCCCCTTGCCACAAACCAAAAAGAGTTACCAGAATAAGAGGTATCCTTCTTCCTCAAGTTCTTTTATTTTGTTTCCATTATCCACCCCCTCAACACTTATTATTCCTTGATTGTATACAAAATCAGAAAAATAAATATAATATTATGTATTATGATAATATTTAACCTAATGTTACACAAACCTCTATCTAATGAGTAATGAACATAATATTTATGTGTATGGTGAACCGTCACCTCACCAAATGACGATTGTTGGTTTTTTTCTATTACAGTCTCATATATTGGGAATTATTATACAAAATATGTTTATATGTAATATATATTATCCTTATAATTTATTTGGTATTATTTATTTATTTTTTAACTAATATCATTATACTTTCTATTTTGTGTTAATACGATTATTTTGTTTGAGAAAATGTGGACTACTGACCCATCAAAGCGACGTGATTCATTCACACATGAAATGGAAAGTATTCAGAATGAGTTTAGTGGACTTATATGATATAAAAGACATGATAACTATAATATAATTATATTATATATATAAATATAATTTATTTTATTTATTTCTTTCAATATGATAATGAATAAAAAAATAGCGCTCCTGTATACGTATGGATTACTATCTCCATGAACAGTGTATTCCATTTAATAATTCTATGTTCTATAGATTATTATAATTATAATATAATTAATATAAATGATATTTATATATTTTTTACATTATTATAATAATTATATAATTTTAAGGACTAAATATATAAAAAATTAATACACATGGGATGAACTAAGACAATATTACCCGAAGTGAAACCTTAACATATGATTATAAAAAAGTGGGAATTATAAGGTCACAATAAAAACATATATATTATTATAAATAATAATATTATTATATAAAAGATTTATAGTTTTCTTAAATTTATTATATATTAATCATGTATGAGTATGAAGAGATTCAAGACCTAGGGTGAGAGAATTTCATCTCACAATTTATTTTCATGAGATACATTCTTTATTCACTACCCATTAATTTTGAGGTCTGTGTATACTTCACTTGAATGAATTATATTATTATTATAATTAAATTTATTGGTATTTAAATATCCATTTTATTATATTTAATTCAAGGGTTTTATGTTTTAAAGGTTACCAAATCGGAAAAGTAGTTTAATCTCAATTTGTATTGTTTGAGACTCATGTCGTGTTATGCACCTATATTTTTACATGAGGTGTATAAAATATCTTTTAAAAAATATATCATGACTGTAATTATTTTTATGATATTTTAAGCTTCATTTAATTTTTTTTCTTAAATGGGGAGTATGGTTAAAAGTTACGAATTAGAAAGAGTTAATTGAAACAATATCATCACTTTTCAAGATTTTTTATTATTATTCTTCCTTTGATGAAATCATATTATCTATCTCCAAATAAAACTGATGAATTTTATTATCCTATTTTCATTAATAACATATTCATTTATTGATACCACTTTTCCACTATTTAGTATGTAATAAAGTTAAGAAATTGTATTTAAGAAGTCCTAACATTATCCTCTCTTTGGTCATAAATATATGTAATTTAAAACAATTTTTTTTAAAAAAATTTTAAATATATTATTATTTATATAATCTTTTTTAAAATAAATGGATTTATAAATGTTTTCATGTTTATTTTATATGTTTTCAAAAAACATGGTTTTGAAAACGTTTTCAATATTTCATTATATGTTTTCAAAGTCTTTTCAAAGAAATGTTTTCTAAAAACATTCAATATTCCTTTCTATATTCTCAATTTATTTTCAAATAAAATGGGTTTTAAAAAGTTTTATTTTCTAAAGAGCCATTTTTAAGGACGAAATGATATTTTCCTCAAGAAATTTATTTGAAAGATATTTCAAAATTAATTTTATTCTAATATGACATTTGTTGATGTTACTCAATCCCTTATAGTAAATGACCCAAAGGTCAAATTAATATTAGTTATTAAATGGTTTATGTTCCGATGGAATTATTTTTATGACATACATTTCTATTCCATGTGTTATGTGCTTTTGAAACCTATTTCTTTTCATGAGTTATTCTTTGATGAAAGGATTATTAAACCTATCTATTTTCTATAGGTTATTATGTGATGAAATGTTAATGAAACAAAATTAATTTCATGGGTTATGATTTTATGTTTATAGAATCTATCACTTCTCATGGGTCATGTTATGATGAAGTTTTTATTATCTTGTGAAACATGAATTAATGATTTTATTATGAGATGGGTGGGAATAATATATCCCTACAATTAATTGGGTAATGATAAATGATATTTGAGATCATAGGGTACAAAGATTGCATCCCATGCCTGACAAAAAGGTACATAGGTTAAAGCCCAATCATGAATATTAGAAGGTACATGGGTTGAATCCGGGTCCAGAAAATACGCAGGTTCAGGGGTTGAAGACTAAGACTGAAACTTAGATGAGGAATAGGTGGAAACACAAGCCTGCAAGTAAGTGGGTGCATGGGTTGTAGCACAATCTAAAAGTTAATAGGGTACAAAAGTTATTAGCCCAGTCCTCAAGAAGGTACACTGGCCATAGCCCATGCCTACAATTTTAAGAAGTTTTTGGTTGGTATCCTTGAAATAGGATTTTCTATGTTAATATAAATTCCACAATTACATGTCTTACTCATATGTTATGCTTTCATGGCCTATGATCATGATTCCCTTATGATTCATATCTTATGAAGTGCTGATATTTATTCTGAGAACTTTTTCATTATCTTTGATATACAATTTATGAACTTATAATGTTATTATAACATTCTCATATCGTTATCCTTATGTTTATTCTTACATATATCCATTATTTACCCTTTTTGAGAATCTAATATCAACCCTTTTAATGTTTCACTCCCTAAGTTATGAATATATATTTTATGAATGCTATGGATAATTAGCGTGATAGTCATGGAGAACATGGTGGGAGAGAATGTATCTCAATAACATACCAATGGTTATATTCCCATGTTTCCAATGTAAATATACTAATATGATCTTTGTGTGTCTATTTGTATAATGTTTTAAGTATTCCTGAAAAGTTATGTAATGTTAGTGTATGAAAAGAGAGGTAAAGTATAATTGGAATCAGAGAAATTTTTTGTTAATCTTAGAAATATAGGATGATAAAACCATAGATAGAACACTTCTAAAATTATAAGGATAAGTCTAATGATATGAGGACGTATCGAAAAATGTCCTAGAATTTTGGAAAATTATAGATTCAGTGGTTCCCTAGAAACACATATCTTTGTAGATACTACAAGTTTATTTGGCTTTAGAATAAATGTACCTAGGGGTAACAACTCTGACAAGATGTCTTGGAGCTAACTCGGGGTAATTTGTTACCTGACAATAGGCCTTGCTGCACAATTAATTTGACTATCTCAGGGGATATGCTTTGGAAATTAAAAAACTCTTCATGAACCATTATGAATTATTTAAATATAAATTGTATATGAATAAACTAGGATAAACCTATGGTGTCATATATTAAGTAAGTTTTCATAATTTATACATTCTATAAGTATTTTTTGAAGAATATGTGGTTTTTTATGATATGTTTTTCACACCCAGTGCTTTCTGTTTTACGTCAATGGTGAGAAATATAAGGAACATGGTTAATATTTAATTTTTCAGATATGAAAACTATGGGAATTATGTAAACCTATTTCCCAAATGGAAATATCTTAAAATTAATTATGAAGGTGGTATAAGTATTGGTTATAATTATGAAGATAAAAACAATTTGAAAGGTATGTGATATTATTCGAGTATTGTTTACATATGAAGAATTAATACATTTAGGTTCGAAACCATATTGTAATGTCCCTAAAATTTGGTATATTTTTTATTATATGGAATTATTTCAAGACCGAGAAATTTGAGGTTCATAATTCCGATTCCTGGAGTGCTCGGAATGATTCGTCAAAAAATGTTAAGTTTAAAACAGCACGATTGAGTGGTTTTCCTAAAAAAGGGAATAACTCGTAAATGGGTGACTGGATTCAAAATATGAGGGATCCTTTTAATTTATGACGGTGGGTTTACCCTTGGCGTGACTAATTATTGGTCGGCACATGCCTCTAGTGTGAAAACCCAAAAATAGAATAATCGTAAATAAACTAATTAAATAAAAATATTTTATTTATCAAATTCTTATAACTCACAAAAAGTGACTCAAATTAAAAATCTGAGACCACGACTGAAATATGAGGGTATGCTTTCCTTAGGCTAATACTAACATTGGCCAGTGTGATCCACCAGTGGAAGTTAGTTTTTATCCATAAATAAAATAATTAAGTGGTAATTATTTTATTGTAAAATCCTTTACTTATTAACAGTAACTTGGATTGAAAACCAGAGACTACCGTTGATCTCGTGAGGGCATGTATCCTTAGGTAGAGCCTAACCTCGACTAGTATAGGTCGAGGTTGATTTTTTATAATTTTTAGAACTTTTTTTCAGGTACGTTCAGGAAATGCGCGAGCGGCGTTTTCAAAATTTTGAATAGTTTCTCAGATTAAAAATTTGGGGGAACCATTGAATCCACAGCTCCAAGAATCACTTACGGGAGGATTCACATCAATCGTAGTAGGTCAAATGAAAAAGATTATTTTTGTACATTTAAAAGAATAATATAATTACAATGTTATATTATTTCTATTTTTTTCCTTTTCCTCGAACTGATGAGTGGCGGTGGCGAGACCAAGGACATGTCAAGCCATTAAATGGATTGACTCCCCTTTTTTATTTTAACCGCACCATTAGAATTTGGAAGGTTAATTAATTAAATTAACCCCATTAATTCCACGTGTGTTACTCACCATCCTCCTATCCTATATATATGGATCTCGGGGTTGAGTGTTAGCATGACATCCCCAAGTGACAAAGATTTGGAAAATTACCATGATGAAAACAACTTAGAGAACGAGACCGGTTTCATAGAGCGGTGACGAGCACCACCGAATCACGAACCGATGACAATGATGAAATAGTATTGTCAATCTTCATCCATGAATGTCTCTTCTAGGTATGGGGTTTATTTTGATGTTGTATTTAGTGAATTAAACCCTCTTTCTCTTACTATCACATTAATGTGGAGTGCACGAGAAAAAGGAACAAGTCTGGAACCCTCTACCACTTCGCTCATGATCTGTTCTTTGGGGACTGTTTCGTAAGATTGACGGAAATTTGAAATAGTGGGTTACCCTATGATGGCAGCAGCACGGGAGAGCCGTAGAAGTATACGGGACCAAGAACGGACACCGGAGCACGTCTGGTGACCCATGCAAGAAACCGTGGATGCGCCATGTCTGCTGCGGTCAGCGGTGGACAGAGAAGACCACAGAAACTGGCCACGGGATGCAGAACGAGGCGCGCGATGGCACGCTACGCAGGACAAGGGAGGCACCCACAGGCACCGCCAGAAGCAAAAACTGCGATAAGATGGCCATGGCAGGTGGGCACGACGCGAACCCACACCGTTCCATATTGGAGGAATACAATTGGCTAAACGGTTAACCATCTCCTATGGTAGGGAAGTGCCCAACCAGCTGGGCGAAACGACCCCACAACTGTGGGGCCAGTGGAAGAATACGGTCCTCCTTCTAGTGGACCGGGTTGGACCCGGGCTGGCTCGCGGCCTAGCAGGCCTACGCAGGTGGGACGAGCCTACCCGACAGGCCATGACAACCGTGGTAAGGGCCTGTGAATCGATCCAGGACAGCCTTGATGTTCCAAACCCAGTGAACTGGGCCAACCCTTAATGGGCTAGACTCAGGCAGGGTCAGGTAGACTCTCTGACCCATTGCGTCTGGCCGGTCTGACCGAGTCAGATGGAGCCCAGACAAAACTGGTCCTCGATTGAAGAAATGCATGTAACAAAAAGACTGGGTGTCCAATTTACATGCCTTTAGTGGTATTGTTATCCCTTTTGGGGAGCAGTCCCTTTGGCATTTTCCGGCGGGCCTGACCGAGCCGGGCCGGACCAAGCTGTGGTCGCCCACGTTTCACAGAAAGGGATGTAACTAACATACTAGGAATCTGATTGACACACCGTATGTGGAATAATGTACCTTGTGACATGGTGGTCCTTTGGAGATACTTTAATTGAGTTTTTATAGAGTTCGAAGTGTGACCTGGGTTGTATTAGACTTGAATCCAACAAGGTCCTTTTTACAAAAGTTCCCAAATCTCACAGACCAGGCGTCCGATCGACACATCATCTATAACATTGGGACCCCTATTATAGGGTGGTCCCATTGGTATTCATTTTGTGGGACTTAAACCAGTTGAAATACGACCGATGTCTTGAGGAGCGGTTCTCCCAGAATCAAGCGTGAATTTAGTGGGAATATGGTGGCAGGATGTGGCATTAAGAAGAAGAGAGACTAATGTGGGCCAGTGTTAGAAACTCTAGAGTGGGGTGATCTAGCAATATGACTAATCATCCCTAACTCGGTACTAGAGACCCTGTGTGAATAAGAATCATAGTGACCCTATGTGGATCAGCATCATAGCGACCCTATGTGGATCTGTATCATAGTGACCCTGTGTGGATCATTAACATAGCGATCCTATGTGGATCAGCATCATAGCAACCCTGTGTGGATTAGTAGTGAACGATAGAGTGAGGACTTCCCTTAGATCGGTTCATCATGGATCAGTGACACACAACCCTGTATGGATCGACAACGGAACAAATTCTTCATGGTTTTGTTGTGGAACTTCCTAATGGGATAAAATAATATAGCTTAATACTAATCATCTTTATTCCCAGTCACTGAGTTGAATACCTGGTGTGAGATTATTATTTCTTTGTGCTTTGTGATTGAGGTCATTCTTTGTGGTTTTTCCTTTATGGAACTTTGTGAGACCTTCGGGTTTCTCAAGGTCCCTACTCAGTATTGTTATACTTACCGCTACATAGGTTTCACCCACACTTTGTTGTGTCTTTTATAGGCGATGAGCATCTAGGCTATGAATTGGGGGAGCCCGGACTAGGTGGTACATAGAGAAGACAGGTTGACATGGATTACTATGGAGACGATCTGTACCAACCCTTATGGTAGGGTCCTTGGTGGACGATCTATGAGTTGTTTTCTCTTTTCAGTTGTACTTGTACATTTTAGTTGGGCCTGTATTCTTTCCCCTTTACATTCAGTACACTTTTTACTACATTAGGTTACTTTGTGGTTGTTTTTTTGTGTTCTTAGATTTTTTGTTTGTACAGGATTAAAGACAATGCCTTTCCGTTTTAGGGATATGCCTTCTCGGTGCTAGTCACCAACCCCTGGCCTATATAAGGTGGGCTTGGGGTAGTTACGAAAAGGGCCCCGGGGGATGGGTTGTGACACGTAAAACATGATTCATATTTCATATTCTTGGAAAGAGGTATTAATGAATAGGTTGATTAATATTGAGTAATGGTTTATAATCAATGATGGATGAATTAGTATTTATGTTTTGAAATTTTAAAATTATGTTATATGAATCATGGAATATATATATGTATTTTCAGTATAATTTTTCATTTAAGATTGAAAATGACATTTTTAATATTGATGAATACATAGAAATGTGATTTCTTCGAATGGTGATATTTTGATTAAGGGAAGGTAACCATTAATTAATTCTTGATGTTGAGATAATTAATATTGGATAATGATATGTTGGATATGAATAAGTAAATTGTAAGGTATGGATTACCCTGAAAATGATTGTTCATAAGTGTTCAATGTTATCTTGGATGAAGTTTAAAACATCATGGATTTAAGGGATGTATCTAGTAATATTAGTAATAAAGAAGAATTTAAGTTTTCTTGAAGGATCTATGGTCATTCACATTATTACAATGTTTCAAGGGGATTTAAATTGAGGGTATTCACAAGTTTAGAATTTTAAAACCAATAGATACTTGGTGATATATGGGGTATAAATGTTAAGATGATTTAATAACATTATTTTTAATGATTGGGATGTTCATCTTTCTGAAGGGTTATAATGTTAACTATTTATGGTATGTTTAAGTTAAAAATTATATGACATTTTTGAGATTAAATTAATATATCTGCATATAACTATTTACGAATATTGTATAACCTGATATAAAAATTTTGATTTGTTGGTAACAGAACCAATATGGTATGCCTTATCAGGGATCTCATGATTTATTAGTGATTCAAGAATGAAAATTTGACCTTCCTTTTTAGATAAATAGGTGAAGTGGAATTAGGTAAAGGCATGACCAAAGGGTGATATTTTACTTATTAAAGGGAATGAAATCAAGTAAGTATAACTTCTCCTGAAAATTCTTCAACCATTGGAAAATGATCTTGAAACAGAAAAGGTGACCCTAGTGCCTTATTTTCCGATGAATCAAATTTCCCCTTAGATAATAATATATTTATGGATTTTTTATTGTAAACGTTACCCTAACAAAGTTCTATATAACTTTCCTCTAAAACTTGATAGTTGTATTTCTCTTCAATGACCATGTTTTCCTTTTCCACCAATATTCTCCTATATGGAAACCTAGCTTTTTGTTACTATAGGTAACTGTTATGGTTGAACATTTATTTTTAAAAGATGTTTTTCTGTTCAATTATATTTTGTGGATTTCTATTAAAGAAACATTAAAGTATTAATAGATTTACAACTCAGACTAATTTAGAAGGTGAAATTCATTTTATGGTTATAGAACATTACACCTCAAGATTTTTTCAAATATGGTTTTCCGAATTAATTTAATATTTTTGATATTTTTCATTTCATGCAACACAAAAAATAGTTTATTTATATTTCATCATTATATATGGAATACATTATACAAAAATATATGTTAATCATGAAATAAACACAATAAATTTTTTATCTTTCTCTACATGGAACATTGAGGTTATCTAGAATTACATATAATGATGACCTTCCTTGATGGCTTGTCTAACACACAACACCGATTTTTATCAAATAATTATATTTTTTTAATATAACCTAGAAATTAAATTAGTAGTATTTAGGATGGATAAAAAACCAATGAAAATTTATGTTTTAAAAAAAATAAAATTAATTCATTAGTTACAAATTAATTATAAATGAATATGAAAACCGATTGAATATAAATGAAAAATACTATTACACTGAAAAACATGTTTTACCCTAATGAATTAAATTAATTAAAATTTTAGTGTGATATTAATGTGATGTATATATTTTATATTAAATAAATTATTTTTTCTAATTGTTCAATATATTTCATAGACATACGATAAGAACAAACACAATTTTATGATTTAAAACATAGATTTTTGTTAAGTAATTTTAATTATTTTTAATGAAGAACCCATTTAAATCCAATTTTAATAACTTTTATTTAATTCATATTTCAAAATAAACTTGATCATTGAAATATAAATATAAGAATTATGTTAGCATAAATATTTTTTATTTTCCCATGAAGATTCATTTTTATTGATTTATGAAAAATTCTAAATTTTAGTTCAAAGCTATTTTTTCATCTAATTTATTTATTAGGATAAATGATCATTTAAATTGTATTCAGTTATTAATTCGATTATATTTTAATCAATAAACACAATTTTGGTCATTAGAATCAATTTCTCTTTTAAATTGAAGATAAAAAATAGAAAATGCTTAAAATATTTTCCTTTAAATACCCACATTGCCTACCTGACCTCATGATTAAATTTCTATTAATTTATTTTAATTATTTTATTATAATTTTAAAAAGTGGATTAAATGTTTTGAATAAGAATAATTTATAATTTTTAATAAGTTATAATTTGTTTTTGATAATAATATTTGAGAAAGTGATTACAATTAATTACATCAATTAAGGTAAAATTAATCATAACTAAGGACTAAACTTTTACCTTTATGGTCAAAATTACCTTGACACATGTCCAAATTCAATTTTTCCATATTTATACCCTTTAATCACTTTTTGAGAAGTTTTATCGTTATTGGATCTACTTTCCATGGGAAAACGTTGGTTGAATTCCTTTTACTCAAATATACAAGAGTCCCAATCCTCATCCAACAAAAAAGGCCTCCTCTACTCCAACTCCTTTATAACTATAAAGCCACATTTTCCCCACCAATATCTTTATAAAAAGATCTAAAAAATTATTCACCTTATATAATAATCCTCCCTTTGTGAATAAATCATACAATGGAATCCCTTCAGTGAAAACCAAAAGGAGTTACCTGAATAAGAGATAACATTATTCTTCATGTTCTATTATTTTATTTCTAGTATCCACCCCCTTAACCCTTCTTATTATATGATTTTTTTTAAAAAATATTCTAAATATTATTTAATTTTTTTATTCTATGTTTTCTAACAAAAATTACAAACAATTCCATCTAATGGATAATTGACATACTATTTATGTGGATGGTGAGTTATCACCTCAGAAAACAATGATTGTTCATTTTTCCGTTTCCTCCTCTCATGGGTGGTATTTTGATGAACGCAATATTTATATATATAATATATGATATTTATAATGTCATTATTATTGTTATATTATTTTAAGTCAAATATTTTTATACCTTCTATTCTATGTTATTATGATAATTTCTTTTGAGGAAGTGTGGATTATCGTCCCCTCAAAGCCATGTGATTCATTCATACACTACGTGTAATATATTAAGTATGGTTTTGGTGAACATATATGATATATATAACATTATAAAGCTAAATTAATGACATTATTTACATATATATATTCATATATTTCATTTTATTTCTTTCTTTCTATACGATAATAAAAACAGAAACAACTTTTATTCAAACATACGGCTTACCATCACCATAAATGATATATTACATTTCATAATTATATATATTATATATTATAGTAATAAAAATATATGAAATATAGATTATATTATATCATGGTTTAAATTCTAGAAATCATGATATATGTATATGGACCAAGGATAAAACAAATTAATACCCATGCAATGAACAAAGAAAATATTACCCAAAGTAAATACTTAACATTGAATTGTTAACATGAAGATAATATAAGGCCATAATCAAAACATATATGGAATTAGATATAATAATATAATTTTATAAAATATTCATAATATACTTACATTCATTTTATATGAATCATGTAAAATAACTAAGAGAGTCAAGACACAAGGTAATGGAATTTCATCTCACTTTTTATTTTTGTGAGATACATGCTTCATTCACCACCCATATCATTTGAGTGGTGTGCATACTACCCAATGATGAATTATATGATTCTTATACATAAATTTAAGGATATTTACATATCCATTTTATGATCTTTATTTCATGGTATTAATGTTCCAAAAGTTACCATATCAGTAAATCAATTTTGCCTCAATTTTCGTTCTTTGAGACACATGCTATGTTATGCATCAATATTTTTCCATAAGGTATATAAAAATAAATTGAAATTGTATATCATAAATATACTTATTTTAATGATATTTTAATATTCAACTAATTAAATTTTCTTAAATGGGGAGTATGGTTCAATGTTACCAAGTGGTAAGAGTTCATTGAAACAATATCATCTCTTTTAGAGATTGTTTATGATTATGATTCATTTGATTAAATATTATGATCCCTACCTTAATAACAATCATGAATTTTCTTATCCTATAATTATTCATTATATATTCATGTGTTGGTACCATTTTCCCACTCTTTACAACATAATATAGTTAGTATATATATATTTTAAGAATTCTCGACGTTACCATATCTTCTATCAGAAATCTATGTTCTTTCAGACCATTTTTTCTAAAAAAATCATGATTTTTTTTTTGTATTTTCAAAGAAATCATTTTAAAAATGTCTTTATTTATCATTTATAATATTTCAAGGAAATTTTTTTCAAAATTTCTTAAAGCTTTCTTTATATGTTTTTAATTTTTCTTCAAAGAAATGGTTTCTAAATTTTTTTCATGATTTATTTCTAACTATTCAAATTATTTTCAAAGAAAATGGTTTTCAAAAGGTTTTATGTTTTGAAGATTCCTTCTCAAATACGAATGGATATTTTAATCAATAATTTATTTTAATGGTATTTAAAAAATAATTTCTATTTAAGATGAAATATATTGATGTTACTCAATACATTATAAGAAATAACCTAAAGGTTGCATTCTTATTTTTTCTTGAATGATTTATGTTTTGATGAAATGATTGTTATGACACCTATTTCTCTAGAATGGATTATAATATTTTCAAACCCAATTCTTGTCATGTGTTATTATTTGATTCAATGAGTATGAAAATTATATCTTTTCCCTAGGTAATTGGGTGATTAAATGTTAGTGATTTCTATTTAATTTCATAGATTATGCTTTTATGCTTATAGGACTCATCACTTTTTATGGGTCAAGTTATGATGATAGTTTTACATTATAAGGGAACATGTATGAATGATTTGATTATGATATGGGTGGGAGTTATATCCACCTCCAATGCATTAGGAATAGATAAATGGTACATGAGCTCAAATGGTACAAGGGTTGTAGCTCAAGCCTGAAAAAATAAAGTACATGGGTTGATGCCCAATCCTTAAAATAAGAAGTTACATGGGTTAAATACTATGCCTTAAAATTACAAGATTCATGGGTTGAAGTCCTGACCTAAAAATAATCAGGTTCATAGTTTTATCCCCCACCTAAAAGTAAGAGTGTGCATGGGTTGTATCCCAATCATGAAAATAAGAGGGTACATGGTTTTTTTGCCCAAACCGAAAGCAGGTACATGTGTTATAACCCAATCCTGACATGTTATGAAGTTCTTTGAAGGTATAATTGAATTTTTATTTTCAATTTTTAGGTTGATTATGTGATTTTTTATCTTAATCCCATGTTTTGATTTCATGGCATAATCTATTGATTCCCTTATGATTCATGTGTTATAAACTGCTGATCATTATGACATGATTCTTTTTATGATCTTTGATAGGTGGGGTATGATCTTATAATGTTATGATCACATTATTATACCATTATGATTATGTTTATGCATATATATCCCCTTTTTTATCCTTACTGAGCATCTGAGCTCAGTCGTTTTATGATTCCTTCCCCGGGTGATGAATACATATTTTATGAATGATAAGTATAAGAGGGGTGTTAGTCTTAGAGAACCTAGTGGGAGATATTTTAGCTCACCCATATACTAGTGTTTGTGATTCCATGTTTCCAAATTCACTAGACTAATATGGTATTTGGGTTACTATTTTTATAATGTTTTAAATATTCTGATTTTTTTGTAATCTTATTAAATGAAGAGTGAGGGTTGCTATAAATAGGTCCAAGATTAAATTCTCATCCTATAAACTCCTATCAATTAAAATCTATTTCAATGATAATTGTTCATAAATTCTCCTAGAAATTTATAAATTAATTCATTATTGGGAAGCATGGTCTTATCACTTTCTTTACTTTTCTTCTTATATAGAATCCTTATTTTCAAATTAGCTAGAAAACAATTTCATTTTCATCTTACTTTTCATTATTCATTTTTAATTCTATATATTTTCTTCAAATAATAAAATATTCATTAAAATAATTCTTATATTTATTGAATCCTCCACATAATTTCCCACTGATATTTGAATAACCTAACTTTATAAACATCTCTAATTTTTCTTCTTAGATTTCTTCCACATAATCTATCCTTTTTTGCCTCATGTAATGAGTCTTTTGTATTGATAATTGATTTAATTTTTTGTCAATAATTCAATATGTGTTGGTTGATAAAGTAGTGCTGCATGTAGAATTTTTTCAATCCATATAATGTTATTGTATATCATGCATTCACAATTATTTTTGGTCAGGTATTATGATTATTGGATTATTCATATTTCATAATCTATGTGCAATAGATGTTAAAAGATTTTACATTTTTACATCATTTGAATAAAGAAGTTAAGGTCCTACAAATTATATAAATTCTTGGAGAAGTTCAATGAAGTCCATGTAATATGAATATTATTGTGTGAGGATATTTTAATAGATGAAGACCATGAAAATATTAATTTTCATAATGAAAAATTTGGATGACATGAATTTAAAGTCCATTGAAAATATTATATAGCTTGGAAATTGGAATAAGAGAATATGGGGGATTGGGATTTTTTGATGGGTAATATATGGACAAGGGGTGGAATTTTTTTATACATAGTATTTACAAAGTATTGGTATGGGTCATTATAAAAAATTAGGCCAACATACTAGATTCCTAAGACAAGCCTATCCTCTGCACTATGGTACAAGGAGGTCAACCATGCTCAAGAAAGAACCCTATACCATCTCATGGGAATAATATGATGTATAGTTTCCACTATGTATAGGTAGGCACGTGTATAAGTCCTTCAGACCACATTGTAAAAGGCATGCATAGATTGGTCCATAAGCCCTTAGGGTCGAAGACCAATTATGTGCGTGTGGTGTGACTGGTGATGATCGTCGATAGCCAAATAGGGGAAGTTATTATATTATTTAACAAACATATCAGAGTAGAGATCAAGAAAAATGTCGACGTGGTACACGACTTTCAAGCTACCATTCATCCATTAAAAAATATATGGATAGAACATGGGCTGCTGGATGGGATCAATCCTGGAAGTCCAATCTCAAGAACACATTTTTTTAAACTAACTTATCATCTCATACCTATCGATGATTCTTCTTCCGACATAAATTCAACTATCCACTATGAGGGATCAAGATATGACAATGTGAATTAATCTAGTTGATTGAAATGAGCAATTCAAGAAACTTTATCTTGCATGTATTCGAATAACATAGGCCATCGTAAGAATATATCATAAGAACCAGTAATGATGGAATGATGTGATCATGTGATGATTATAGATCATGAAAATGTTTTAAGATAACCTTGAAACCATCTCATCAAAAAAAATAATCATGAGAATGCTCCATATTTATCGATGTTTTAGGGTGAATTATCTTTTGTTTTACAACACAATGTCTAGTAATAAGCCACCAAATGAACAACTGAAAACCATAGGGGCACCGTATGATTTATGAAGTTATCAAACAAATATACCAAGTGATCTACATGATCATTCCACTGAAGCATATCTAAGTATAGACTTGTGGAAATTTAAAATACATGAGATGTGACAATATCTTTGGGTTCTTAATTAGTCATCAACATGACTTAAATATTATAGAAACAATTCCAATGTATAATATGGATCATCGGAATGTTACTACTTCTACAACATCAACAGAACTAGAGATAAAGTTATTGATTAAATAATAGAGCATCTACATGATCTCTACATGAAAATCTTGTTCATTCTCATGTTGCTAAATTACGTGAAGGAGAAAACCCAATGTTATATAATCTCATATAATAATTTTATGAGGAAACCATAAATATAACTAGTGTCCTTGAAAGACCACCCATAGTGATTTTTTCATTACAAAAAGTTGTTCAGATGATATATTTTTCATTAGATGGTTCTTAAAATGATCTCAACTATATATCCCTTGTCTTAGGAGGGAGAAACGCACAATACATCTGGTTCTTTCAAAGTGATTGAGACTACAACCCAAAACACCACTTTTCAAAAGGATCATAAATATGAATAAACATTGGCATACATGAATGTAATTAGAAGGAACTTATTGCAATTATTCTTGTCAGATGAAGGATCTCGGGAATAGTAACTCCTATCTCAAAAAGTATTTTGAGAAAACCTATGAAAATTAATCTTTTCTCAAGAATACCTTGAGAATACTCCCATGTAAACACTTGAAATTAATGTTAAGGAAACAATATTAAATAGAAATAGGTAATAATACATTCCTGAGAACCCTCACTAGTCATGTGAAGCTGGAAGAAGGAGAAAGTTTCATGAAACACATGAAATACATGAAAACCATTCTTGTATAATTGAGATACCTGAAATGAGGATTTAATAAAACAAAAAAATAATAAGAACTTACATATAAATCTTTTGATATTCTAGATTCCATTAAATCCTTGAATGAAGTGTACAGTGGTGAATTGATATGATAATTGAAGACGAAGCAGTTTGATATTTTGAAAGTTATGCCTTGTATAAACTATTGATGAACTTTTTGTGAACCATTAAACATCTAGTGAGGTTGATACTTCCTCAACATAAGGAAGCATATCCCATGCATTTTTCAGTAAAGAAACTAATCAGATATAGGTTATCAATGTTATTTGAAAATGCTGAGCAGACTTCAATGGTTCTTAATGTTTACACAAGCAAGTTCGATCTATAAAAATAATTTAAGAAGATCAATATTTTAATCTATAGTGTATCAATAATTTATTAAATGAGAAATTATTTTATTTTTATATATAATATGGATAAGTATCATGACTGATTTATGAGAAAAAATATTTAGTTCATATTTTTGGGAAATCTATTGTATATTCTAGTAAAAAATTGGGATCCAATTTAAAGAACCTCCTATGTGGATTTTTCAGAGATATAGTGTGACTCTTTGCCAACCATTTGAATTTTATTATATTATAGTATTAAATCATTTTGGGGAGAGTAAACAAAATGGTAAAGAGTATGACTTTATAACTATCCTTGTAAATCTTTTTCTTCTATTACTTTGTATTGACAACATTATTTTACATAAGGATGAGACACACAGAAATATTGGATCAAGTATTTAATAACCCATTTAGGACTAATTAAAAATGAAATAATTTGTAAAAATAAAATGGGTTCATTGATTTAACCCCCTCTCCCACTAAATGATGTCACACTTATTTGGGACCTTCAGTTGGTATCTATGTGGATGTAACTATTAAAATATCTGACATAATTCTTAGAAGGGAGAATATAAATTCAATCAACATTAGGGGTATTACCATTTTCAATGGTGATAACTATCATAGGTGAAAAAATATTATGATTTCATATATCCTATCAATTGGAGTAGAAGGAGAGATGTAGTTATAATGGGTTTTTCACAATACATTGAGTTTTATCTTATGAATTTTGAAAATAATAGGATCTTGTAGATGGATAGAAAGGCCCAAAAATGAAATATTTATGGCTTTATCAATAAAGGTATACACAAAAGTGATGGGTATCTATGCCGTAGTGGAAATCTGGGATAAAATAAGATATATTAATGAAGGAAATTTTAAAGTAAAATAAGTTATGTTATAGATATGGAGAATTATATTTTAAGATATAAAAATTGGTGATGATGAAAGTGACCATTAAAACATTAAAAGAGTAAATTATATTCTTAGTAGCATCACAGTTTTTAGTGAGATGTTTGATGATTCTATGATATTGAAGAAGTTGATGAGAAAATTTCCAAATATATTTTTGTTCAATAGTTTATACACTATAATGTCAATAATTTCTATCCCTGAATCTAATAACAATGAAAAAAAAATTCAAGAAAAAGTCTTACAAATATTAAAAGGGTGAATGTGAAAGGAAAGAAGAATTACTCAAGGAAAAATAAAATAAATATTATGAGTTATAAAATTAATAAATCTCTATCATCAAGGAGGTTGATAGAAAATGATTGACCTTCTTGAAATAAGATGTGCTTTATATGAAAAACCAAAATATCTAAATGAAAATTTGAAGGGGTAGAAGGTAAAGAGAGAAATTTGTCATTATGGTACTAAAAAGATAATCTATAATCTACTCTTTAAAAAACATGAATATTTAGTAGGAGATAAAAAAATTTATAAACTAAAATGAATAATGTGTAAAGAATTAAGAGAAACATATTAATGAGATAACGGAATTTGTGATGAAGGTTGATTAGATAGAAAGGAAACTAAAATTTTCAATAGAAAATTCACCTAGAAGATAAAAATTCAATAATGACGATACTATTTTTGATTGAAGAGAACAAAAAAACATTTTGAAGATAGAATGACATGATATGTTGGTGAATGATCATAAAGAAAAAATTGCTAAGAATGCTATATATTTATTTGAGTCAAAATCACTATGTATTTCTTCAAAATAAGAGTAGAATAAGATAAATTAACACTTCAACATTATTGATGATTTATAGGTGAGTATTCTAAATATTCTGAGAAGAATGGACAATATAATAGTGTTTATTCTATACCTAATGAATCTCAATGTATAACTATTGCTTATTAAAATGAAGGCTCAATAGACATGAATAAATATATATGGAACAAATTTAATAATGAGAAACAATATTCTAAAAAGGATGATTGGAATAATTCATCTGGAATGTTTCCTCCTAAATAGAAACACCCAAAATAGGTAAAATTGTATCAACAAAAATATTTAGATAAGAGTTTTTATTTGTCTAAAAGAACATGTTTTATAGTCTATTATTGGTTTTGTGGAGTATTTTATCCAAAATCAAATTCATGTTGGTATAAAATTTCACTATCAAGAATGAGGCATGAATAAAGGTGGAGATATGATGAAAAATGGGATAATATTATCATAAAGAGAGGCCAATGACAAATACATAATCCAAGCCGTCAACACAAAAAAATTTCAATTCTTGAAGGATGTTTGTGGAAGATGTGGTCAATAAGTTCACAAATTTTAGAAATGTAGAGATTTCTCACTGGGTGAAATTATATTTAATGTAAATATAAAGAGGAGACAGTTGGTGAGGGATAAAATAGTCACCAGTGTATTATTTGAGAAACTCAAACATTCTATGAAACTCCAAGAAATGTTGTTTAGTTATTTTTCCTAACCAACTGGACCAAGATTAATATATAAGTAATTATTAGAAACTGATTATGGAAAAATTAAAGAAAGATGTTATAGTAAAAGAAGTAAAATTGGATAAGAGTTTATCTATAAATAATGAATTGAAAATATCTATGTGTGAATGGTGTGAATGAACGAGACTTGATATAAGATATTGTATGAAAATTATACCATCCCTAGAAGAAAACTTAATTAATATATGGAATTAAAAAATCATCTTATATTGAAAAGGAAATTATATCCACATAAGAACTGTAAACTGATGAGGACAGATCACCCAAAACATATAATGAATATAAGTAGAATAGTAAGTCTATATTGAGGGGAATTTCTTATTCTAAATGTTTATTCATGGAAGCAAATAGGTCTCCCCTTATTCACTTATATGTGAATGTTTTTTGTTAACATTCATGGAACTGAATGAGATGAATGCATCCATTTAGCGGGATAATTGATGAGAGAAACCTATTAAATACTCACTACATTGTGAATGTGGAACTTCAATATTGATTTATAAAATTGGGAGATGAGATATCTAGTGAACTTGGAAGGACAAAAGTATGTTGAATCACAGTTGAGACAAGTTCAAGAAGGGATTTTATATGATTATAACAGGATGTTGGATACTTAGACCACTCATTCAGAGCTGGTGGGGTACTAGGTCGCAAGCCAGTGTCAGAGATAGGAGTCCATACAAATCTGTAACTGGTTTGCAGGTCTGGAGGACCTATCCCAAGAACAAGTGAATTTCATTGAAGCTCAAAGATCAGAAGGGGCGTATATGGATGAGACGCTCCCTGGTCGGGACTTGGGAGATATCATCTTGACTTCAGGGAAGAGGTATAAAGGGCTCAAGGATTATTCGTATCTTCCAAAGCCAATGGAGACCAGGTTAGGTAAGAAAGTTAAATCTAATGAGTTGGAATGTAGGCATGCTACCATTGTTAATATGCAGGGGAGTCTCATGTTTGACTCCTTGTTTTTTCACTCAGAATAAGAGATAGCGGATGGGATTATATATATCAATTCTACCCAAGAAGAGGCAGAAAAAATGATGGTTAGGGCAGTTCGTGTGGATGTTAATAGGGAGAAGGCTGCATGGGCTGACAAGCATGACCTTATTCTGATAAGGGGTTTCATTGAAGGGAAGATAAGTAAAGTGGAATATGCTCAAACTTGGGAAAGGCTGGATGATTACATTGAAGCCTTCATTCATGACAATCCTGATGCTCCGGTGCACTCTATCCTCTAGAAACTTTTTATGGAGGAATCCTCTAATAGGCTTAAATTCTGTTTTAATAATCTTGTGATTTCTTATGAGGGCTATCCTCATGGTTGAACTTTGTGGTTTCTCATTTTTCCTTAAAAGTTTTTACTAATAAAAATTTAAATTTCAGTCAGATATCCTAATAACAATTTCATACCATATTCTTAATTATATATTTAATATCAATTAAGGGGGAGTGATTTATTGAAATAAAAAATAAGAAAAAGGGGGGCATATTCCTCTTTAACATAAACATTCATATGTTTTTATTGAATTATGTCTATGATTTAGCATTTTATTGATAATGGTGATTATTTACCATGCCTCAGTTGTGAATCGACAAATTCTGAGCATGATTTCACATGCATGGTATTTTTGAATTTTATATACATCCTTGGTTTTATCTCTCTTTTTATCCAATATTATGATGTGTATATAGACTTAGATTTTATTAAACAATGGTTATTTTCTAAGAGAACCATCTAAGATCATTACATTAATATAAGTGATCATGAAGTTTTCATATATGGTAGATGATCATTATTTTGGGAAGAAAGCTAAGTTGAGAGGACCCCTTTTTCCATATTCATATTTCTTTTTCATAAGGTGAGAAAAGATAGCACCACATATTGACTTATGATATGTGGATACATTGATAAAAATATAATGGGGGTATTTTTGATCCTTGATTGCATTTTTTTCCACTAAGTCAACAAGTGTTGATGGATGAAGTGTTTATTCCTGGAGTATTGCTATGGATCCATCTAATGGAATTGGATTCCATACATGGAAAATTATCCGTAGTCAAGTTTAATCATTTTTTAACTCTTCCTATTTACTTTTCTATGTGGTAGAGATGTTTGAATATTCCACATTCTTTCAAAATTTGATGAAATGAGTGATGGTCATTAAACTCTCAAAATTCTTGAGGAAGTTCAATGAATTCCATGAAATATTAATGTTATTATATGAGGACATTATAATAAATGATTACCATGAAAATATTAATTTCATAACGAAATGTCTATATGAAAATAATATATAGTCCACTAAAAATATTAGATTTCTTAAATATATGATTAAGAGATTTTAAGGGATTGGGATTTTTTGATGGGATATATATGGAATAAGGGTGGAATTATATTTTATACATAGTATTTAATAATTATTTTGATATGAGACATTATAAATTAATGGCCAATCTCACAAAACAACCTAGTCCTAGCTTTACCTCAACAATGTTGGACCTAGAGGCCATCCACACTCAAGGAAGCATCCCTAGACAGCTCATGGGTGAAATAATAGACATAGTGCCCCTAATGTGTGGGAAAACCCATGTAGAAGGATTGCAGAGTCCATTCTCAAAGGCGTGAATAGTTTGGGCCAAAAGCCTGGAGGGTATAAGATGAGTGGTGTGTGTGGTTCGATTGGTTTTAATCCCTGGTAGGCAGCAAATAGATTTTTCAGCACGATATAACTAATATAACTAAATAGAGTTCGGTTGAATTGTTGATATAGGATGTTGTTTCCAAGATACTATTCTTCTTTTATAAAATATATGGGTAGAACATGGACCCATGGATGGGATCAATTGAGGTCATCCAATCCCCCATGTCATTCTAGTTAAAACTATCTCATCATCACCTGCCTCTCAATGTGGCTTCTACCTGTATGATGACAACCAAACACCATGAACAGTCCAGCTAGGATAATATGAATGGGTTTGGTTGATCATATGATTCAAGGAATAAAACTTCATCTTGTATTCATTTGATGAATATAGGACATTACAAGAAGATACCAGAATAATTATCAATGATAACTTGATGTCATTGTGTAATTCTCATGGATTATGCAACAGTATAAGGAAATCTTAATTTCATTTAACTAAGATCAATGATCATGATAAGCCTATGTATTTATTGATTTTTTAATGTGAATTATCTTCTATTTTCAAGATAATGTCCAGCGAGAATCCATCGCCTAAAAAACTGACAATCACTGAGGCATCTCATGATCAATGAAGTGATCATGATATGTTATAATGCAGTCACCATTATCATTCAAGTGAATCATGGAGTGGATGAGAATTATGACTAATCAAAATACATAAGATATTTGGGTGTTAATTAAGTCTTCAAGAGGCCTTAAAGATCAAATAAACAATTCTTATATAAACTAAGTCTCATCCAATAGTTACATCTATAATAACATCTATATAATGAGATAGAAAAAGAGCTAACACATCAATAAAAAATCATATGAATGATCTCTATACATGAGGATAATTCATTCTCACATGATTCAGTAATGTGAAGGAGTAACCTGCAATGCTTATGATCTCACAATGTCATTACATGAGAAATCTATAGACACAACTAATGTCATGTGAAGGAGATCTATATTATCCTTCTTGGTTACACAAATCTGTTGAGAAGATCGCAAGGATTATACCTTATATTATGAGAATATTCCTAAGATGATCCCATTGACATACCTCTAATCTTATGAAGAAGAAACCCACAAGGAATCCAGGTGTTAGGAAGATATCGAAATATATTCTCAAGGAAACCGCTTTTTTTGTGAGGCATATATGTGAAGAAAATATAGATTATGTTGAAGTACATAGAAAGAACATGTGGAAAATCATAGTGTCATGCGATGGATATCATGAATAGCACCACCTATCTCACAATTTTTTTGAGAAGAACCTATAGAGATACATATTATATTGTGACACCATTAAGTAGAAACCTGCGTAAAGACGTAATGGTCACTCAAAGGAGGTAATAGTCAAGTGATGGATGTAGTGAGACATTCATGTGAACCCTCAATGGCCACGTGAAGAAGGACAATAGAGAAAGTTGCATGTAACCCATGAAACCCATGAAATAATGAAACCCACAGATGCATAAATGACATACCCTAAAAATTATTTAATAACACATAAAATAAAAAGTGTAATATAGTTAAATATATTTATTCTTCATATTCAAAGAAATATATGAAAGAACTGAACATGAAAAAATTTAGTTGATAATTAAAGAATAATTAGTTTGAGATTGTGCATGTTCATTTTTTCATAAAACATTAAGGAAATTTTTTTCCACCAATTGTACATATCTAATGAGGTCAAGACATCATCATCAAAGGGAAGCATATCCTGGTCATTGATTCTCTGAGAAAACTAATAATATATAAGATATTAAAGTTATTTGAGGAATACCAATATGCTAAAAAGGTTCTTGAAGTGTACACATAATACTGTGATCTAGTATGATAATAAGTATTAAAGTTTATGTTGGGAGTATAATATGTTTCTTGCATGATTTAGGAGTACATGTCTATGGTGAGGATTCTAGAGTAGAAAAATTTGGATTCTCATAACACTATGGGATAGAATTTAAATAACCTCATGTGTGTATTCTTGAGAGATATTGTGTGACTCTGTATCAACCATTATAATTTTTTACAAGAATACAGTGTAGAACTCTTGTTGGGGAGGATAACTAATATGTTAAATAGTATATTTCTATATCAAAACATGTAAATACTTATGTTATGTGCATTGTTATTGACAAAATTATTCAATGTAAGGCTAGAAGACATATGAATAGATGATTGAGCCTTTAACCATCCATATAGGTTTAATTGAAAAAGAAATTGTTGGTAAAAATAAAAAGTGATCACTGATTCACCCATACCCCTCTCAGTGGTCTCACACATATCTAGGAACATCATTTTCATTGGTTAATATTACTTCAAATTTAATTTATTTTCATAAAATTATTATAATAATCCATAATATGGTCATTTATTACACAATAAATTCATATATTAAATGATACTTCATCCTTCTAAATATTGATATTTCTTGAGTAATTTTAGTATTTTTATATTTTTACACCCTAGGGTTAACTCAACACAATTTATTTGTTTTATTCACATCACTTGTGGTATTATTAATTAAACGGTTTTGGTATCAACTTTGTTGATGTATACTATAACTCTTTATCATATTTACCACTTTTAAGTAATTTTAATAATTTTTTAAATAATTAAAATTTGTTTTTGATAGAAATATTTACCTTCATTTATAGTCCTTTACATGAATCATAATAGTCTCTATTGAATTAAGGTAGGCCCCCTCTAAATTTATACCATATTTTCCTTTAAATCATTAACATATTGTGAAAATAATTAACATCCTTGTGCCTAAACCTTCTATAGCACCAACAGTATCCAAAAAAATATTATTTTTCACCTTTCATTATCAATATTTCAGTCATGAACAACTTACCAATTCTGAGTAAAGACATATTTCATTTGAATTCCTATTGTTGAACCAAATATCCTATTATTAATCACATGCACTGTTTATATTGTTGTGGGTTTCTCAAAAAATTTATCTACCCATGTGTATCTTGAATTAAATTATTAATATATACTATAAAATAAAATATCATTAGTAAAAAATTCATTCGTGGAAAGGGGTTATATCTTTTTTGGGTTTTCAGTAGATATATGTAATAAAATATATTTAAAAAATTATTATCTTTCTAAAAATTATATGCTTTTTATAATAAATTCAATAAATTTGAATGATAATTTGTATAAAAATGAAATTAATTTTATTTAACAAATATAACATTACATACAATGGATGAATACACTCCACATGATCAACATAGGAATAGTAGGAATATAAAAAACTATTATACAACGAAATTATATTGTAAGAAATTCATCATTATGGATCTACATGAAAAAACTACCTCAATTAAATTATATAAAGAAAGAAGAGAGGTGAAAGTATTGATGTAATCTTAAGGATGAATTAGAGAATTTCTTTATTAAAGATTACATATATGAAATATATTATTGGGAATTTTCTATATTATAAAAAAATTATATTTATGTCATATGTTATATTTTAGGTCATGAGTACCTCTATTTAATTTAGTATTTTATAAATTATTATTTTTATTAATTCTTCATGATTTATTGTGATAATTTTAGTACGTATTTTATCAAATAATGGTACAAGAATATGGTTGTTCTTTTTAAAATAAAATATTATATATATATATATATCAAAATAATGAGTACAAGGAATTTATATCTACTATTGTTATAAAACTATAGATTAATAGTTATTTTTTGTATTTTTTTTCTAATACTCATGGGAAAGAACACTACAACACAATATATTCTATATTTTCTATGCCTATCATGCCTTCATCATCAAACCATAAAATACATAAGCTTCTTAGTTAACATTGAAACCAAGATTCATCATTGATTTCATGTTGAAATTTTAACCTCATGAATCTTAAGTTTCATAATATTCATAATATTATTCCATTACTATGACGTGGTCTTAGAACATTGGTGCATTATTTCATGGAACTTGATAATTTCCCCATAGATTTAAGAGCTCGTATATATAAGGAGACCATCAAAAGAGACTTGAGTATTTTTTTTAATTAAATATAATATAGTGAGTTAGGATTTATCCAGATGTGTTCTACATTAATTTAATCATCCATTGAAGGTTATACTTAGATGATCACTTATTGAATCTGACATAGGCTGCATCCCAACAGAACTATTCACACGAGAGAACAAATTTAATCTAATGAAATCCAAATTTTAATTTGATATGGGTCATGTCCCAATACATTTATTCCTACATGATCATTGATTTATTCTAAAATATCTCTATTTTATTCAAATTATAGTGATCTAATATAATATGGTTTTAATCTTATGCAAGGTTTCATATCAATGGGTAAATCATACATGATAAATCCTTGAACCTTCTAATTATTAAACAATTAAATTCTCTACCTGATGATTCTTAGATGAATTTTTAACATCTTTGATTTACATTATTCATTTTCCAATTCATGTGAATTACTCTAATACAAGATTTATAACTCTATTTTACTTCTTATAAATCAACGAACTAAACTGATTTTATCTGATGCAATATAGACTCTCTTTAATTTATTCAAATATAGTTATAATCTTATATATCTAACCCATGATTAAGTTAATCATGTATAATATTTTTTTCTCTAAAAATTATTTATATATTTATTTAAAAAATTTCTCAAAAAATTATAAATTTGTTAAAAGTTAATTATAATCATATAATAATAATAATTATTACATTGGGAATAAATAAATATTGACTAGTAAATATAATAAAGAAAAATAAATAATTTGACATTTTATTATTTTATAAAATGATATAAAAACATATAGAACATTTATTATATAATAATATATCATAATGAAATAATTTTTTTATTAATATTAAAATATTAACCAGTATTTTTTTAAACAAAGAAGAAGAACAAATCATATCACTATGTATTTTGTTAAAATTAGAGAAAAAGTAAATATTGGTACATATATATAAAAAATGAAAGAATATATTTATCCAGTATAGAAAAATTTGTATCAAAAGAATTATATTTAAGAATATATGGTATATATGAAAGAAGATGCAATTCTTGATAAGAATTAAAGAAAAAAATTTAAAGATACCATGAGAATCACAATAAGTGGGATTTTATATTTAATAAGAAATATTAAAATTGAATATAATGACATAAGATGAAAATGGATGCATAGTCTTATACATCATCAGCATGACATTATAATTTATCATTCTTGACCCTTCTGAGATATGTATTTAAGGAAATTCATTATGTTTATTCTATTAAAGTGAACTCAAACCACCTTTTTCAATAATAGAGTTTTATTTATTATCCTTATTATACCCATGTTACTTATCTTGAAATCATTTAAAACATCCTTTATCCTATAATCCTAAGAAGGGGTTCTTATTTTTTTGTTTCAAATGAAATCCTTTAGTGAATATTTTACTCCTCAATGTAAATATCATACTTTCCTTCATTTATTTTCGTAGTATTTTTCTATACCTTTTTATTAAACCAATTTATGATTTTAATTAGAAAAATTATTTAATATGTGTATACTAATATAAATATATTTACAGTCCTTCTTTCTCTATAGTGTTTTCTTATTTTTATTGGTTTATCCACCTACTTGAATGATGCTACTTTATTTTCATAGAAATATTAATTGCAGAATAAAAAGAAATGAATACTGATTATATATTTTATTATGATATTTAATGTAAATATTAAAATTTATTTTTAAACTTTTAGAAAATATTAAAGAATATTGTTTCTTAATTATAATTATCTGTCAAGATATTATACATCATTTATTATATCAGGACATCTAACATATACGTTGACACTTATAGATCTTATGCAACCATTATATAAGTTTCTTTTATTATTTCCATTATACTGAATCTATTTCTGATCTATGGACTGAAAACCCTCAAAATAGATGACTCAGCCAAAACTAATAAAATACTTAATTCAGTAAAATAAATTAAAATGAAAAATAATCACGAAAATTATTTTCAAAAAATGAAATTAATTACTAAAATTATATTATTCTGGATGTATATTACAAAAAAAATATTTTTTGGACTCAATGTAAGGTTATTCTTATCACAATTTTCTTTTTTGAAGCATTCTATACTCTTTATTTATTTATTTATATTATTTATATAATACCCATTGAATTCATTTTATTTTAATTTATTTTAAATTTATAGGAATAAAAATTCCATTAGATGTTCTATCGATCATTCATTTTGACTCATTAATTAACATGTTCATAAGGTTATTTCATTTTAAACATTACTCAAATGGTTTATTTTTTCTTTCACATATCACTGTAATGTTTTCCAAGAATTTAACTTCTCGTCAAATTATTTATCATTATAAATATTCTATGATGTTCTTTCATTTTACTATCAATAGGTATTTGGTTTACTCATTTTCTAAATTCATTTTATTTGTGAACATAACATAAATTCTATTGTTTTGTGGATTGGATTGTATGTTTTTATGGGTTTTATTCATTTTAATGTTATTGGATGTTATGTAAAATGATGAATGGGTCAGGTATATAGCTCCTAAAATCTTTGGGTAATGACTTATTTTTCAAATAAATTATGATGAAATTACCGGAAACGTTATTCCATTATGGGTAATTTGAATTAACAGGTGAAGTAATTTTATTATAAGGGTTATTATCTATATTATTTATGATGAATCAATCAAGACTAAACAAATACATATATTCATGATTATGAGTTTATTTTATGGAATTATTTGACTAGATAAGTTGAATTCCTGAGTGAATATGAGTTCAAACATGCTCTGAATTTATTATTTAATGGAAAAACATTTTCTCTTGTTTTCATGTCTTTCATAGAATAAACTATTTTAATATCCTTGTGTACACCTTACAGGAATTTTCAGGATCAATCTACATTTTCTAATGTTTTTTACATGATAAAAATATAAATAGTATTTCAAAGATGAGGTTGTGTATTGTATTTTTTGAATATCACTGACTTTTTTTTGATTATTTGTGGTTTGATTAAGAGATTTTGCTATTGGACTTAATGTCTAATTCTTTTGATATGCCATTTGTTACTGATATAGTTGGAGTATAAGAATTCAATTAGGATTTGGTGATACATTTTAGTGAGGAATAATTATAGCCACTACAGTTGATATATTATTATATAAACCTTTTCTTTTTATACATTAACATTATATCATTTTTAGAGAATACTTAATACATTACAAAAATAGATTCCCAAAGAACATGTTTGTTTAGTTCGTTTGGAAACATCTAAAGATAAACACTGGAATTTAAGTGAGATAAACTATCTCCCGCAAAGTTATTCAAGAATATCACCCTTTTTAGACACATCATACATAATAAATTTCTTCTTAACCTGGGGAAAGGAATCATTAAAAGGGGTAATCTTTGATGCTCGATAAGGGTAAATAAGGGATATATGTATGTATAATCATGATCATAAGTGTATGAGAACATGGTAATAACATTATAAGATCATACCCTACATATCAATGATCATAAACATAAATCATGGAATAAATATTGGTAGTTCATATATCATTAATCCTAAGGGAATCAAGAGAATAAACCATGAAAAATAACATAAGAATATAACATGGAATTGGGAAGACACATAAGCATTTATATTTATTTCCTTATCAGTCAAATAAATTATAACAAGGCCATATTAGTAGTTTAAGATCACTCTACATACCATCTTAGTAGTCATGGTTCACTCCCATGACCAAATTTGTAGTCAATGTTCACTCCCAAGACCATCATTGGAGACAGTGAAGTATATTGAATTGAGTTCACCACCCATTCTTGGCATGTCTATCTCATGATATATAAATATTTTCCCAATTCATTGCATGGAGATATAGGTACAACCCATATCATAATGAATCTTACATACTGGTTCCACAAGATCATAAACAGTAATATCATAACCCAAGAAATGAAATTGTTGAAATAAACTTGTAATCATATAAGTACCTCTATAAAATAGATCGGTTTCATAAACATTTAATCAATGAATAACAAATGAAAAAAATTGGGTTTCTTAATAATATGACCCATGAAAGTGAAATGGTTTTTATAAACATATATCCCATTAAAAATAATTAGTTTTCATATACACATAACATGTGAAAGAGAAACCAGTTTCATAAACATCAAGACATCAAAACATAAACCATTAAATTGAGTAACATGAATTGAAACTTCATATAATTTCCCAATAATGGCATGAGAAACACTAATTGATTAAATATTAAATGGAACGTCATTTTTGAGAAATATTTTAAAATAATTTCTGGAGGAAAATATCCTTTCATCTTTTAAAAAAAATACTTTTTAAAACATAAAAAAATTTCAAAATATTTTTTATTGAAAATATCTCTGATTATTTATAAAAAAAATTGAAAAAAATTGAAAATAATTTTCATCGAAAACATATTAAATAATCTTGAAAAAATTTCGAAACCAATTTTGTTAAAAACTTATTAAAGAATATGGAAAAGATTTTGATACTGATTTTCTGTGAAAAATTATAAATTAATCATGAAAATAATTTGAAAACAATTTTCCTTAAAAACATATAAAATATTATTAAAGCATTTTGAAATAAATTTTTCATTAAAAAATATGCTTGAGAAAAAAATTCCCTGAAAAAATATAAAAAAATCTTGAAAACATTTTGAAAACCACTTTTTTTGTGAACATACACAATAAGATTAAAACATTTGAAAACCATTTTACATGAAAAAAATATAAAAAAATATTTAAAAATAAATCCCTTTTCTTTGAAAATAATTTTAGAACTTATAAATAATTCTTGAAAACCTTTTGAAAACCTTTTTCCTTGAAAATAAATTTAAAACATATAAAAATGATTTGAAAATATATAAGGAATGCTTCAAAAACATTTTGAGATATTTTATCATTTAAAACATATAAAGGAATATTCAAAACCCATTTTTTTAAAATCTGTTATCCTTGAAAATGAACATAAAATAAAACTTTAATAAATTTTGTAATACATTTTTGAAAACATTCGGAAAAAAATAAATTCCCTCTTGAAAAGAGAAATGAGGTGAGATTTTTTAAAAAAGTTTTTCTTAATTATATTAAGTACAAAAGAGTGAAAAAATGGTAATAATACACGAATAAACCATGATTAAATATAGGATAATAAAATATACATGTGTTTTTGAGAGATGGATCATAATATTTCATCAATGAAAGCATAAATATAAACAACCGTAATAAACTATGGGATTGTTACATCAAATCTTCCCACATGGTAACACTAAATTATACATCCCATGAAAGAAAATTGAATTCAATGAAGCTTAAAGTATCTTGAAAATAAATATATTCTGGATATAAAATTTTCAATATAAATATACACACCTCGTAAAAAAATATAGGTGTATAACAAAACATGTTTCCCAAGGAAAGAAAATGGATAAAAAATTACTTAACCGATTTTGTTACATTTGAAACATAAACCCCACAAAACAGATATCATAAAATGGTTATATAAATACCCATAAAATTAATTATAATATTCATATAACATATTAATGTGTATTATATACACCACAAAAAATAAATAAGTTTTGAGTAAGACATAAATCTCTTAGAAATAAAAGTGAGACATGAAAACCCTGACCTTACGTCCTAAATCTCTTCATAATCCTACAAAAATCTTGTATAATAAATATATGTTTATTATAAATATATTATAGAACTATATTATTATATAAAATAACATATATTAACTAATTATGTCATTATATTACCCATTTATAAACAACCCCATTTCAATGTTATGTTTCGGGTAATATTTGCTTCATTTTTCATTCATGTTTTGAATTGTTATTCTTCATCCTATTAAATAGATCATTATTTACTTATTTAAATAATATTAAAAAATATATAATTGTCATATATATTTTGTATATATTAATTTATAATAATCTATAAAATATTTAAATATGAAATGGAATACATTGTTCATGGAGATGGAAGGTCTTGTGTACGCATGAATGATGTTTCTACTATATTGTCGTATTGAAAAAAGAAATAAAATGAAATATATGTGTGTATATAAATATAATATTGATAAATTTTCATTATTATTTCATATATATATCATATAAATTTACTAAACATATCTTAAATACATTCCATGTAATGTGTGAACAAAACACATTGCTTTGAGCATACGGTAGTC
Source organism: Viscum album (assembly GCA_963277665.1). Classification (NCBI taxonomy): domain Eukaryota; kingdom Viridiplantae; phylum Streptophyta; class Magnoliopsida; order Santalales; family Viscaceae; genus Viscum; species Viscum album. The sequence goes on from OY728148.1 coordinate 774,275,209, forward strand.
CACACGTCCACAAACGAAGTTATTATATTTAATCACATCGAAATTTTAATTTTATATTTTATATAATAATTAAAAAAGTATAAATACCTCAAAAATTTCATATCAAACATATAAAAAAATATTTTACATATTAATTCTAAACCATGAGATGTGGTAAAGGTTAAATGAATAACATCATTTTGTGAGGTGGTAGATCACCGTACAAAAAAATGGTTAGTTTGTTACCCATTAGATTGAAGTGTGTGTTTCTATTGGTATAAACCTTATAATAAAATAATATTTGTATATTAAGTACTCTTATTTTATTATATAATAACATAATAAAAATATTTTAGGTGGTGGAGAATGAAAATTTATCAAAGGATCTTAAGAAAAAATGTTAGCTCGCCATTGGGTTACTCCACATGGTTCGTATTAAAGGGATTCCTTTGTTGGATTTATAAACAATGAAAGGATTCTATTGTGAATATAGGGATTTTGGGAGGATATTTTTGACTATTTTTTCTGATCTAATGTACCTTGAGTGGTGTAAGTGTGTGAAGGGGGATTTCCCTTTTATAGAGGTAGAGGAGTATCAGTCGTGTAAATATAAAATGATAAACACTATTGAGTGGTCTACCTTGCATCTTATAACTAAAATATTTTTTTAATTATATAAAATATGATATGTGGTTGAAATATGTCCAAAAACTGGGTTTTTGACATGTTTATAGTTCATTTGTCTCTTTAATATTAATGTTTAACCATTAAGTAATCTTGTCTTAACATTAATCATTCTAATTATTTTAAATTACATTCAATAATTTCATTTGTATAAAAATAAGTTGGAATCATTGGAAAATATATATTTTTATAATTCCAAATATTAAATCCATTTCTCCAAATTATTATATCAGAAGTGGAAAATATTATTTTAATGTTAATAATGCATACAGGATTACAAAAATAGGTTTTGAAAGTAAAAATGATCAAAAGTTTCCAATTTTTTTATAACTAAATATAATTTTAATTTGTTTCTAATGACATAAATTGTTTGAAATGACATAAAATTGATCCAATTATACTTATAAACAAATTAAAAAAAATATTTAACTATATCAATAAATTTTATGAAATGTAGTTTTGAATTAAAATCTAGTTTTATTCACTATTCGTAAAAATATAAAGGTTCTCAAAAAAATACAAAAAATCACCCAATGTAAATTTTCATATTTTTATTTCAAAATTGAATTTTATTTTTACAAATAAAAAATATAAAATTTTCAAAATTTAATTTAAAATGGGTTATCCATTATAAGTTGGTAATGTTTCCTATTATAAAAATAAATCTTTTTATTCAAAAAATTGGATTTATTCTCATATTATCCCTATAAAATCTTTTTGATGTGTATCAAAAATAAATATTTATTATATTATATATAAATTTTATTGAAAAAAGTCATAAAAATAGGTTTTATTAATTTATAAAAAATTAATTTTCTTAGAGATGTAATTTATTGATTTCCAAATACTTTTTTCATTCACTTATACTAGTTGATAACCAAAGGAATCACATTTTATTAAGGTGTAAATCATTGTTTTCTAGTTTATTTAATATTATTTCTAACTACCATTTCAATAGCCATGTGGTAGATATAATATCATTTTAATAATATTGTTAAAATTATATTTTAGTTTCGTAAAAACTTGATGTTGGGTGTAACACAGGCTACCGAAGGGATAATACCTTGTGTGTAATTCAAGACAATAATTGTGTTTCTTATACCAAAAGTTAAACTATTTATTGTGTGTAGTGAAATATTAACATGGTGTTTCATATAATAAAATAAAAATAGATTTATTTTATATATAAAATCTATAGGAAGTGTTTCATGAATTGAAAAATATCAAAAAGATTAAATTAAATAAAAAAAACTCACCAAACTCTCAGGGTTTTAAACTCAACCCCATTCAAATGAATTTCTCCTTTAAAATTAATTATATTATCAGTGGTTTAATAATTGTAATTTCCATTAATCTCAACAGATATCATAAAAACTAAAGCTAATACATTCTTTAAAAATAGATATTAAGAAACATAATGGTTACCAAAATTTATTCCTAAATAAGTGTCCACATAGGAAAAACAAGTTTAGGAGTGAAGAATGGGAATATAAGAAATGATAAAATAACTATATAGTTTTATAATGGTATCTGATCACCAATACATAAATGATGGATGGAATATTAATGGCCTCAAAACCATAAATCTTTGACGATTTACTAAACCATCGGTTCAACATAAAAAAATGTATTTGGATAAATATTTTTCAACATTATTTTCACAGAGATGAGGTATTATTTTACTATATTAATACAAAAGTACATATACATACTTCATTTTATTATTTTTTATATGAAAAATCTCACCCTTTGGTTGTTCCTTTCTTAAATTTCACTTTATCTCATACCCTCTGAAATGAAGGTGAATTTTTCATTTCTAGTGTACTACGAGATTGTGAGGGATAATTATAAGTCATTGAATCTATCAACTGTTAGTCTCACAGGAAAAAGGATAGTATACATTATAAAATATTCATAATTCCTCATATGATGATATATTACTTTATTCTAAAAAAAATCATCTAATGTTAACATAAAATATTCCATAAATTGTTATCCTTATAACCCTTTCAAAATGTGGATGTCTAGAAATTTTAAAATTTCTTCACAAGATTTCCCAAAAATCAGTATAACATTGATCCCTCATAGATCATAATGTAGTTCATGGTGGATTCATACCAAACATGGGAATACATTCATCATGTATTCATTTAAAAGATGGATATAACCAAAATTTTCATAAATAGTTATTGAAAATATTCATGTTTCCTTATGCCAATATTTATTAGATATATTCATTAAGACTAAAAAAGTTTAAACATCATCAATGTTATCATAAAACACTGTTAAAATAATCCTTAGTTAGTTTTATGGTAATAATTACCATCCAATTCAGTCATTCATACCTAATAAATATTTATACAAACATAATTATCTTAACATAAGAAAAATATGAAGGATTATCCTTCCCTTAATCATATGTTTCCATAAACATCACCTTGCTATTAAATCAATTATCTAGATGATCAGAATCATTCAAAATATTCTCGTAAATATTTATAGAAAAACATAAATTGTAAAATCATTGTAACATAATTCATGAATCCAATTCATAAAACATTTATTATTCAACTATACCCTTAATACATAACAAGGATTACTCATTATATTACTTAATACCTATTTCCTTTCACATTTTACTTATAGTCTCAACAACAACAACAATATAACCAATACTCACATAACCATTCTAATTATATTATTGAGTATTCCACTTGGTTCACCAATTTTCATAATGACCATTCATTCCAAACATAAAAAATTTATCATTTTATGTTGTGTTAGGGTGTCCAATCATCCATTCTATTATGCTAATCAAAGCCTTCATTTTTTTCCTTTGTAATTAAATCCTTGGTGTCCTTCATTCCCATAGTCAAAACAAATTCCTATTCCACTATGAAATTCACTTGGGTGATTCATTAAAAATTATGGACACAAATAAAACTAAATATTCATTCTTCAATGGTCTCCATTACTTGAACTCCCAACGAACTCCTCCCTTATCTTCTTTGGTGCATAAGATAGTTAGTTAATGTACTTATTATTAATCATGTTCTGTGAAAACTGATTTTCCTTGATCACAACATCCTAAACTCTATTGATCATACCATTTGAATAATCAATATAATTTTTTTTATCAAATTCAACTTTGACCCAGTTCATTCATGGTTCCCTCCATTGACTGAAACCACAAAACATAATGTGAATAACAATTATAATAACAGAAGATTTCCAAATCATGACAAATAAATTATAGTATGTCTAAATTTTGATACCTTCTCTAATATATAAAACCATATTTTTATGATAGGTTATTGAAGATAAATGTTATTTACATACCTCATGATGGTTCTTTATGATTTTGTGGAATACCAAAGAATATCACCCGATAGTGTCAAACAATGTGTGCAGTAAAGAAAGTTGTTTTGTAGTAGTTCCCAATTGAGTCTATCCCAATAATGTTTTTTCAGGGTTGTTACCCCTATGTTCATCTGTTCTAAAGGCACATATACTTTTAGTATCCATGCAGGGATTTATTTCAATGAAATCACTATCTTTACCCTTTACCAACATTCCAAGAAATTTTACTATACTTGTCATCATCATTAGGATTATACTAAGACATGTCCTTAGAGATCTCACTAAGGATATCTCATACTAGTTTCCAATGGTTAACCAAAAATTATGATCTAATACCAACTAAAATAACCCACAATTTTAATGCATATAAATTATATCATTTTTGTTAAATACTTAATATATTTCAAAAACAAATGCCCAAAATTGCATTAGTTTATTTTCTTTGGCAATATGGAAACATAAACACTAGTATATTAGTGAGATAAATTATCTCTCACAAGGTAATTCATTGCTAGAACACTTCTTAGACACATTATAAATAATGCATATCTTTTAAACATGGGGAAAGAAAACATAAAAAAGTGGTGTGCTTTAATGCTCAATAGGTATAAAAAGGGAGATATATAAGCATAAATATAAATGTAATGTTATAATAACAGGGTAAAAACATTATAATATCATACCCTAAATATAAATGATAATAAACATTAATCGGGTTATAAATATTGGCCTTTAATAAGGCATTATTTATAAAGGAATCAAGAGCATAATCCATGAAATCATAATATAGGAATAGGACATGAAATTGTGGTAGACACATAATAATATTAAAGTGTTCCAATAATAGTCAAGTAATTTCTTCCAAAGACATCTTAGTAGTATGTGATCACTTCTCATAACATATTGGCAGTCATTTTTCATTCCCATGCCCATCTTACATGTCAATGTACACTCCCAAGAATTTCTAACTGATACATTAAATTACAAAACCAAGTTCACTCCCCATTACAACCATTTGTATGTAATGAGATATAAATCATTCCCCAATGAATTGGAGGTAGATATAAGTCCCATTCATCTCATAATTAATTAATATATACTTGTTCAAAGAGATCATAAATTGTAATATCATAAAGTATGAATTGAAATGGGTTTCAAAAACAAGTAATCATATCATTACCTGTGGAAAATAGAAAGGTTTAATAATAATTTAATTAAAGAATAACCCATGGGAATAAGTGGATTTAATAAGAATATAACACAAACATGTAAAATGAGTTTCATAAACATATTACCCATGAAATAGAAATGGGTTTCATAAACATATTACCTATTAAATAAAAATAGGTTTCTTAAAAAGCATTCCATCAAAACATTAATCATTTAATGAAATAATATGAATGGAACCATTGAATAATTTACCATTAAAGGCATGAATAACACCAATGGATGTCATCATTAATGGAACATAATGATTTATAAATATTTTTAAATCATTTTTGGGAAAAATATTATTTATTATTTGAAAAAAAACATTTAAAAATTAAAATTTTTGAAAATAATTTTCGTTGAATATAATCATGAAATATAATAATGAAATACTGAAAAACAAAATGTGAAAAACATTTTCATTAAAAACATATAAAATATGTTGTTAAAAATTGTGATAATCATTTTCCTTAAAAACTTATAAAATAATCTTAAAAAAATTTGGAAGACCATTTTCATTGAAAACATATACAAAAATATGGAAAAAAAATTTAATTCCATTTTCCTTGATAAAATATTAATGAAGTTAGAATAAAATCTGAAAACCATTATCCTTGAAATTTTTTAAAATAATATTGAAATCATTTGAAAACCATTTCACTAGAAAACTTATAATATATGATTGAAATGAATTTTAAAACAATTTTCCTTAAAAATATATAAATGTAGTTTGAAAACCATTTTCTTGGAGAATATATAAATGAAGATTGAAATCATTTTGAAAAATTATCATTGAAAATATATTTAAAAACATATAAATAAATCAAGAAACCATTTTTCCCTGAAATTAATCTGAAAAATATAAACATTTCTCAAAAAAATTTTGAAAACCTTTTTCATTGAAAATAATTTGAAAATTTATAAAGAATGGTTTTACGAAATTGTAAAACCCATTTTATTTGAAAGATTATAAAGGAATAATAGAAACAATTTTTTTAATTAAAAATATTTTTTTCCTCAAAAATGTACTCAAAATAATCATTTAAAACATTTTTAATACATTTTTAAAACATAATTTTTTAAATAAGACAAATTTCCGAGGTAAATGAGAAATGAGGTTATATTTTCTTAAAACAATTTTCTTATTTAACTTTAATACCAAAGACTAGAAAAATTGTATTCATACATGAATAATTCATAAATAAAAATAGTATAAGAAAATTCTTTCTTGTTCTTGAGATACGGATCATAAGATTTTATTAACTGAAACATAATTAGAAATAACACTGATAAATAATAATATTTTTGCAATAAACTCCTACCACTTAGTGACTTTGAATCATACTCCCAATGTAAAAAAATAAAATTACATGAAACCAAAAATATAATTAAACTAAGTAAATTCATGATATATGATATCACCTGGAAATATTCACACCTCGTAACAGAATATATGTTCATAATAAAACACATGTCTCAAAGAATTCAAAATGAGACATATTTACTTAACCAATTTGCTAACTTTTGAAACATAAACCCCATGACAAGGATTTAATTAAATGTATATGTAAATAATAATGTAGTTAAAAATAATCATAATATAATATATTCATTGTTAGTATATACATCTCCCAAAATAAATGATTTGTGAAGAGAGAAAATATCACTAAAATAAAAGTGCTATGAGATAACCCTTACCTTATGTCTTGAATCTCATTGTACTTGTATAAACATCCTATATAATAAAAATAAGTTCATTATAACTATATTAATGAACCAAATTATTATATCTAATACCTTATTTTATTTGGTTACAAAATTATATTAGTCATTTATTAACAACTCCATGTTAATGTTTGAGTTTAGGTACTATCTTCTTTGTTTTTCATATATATTTCGAATTACTATTCTTGATCCTATTATATATATAATTATTTACTTATATGCATATTGTAAAAAATGATATAGGTTTCATATATATAATTTATATATTAATTTATAATAATCTATAAAATATAGATATAAGAAATGGAATATACCATTCATAGAGATGGTAGGTCGTACGTATGCATGTGTGATGTTTTTGTTATATTGTTGTATTGAAATAAAGAAATTAAATGAAATTTCTATGTGTGTGTAATATCATTCCAACATAATTATTATGTCTTATATATCATTTAATTTCACTAAAACCATCCTTAATATATTCCATGTAAAGTGTAAATGAATTCACATTGCTTTGAGGAGGCAGTAGTACACATACCCACAAACGAAGTTATTGTATTTACACAAGATAAGAAGATTGAATTTATGTTTTATATAATAATTATAAATGTATAAATATAGGATAAATATCATATATAAAATTGAAAAATATATTTTCTATCATAATTACTAACCATTAATAGAGATAAAGGAAAAACGAACAACATATCTTTTTGATGCAGTATTTCGTGATATAAAAAATGGTAAGTTCGTTACCCATTAAATTGAAGTGTGTGTATGTGTGGGTAGAAAAATTAAAATAAAAAATATAATTATGTTAATTATATTTATTTTATTATATAATCATGTAGCAGAAATATTTTAGGTGGATAATAATGAAAATAAAAAAAGGAGCTTCAGGAAGGATGTTACCTCTTATTTAGGAAACACCTCTTGGTTTACACCAAATGGATTCATTTTTAATATTAATTGCCAAAGGGAGGATTCTGGGACTAACAGATGTTTCTTTTGAGTATATTTGTGTATTGTTTTTAGAGGAAATGTTTCATTATAGGTTTAAGGATTTGAGAGGGTGAGTAACCTTTTATAGAGGAGGAAGAGTGAAATTATTATAAATAAAAAAAGGTAAATAATATTGAGAGGTCTCCCTTAAATAATGTAACTCCAATAATATTAAACAATATGAAAAAATAGGATAATTGGTTAATATATATCCTAAAATGGATTTCAAACATGATTCTAGGTCATTTGGCTGCTCCAGATCATCATGTTATGCGCTTCGCTTGTCGTTGTTGCTCCTGTGTCGTGCGGTTTCTAAGGTTTGAGGCTCGATTTGACTCAGCACTCAAGGGAAACTTTTTTTGACTTCTGTGGGTTACTCAGTGGCTTAGTGTGAATCTGGTTTTGGTGTAGTAGTCTATAGGATCTTTTTCTTCAGGTGGTCTTCAGGTTTCGATCTGTGTTGGATTGCTTCACCTGAGGTTTTGTTTTTCAATTTGGTTGTTGGAGGATTGGAAAGAATTGTATTCTTCCTCGTTGCATTTAAATTTCGTTTCAGCATCTTTTAGTGGACGTCAGGTGGGAGACCTCGAAAGAGGGATGGGTGTGTTGACACCCATCATCAGGCATTTTTCTATTGGATGGATGAGCACTTTGTCTAATCTTCTCCACTGTGTTTTTCTATCTAGTTTTGTCTTGCATCAGGTTGACAATGTTGTGTTTTTTCTCATACACTATCAGGTGGGTGGCTCGAAAGAAAGATAGGTTTGCTGGAACCTATCATCCTGTCTGCCATCTGCACCTCGGTGTGGATTAAGAGAGTGATCTTCCACATTGTGTTGCTATCACGACACAACTTCTTTACAGGGGGGTGAGGCATCTCCTTCGATGGATCTCACCTTGCATGGTCTGTTTGAGGGGGTGATGAGGTTCTTTATGATGCTTTCTTTTTTTTCTGATTCATTTTTGTCTTCAATGATTGATGTAAACCTTTGGGTCCAGTTTATTGGAATCTGTTCCATTGTCATGTAATGGGTTTCTTCTTCTCCCAGTCCTTTTAAGAGGTTTATTTTGGTTCAATAAAAAGGGTGTGCCCCTCAAACTTTTATAAAAAAAAGAATTTGTAAAATTACTTGAGAATATTTTTACTATTGATTTATTGAGAATTTATGAAAGATATAATGTAGGATAAATATACTAGTCTAGAATATATTGGTATATAGATGAAATTTGACATAGATTATTTTAAAAGAATAATGTTGGAGAAGTTTGGTATATATTTGAAGGTGCTTCTATAGAAATGGATTTAATCACGGTGTAATATTTTGAACCCCACTATGCATGAATAGATATGTATGGATAAATAGGTGTTCCTAGATCTGTACAAGATTAATCTATTATTTTTAAAATATTCATTATATAAATTCACACTATAATTCTTTTCTCGTGTCACACATAACTCAAATTATATTAACATAGTCATAATGTGAAATTAACATATTAATTATCAAATACTAATATGATTAATTCACACTAAAATAAGATTTTCATGTTGTGGTAGTATTTCATGATATTAAACAAGTTGACGTATCTAAAATTAATCAAAATTATATATGTACATTATTGGATGTGAAGGAACATATCACACTATAAGAAATTTCTGATCTAGAATTGGATCACATCATTATAAAAATATTACATCATGATTAAAAAGATCATGCCTCACGGATTAGACCATGAAGAAAAGGTATAATAAATTGATAATTAATCATTTTATTATTTGATAGAAAAATAAGAAAAATATCATATCCAGCCATAATATATCTCAATATTAAAGAAAACTAATGAAGAAACCTACCTGTCACGCCATTGTAAGATATTTTACTAAATGAAATTTAAATCACTCTTGAATTTAAATGATATATGATGATATATAAATTTCATGAATATTTGGTATTTTTTGGAACTCCTCTAACTAATAAAATAGAGTTTAATGGGGATGATTTATTTTAGGAATATCTAATAGTTGGGGTTGATGTAGAATAATTATGAAGTCAGTTTGAAGTATAAATTGGGAAAAATTATTTAAATATTATTAGGATATAGAGAAATATTGATGTTTATATATGGAGTAACATATAAAATAGTTGTAATGAATCAAAATTTCAAAGACATGAGAATTAATAAAAAGAAAGGTGGTTAATAACATAGGCTTTATTGAATATCTATGTTTGAGATATTGATGGTTTTCAAGAAATATTCATAAAAGATGTGAAATAAGGAAGGAGATTTATAGAAGGTATATTCATCACTTCTAATTAATTAGTTAAGGTGGATATAGTTCAATAAGAGTATTCTCAATCTAGAATATATTTATCTAGATTTATTTTGTTGTATGACGTTTTTTTGATGATCAGATATTCAACTTTCATCACCAGATGTTATAAATACATTTCTATATAATTTGGGGAGGGATGTGGTATACATTATATAACCAATTATTTAATTAGGGTATAGATTATAATATGTATAAATTATGATCAGGAATTATCCTTTCTCTTGATAAACTGAGAGGATACCTATAATTCAAAAAATTGGTGTCTTCTAGAGTGGTACATAAATTATGGGGAGTGATTAATCCTTGAGAGGTAGTGAGATATTATATAATCCATTTTATAGGTTGTGAGCTTATTAGGGATGGACTTTAACAAAATTTTATATGGAATGGTCCTTGCTGTTGAGTGACCATGACCAATTTTCTATCCATATAATCAGCAAGATAGTTGAGTATTGGTACATTAGTTCATTATCGATGTATGATCATTGGATGTCACCCTATCTAGGTGAACCATGTAAATTATCTATGTATATAACTTAGTTTTATTTCATTATATTATTTATTCTCGATATTAGTTGACATGATCAATAGGTTAAACATTTCTTCTTAATAACACAGTAATAAAATATAATAAATAGGTTATCTAGTGTAGAATAAGTTGAAATATATAGCATCCTAATCCCCTATTCTCCCCGATCTAGGAATCAATTGGATTATAAAAAATATGATCATAATTAACTAAACAATCATGTTATAATCAATTAAATTAAATTATTTATCACTATAATTTATATTTTTAATTTAGTATAAAACATTTATAATTAGTGGAAAATGTATATGTTTTATTATGTGAGGGATTTTCTAAATTCATTAAATCTATAAACCTAAAGGTTATGGACATGTGTGTGTTGTAATATTGGGTATAATATATATAATTATGGGATAGTTATGATTGGGATATTATAATATATATCTTAAAATTTTGGGATCTTCATTACATTTAAAGGATACTTTTTAGAGACACGACACATATCAAAAACATGCATGGAAGATCTTATTTTATTAGCTTCATGTAAAAATTCATCTTGAACCACTTCTATATTTCTCACATAAACTTATGTATAAATTCACATAAGAACCATATTTTTCTTATGATCATCAAAATATTTTACGTCCTTTCTCATATTATTAATTGGATCTTTTTCAAACTTAGACTTTTTTTGTAATAAATTATTAGTCTCTATTATCCTTTTAACCATGATCCCAGTCTAATAGTTTTTTTAAATAATGATATCACGTTTCGTTTCTTATATTACATGGATTCTCTACTCACAAGATTTTCATGTCTCATATTTATCAATATAAGTATTTTAAAATACTTCTTCTATAAGAGAGTTATAATCCTTAATGGGAAATAGGGGTTTCTACTCGACTTTCAAATCTCTAATGAGGGGTTTTCAGATATGAAACATCTCTTATAATTCTTTTTCAATTACATAATATTATATATATACAACTTTTTTAACACATCCTTCAGACCCATTATATTCTTATGTATGATATTGAGAACATCCACATTGATATTATTAAAATAATAATTTATTTCAGAATAAAAAATCATTAAGGGAAATAATAATAACATATTCTTAGGAGTATAAAGTATAATTTTCATGAGTATAGTCATCAATAGATATCATATTAAAAATACCACATTGATTACCAAAAACATGTGGTGAATATTATTTCTCCTTTGTCACATGTGAGGGTTTTCTCAACTTCTTAACCATTTTTGTCGACATGATCATTAATTGTATTGGCCAAAACCACCAACATGTGAGAATTATCATGCTTGAAACTTTATTATTTATCTAAAGGAACTAAAAACAATTTTAAAATGTATAATAAATATATAATAAATAAAATTAACTATGAAGTATAATTACATCCATTAAGAGGTAGAACCTTCAACTGTGATATCACATGTATTGCCCAATAAACTATCTAATCACACTAAGAGGGTTAGTAAAATAGTGTTGATAAAATTTTAATGATTTCTTTTTACATAATTTTTTTCAGACATCTATATATATTAAGATGTTTGTATCTCATATGTTTCCCTCAATTCATCCACATTACATAAAAGACAAAAAGTATGGATATAATGAAACATAGTAATTTTATATGTTTTTTTCTTAATGTGGGTACTAGCTGCATTCACTATTTATATAGACTCTGATATATAGGATATTAACTAACATTCTAATGTGAATACACAACTATATCATGGTAATTTAGTTTCTTTTTAGTTTTTATTTATTCTGGATCCCAATAGTTTAAAATGATGTACTTCAAACCCTTTATGAATAAGATCTTATCTTTAAACTATGATATCATTGTATAAAGAATATATATCTTCTTCCTCTTACTCAGTTATTTTATTTCCAATTAATTTTCATCAGTAGAAGAATGAAACTCAACATCTTCATTTCACTTATCATATTAAAAAAATAAGGACCTATCCTTTAACCTTACATAATCTTGAATCATATGAATAATTCACATTGAGGATCCTTTCAGGTTTAGTGTTTTAGAGAATTAGGACATAACTATTACATCTAAAATGATTACAAAGTAGACACTTCTAGCCAGTATCCTTTTTTTAAAAAACATTAACTCTTGAAAAAAAGAGTCATGTCTAGTTCCATGTTTAAGATAGCATGAATTTTCCTTGATCCCATCCTTACCCTATTCCACATTATGTCCTGTGAAAAATAGTTCAAAAACATGGGATGTGTATAAAAAGCTTTGTAAGGGATACACAAAGAAGGAAAACTATAAGTTTTTTTCAAAACAACAAGTAAACTATGAATACATTAACATATGTAATACTTTTCACCTTTATTAAGTAGTAAATACTCTTCACTCAATAAAAGATCATTACTTACCCTTTTGTAACAAAAATATTACCATAAAACCCATATAAAGAACACATAACATATAAAGGTAACTTGGGACATAAACATAAATAAATGGAATAACCAAAGGGTCGACTTCCACACATATCACTAAATGGAATAGCCATACAGAAGACTTCCATACTTAATACATTGGAGGTTATAAAGTAACCAGCTATCCTGGTATTCACGATAGCACCCGTCATTTGATTTATCACGTAACCACCCGTCAAATGTCCAATTACTAATATAAAATCATAACACATACAACAAATATAAAGGAAAGAAAACATTTATAAATTTCAATCACAATATATAACTTAAATATATTTCTATATCAAATCCATTTTCAATACCAAAAACACGTAAAAGAGTATATGTTATTTATTTTCTTTTAAAACATTACGGCTTGTTGAGGAAGCCAAAGATCAAATGATACATCACGGTGGAAGAAAAGGTTGTTGTCACCGCTTATGTTAAAAGAAACATTCCTTTTTGTTATTTAGAAAAATGATTCGTAGAAAAATATTCTCTTTTAAAATTCAAGGGTGTTTACAAAAATTATAAAATAATGTTGTGAATTAAAACAAAAAAATTCCTCAATGAAAGGAGATTAAGATGATGTCCCTTACCTCGTGTCCGACATGTCTCGATCGTTCCTTAATCTCCTGAATAATAAACTAAAGATAATGTATACTTTATTAAGAACCTTTTAAATTTTATTATACCTTTTATATCACATATTACCATGTTATAAACATTTTGTAATCATTTAAGTTATTAATGTTCATTTTGTCGATATTTGGTACTTTAGTCAAAAATAGACTTCTTATAATTACTTGTTGTTCATGTGGTAAAAGGTTTATTTTATCCAGATTATATTCATGATTTAGATATCATATATATCATATATATATCAAGAATATACATGTATTTATAATATTAGATAACATATAGAGGTAAGAAATGAAATGCACTGTTCATGGAGACAGTAAGCCGTAGTTATGCATGAACGCTACATCCATTTCTATTTCATATTTAATGGAATTAAAACATAATGATACATAGTATTATTATAATTCCAGTATTATATCATATATAATATCATTAAATATATCCTTTATGCATACCACATATGGTATAAACGAGTCATATCACTTTGAGGGGGTGGTAGTCCCCACTTCCTCTAATGAGATTATCATGTTTACCCATAATGGAAACCATAAAGGCATTCTATAAATGGAAAACACAGAAGCATAAAGAAAATATAAACATAATATATATCATATATAAATATTGTTCCATCATAATGGCCACCATTAGAGGCGATATAAGATAATTGAACAATCATCGTTTTGTGAGGCGTTAGTTTTCCATCCACAGAAACATTATGTTATTCATCCATTAGATGGAGGTGTGTGTAAGTGTAGTTGGAATTATTCTCATAAAAAAATCTGAGAATATTGAGGATACTTATGTTGTTACAAAATAAAGGAATAAAATTATTTTAGGGGTTGGAGAAGTAAAATAAAAGAAAACAATTTAAGAGAAACTGTTACCTTTAATTTGGGAAACTCCATTTGGTTTGAACCAAATGATTTTATGAAGTGCCTTCTGCCTAAGGTAAGGCTTAAAAAATTATTTAAATCTTAATGAACAACATTTTACTCACTAATATCAACCATGTATGTCAGATTTTTTAAATTCAATTCATAGAAGCAGTAAAATTTCATTTAAATGAAAAAAAATCAGTTTTTTAAACTACTACTAAGTGGTTTCACTATTCATTAACAAATTGTAGTTTTTTAGAAAAATACCAAAAATTCAGCCTAAGATTTATTTGATATACCAAATTAAAAAATGATGTATATTATTATAAATTCAAAACATAGAAATGGAATTAAATATTTTAAAATTATTTCCTGTTGTTAAAACAAATAGGGTGTTTTTAAGAAACAATAACTATCAAAATATTGACAGTTGTTTATGTCCACTCTCAAAGTGAAATTAATTCCAATGACCTACATTGTATTAAATGGTAAAAATATATTCTAATTACATTTTAAAAACAATTAAAAATTTAATCTAACCATATAAATAAATTATATTCAAACACAGTTTTGAATTAACATACAATATTATTCACTATTCATTAAAAATGAACTTTATCGGAAAATTCAAAAAATTTACAAAAAGTAAATTTTTTCCCCATTCTAAAGAAGTATTTTAATGTAAATTAAGCTTAAAATAATATTCATTCACAATTTAAGCCTCTAAAATTTATTGGATAAATGTAAAAACATTTAACAGACATGTATAATCATATTATAGTTAGTTTTGTTCATTCCCGCCAATACAACGACTAAGAGTTAACTAGCATTTAAAATAAAAATATAATATTTTTAGTGTGTAATGTAAGATATCAAAGAAACCCGTTGTTGCGTATCAGGTACGCTATCGAACATAGGAACCCCTATAAAGTAAAATTAATATTTAATTCAAAAATATTAATAAATATGAAAAATATCTTATTCTTTATTTACCAGGGATGCTAAATCCTTCCCCATTTTGGAAATTGCGTCCTTGAAATTTTATTCACTTATCAAATACATGGGGGTATTTATCCCTCATATCATTTTTAGATTCCTACGTTTCCTATTCAACCATATGGTTTGTCCAAAAAACCTTTACCTAGTGAATTACCTTATTCCGCAACACTTTCTCTCTACGGTCAATAATCTGGACTGGTTGTTCTTCATAAGAGAGATTATCTTCCAACTGAACTACCTCTGTGCTCAAAACATGATATGGATCTGGAATATAATTTCTCAACATCAAAACATTAAAAACATTGTGTACCTGGGATAAAATTGGAGGTAAAGCCACTCTATATGCAACTGATCCAACTTTCTCTAGGATTTCATAAGGTCCAATGAACCACAGACTCAAATTTCCCTTCTTACCAAAATGCATCAAACTTTTTCATGGAGAAACTTTGAGAAAGACATGATCACTTATCTCAAAAGAAAGATCCTTCATCTTGTTATCTGCATAACATTTCTGTCTACTTTGAGCTGTTCTCATATGCTTCTGAATGAACTGAACTTTATCTTCCATCTCTTCTACCAATTCTAGTCCCATCATCTTCCTTTCACCTACTTCATCCCAAAAAGATGGATTTTGACAATTCTTTTCACATAACGCCTCAAATGGAGCCATTTGTATAATGGAATGAAAACTATTATTATATGAAATTTCAACCAAAGAACGATGTTGGTCCCAACTTCCCTGATAATCTAGCGAACAAGTACGTAGAATATCCTCCAAGGTATGATTGTTCGTTCTGATTTCTCATCTGATTAGAGGATGAAATGATGTACTAAAATTTAATTCAGTACCTAATGACTTCTGAAGGCCTTTCCAAAAGTATGAATTAAACCTGGGATCATGATCAGATACAATGGATAGGTGAAATTCATGAAACTGGACTATCTCTTTAACATACAAATGAGAAAGTTGATCTAGAGATAATGTATCTCGAATAGGAAGGAAATGAGTAGATTTAGTAAATCGATCAACTATAACCCAGATTGCATTATTACCTCGAGATTATTGAGACAATAATTTTTTCCTTATAAATTTTTTATTCCTTTATATATGAGATTGATAAGTAATCAAGGTCTCTTTATGACTTTACCATTCCTCTAGTTTTGAAAATAACAAACACCTTTTCTTAAGAAAAATTTCATTTTACCCTTGTTTTACTTCCATAAGGAATATTTTCTTCCCAAAGGAAATTTACCCCTACCTTGTTTTCATTGTTCATATCAATATTTTTATTAAGTATAAAAATCAGATTGATATCTAAAACCTCGGAATTGTATAATACATAGATATGAGGTATTCTATTTAAGACTCTGAATTCTGTATTAGAACTCTCATGAAGTTCCACTCCGAATTCTGGATATGAACTCTCATGAAGTTCCACTCCAAATTCTGAATATGAACTCTCATGACGTTCCACTCCAAATTCTGGATACGAACTCTCCTGAAGTTCCACTCCAAATTCTGGATACGAACTCTCATAAAGTTCAACTCCAAATTTTGGTTACAAAATTCTCTATGTTCTGACTCGAGTTCTATGAATTTAGACTCTGAACTCTGATGAGGTCTGACTCCGAATTCTCATGAACTTAGACTCCAAACATTGTTAGTTCTGGATCCGAATTCTAGGGAAATAAATCTCCAAATTTCTTTGATATTCAGACTCCATATTTCTACAGAATTCAGGTTCCGAATTCATACAAAATAGAATCCAAATATTCTTAAGTTTATAGACTCTGAATTTATTTTAACTTCCATTCCGAACTTTAACCTTTCCCATTCCAAAATTTCATTTTCTACTCCATTCTGAATATCAGTTTAGTTATGATTATACTTGTTCTATTACAAAACAATGTCTTGATTTTAGTTATTAACTAACAGTTGTTTGAGTGACACGTGTACAGGTCCCTCGGAAATTCAATGAATAAATTGATCGTTGGAGGAGGGAGCCGACCATTGTAGCTTCACCTATAAATAGGAGCTCATTTCAAAGTCAACAACAACTTTGACAAACTCTAACATGTGTGCTTAAATGCTATTGATGTGATTTCTATATAGAGAGGCTCTTATCAACTCTCAAGCTTCATGCAGAAAGTTTGAATAGCTTGTTCAAATTTTTCCTTGTGCATATTTGCTTCATGAAACTTCAATTGTTGCTGTGGACAATCGAGGGCTTCTGGGGATAGTATGACAGAGGTTCCAACACCTTGTAGTTGAGGACTTCCTTACCGAGGAAGACAGATGTGCCGATTACCTGATTGTTGAGGGCTTGCGGGGATAGCAAGACAGACTCCAATATTCATATCAAGGGCTTACCCTGGTGTGGTTAAGACATATTTTCTTGAATTTATAAATCAAGGGACCTTTATCCAAGGTTGTTGGATACCCTTATCTTTGGGTTAAAAGACTTATTACTTATCACTTGTTTTTGTTGCAAGTTTTTCCACTGCATTTTGTATTGTTGAGGAATATATACTATCTTATACTTCCTCATCCTTGTACTATGATATAGTTATATTCTATACGCTTTAAGGTATAATCTTAATCATTGTAACTTTAATTAAGTTCCTTTTTTGGAATCACTTTTCCTGAATCAAGCAAGCTATTAGAACTCATATAGGTCTTGTGAATTATCCTGTTTAACATTGTTAAACATAACCATCCTAAAAGTTTCTTAAGGGAATTTTTAAAAAGGAAAAATTCACCCCCTGTTATATCTTAAAATCTCATTCTTATTTCGATCCTATGTTTGGTATTATTGAGTATATCATAATCAGTCACAAAGGGGGAGAAGGAAAAAGAACTCAAAATAGAGAAAGAAAAATCTAAAAGAGAGAAGAAAAATTTCTAAGTTAAGAAGAACTATCCTTAAGTAAGGGGGAGTTCTTATTAATAATTCTTCATTCAAATGAAATATATCATTCTGGAAACCTAGTGTACGATCCTTAGATTTTCAAATCCTAAGGGGGAGTTAGTCATATTCACCATTGATCACAAACAAAGGGAGATAAGCTTTAATTACAAGTCTAGAAATTTATTCTAAGTCATTACATTCTTTTTCGTAAGGATGTTTGTGCTTTCCAAAATGGGGGAGATTATTGAGTCCTTAAGGTTTTATTTATGAATTTTACATTTCTTTAATTATGATATTGATAAGTCATCAAGGTTTCCTTATGACTTTACCATTCCTCTTATTTTGAAAATCACAAACACCTTTTCTTAAGGAAAATATCATTTTACCCCTGTTTTACATCCATAAGGAAAATATCCTTCCCAAAGGAAATTGACCCCTACCTTGTTTTCATTGTTCATATCAATATTTTTCATAAGTATAAAAATTGGATTCATATCTAAAACTTCGAAATTGTATAATACTTTGATATGAGTTATTCTGTTTAAGACTCCGAATTCTGGATACGAACGCTCATGAAGTTCCACTCCGAATTCTGGATATGAACTGTCATGAAGTTCCACTCCAAATTCTGCATTTTAACTCTCATGAAGTTCCACTACGAATTATGTATACGAACACTCATAAATATCCACTCCGAATTCTAATTATGAACATCTCTTTGTTCTGACTTTGAGTTCTTTGAATTCAGACTCCAAACTCTGATGAGGTCTGACTCCGAATTCTCATGAACATAGACTCCAAACTTTGTATGTTCTAGATCCGAATTCTAGTGAAATCAAAGTCCAAATTTCCATGAAACTCAGAAAACATATTCCTACAGAATTAAAGTTCCTAATTCCTACAAAATAGAATCATAATATTCTTAAGTTTATAGACTCCGAATTTATTTTAACATCCATTCCAAACTTTAACCTTTTCCATTATGAACATTAATTTTGTACTCCATTCCTAATATCAGTTTAATTATGCTTATACTTTTTCTATTACAAAATGATATCATCCTTTTAGTAATTAACTAACCATTTTTGAGTGACACATGTACAAGTCCCTCTGAAATTCAAGGAATAATTTGACCGTTGTAGGACGGTGCAGACCGTTGGAGCTTCACCTATAAATAGAAGCTCATTTGAATATCAATGAGAACATTGACAGAACTCTGACATGTGTTCTTACATGCTGTTGAAGTGATTTCTAGAGAGAGAGGATCTTATCAATGCTCACGAATCATGCATAAAGTTTGAATAACATGTTCAAACTTTGCCTTGTGAAGATTTTCTTCGTGCGCCTCCAATTGTTGCTGTGTAAAATTGAGGGCTTCTGGGGATAGGAAGACAGAGGTTCCACCACCTTATAGTTGAGGGATTCCTGGATGAGGAAGACAGAGGTGTCAACTAGCTGATAGTTGAGGGCTTGCGGGGATAGTAAGACATACTCTTATCTTCATATCGAGGGCTTACCCTGGTGTGGGTAAGATAGACATTCTTGAAAGTATAAATCAAGGGAACTTTATACAAGGTTGTTGGATACCCTTCTCTTTGGGTTAAAATACTTATTACTTGTTACTTGTTTTTGTTACAAGTTTTCCACTGTATTTTGTATTTCTAAGGAAAGTATACTATCTTATACTTCCTCATCCTTGTACTCTGATATAGTTAGATTCTATACGCTTTAAGGAAGAATCTTAATCTTTGTAACTTTAGTTAAGTTCCTTTTTCGGAATCAGTTTTCTGGAATCAAGAAAGATATTAGAACTCATAGAGGTCTTATGAATTATTCTGTTTAAACTAGTTAAACATAACCATCCTAAAATTTTTATAAGGGTATTTTTAAAAGGAAGAATTCACCCCCCTCTTGTATCTAAGAATCTCATTCTTATTTAGATCCTACGTTTGGTATTATAGAGTATGTCATACTCAGTCACATACCATTCTAACAGTGATGTCTTTGGTAATCCCACAACGAAGTCTATGGAAATATTTCCCCATTTCCACTCTGTCACTGGTAGAGGATAAAGAATCACTTTCGGTAACTGCCACTCTGCTTTAACCTGTTTACAAGTCAAACACTTCACAGTAAAATCAGCAATATCTCTTTTCATTCCATCCCACCAGTAATACTCCCGAAGATCTATGTACATCTTAGTACTACTAGGATGAACTAAAAATGGATAACTATGAGCTTCACATAACAACTCATTCTATAACTTTGAAGCACAAGACACACATAATTTTTTCCCAAACCTTAAAAAACAATCATTATCAATGTTAAATTCAGGAAACCTACCCTTCTAAAACAACACTACCTTTTTCTACAACTCACTGTCTTCTTTCTGTGCTTTCTTTACTCTGTCTGATAGAGATGATTTCACTGACATCTGAAAAAAACATGAGAATTTCCTACACCAACAACTTCTTTGACAAATTTCATTAAATAAAAAACCATAGGATCTCGTTCCAAATGCAATATGGTTAATGAAGTATTACTTTTTCAACTCAAAGCATCGACCACTTTATTTTCTTTTCCCAGATTATAAAGGATCATGCAATCATAATCCTTGATTAATTCCAACCATCTCCTCTGTCTCATGTTCAATTATTTTTTGAGTGAATATATACTTCAATCATTTGTGATCAGTATATATTTCACACTTAACTCCATAAAAATGATGCCTCCAAATTTTTAAAGAGAAAACAACAACAGCTAAATCCAAATCATGTGTAGGGTAATTTAACTCATGAGTTTTTAACTGACGTAAAACATAAGCAATTACCTGATCATTCTGCATTAGGACACAACCAAGTACTTTCAAAGAAGAATCACTATAGATAACAAACTCACCATTTTTGGATGGCAGTGCCACTACTGGAGAATTCAAAAATCTTCTTTTCAATTCCTGAAAACAAACATCACATTCTTTTGTCCAGCTAAACTTAATACCTTTTCGAGTTAACTTAGTCATTGGACTAGATAACCGTGAAAAATATTCAACAAACCTCTGGTAAAAACCTTCTAAACCAGGAAAAATACGAATCTTGGTTATATTTGTGGGTCTTGGACATTCTTCAGCAACTTTTGTTTTAGCCGGATCTACAGTTATGCCATTTTTTGAAACAATGTGACCAAGGAATGAAATTTTTTATAACCAAAACTAACACTTTCTAAATTTCCCAAATAGTTTCTTTTCATTTAAGGTTTTCAAGGCAACCCTTAAATTAATTCATTCTCCCCTTTACTTTTTGAATAAACCAAAATGTCACCAATAAAAGCAACCAACATTTTTCACCTTAGTCAACTGATTGATCACTGCAACAAACTATTCCGTTCTGATTCTGACCATCTCAGGATACTAATTTGAAAGGTAATTTCCCTCTGTATGCCTTCCCAGAAGAGTTTATTTGTTTCCTAAACAAAAAACCATTCTTAACAAGGAAATATCTTAGGATAAGCAACATGGTAATCTGTAAATGCTATATCATTTCAATATTAACAAAAATTAATTTAAGGACATTTATTTAAAAATACCCTAACTCCTAAAGTTGTCTAAACCGACCTCTAATACCAACTATAAGGACTTTTCCATTAACATTACATAATACTGAATTAAATGAATAATTCACATTAATGATATTTTCAGGTTTAGAGTTTTAGAGAATTAGGATATAACTATTACATCTCAAAATATTTCAAAGTAGACACTTCTACCCAGTATCCATTTTTTTTACAAAAAATGAACTCTCGAAAACAAGAGTCATGTCTAGTTCCATTTTTAAGACAACATGAATTATCCTTAATCCCATCCTTGACCCTATTCCACATTATGTCCTATGAAAAAAATTTCAAAAACTTGGGATGAGCATAAAAATCTCTGTAAGGGATCCACAAAGAAGGAAAACTGTTAGCTTTTTTCAAAACAACAAGTAAACCAAGAATACTTAAACATATGTAATACTTTTCACCTTTATGAGGTAGTAAATCCTCTTCACTGAATAAAAGATCATTACTTATCCTTTTATTACCAATAGATTACCATAAAACCCATATAAAGAACATATAACATATAATGGTAACTTGGGACATAAACATAGATTAATGGAATAACCATACAGTCGACTTCCACACATATCACTAAATGGAATAGCCATACGACTGACTTATATACCCAATATATTAGAGTTTATAATGTAACCACTCGTCCTGGTATTCACAGTACCACCCTTCTTTTGGTTTATCACATACCACCCGTCAAATGTCCAAGTACCAAAATAAAATCATTACACATACAACAAATATAAAAGAAAGAAAAAATTTCCACATTTCAATCACAATATATCACTTCAATATATTAAAATAACAAATCCATTCTCAAAACCATTTTCAATACTAAAAATACGTAAAATAGTATAAGGTATTTATTTTCTTTTAAAAACATTATGGCTTGGTGAGGAATCTAAAGATCAAATAATACATCGCGGTGGCAGAAATGGTCATTGTCACTGCTTATGTCAAAAGAAAAATTCCTTTTTGTTGTTTAGTAAAATGCTTCATAAAAAAATATTCCCTTTGAAAAGTCAATGGTGTTTATACAGCGTATAAAATAAAGTTGTGTATTAAAACAAAATATGCCTCAATGAACGGAGATTGAGATGATGTCCCTTACCTCGTGTCCGACTTGACTCGATCGTTCTTTAATATCATGAATAATAAACTAAAGTAATTTTATACTTGATTAAGAACCTTTTTCAAGTTTATTATTCATTTTATATCACTTATTACCATGTTATAAACATTATGTAATCATTTATGTTAATAATGTTTGTTTTGTCGATATTTGGTACTTGAGTAAAAAATGGACTTCTTATAATTACATGTTGTTCATGTGGTCAAAGGTTCATTATATCCAAAATTATATTAATTATTTAGATATCATATATATCATATATATCTAGCATATTCATGTATTTATAATAGTAGATAACATTTAGAGGAAAGAAATGAAATGCACCATTCATGGAGACGTTAAGCCGTACGTACGCATGAACGCTACTTCCATTTATATTTTATATTTAATGGAATTAAAACATAATTATACATAGTAGTATTATAATTCCAATATTTTATCATATATAATATCATTAAATCTATCCTTTATACATACCACATATGGTATGAACGAGTCATATCACTTTTAGGGGGAGGTAGTCCGCACTTCCTCTAATGAGATTATCACGTTCACCAATAATGGAAATCATAAAGGCATGCTATAAATGGAAAATACAGAAGCATAAAGAAAAAATAAACATAATATAAACCATATATAAATATATTTCTATCATAATGGACACCATGAGATGCGGTAGGAGATAATTGAACAATCATCTTTTCGTGAGGCGTTAGTTTTCCATCCACAGAAACATTATGATTTTCATCCATTAGATAGAGGTGTGTGTAAGTGCAGTTCGAATAATTCTAAAAAAAATATCCTAGTATATTAGGGATACTTATGTTGTTAGAAAAGAAATTTAAAAAAGAGTTTAGGGGTTGGATAAGTAAAATAAAAGAAAAAAATTTAAGAGAAATTGTTACCTTTAATTTGGGTAACTCCCTTTGGTTTGAACCAAAGGACTTCTTGAAGTGCCATATGACTAAGGTAAGGCTTCTAGAAGGAGGATAGGGATGTAGGGAGATTAATTGGTCAGATGGTGGATGAGAAAAATGGCTTTAGAGGTGGGTGGAATGGGTTATAAGTGGTCTCCTTTTATAAGGGAGAGGAGGGTCTCTTTAAGAAAGTGTGAAAACATTTTTTTATTATATAATGATATTCGGTTTCAAAAGGTCCAAAAATTATTATAGTCAAAGATAAGATGACTCATGGTCGAAATAAACTCATCAAATAAGAATTTGATAGGTTTTGGATAATATTTTATTCATTATAATCTTATTTATTTAAATGATTTATTAATGAGGTAAACACTACATCATTATTGTGTCATTATTAATTAAAATTATATGATGTCCAAAAATTAGAACAAAAATAAAATGATATAGGAAATCCTTTTATCTTTCCAATTAATTTTAATAGTCGAAAATATAGTTTATATAACTCCTTTTAAAAATTACTTTACTAAAAGATATTTGATTTTGTCATTTTTTCCTTTACTTTAAGTTAATTAATCTAAATAGTCATTATCACTCCCAAGTGTCTCAATGGGGTCCCACAATCGACCCAAAGATGCCCATTGTCATTAATGACTCAACCAATAAGTTTTAATGTAATTTTGAATTATTATAATAATATTTTTACCTTGAATTACCCTATTTACCTTTAACCTTGGTAAATAAAAGTCAAAAGATACTATTCACCAATAATTATTTTCATCTTAATGAACCAAATTTTACTCACTAATAACAACCATGTATGTCAGATTTTTGAAATTCAATTCCCATAAGTGGTAAATTTTCATTTAAATGAAAAAAATCAGTTTTTTAACTACTACAAAGTGGTTTCACTATTCATCAATAATTGATGTTTTTCAGAAAAATACCAAAAATTCAACCTAAGCTTTATTTGATATACCGAATTAAAAAATGATTTCTATTTTGATATATCCCAAACATAGAAATGGAATTAATTAATTTAAAATTAATTCCCGTTGTTAATACAAATATCGTGTTTTTATGAAACAATAACTATCAATAGATTGACACTTGTTTATGTCCACTCTCAAAGTGAAATTAATTCCAATGACCAAAATTGTATTAAACGGTTAAAATATATTATAATTAAACTTTAAAACCAATTAAAAAGATAATCTAACCATATAAATAAATTATATTCAGACCCAGTTTTGAATTAAAATAGAATATTTTTTACTATTCATTAAAAAATGAACTTTATCGGAAAAATTCCAAAAAATTCCAAAATGTAAATTTTGATGTCTTAATTATAAATAAGGATTGTATTTTGTCAATTAGAACATATAAAAATGACCAAAACTATATTTAAAGTGGGTTCTCCATTAAAAGGCGGTAAATCGACCTTTTAATGTAATTTATGCTTAAAATTAGATTCATTCACAATTTATGCCAATAAATTTTATTGGATAAATGTAAAAAAAATTAACAGACATGTATAAAAATATTGTAGTTAGTTTTTTTCCTTCCCACCAATATAACTTCTAGGAGTTAACTAACATTTAAAATAATAATATTATATTATTAGTGTGCAATGTAAGATTTCAAAGATTCCCATTATTAAGTATCGGGTATGCTATCCATCATAACAACACATTTAAATTAAAATTATTATTTAATTTACAAATATTAATAAATATGAAAAATTTCTTATTCTTTATTTACCTGGGATGTTACAAAAAATGTATTTATAGAAACATTCCAACATATGTTTTCTTATTGTTACTAAATATTCTTTAACCCTTATAAAACATTTAGCCAATATAATCTCCTTACTATTATAATGCCTAAACATATATGATAGTTGGTAGTATAGGTGCATGATAGTGTCACCTCAACTTCCTTCTCTTTACAATCTCTTTTATGTATTCATAAGGGGTCAAAATGTTCTCTTACAATATATCATTAGAATCTATTC
Organism: Viscum album; assembly: GCA_963277665.1. Taxonomy (NCBI): domain Eukaryota; kingdom Viridiplantae; phylum Streptophyta; class Magnoliopsida; order Santalales; family Viscaceae; genus Viscum; species Viscum album. The sequence continues at coordinate 774,301,584 of OY728148.1, forward strand.
ATTCTTATCCATTATCATCTTATTATTTGATGAACAATATATTATCGGAACATATGTATTGGTTTATCAATTTTTAAATATAAAAGTATATTCATAAGAATAACAGTATCAACTGAAAAGTTCATCTGATCTTCTTATCCTTCAATGTTGATTCAATATTTAGGTAACATAAATGTTTGTTTCTCAGTTATCTCACAAAATATCATTATCTATTATTAAATTTAAATGGATATAATAATTAAAAATGGTAATATAATTTTATATTTGTATATGAAACTACATCAAAATCATAGAAAAATGAACCTCTCTTAAACTAGTCAACCTAACCTTTATGTGAATCTCAGGTTTTTATCTTCATTAAAATATAGTCAAATATGGTATTAAAATGTCAAGATATATTGCACCGATATTATCATTATATTCTACAAAAATATATTCATGATATTTATTTATCATTGGTGAAAATTATTTATGAAATATCATATAATTGATATCCTCAATAAACTCATTTTTATTCTCACTAAAATTATTCAAAAGGAAATCATTAATTAATCCCCCAAAAGGATTGGTCTCATTATTCTGGAATGAAACCATAAGTATCAGCTTTTCCGTTTTTTACTTTTGAATTTACACATTAGATATCCATGATATTCAGAGACATTTATTTTTCATTAATTTTCTATTTTTCATAGCGTATTTTTCTCTTCACTCTTCCTTAAAGATTTTTAATTAATTTTTCTATGTGTGAATGATTTTATGCACAAATCCTTTTTGTGTAAAGACAATAACACTGTCAAATACTTCTAACTCTCATTTTAAAAATTACATGCATGAATCATAACTTTATTCCTCTTAAATAATATTGATTATTTAGTTTAATAATATAATAAACATCTTAAGATTTAATCTACTGGTATTTTTATCATAATTATTAATTTAAAAATTTTCAATAGATGGCTCAAATCTATATTATAAAAATATTCTATAGATAATGTATTCCAAATAAAATCACAATATTCTGACTAATATCATACATATTCTCAAAATCATCTTATATTTCAGCAGTTTAATATTACATAATCATCAAAAACATCTTAGGTATATTCTAAATAATCTTATTCATCCTATGAAAGTTATTAGTGAATATTATATACTATTCATAAAATCATCTGTATACACATGATAATTATTACTTGACTTCTCAAACATAACCATAATATTCTAAATCATTGTTTCATTTTAATATAAACTTATTTACTACCAAATTTTTTTCTCACTATGGCCATTTAATAATTTGATTCTCTATTTTAATATTTTTATGATTGAATTTAAATTTATGTGGAGACATTTTACTCTAATGAGAGAGCATAAGTACCCTTTTAGTCTTACATAACATTGGTTTTCAAGGGTTTAATCATATATTAACCCTCATGTGCATGTTTATTCTTATATTGGATAATCTCCATCCTATATATCCTTTCTAAAATTGGAATTATTCAAACATGAAGGTTTTCTATATCATATTTCAATATTTTATACACAATAACTTTTCAAATCATCTTATAATACCTTCATATGAATGATTTCCACATTAAATAATCTAAAAACACTTCTTATGAATTATAAAGTTCAAAAGAATATTTACAATTCTCTTCAAAAAAAAGTTAAAGGCACGTGTATAAATTGTAAACACTATTTTACTATTTCATGTAAACATTATTTTTTTTAAAAAAATCAAACAAAAATGACTTTAATAATATATCAAAATTCGTCCCTATTACAAAATAAACCACTCTTAACAACTTAAATAGATTCTTCATCATCCCCATGACTCTTCCAACAATTGTATCATCTTTCATGCTAATTGACAAAAGAATGGAATTCTTTTTATTATAATAAACTTAAATCTCCTTCAACATGGATAGATTTTATAGTAGAAAATGGTTTAATCAATAACATATCAAATTTTATTAAGAAGCCATTAACATATCATAAAAACAATCATCATACTTATGAGTTGTGGACACCTTCATAACCACTCATCATATTATCATTATATTCCCTAATCTCCCCTCACCAAGCTTCCCATTCTTCAATATCATCAAAAATTTATCTTCAACCAACACATATTGACATCGTATATTTATTTAAAATAGATAAAATCATCATAATATCATGTATCCCGGATTTTCTTCATATCCATTGTGACTGAACCGGGCACCACATACCTCATGTGAGCCTCCAAGTATGCCATAGGCCCATGACCAGTTTTGAGGGTCTAGATTTAGAGTTCTAAGACTATACACTCTTTTATATAGATGTCCATAAATAATATAGAATGTAATATAATCTATATTAATAACATGATAAGCCAAATAAATATAGATATAGTAGATATATGTGATAAAAAATAGATAAAAATTACCATACTGTAACAAATTGACTGGGGGAAGTGTCCTAAAGGCATACATATATGAATATGATAACATGTGGGAATATCATATACACCACAGTAAAGCTATAAAAAAAATACTAGAAATGACTAAACCCCCATTTATAAGTCTATTATTGGTCACATCTCCAAAATTCTACCAATATCCACTATATAATCCTACCTTTTAATGCAGAACATTTAACATATTTCATTAACAAAATATTACATTAATAATGTTAAAGGATATTTTTAGAAGTATTTTATTGGAAACTGGGTAAATAATACATGAAATGAATAAGGAAAAAATAAACATAAACATTATTTAATATTTTTTAATGAATCCTTTTTAAATCTTTCCTAGGTCAACTCACTACAAGTAATGTTTTGGGGACATACTTGAATAAAAAGGGTGATCATAATGCCCAATAAGGGATATCCAAATAAATGACACATGAATGATAATCATGGATAAAAAAGGGATAACATGAGGTAATTATCATAAGTACATGATACATGACATGGAAATGTCTCCACAACATAAAAATCATATTCATAAGCATATCACCAAGGTTTTCCACCAAGGTATCACAAAACATAATTGTCAATCTTATTCAACAAGGTATCATAGAATATGCCATCTATAGAGAATAGTTATTATCCTAATATATTGGAGTTCTATTTGGGTTTATTCTTCATATGTGTAAATTCATGTGTTCCACATAGATCATAAGAAAACATTTCAAGAATAACCCAATGGAAATTTTGAATGAGTTTCATGTAAATGTCATTAATTTCATAAAATGATTAAATAAATGAGTATTAAATTTTTTAACCCATGAGAATGGAATATGGGTGTTATATTTTGAATTCTCCAATCAAGAAACCATTTTTATATCTAGGTGAATACCCATAAATATATAAATATCATGTGTATTCCTAGTATGAGAATATTTTACGTAAAAATGAAAAATGTCATAAAACGAATTTGACCACATGATGGGTAAACAATGTTGATTAAGAAAAGGGAATAATGGGTGGTAATGAAAATGTATCATTGATAAAACACAATTTTTCATAAAATGGGATAATAAAAATTTTATAAAAGGAAAGTAATTCATCATTTAAAAGACATACCACAAAAGAAGTAGTTCAATGGAAATGAATAAGATGATAGTTCCCATACCTAGAATCCTTTCTTCCCAGAAAATGAAGAAAGAACCTCAAGTACTTAAATAAACCATGGAAGGACTATTTTAGACGTTAAATTACCATAAATGTATGTAAAATGGATTTGGAAGGGATATTAGCTGTGGGATTGGTGTGTATTTATTATAAAATAGTATGAATTGTTTAATATTCTCTAAATATTAGTCTTGGAATTCTAGGTTTTGAAAAATGAAAAACCATTAGCATACCCTGGGTTTTTCCTTAGGGTTATAGTCATTTGTGTCATGTTTAAAAATATTTTAATCCATTTTAACTAGAATCCATTTTTTAATATTACTTTGAGAATGTAAAATTAAATTTTTGACATAATATTGTTCTAAAAACCATAATTCCAATTATAGACATTGGAAATAAACTTATAGGTTCTTAAATTGATTTAAATACTTTCAAATACATAATATTAATAACATAATATATTTATTTCTATGGATTGGTATTTAGAAATTATTATATTAGTATTACATATTTATAAAGTCATAAAACATATCAAAAATAAAAAAAATTGTATTTTTATTATTCACTAATAAATAATGTATTTTTGAAAATTGTAAATATTTCATCCTAACCTAATTTAGACATACATATTTCTAATATAATACTTATTTTATAGGAATACAATTTCATAAATATGTTATTTTTTCTATTAAATAAAATATCCTTATTTTTGATAAAGAATAATTTTTATGACATAGTCATGTTTCTGACACTTGTAAAAATTTCATACGGTCTTATAAAATTATATAATCATTATTATTAAAATAAATATTATTTTATAATACTATTTCATGTCAATAAATATTATTTAGAATACAGGAATTAAAAAAGTGTATGTATTTTTAAAAAAAATAAAATCATGTGTTTTCTTTATTCAGAAATCTATTTATCAAATTCATTTTACATTCATTTGTATTTTATGAATTAAAATAATATATATAAATAAATTGAAGAAATAACTATTCCATTTATACAGTTGAAATTATACTTTTATAATCCTCCCTTTTTTATACTGACCCCTTATAACACACACATATTCCTTAAGGGTAAGTTGTGTAATGGTGATACTTTCATGGGATAACTAACATAAACCTAGTTGTGATCACCATTTACTTAAACTTCTCACAAAGGTAATTTCTTTCAATCCTATCACATTGAATCTCTATTTGTTCTTGGTTAATGGTGAACCCCATTTTTCCTACCTCTCTCACATGTTATGATAAATGGACATCAAAATGCATGAATCAATAAGGTGAGTCCATTTTTTTTGCTTTTAGGAATCAATTATCATTCATTATACCCTTTTTAAACACTAAATATATTGTTAATGTTATTATCAATAGTCATAATACACAATTTTTATATCATCCAACAATCATATTGACTAATAGTAAGTTAATAGTCAAATCCCAATGGTCATTATTACCTTCATAACCTATATATGCCACATTATTCAATAATATTTACAACTTCATTCTCAATGGATTATTTATAACTCCTTCGATAATGTTTATTAAATTCCAATCATTCAATTTTATTCAGAAAGATTCATGGCAGGTTTAATCTCCATTGAAGATTTTGATCCTATGGAGTATACTATTTCATGGTCATTATTATTTAGTTTTTATATCCATGTACTATTATTAGCTATATTATTTGATATTATTTCTTAAAATGTATGTTTTGTAATAATTTTTCTATATACTTCAATAACAAAATATTAAAAAAAATTCATTCTAAAAATGATTTCTTTTACTAATCATTAAGGAAATTTTCATGTTGTTAGATCCCCCTAAATAAATTTTACTCTGGAAATTGGACATTATCTTAGAAACAAAAAATATTATTTCCCAATCATCATTTCCTTAGGTTCTCAAGCATCTTCTTCAAACATTTGGTTTTTACATGGGAATATCACAAGTCATATTGTCTTATTCTTAAATACTTATTCTCTTCTATCAATAATCTTGATTAGTAATTATTCCTAAGACATTCCAGGTTACACATATACACCATTAATATAAAGTATATGTGTTGGTTCATACATATAATTTCTCAATACAAACACATGGAAGACATCATGGTCATTGTAAAAATTTAGAGTTATTTCTAAATAAAAATAAAATATTCCTACATGCTCCATAATCTCAAATGGTCTAATGTATCTTGGAAATAGTTTTTATTTCTTTTTTAACCTCATGTCGCCTTAACACATTTATATATTGTGAAATATATGATCCCAAACATGAAACACTAAGTCATTCATTAGTATTTAATCATAACTTTTATTTTCAACACTAAGGATTCTTAATTTGTTTCTGAATCACTTATATCTCTTCTATAGTACCCTTCACAATGTATATTATCAATATTTTTCCTTCACCATAATTATCCCAACATGTTCCATTTCTACACCTATTTTTGTTGAGAGCTTCAAAAGTTTCCATTTGAATGTTCAAGTTAAAGTTATTTTTATAAGTGAATTCAACAAGTGGAATTGGTCAATCACAACTATGTTGAAAATCAAGTGATATAGCCCAAACATGTCTTCTAGTGATTGGATAGTCCTCTCAGACTGCCCATTGGTTTGAGGATAATAGGTTGTACCTCAGTTTACTATGATATTCATTTCCTTTTTAAGTCTCGTATTTAAAATAGAAGTATGCATTGGATCATAGTTAAAAACAATCAACAACAATAATTCTTGGAGTCTCACTACATATTGAATATAGAGGCGAGCAAGGAACTCCATAGAGAAATAAACTCTTTTGGAAATGATGTGGGTAGACTTTTTTTAATCTATCAATGATTACCCATATATTATTTTTTACCTTGTATATCAAATAAATTCTCATAAAATTTTCTATAGCGATGTTTTCCCACTTCTATACAGGTATGGGTAGTTGTTTCAGTACCCATATGAGTATTTTTCTCTATGCCTTAACTTTTGAAAACACCAATATTATAATATAGTAATCAATGACCTATCATCTCAAATTATCCCAATAATAATGATCATGAAGGTACCTATACATTTTAGTGTTTTTGGAATATATAAATAATGTATAACTATGAGATTTTTCAATAATATTCTTATTTATATTTTGGATAGATGGAATACATATCCTTGTACCAAATTTAAAAACACCTTTTAGATTAATATTAAATTTATGAAGATTCCCATTTTCATATCTGTAATATTCCTCTTCATCAAAAGATCGTCTCTCTAAACTTTATTGATATTATCTAGTAATAAATGTGGAGAATTTGTTAGATTCTAGAATTTTTGTTTATGTTTTTGTTTGTCCTCTTCTTTTGAGAAAGATACGTGTTTCACCATGTTCAAGTGAAGATCTGAGGGTGTTACAGGGGTCCAAAACACAAAAATGCAAGAAAAGGGAGTTCATGTGTGTGTTTCACGGTTTTCTCAAGGTTATGGAAAACCCGGTGGGAACCGTGCAGTCATGGATAGAGGATTACGCATGGTTGGTGCATGGTTAAGAAAACTGTGCATAATCCCCAGGTAACCGTGTGAAGGGGTGTTTTTTGGACAGTGGCTCAAACACAGTTTTCACACTATTTGAAGATCTGGGTAAGTCTAATCCATGCGTAATCCTCAGGAAACCCTTCAATTCTTGGCCGTTTTGGACATCATTGGTTGCAGATCGATGCTTCGGGTAATTCTAATCCTCTCCTTCCTTTTCTTTTTTTGGATTAGAGTTGGTGATTTATTCCATCTTCTTCCAAAACCCAAAATTCCCATTTTCTGGAGGACCCTAGGTTGGGGCTTTAAAGGGTGTTTGAATATGGATCTAGGGCCTTGATTGAGAGTGTGTTCATCAACGGATTCGAGTTAGGTGGTCTACAAGTATTATCCCATAGTTTTGTTTTGGATTTTCGCATGGAAGTTGGTGTTATTATTTTTCCCTATTTGTGTTCTTGGTTTTGTTGATGTTTTTGATAAAAATAGGTGTTTAAGTAACCAATTGAAACCCTCACTATCCCCTTGGGATGTGTTGAGGATGACTTGACCATTTTAGGGCCACCCTTGTGGTACACCGGCAACCCCGGAATGAGAGTGTGGTAGTGTCAAGTGGTGGGTTACCGAATAAGAATTTGAAACCCATGTAGGATGTGTTGTAATGATTGATTATGTTATAAATTTAATAATTATAAGTATTCCTATGGAGATAAATGCATAAGTTGTTGTTGAAATGACATGAAAATGGGTAATTGGGATGGTATAAATTGTGTTGATTGTTTCAAGAATTTGGATAGAAATTACTAAGGGAATTAGAGGATGCTAAATGGTGAAATTTCAATTGAGTAATGGAATGGGAAATCAGTAATGTGATAATGGTATGCAATAAGGGAATGGATGAAATTGTGGAATGGGTTAATACATGAGAATTATGTGGTACACCTAAATGGTTGAATGTAATGAAGGGATTGTGTTATGAGAAATGTATTTGAAATGCATAAATGGGTGAATACTTACGAAAATATAAATGAGATAAATGGATAAATGTATGGTCATTGATGAATTTGGATAAGGCATAGGGATTTTTGAATACACCTAATGGGTTAAGGAATGGGAATGGTAATTTGGCTAAATAAACATGAATTGTAAATGGTAAATGTATTAAAGGTTAATGGAATAGTATTAATTTTTATGTATATGTTAGGTGTTGTGATATCCAATGGAAATTAATAGGCTTGATTGTGCTATGGTATGGTTGTGGTAACTTAAAAAATAATCATGTCTACATGGCTTCATAGAGTGGGGTATTTACTTGAGGTTCTACACCCACGGGTCAAGTTAGACTGAGGCTCTAAACTCAATCCCAAAATTCAAGGGTTAGGGGTGGGGATGGAGGCTCTATTCCCCTAATGGTTTCATTCCACCTGGATTGAGGCTTCAAGGTGAGGAAAATTTGTTGATGTGATAAGTGGATCCCTAGTGAGATGGGGACTTTCTTTGTTTTCCCTATTCATTGTGATTCGTTGCCTTAGACCCTAGTGTAAAGGATATTTATTCCTAACCCAAATATCATGTAATCATTATGGATTATGTAATTAAGATGGTATAAGAAATAGAATTGGGACAAATGATAGTCATGAAATAAATGGACCTTGTTAACTAATGGCACTAGAACTGTCCCATGTTTACATACCATTTATTTTGTACTTTCATGAACTTTCTATTATACTGGATATTTTATAGACATCATTGGTGGTGTCCTAGTAAGTTTTTTACTCACACCCTGCTTGGTCCGCTGTTGGGTAACCAAGAAGATCTATTGGTTGTAGGTCCAAACAAGGGCTGAGGCCCTACACTATGATATTTATTTGGGATCATAGTGTACATGAGGAAGGATCTGGACTTAGAGTCGAGACCTTTTAAGAGTTTTGGAAATTAGTTTTATTTTTGGATTCTTTAACATGAACTACTAGTATGGAATGACATTGTTTTATTTTATTCGTGTTTATACCCTACTGGAAACCATTTTTTATGGTTGTTTATTGGTTGTTTCATACTTTTTCATTATACTTATAGTGATCTATTTTGGATTACTCTAGTAATGAGGGTATACTCTTTCCATGTGGGTTATTAAACCCTTGCCACTATTCGACAACCTCTGGTGTATGGGGAGGCACGCTTGAGGTCATGTGACGACTCAGCACATAACACCGGTTTAGTGGATTCCATGATGGGGATGTTACATAGTGGTATCAAAGGGTTTATTTTCTCTTATTACTATTTTTTATGGTAGAAAGTATATTAGGATGTGTTGGGACTTGGTAATGAGATTGTTCTTGGGAGTATATAACCCATGTACGAGGGAAAACCCAAGTCACCCGTGGTGGGAATTTTTGTACTTAATGTCTGTTGTTACTATTTTGAAATGTGGTATGTGGTTTTGGGTTCATGTTGTATGGGTCCTGACAACCCACAATCCGGCTTATATAAAATGAAAAAATGTGATTTGCGGTGATTCACATGTTGTGTGATTTGACTGATTTATAATATTTTACAAATTTTCAGAATGACATGAGGTTGTGCATTCATGCATCATTTTAGGCACATAAGGATATAGATGGTGTGCATCATTATAGGAACACACACGGTGTGGGTGTGCATGGCATATAATGTAAAATTCATTTTTCTTCCTTGATAAATATGAAAAAAAATGATGCTTAATATTGGTAATGAATGTGGTGAATGAAAAGAATGCAAATGAATAGTTAAGGAATATCATGTATAAAGAAGTGTTGTGACCGGGGATAAACTTTTGTGTTGTGATAATTTGTAAAAGGTGATTTGGTGTCTAAAAGAAAAAGGATTACATAAAGATGATAAAATTTTAAATGAACATTTCCTAATGAAGTTTTTAAATGAGTTAGAATGATGATTGTAAAATGTTTTGAAATGGGAAATGTTCCTTAGAGGAATGGATCGTGATGTAAAAGAAGAATGGTTTTGAATAGGAGTTGACGAAAGACTCATGATTAATTAAATTGGTTATCCCATGTTGACCATGACCTGTAGTTGGTATGGTAGAGGGTAGTTTTCTAAGTGTGATGATGATTGTTAATATAGAATATTAATACTGGGTTGTTTAAGGTTGATAGCGTGAGACTTTTTCCATCTATCAGGTTAAATCCTTTCGGTCATTCTTCGAAGCATCAAGTGGATGATATGTTTAAAAATGAGAATTATTGAGTTCAATAGTGTGTATCCTTTTGTTGTCAGTTTGACCCTTATGTGTGGGTTGGGGAAGTGAGAGTAATCTTGTTTGAGACCTTCGAATTCAATTGTGGTGCCTGGCCAGTTGTGATATGGCCATGGTGGTGTGTTTAGGGAACCCTTGGTAGGTATGTGGCCTTTGGGTTGTGATTCATTGTTCGGTAATGTGATTGAGGAAACTCTTGTGGTTTTTGAGTGTACGAATTGCATGTTGGACCCTAAGTATGGTTCTTGGGTCATGGTAGCCTTATGAGTAGAGACCCTACGAGTTGTGTTTTGAATCCTGGAGGATATGTTTGGCTCATAGTGCTGATGAATGTGTACACCTTTGGTGTAGAACCTAGTGAAAATGGTTGTTGGGTCTCAAGAACATTTGGTCTTTTTTCTCCTATGTATATGTTTGGGACTTTGGTAGTGAAACTCAAGGTGTTGTATGGTGCAGATTAGTCCTAGAGGGATATGTGTAAAGGTTGAGGGTTGGTGGTGGTACTTGAGTTCTGGTTATGCGTTGACAGTTCCGAAAAAGAAAGGGTGACCACGAGGGAGTTTATCCCAATGGTGTAGGTACCCCGAACTTTAAATCATGGGAGATACATCATAGGCGGTGTTAATGCATACTAAGTACCACCAACTTTTATTAAATGGTATAATTATACCTGGTTTTTTCGTAAGGGCTCCCGAGTACTCAAAATAGGATTCGAGATTTTTTTCGAAGGGTTATATTGCATTGATTCCTGACTCACCTATTTGGATGATGATTAATGGAGGCTTGGGGTTGTTTTGAGTGGAAGAGATGAAGGTGGATAGAGTGTGGTTATATGATTTCACTCGATGGTGACACCCGAGATAAGGGTGGTCAAGTGGATGAACTTGTTTGTATGAATGGTTTGGCTATGGAGTGATGGTTGAACCCAGTTAGAAATCACACCTGAGTGGTGATGGTTAAATTTTGATGTGACACATTCCACTAGGAAGCCTAGAACTCTAGGAAGGTCCTGGTATCACATAGATTGACATCAGAAATGGATAAGTAGGTGGTGGTGTTCTTTGATGACTTCCTAGTGTACCTCAGCTAGTGGTGAGCTTTCCCAACATCTTTTCATTGACCTAGTTATGTTGAAAAGCAATGGTTTATGCTAAGAGACATTAAGGTGTATGGTTGGATGAGGGAAAACATGGAGTTTAAGCTCATGGAAGTGGTAAGTGTGAAACATGAGGATGGGATGTACACCTTCAATGGCTACGGATTGGGTCCTTGGGATGGACCAAATGATGAAAAATTTCATGGGTTCTGTTCATGGAAGCCAAGAACATGCAATGGGTGATGTTATTTTCCTTTTTATGGAAAAGGTTGGACGACCATGTCTATGATTAACATAGGTATCGTGTTGATTGTAAGAAGCGGTGGTAGGAATTTCTCATGGTGATCAATGGTAATGAAACTCCTAAGGTTGAGAGTGATGAATCAATCAAAGATATAGATATGAGAACATCAAGCTGATGTGGTGTCACCAGGATGCCAATGTGGAACATGTGTGGTGCTTGTTAGGTTCCTCCGAGAGGCAATGTGGAAATTGAATGTGGTGACTGATGAGCTAAGTGTCGACGTTGGGCTCAGTGTGGTTCTATGTAAAGCTTGTGATATCTGTGCAAAATTCATAGAAGGGTGTTGTTGGATATGAAAACTGGTTGGGGAAAGAGTGGTTGGGTTTTATAACTCCAATCAAAATCAGGGGTTAGACCTAGGAAATTTACCCTTGGGTGGTTTAAGAACATCTTGATATTGGGGGAACCCTGGCCATGTGATGTGGTGTCATGCCAATGGTGAAGTCAATGACAGTCTGGAGGGCGGTAAGGCCACAATGATGTACTTCTACTAGAATTCACGAAACGAATTTATTGGGTTCGTGGGATGAAAATGATAGGCTTCATGTTAGTAAGCACATTGGAATGGTGAGAAGGTTATAGTGTACCATCAGTGGAAGGTGGGTGTTCGGGGACAAACTAGTTGGGAATGGACTAACCTAAGGTGTTAAAATTGAATGGGTGTTATGAGAGTGACCAAAATCCATGGTATGTGATGTAGTGAAAATTTCCTTTGAAAATGTTTTGAAGCAAAGTGAGGTGAATTTTATCGTAGTTCTTGAAGGGATAGTGTAGGAATGTCCTACCGAATGGTCTTAATGGTGCGGTTGAATGCCGATGTAGGTTAATTCCCCTATGGAAACTTGGGTGTTGTGAGTTGGAACATTTTAGGCAATGGGAATGTTTGGTTGAGTTCTGATGGTCCTTCATTGAAAGTGGAGGTCCATGTAATCGGAAATGGTGGACTGAACCATGCTAGATAAATGGTTGGTTGATGATGGGATCAGAGATTCAGGTTGGAAGGACTCAAGTGGTCACCGTTCGGGTGAGTTAGCCCTTGTAGAGATATTTCGAACAAGTATAATTTTGTTGTGTCCCTGATTATTTTGGGTAGCATTTGGTTTTATAGTGGTCTAAAGAGATATTCGAGAGACGTCGTTGGATCATGTGTTCTACTCCTGGCGTTACTGGGTTTGTCACTGTTAGAGTTTGAAAAATAGAGGAAAATGACACCTTGTGATTTGGGTCATGAGTTGTATAGAGGATTGGTCCGATGAGGTTTTTATTGGTTCCACCTTGATGATGTGATGTTGTGTGCTATGTCTCCATGCATATCAGTTTAGGTGTATCCACCTATGTTTTCACCATGAAGATCTCATGGTGAGAACGGTTGAAGTGGATGCATCTTTGAGGAGTTTTTCTTGTTTGGGTTATGGATTGTGGTGAGGAATCCATGAGGGTAAATTATGCTCCCTTGGTCTATTATTAGTTCCCTTGTGATGTGTAACCAAGAACATGCAATGTGGGAAAGGATAAGTAGGCCTTGTGGCATGATCCCTTGTTATGAAAGTTAGTGATGCTCGGAAGAGTGGCTCAATGATGATCCGTTATAAGGTGGAGAGGTTGTAATATTCCAGATATTATTAAGGTATTTTTTTTGTTTAAGATTTGTTTTGGCCTCTTAGTTTGGGCTAGATAAGTGTTTCAACAAGTTTATGTGAAGAATCGTGGGTGTTCCGGGGGTACAGAACACGAAAAAGGACGAAAAGGGAGTTCATGGGTATGATGCATGGTGTGCTCATGGTTAGTTCAAACCGTGCGGGAACCATGTAGCCATGGGAATATGATTATGTAAAGTTGGAGCATGGTTAATAAAACACTGCATAATACTTATAAAACCACGTGAAGGATTCTTTTTTAAACAGTGGATCACTCATATTTTGTGCCAAGTTTGATAAACCACACAGGTAAACTGTGTAGCCCAGAAACTTTGAGAAAATTACAAAAATGTCACCCCATGATTTTAAAACCCTACTCTGGATATTACTCTATTCCCCCAATTCCACCCTAGTTATGAACTTGAATGACACAAGATTAAAACATGTATTTTCCCTTCTCTTCTTGGTGGTTTTGGATGCCTTTGGTTGCATATCGAATCTCTGGGTAATTCAAATCCTCTCCTTCCTTTTATTTTTCATATTAGATTTTTTGATTTCGTCCATCTTCTTCAAAAACCCTAAAACACCTTTTTCCATTGGAACCAAAGATCGGGCATTAAGGTTTGTTTGTATCCAAATCTAATTTCATGATTGAGATGGCGTTCAACTTCAGATTTTAGGTATGTGGTCTACAAATATTATCCCATAGTTTTATTTTGGATTTGTGCATGGATGTTGTTTTTCTTGTTTTTTCATTTTTGTATTATTGGTTCTATTGAAGTGTTTGAAAAAAATAGATGTCTATGTGACCAAATATAACCCTCAATATCTTCATGGGATGCGTTGAGGATAACTTAACCATTTTAGGGCCACCCATGGGGTGTGCCGACAAACCCAGACTGAGAGTGTGGTAGGGTTAAGTAGTGGGTTGCCGAATAAGAATTTAAAACCCATGTAAAATTTATCTTAATGATTTATTATGATATAAATGGAATAATGATAAATATTCCTAGGGTAATAAATGCATAAGGTGTGGTTGGAATGATAAGAAAATGGGTAATTGGGCTGGAAGAGATTATGTTGATTGTTTCATGAATTTGATTAGAAATGCCTAAGGGAATTAGAGAATTCTAATAGGTGAACTAGAAATTGGGTAATGTAATTAGAAATGGGGAATGTGTTAATGGGATGTAATAAAGGAATTTATGAAATTGTATAATGGGTTAATACATGTTAATTGGGTGGTACACCTAAATAGTTGAATGTAATGAAGAGATTGTGTTACGAGAAATTTACATCAAAAACATAAATGGTTGAATGATTGGGAAGTAAAAAATGGGCTAAATGGGTAAATGTATATTCATTGATAAATTGGATAAGACATATGGATTGTTGAATACACTGAATTTTTTAAGGAATGGGAATGAGAATTTGGCTAAATAGACATGAATTGTGAATGGTAAATGTATTAATGGGTTATGGAATAATATTAATTCTCATGTTGATGTTATGAGTTGTGATATCCAATGGCATTGAATATGCTTGTTTGTGTAATGGTTTGGTTGTGGTGACATTAAAAATAATCATGTGCACATGGATTGGGAGAGTTTGGTATTTA
This sequence comes from Viscum album, assembly GCA_963277665.1. NCBI lineage: Eukaryota > Viridiplantae > Streptophyta > Magnoliopsida > Santalales > Viscaceae > Viscum > Viscum album. The sequence continues at coordinate 774,316,628 of OY728148.1, forward strand.
CTTGAGGTTCTACACTCACATGTCAAGTTAAAATGAGACACTAAACTCCATAAAAAAATGCATGGGGTTAGAGAATGGGAAAAAATCTCTATTCCCCTAATAGTTTCATTCCACACGGACTGAGGCTTCAAGGTGTGGAAAATATGTTGATGTGATATGTGGATCCCTAGTGAGATAGGGACTTCCTTTGTTTTCCCTCTGCATTGTCATTAGTTTCCTTAGACCCTTGTCTAAATGATATTTATGCATAACCAATGGAACATGTAATCAATATGGCTTATGTAATGATGACAGTATAAAAAATGAAATTGAAAAAAAATGGTATTCATGAAATAAATGAACCTTTTAAATAATTTCACCCATAATTTCCATTGTTTACTTACCATTCATTTTTTAATTGCATGCACTACCTGTCAGACTGGATATTTTGTAGACACCGTTGGTGGTGGCCAACTGTGTTTTTTTACTCACACCCTGCTTGGGCCGTCATTGGGTACCCGAGAAGATTTCATTATTGCAGGTCTGGAAAATGGATGAGGCCCTACACTAATATATTGATTTTGGATTTGGGACATATATGTGGAAGGATCTAGAGTTAAAGACAAGACCCGTTGGGAGTTTTGGCCATTTTTTTATTTTGGGTTTCTTTAAATTCCACTACTTGTATGGAATGACATTGTTGGATTTCATTAGTGTTTGTAACCTATTGGGAACCATTTGGTTATTTGTGTTTATTGTTTGTTACATAGTTTTTATGTAATTCTTATAGTGTTTTTTTGTGGCTTACATTCGTAAAAAGGGTATAGTCTCCCCACGTGGGTTATTAATCCCTCACTGCTAGTCAGCAACCTCTGGAATACAAGGAGGCACACTTGAGGTCCTATGATGACCTGGAACAGAGCACCGGTTTAGTGGCTTCCGGGTTTGGGACATTACATAAATAATTTGGGATATGATTGGTTATTCCCCTTCTATTATAATTACCTTGTAAAACCTTTCTAGTTCCCTGATCAAGGGATTTATTTTAATCCATATCATTGTAAGAATTCAAATATCATTCCTCCTCAATGAATTTGTAATTTTTTTTCTAGGGTGATAATGAATTGAAAATCATATTCTTTAAGAAGCTAATACAATCTAATTTTTCTCATGTTCAATTACTTTTGTGTGAATATATATGTTATAATTTTTTATGTATATATCTCAAATTTTCCCATTAAGGTAGCTTCCCTGAATCATTAGTGTAAATGACTATAGATAATTCTAGTTCATGAGTTGGATAATTCTACTCATAAGGATATAACTGTCATGATTTATTGGTGATCACCTTAACATTTTTATGAGAATAAATATATTAACTATTAGATATGCATCACTATAGATTGATAAAACTTATCTGAAAGAGGTAGATTTAGAATAGGAATAGTAACCAACATGTTATTTAGTTCTTGAAATCATTCTTCAGACCAATATTTCTAGATAAAATTAAATTATTTTCAACTAAAATTGGTTTCTGTATTAGAAATTCAGGGATAATTTCTCACAAAAATTCTATAATGTCACACTAAACTAAATAAATTACATATCATATTTATTGTCGATTAGTATTAGTTTATAATGACCACACTAAAAGAGGGTAAATCAATATGGGATGATTATTTATCACATTAAAACATTTATCCATTTTTATACCATTATCACTTATTTATTTAATTTTTCTACTTTTATCATTACATATATGTACCATGAATTAACCTTAAACAATAAAACACACAAAACAACAATATTTTGAATGATGTTCACCTAAATAATTGATGATTGTGTCCTTGTGTGTGGTGGTTATTTTATAAAATAAGCATATATTAATTTTTTATTATCACAAAAAGCAGAGGCAAGTGAATAACATTTATCCTTTTCTATTGGTACTAACTAGATACAATGAAAGCTTTATCTTTGAACTATAACATATAGGATGTTAAACTGACCTTATTAAGTGATCACCAATATAACAAAAGTATTATCCTCTAGACTCTAAATAATCTAATCATTTTACTCACAATTTATAAATCAAATAGATTCCTTGATTATGAATAAATCTAAAGCAATTCCTTTTCTTCAACTTTAGTCACAAATATTTTAAGATTCTCCATACTAGTACTCTCATGTTCTCTTAACCTAAAAGGTAATCATATAAAAATCGGTTTTTTTCTCTCTTATTATTCTAGTGATCTTTGATAAAAATATCTATGATAGAATTATAGTTTCTTTTTCTCTCAATGACTTCAAAGTCACATCAAGAATGTGTTTAATTTAAATATCAATTCGCCTCATGCATGTATTAGTTTTATGAATAAAATAATCACTAAAACCTCTTGAACATTATTCCATCCTTTTTATTATCAATATGAATTTTCCACTATTCATGGATTCATTATCACCTACCATCTTCAGAAAAGTTATTATAAAAGTTATCTTATTCTTGAGATAACCCATTGTTTAAACTTGTGATTATTATTTCTATATTCTAATGTAAACAAGCTTACTTTGTTAAAATACAGTTTGTAGTGACATGATCCTATTTGACCAAGGGATTCATGTGAAGGAATTATGAAATCCTTTAATGAATCCTACATGTGTTGAGTTTATCCCATGAGATATTATATATAAACATTAAGAGAACCATAAACTAAATATGATCATGAAATTAGTAGATTATTCAGGTTTCAGTGTCTTCATAAACACTTAAATAACATTGTGGTATCTAAATATACATTATGTAACAGAATGTATACATGGTCCTTCTTCACCCAAACAATAATAAATGTAACAAATAATTAAAAAAATTGAGTGGATCATGGTTATTTACTTAAAAAAGGTATAGATTCCCTATTTTTACAATGGAAAGACATGATCTCTCAATTATTTAAGAAAAGAATCTCAATCACTGGTGATTTTTTAAAGACATGTTTCTCCACCTATTTCCTAAGAATAATTTCATGTCGTGACTTATTATACATACTGAAAAAATTTCATTATGTGATATTACTAGATATTAATTTATTTTAGTCATTACAAAGAATACCATATCGTTAAATGATATCAGGATTCATGACTTCACTGCATAAATTATTTCTTCCTTTGTAAGTCCAAACTCATGTGTATTCCCTAATATCATATACATCATTTTATTCATGGATTTATCTTGGATAATCAAATGTTAATCTACAACTTTAGTTCATCCAAAGAAATTAGCGCATTCTTGGGATTATTTAATAAATGAAAAATATAGATTTTATTCATAGATTTGGTTGATTGAGAATTTATTCTTCCCTTTGGATTGATTGGTGGAGATGGTCAGCATGACTGACAATAAAAACTTCTATAAATAAATTCTGGTTTCTTATGTCCCTACAATGTCTCAAGGATAAAAATGATGCATGGTATTGATCAAAATATGGAGATATATTTGATCATGTGGACCATCTTATATGCATGAGTTTTAATAATCGAAGAATAGTTTCCCATGTCATACTAGCAAGTACCCTGTTTCTTTTTTATTCTTCCTACGTATACTTAATTATAGTATCTAGTCCATCAGATTCATAATCAAATATCTAGGTTTAGAACCCACAATAGTCATAAAAACTCACTCGCATGGGCCAATCCACTCCCTTTCATGGTTCAGGGGAACCCGTCATTTTCCATGTCCACCCCATGCTTTCTCACTATGTGATCTATACTTTTCCTCTCATGCATTATACCCATGGATAGCCAAGTTGAATATATCCCATGTGATTAACCCCTTATATCCCATATATATGGTTTAAGGGGTCCTTGGTTGGTTGTATACTTTACCATTTTTTATATAAAGTCCTACTCAAATTTGTACTTCGTAAATACTTAATACTTCCAACCAACTAAATTAACTTTTTCAAAATAATTCTTTATGAAATATAAAATTTTATTTTTCCTTTTTTCATGGTCTTCATAGATCATCATCCAAATAAATATTTTCATGGTTTTAAAATAATTCACTTTAATAGATGTAGTAACAATATGGTATATCCAAACACTTATTTCATATGTTTAGAAAGTTAGTAATTGTTCCACAACCATCATACTTACATTGAAAATTGTTCAAGTATGAAATCTAATTCAATTAAATGAATTAATAACAATTATCCTAGAAAAACCACTTTACCTCAAAATATAAACTTTTACCATCCATAAATGGAACACAATTTTCAACAAACATTCTTGGGAACACTGATGAGCGTAAAAGATTTTTTTATTCATTAGGACATATTGACATACTCATTGACATGAAAATAAAACACAAACACAATGTAGGATCATCAATATCCTCCTCTATATTTTTTTTCAATACTAATAGAAAATGACATGTAAATATGTTCTTTTGATTTAAATATATGATTTCTTTATTATCTCCTCATTTCTCCATAACGTTTTACATTTTTTAACCCCTATTATTGAAAAAAAATGAAAATTTCCTGAGAGAGAATGATATCATTTATCTTTTAAGAAATGTTCCTTAATTTATTCAAATATATGTATATGTGGGATAACCATGTGTAGAAAAAAAGAGGGTATAATTTAGAAATCATTTATTTCCATTCACAAATCAAAATATAATACCAATTGATATAGAAAAACTTGATTATTTCATCAACCGTTGTCCAACTATTTACAGGTTGATAGAAATGGTTGATACCAATTGATAAAATTTACATGTAATATTTTTTATTCCACTTCTAAATAATATTAGAAAGATATATTCAACCAGGAATTTATACCATAATCTAAATACAAAGATTAAAATAATTCAATTACCAAAGGCATGAAATGTTCATTCAGTCTAGGAAAATCTATAAGATTGTTATACTCTGGTCAATGAATCACTTAAGTTATACCCTTTAAGACCAAAAATTATTTTCACTTTTTTAAATAGAGACAAGAGAGTATGAACACATAACATGTCAATTACATTATAAATATGTACCTTCTTGAGATATCAAATTTTTTTATGGTGTATAAGACTCTAGAAACATATTTGGATACTACCCCTGAAGAGATGAGCTCCTACTTTACCTCATCAAGACAAATATTTTCATTTCTGGTTCCTTTGAATCCTAGTTGATGTGAATATTAATTTTTGTGATCACATTCATGGTGGTGAATTCAAATTAATTTACCATTTAAATTATATTGGTCATATTCATCAAGGTTCATCTTTTACTATTTTTTAATAAATAATTTTCAACATATCAGTAGATTGATCAAACAAGGATAAAAAATTTCAATAAATATGGGAATGAATATTCGATATTGTATTTATGGAGATATAATGTCTTCTATTTCATTATCTACCAAATTATGTGTATCACCTTCAATTCTCCATTAATAATGAATAAAAAAATTATATGCAAATAATGTTGGTCTCATTTTATTTTTATTAAAAGAAAAAATGATGGTAATTATTTCTCGAGATTGAAACTCGCTTATTTCCTATTTGTGAGGGTGAAATCTTCATGATAAAAATTAATAATTTCATGGAACTTTAGGGAATCATGGATTCTTCAAATTATTCTAAGAATTTTCTTTGTAACTTTCTTTTTCTCACTAGATATTTTGAAATATCCATTACCTTTTCCCTTTTGAATCTTCTTCCACATTACTTCCTAAATTAGAAATATTAATAAACAAACATTTGAGATGTTTCCAACCTTATTTCACCTTCCACAAAATAATTTTGAGATTATTTGATATCCATTTGTTAAAAACCTCTTAAGAATTTTGATTTCTTCAAGTGGAATCGTCTTCATTATTTAGCATCTACCTTCATCTATGTTTATTAAAAAAATCTCCTTGAATATAAGATAGGAAAATTAATATTATGTAATTTTAAATATAAATAAATTAATTCTATGATACACATGGATTATTAGTTGTTTTATTCACCACTTTAGTTATTATAATTTTCTTTAGTACTAGTTTCAACTTTTTTTTCTTTTTCTTTGCTTTCATTCATTGATATTTCTATGTCCTATTACCATGATCTATAGTGTGATGAGAATATTCACACAACCATCAAATTATTATTTTTTGTGTATCAATCTTCTTGATCTTCATGGTATTTTAATTAGCCTTATTTCTATATTTACCCAAGGTTAAATTACATAAAAAAATTCAGACTTGTTTGGAATGTTCAATATAGAGATGTAATCTTGATTCTTTCTCTTTTTTTCTTATGATATTTTATTTAGACTTGTTTTAGTGACATGATCTGATGACTTAATCCTTCACATCTCTTTACTATAACCACCTCTATTGAAAATTCCATAGAGGATGTTGGAGCATTAATATCCTTTTGTATTTTTTGTATTTCTTCCTTCCATATATGGATTTTCCTTCCACATTTCCTTACACCCTATTGATGTAGGTTTACTTTCATTTTTAAATAATATAATATCATTAAAACAATCTGATTCACTATTCTAAAATCTTTCCCATAACTGAAAATGGACAATAAATCTTGATATTTTCTTTTGAATAATTGTTTAGATAGATGTGTATTAATGTTGATTCTATTGGTCTTAATTCATGTGCTAGGATTCTTTAGGGGAATATATTATTTTACACTTATCATAATTTACCCCAAATCCAGGGGTTTGAACTTAATCTACCATCATCATAAACGTTTTTACAGTTTTTGATTTTGAACATAAACTCTTCATTATACCAAAAGTATCATAGATATAATTATCATAGGTGAATGATACCTTCTTATTTAAACATTCTACTAATTTAACAATACATGATTTCAGTATTTTCATTCCACTACATAAAGGTGTTTTATATTAATGATCCTCCTTAATATTTTGTGTGGCTATAGTTTCTAAAGTATATACTATTATATAATCTTATTGTGGAGAATTATCAGAAAAAATTTCAATATTTTTGAATTTGACTCAAAGTTAAATAAATTATATATTTAGGATGAATTTTTCATCCCCTAATGACTTTAATATATCTTCACATTCTTTTCCCAGACTTTATAAATTCAATATCATTCATTTCATGTTTCTCAAGTAACAAGATGTTAATATCCTTGATATTATTATCTTTGATATCATGATTACAATTATTGACATCGATGATATTATTTTAGTTTTCTTACATAACATGGAAATTATATTTAGTTGTATCAATGTATGTATATTTCTCTGGGATTACTTCCAACCAATTCTAAACAAATCTATAGCAAGACTCTTCATGACCCTTGATCTTATCTCTTTTTAGATTACATTATTTGGTGAAATCTTATCATGTCATAACCCTTTATATGAATTGACTCTCTTTTTTCATATCTTATTATTCTTGATGGATGATATCTTCCTATAAGGTCTTCTTCCAGACTATATAATTTTAATTGCATGTGGAATTATCTTCACCACTAGTTCTTGGTTCTTTTGGTGGACAATTTTGGATAAAACATTTGGTTACCTCTTCACTAGAATTTTTTCTATTTCCTAGGTAGTTGATTGAATTAACATATCTTTAACTTCTATACATGAATTTTATTGCTCAAAAATAGTGTATTGGTTATATGATTTATCACCCTCTTTTCACCATAGGAATTTCTTCTTTATCATCCTCAACTATTTCTTCTTTTTGTTCTTCCTGTTCTGGGATGTGATGGAATTTTTATCTATAATAGATATAACTCCCCCAAGTGTTAATTACATTTTAAATTGATAATAGAAATTATATGTTCTATAATATTCAATATAGATAATCCAATTAGATTTTTTCCTCCCTCTTATAATAATTGTTTGGATCAATTTGGGATGTCCATGCTAAGTGGGGTGAATATATGTGGGATGAATATTTATTACTTTTAATAGCTTTGTTACTTTTTTGGTGAATGAATATATTTTCTTTTTGACCTATAGTTACCAAGATGACACATAAAACAGTTAATCACACAGAACACTAGTATTTTTAATGAGGTTTAACTCTAGTATATATGGATATATCCTCAATGTATGGTGATTATTATCCAATAGGAACATGGATTAATTTTTATTATAAAATAAATAATATTAAATGGTATGACCTTGAATTGATTCTCTTATAACTAGAAAAATAAATTTAAAGCTTTATCTATGATTGAAAAGATACAAGATGTAGGTCTACCCCTACTTAATTGATCTCTAATTTAGCACATGTATTCTTATGTATCCTCCAATTAATCTAATAAACTTCCTTGCAATGACATAATAAAATGGATACCTCAATTATCTAGTAAAAGAGTGGGATTCCCATTCTTCTACTTGAGTTATGATGATATTAAGATTTTTCATATTAGTATTCTCATATTATTCTATTGAAAAATTAATAATCAATTAAAAATAGGTAGGAAACTCTCTTCTTTTTATTTTGAAATTAAATAAAAATATCTTAAATATAATTAGAGTTTTGGTTTCTCTCACTATATTTAAAGGCACATCATGAATGTGTTTCATGGGAATCTCAAATCATGTCATGAATGTATCTTGTTTATGCATAGCGTAATCACCCAAACCCTATGAACAATATTCCATCCATTTAGTTTCAATATATTTTTTCACTATTTATACATACATTATCACCAGATTTACTTGAATAAGTTAGGATGAAAGTTATTTTCTTCTTCTAAGCACCAACTATATTTTTTTTATTGTTATTATCGTACTCCAATGAAAAATAGATTACATAATGTAAAAATTGTATGTGGTGGCTCGATCGGGTTTTTATAAGGGCTTCATGTGAATAAATCAGGTGATAGTTTACTCTATATTTCATGTGAATAGGTTATACCATGTGATCCAAAACCTCGTCTTCATGAAATCCGTTTACATAATTACATTCTAATAGTAAGAGATGCTTCTTGTTACAATGTCATTGTATGTTCTTGAATGCCTTGTGATATCTATGGATACTTAATGTAATAGAATTTATACATGGTTATTATTTATGAAAACTATATTATTTGGGAAAAATCATTCATGAAACTGAGTGTCTCATGGTTTCTTCATTCTCAGAAGGCATGGATGCTCTATTTTCACAATGAATAAATGAGAGCATTAAATTATTTCATTAAATGTTCGTAGACGCTAATGATATCCTTTTATACGTGTGTTTCACCACCTCTTGCCTTACGATAATTTAATTCCAAGAATCCCTAATAATCTTGAAAAAAACAAGGAATGATATTAATTTATCTTTAATTATCTTAATCTTTACATGGTATTACTCATCATTCGACGATGATTAGATTCATGGAATCATCGCATAATAAGATTATTCCTTCATGATTCTAGACTCGGGAGTATTCTATAATATCATATGCATCATATTATGTATGAGTATATATCATATAAACAAATGGGATTTTATATATTTTAATTCATCCTTGGAAAGGATGTTATTATTTCAATTATTGTAAACATGGAGGATATAAATTTCATGTATGGATTTGGGTGATGGAGAATGTATTCTTCCATTCAGTTTTATCAGTGGATATAGTCATCATGAAATTTAGTGAACACTAGTGTGAATAAATTCAAGAATATATTATAATTTTAATAGATTAAGGTTGTTGAAAACATATAAGGTTGATCATAAGATGGATATTAATTTGATTGGGAGGAAAATATTATATTTATATATTTTAGTAATGGAGTAAAAGTGTCTCATTTTTCACTAATCCCATGTCACTTTTTTTACTTCTTCCTACTTCCACTTGATTAATTTCTCTCATTCACCACTTACTTGATCCAAATGTGGGGTTTGTCACATACAACACTAACACACACTCACCCACATGGTCCATTCATATACTTTTCTAGTCAATAGGAGTCTTATGTATGCTTTTTGTCAACAATCCTTGATCCCTATGGTTTTTATGATCAACCTCTCATACCTACCTCCCATAGTTGTCTAGTTTCACCATATCCCACGTGGTACACCCCTTAGGTCACACATATGTTGTTCATGGGGTCTTTGGTGGTGATAGGATGAAAAAATGATTTTATGTAAAGGCCCACATAGATATGTACTTATTAATTACATAGTACTACACACCAAATCAAGTACCATTTCCAAGATAATTCTTCATGAAAAATAAAAATACACCTTTCCCTGTTAATGGGTTTCAAACATGTTCATGCAAATAAATATTTTCATGGCCTTAAAATTATAAATTATAAATATTTTAGTAATAATATTTAATCTTTAAACACTTATTTCATATGTTTATATTGTTAAAAATAGTTCCAAAATCATTAGTGTCACATGGAGTGTTGTTCAAGTATGTCACCCAATTCCATTAAATGAATCCATAACAATTCTCTAAGAAACACCGCTTCATATCAAAATATGGCATTTGATATACTATATATGAAACAAAATCTTCAATAAAATTGATTGGAAACAATGATGAACATAAAATTCATTCCAATTCCTCAATTTATACTGACATACTCATTATAATTAAATTCAAAACAAAAAAGTATTTTATTCACTATTAAAGGATGAGGCCCCTCCCCTATAGACTTTTTCTTAATGGTATGTGATGATATTCATTCACTAGTTATAATGTACCCCAATAGAGAAACTTGGTTGTAAATACCCAAAAACTAATATCCCCAAGTTAGTGGTTACATAATTAAAATGTCTCCAAATATAAGAAATCACATCATAAAGGACCAAATTGTTTCTTAGTCATGGTAATATATATACATACTTGAATCTCTCATTACAATTGAAAACAAAAAATACAATATAGTATTCTCTTTTCATGAATCATAACATCCTCTAACTTAACCCTTCATATCAATAATAATACACATCTTGGAATCCTTCAGAAAGAATTATAAGAAAAGGGTGATCTCTAATGATTTATAAGTGTATGCATACGGTAGAATATATCCTAAATAAATAATGAAAAATAAGTATAGAAAGGTAAATACTTGTGAAATAGTCATTTAATCTATTACACTATCATGAAGAATAATATGGCAGGAATAAATGATGATAATATATTATCATATAAATAATCAAATAAAAATAAAAATAATCCATGTATATTATAACTATTCAAATAATCACACGGACAACAATAATTATTCTCATAATGAAGGAGTGGATAATTCCATATATCATAACCAAACCTTCAAGGCCTCATGCTATGACATCATACATAAATGGGTAAGTAATTGGATAAATACCCTTGCTAGTTTCCCTTAAGAGACTTACCAATGCATCAAGGGGATATAACGGGTCACTCCCATAAAATACTATGTCCAACACATTACTCATATAAAATGGGTGAAACATAAAGAACATAAACATTATTATTGAAATCATTCATGTGAAATTTTAATAATTTCTCCAGTCAAAAAAATCACAAAAAAAATCATATTGATATGGAAAATGATATCAAAATAGTATATCCCTATCAAACTAATCGTAAAAAATCATGAGTAATAATAAATATGGCACCATTTCAAAAAATTCATAATATACCATATGGTATAATAGAATTCTTTTTCATTTATGAACAAAAATTACATAAAAATACCCTTAAAACATTCTTGAGGCAAATATCCTTTTCACTTTGAAAATCTATTTTAAAATCAAAAAATTAAATGAATATTTGGAAAAAATATCTAGAAATAACCTAGTAAACATTTAAAGGATACTTCAAATAAATGATTAATCATTATTTTGGGAAATTCCATACATGTAGATTTTGTTAAAATAAAAATCCCTTTCACATTTGTAGTAAATATTCATAATGCAGCTTATTCAGAAAATGATAGGAATATTACTTTTAAAAAATTATATAAAAATACAGTAATGGGTAAAAATTTCATTAATAATTTATTAGGGAAATTTTATAATCATTTTTGAAAATATTTTCTAAAAATGTGTATATTGATGAAAACAGGGTTTTGACTGAACAAATAAATAATATAGATTTTCATTAAAAACAATTCTCAATCATAATATGTACCAAAGAGTAGGATAATGGTACTATTACATCAAAATTTCATGACTATCCATAGTATAAGTAAATATATTTGGTCTAGTATATAAATATCAAATAATTTTTACATGGGATTATTAAACATAGACAATCCGGAATAATTATTAGACTGTAAAATAAACCATTACAACTGTGGTAACATTTAATCATAAGTACCATAAAAAAACTAATATCAGATGAAAATTTAAAAACCTTAAAAATAAACATATTAATGATATAAATTGTCAATGGGTAATTATATACACTACATAATGGAATAAGTGGTGAATATGGCATATGTCTCAGATAAGTAAAAGTGAGATGAGAAACCCTTACCTCAGGTGTGATTTCAATAATAAGTGTTAAAACCTCATGTATAATAAATATAGGATTATTAAATATATATATATATATATATATTATGGAACTAAAACCGTATATCTCATACCATATATAATTTAATTATAGTGTTTTATCACCCTTTTGTTATCAATTATTTGGTTGAACCACTGTTTCAGGTGATAATTGCTTCATTTTTCATGTATGTTTTAGTTCTGTGATTCTAGTCCTTTTATATTGATCATGGTTTAATTATATAAATATTTTCATGAATTATATAAATATAATATATATTTACTATATAGTAATTTATAGTAATCTATTAATGTTATAGATAAAAAATGGATGACACCATTCATAGAGATGATATGCCATACTTATGTATGATCATTTTTTTTCATTTTTTTTATGATGGGTAAAATATAAGAAAAACATATTAATTAACCATTAAATAATAATTTTAATTTCATATATATAATTTAAATTAATCAAATACATCCATATTACTATCCATGTAAATATAAATTGAATTTTTTTTTCAGCGCTATATAGAGGCGGTGGTCAGCATGTACACACAAGTGGAAATTTTTATTTGAAAACATAACAAATAGTAATAATTTTGATGTGATATTATATTTATAGAAGTATATTTGGTCATAAATATGGAATATAATCCTTAAGTTCCTCCTTAATAAAATTCTTGTGAATATTAGGATAAAAAATAATCACATCGCTTCCTGAGATTGTATTTCTCCGTACACACGAGTGATATTATCGTTTCCACACAAGGAATGGAAAGTAATAATGTATATGTGATATAATAATTAATGAAGTATAATAATTTCATAATTATAATATCAATATGTCAAAACTTTCTTTATATCCATCCCTTTAAGGTGGTGATGGAAAATTAATTACATTGGTTCGCAAGGCGGTAGTCTGCATTACACATGGTCGACTGTTTCATTTACTATTTTAAAGATGTGAATATAGAGATAGATTTTTAAATTAAAATAAAAACATATTAGTATATATTATATAATTTTTTATTTTTTTATAATTTTTAAAAAAAATTAAAGATGTGAAATAAGATATAAAATAAAAATGCTCGTTTAATGACGTCATATCTTCTTTGGACAACTTCATTAAATTTTCACCAAAATCATTCCTATGTTAGATTTTAGATTGAAAAATGAATCTGTGTTTAATGTATAGAAATAAAGAAGGTATTTTTTCATTTATAGGAAAAAAATGGTTTTTGAATTATGATAAGGAGAGAATAGGGGTGACCTTTTATAATTGGGGGATAGGAAACACTTGGAGTTTTTGAAATGAATAAAGTGCAACCACATATTTCACATGAAACAATGATCTAAATTTGGTCATTATACAACCTAAAATGTGATAAGGTATAAATATGACCATAAAATGAGATTTTTAAAAAATTTAGGTCATTTGTAACCCTTATCTTTTTAGTTTAACCCTTGATAGACCTGTTTTCACAATAATAGTGGTAAATATTTTTTATTGTTATCACTACTCATTATAATAAAATATTAAGTGGATATTCTTATAAAATATAAATTATTATTATTTCAAATGTTTATTCCATTTTTCCAATTTCAATTAATATATGTTTCATAATTCAATTTAAAAGTAAACTCACACATGAATCAAAAAATGGATCCTCTGAAGAAAAACCTTCAAAAGTAATTTTTTTTATATTATAACTAAATTTTTAATTATTTTAAATGAAATAAATTAGTTAATTTTTAATATCATTGTATTATTTTCCTTTAAATCATATTTAAAATAAAATTTATCTTTTTACCTAATTTAAATGTAAAGACAATTTCCATTAAGAAACAGTATTTTTCCACATTCACATAAAAATAAATATTTTCTAAAACATCTCAAAAGTTAATCCCAATATAATTTTGACATAAAGATTTAAAAAATTAAGTTTATTTTTCAAATAAATTTTATAAAATTAATAATATTTAATTTAAAAATATGTGTTCAAATATTTATTGAGAGCACCATTTAAAAAAATTCATATTTTTTTGGAAACATTTTTTTTTCATTCGAATGATTTCCATTTTAATTTATAATAATTTTATAAGAAATATGTTTAGTTTATATATATATAAACCATATAATTTTCAAAATTTATTTATAACTATTCAGATCCACTAATTTAATGGCTAGGTTATAATGGTTACTATATTATGGTTCATTTAGACTCATGGTTGCGTGTTCTACAATCTATAAAATGGTTAGAATTTATATAAAAGTAAATATATTATAAAGACTTATAGTGTTAAATTATTCCATACTATAAAAAAATTCATCCTCAAAATTTATAAAAGATTATATCATAATTAGATTTTGGTACCTTTTCATTATAATCACTTTGGGTTTATACATCGCCTCTTCTGTCTTATGATTCCACCAATGTTCCTTTTCCAATATTTTTTTTAATCCCCCAAAACATGTTCCAGAATTTCAAGAAGGAAGATATACTCTTCATAGTAATATAGGACAAGTTTAAATTCAAATTCATTAGTGGTGGCCATATGGATTGTGTCTTTTATTTACTTTCTTAACAAGGATTTGTGGAACACATCATGTCCATTAGAAAAACTTAGTGGGATTGTCTAAGGGAAGGTCACGACATCAATTACTTAAAGTATTTCAAAAGGTTTAAATTCCATGGGGATCAGTTTACCTTTATTTCCAAAACTTATAACACCCTTACATGTAGATACATTATTGAGAACATGATCTCCCACGTGAAAATTCCAATTACGTTCTTCATTTGTCAACATAAATATTCTACCAACATTGAGCTACTTTGAAATGGGTTGAATAGTCTATATCATGGCCACTCTCTCTTCCATAAGTTCTAGGAAAACCAACTTCATTTAACCAAGATCATCCCAACATGTTGGTTTAGGACCTATTTTACAATATAATTCTTCACACAATGTCATTTGAATACTTGAATAGATGTTATTATTATATATTAACTCCACAAAAGGTAAATAATAATCACATATACCATTAATGTCTAGAGAAGTTGAACTTAACATTTATTCTATTTTTTGAATAGTCCTTTTGATCATTAAATTTATTTTGAGGGTGATAATTAGTGCTCAAATTAATCTCAATTTCATTGGTCTTTTATATACTCTTCCAGAATTTTGATGTAAATGATAGTTCATGATCAAACATTATTGAAAGAGGTGTTCCATGACGTCTTAAAACATCATTATTATATAGTATTTCAAGGAACATAAGAGTTAAATTTTCTCTTATAGTAAATAAGTATGTTAATTTTATAAGTCGCTCAACATTAACCCACACTACATCATTATTCAAAGGAATATTTTTTAATCTATTGAAACATTACATAATAATGTCATCCAGTTTCACATAGGAATAGGTAGAGGTTTTTTGAATCCTTTAGGGTGTTTTATGTCATCCTAAACCTATTGAAAAACCAAAAATCTTGACATATAACTTGTAATTTTATACTGCATAGTATCCCACCTAATGTGTTATTTCAAATCTTTATAAATCTCAGCGCTATTAGGGTATATTTAGAAATTATTGTGATTAGGATTATCTAGAAATTCCCTTTTTAGTTCAACTATATATGGAACACATAATCTCTTTATATATTTCAGGACATCATCTTAATAGATGAGTTCTTCCAATTTTCCATCATTTTCTACTCTGATTTTTTTTAAATTCTTATTATCGGGTACAAAAGTTTTTATATTTACCAATAAATATGGTTTAACAATCATCAGAAAAAGGGGTTGTGTATTCCCTTGCTTAATGATTTTCAAATCCATATTCACTAAATCCATGGACATAGGATCCTTATTAGTCATAATTTTGTCTAGGGATATTTAATCATTCATTATTAATGAATCAAATTCCTTATTTTTCTTTCAGTAGTGGTATTTTATTGGGAAATCATAGTCATTGACTAGCTCAATCCATATCTTTTTCCTCATGTTGACATAATTCTATGAAAATATATATTTCAAACTCTTATGATTTGCGTATATCTCACACTTTTAACTATATATATATAATTTATTTATATATTCAATTAAATTATTATGGATTACAACTCAATATCATGGGTTAGATAGTTTTGTTCATTAACATCCAACTATCTTGATGCATAAGTAACAGATTTATCATTCTGCATAAAGACAAAACCAAGCCCATTATTCGTTGCATCACTATATATCACAAACCCATCAATTCATTATATTTTATTAAAAATCTTATCATTCACCAATATCCTCTTTAATTCATCAATACATTCTTTACATTCCTTTTCCCATATAAACATAACCCATTTACATGAAATCGGGGTTAACGGGTTAGCCAACTGGGGATAATTGTGATAAAATCACTTATAGTAACCTACCAAAAAAATAAAAATTCATTCCTTTATTATGATCATTGGTGTTGGATATTCATAGACTATATTTTAATTCATATTATAAATTGAGATTTCATCATTAGAGAAAATATGGACAATAAAAGAAACTTTCTGAATAAAAAATTCACACTTGTTAAATTTACAATATAACCCTTTTCTTTTAACAGTCACAAGAATGATCCTCATGTAATTATCATGGTACTCATAGATATTATTATACACCATGATATCATAAATTAATTAGACAATAATTTTATCAAGATATTTATATTGACCTGATCCTTTAACACATATTATTACAAGATTTTAAGCATAATTAACAATTAAATATAAGCCAAGGATCTTAAAGTATAGTGTCTTTGGATAATTAGGTAAGTAAAATAGAAAACATGAAACAAAAAAACATTTAAACTCCATAATGATCTCTTATATACCATGGATCTTCTATATTTTCATAGGATGACAAGGGAAATACATGAACAAATGAAATGAGCTAAAAACTCTAGTATGGGTATAAACCTAGGAATAAATAAAAGCACATGGGTTTGAAGGCATAACATGATGAAATAAAAAATTAATGGGTCTTTAATAAACATAAGTTAGCATAAAATGTAGAATATGGAGTCATGTAATCATGGAATCATTTGAATGTGGAAATAATACACAACATCACATAAGAATGAGTCAAGGATAACTTTCAAGACAATTGCACATGGTGGAAAAAGCCCCATAAAGGAAATAGGTTCAATCTCTATCCCAACATAATGTTTGAGGAGACTAAAAAATTCCCAATTCATTGAAATTATATCTAGGAATTCCCATAATAACATGTTTATTCATATGTGTGCAACATGAAAAATCAAGCATAAGGGTTACCCCTAGAAAAAATTGGGTATCATAATCCTATTATATGGTATAAGAAAAGAGAATATTATAATGGTGTACATTTAGGAATAGATTAAATTCATAAATCGACATTAATAAGATAAAATAGTATTGATTCATTAAAAGTTATGTCAATCTTATGTTGAAACATGTAAAAAGTGTGTTTAAGAATCATTATAAATGAAATATTTTAGTGTGTTTTAAGGAAAATATTAAGGAGTGTTTTAAGTGGAAACTGCATATTTTTTAATAATCTCATAAATGAACTAAGATAGTTTATCATGATGAAATTATTTATTTCAAAAAAATAGTGGCATAAAATAGATTATGGGGTGCACTTAAAAATGGTTATGAAATCGATAAGTTCCTTTTAATCAGGCTTTCTGATCGAGAATATTTGAGAAGGGAACCTTATAAAACATGAATGTCCATGACAAAGAAGAATAATTGGGATATAAAAATATTTATGGAACAAAGAAATATAATTTATTTTTATTACATATGAATAATTAATAATTTCATTGGGATAAATAGAGAGAAATCATAACCTGATGGAAAATAGAGTTCAAAAAGAATCCTTTACCTTATGTTTGAAAGTGTCATACACATGATCTTAATGTCCTAGATAATAAAATTAAATACACTAATTAATTAATTCATAACCCTTCTTATTTTATTAAAAAATTATTATTAAGGTCCATTGTATCCTTTTCGATGAGTTATAAGATACAATTTCATTACTCAGGAGTGTTTGTTTCCTTGGTTTTAATGATTGGTTCACTTGTATAAATGTATGAAAGATCATGTAAAATAGGAATATATATATATATATATATAATTAATTAAATTTACATTTTTTTAAAATAAAATCTATAATATTAAATGGTTTTATAATTAATTTGGTTTTCTGGTGTGAGGATTAATCATTAGACAAGACGTTATTGATAATTATTTATATTATTTTGCTGGGTTTTGATCATAATAAACAAGTCTTTTTTAATTATTCATTATTGTGTACAAAGGTTAGTTTCATAACATAAAAAGGGAAATAACATAAATTTTTCAATTTTTACCAATAATTATAATGGTTTATATCCATTTATGAATGCGATAAAGAAAAATGAAAACCATTCATCCTCTAAGGTGAGAAATCAACACCTCATAGATGATGACTTCATTTTTAGAGTAAAATGAATAGGATAGGAGATTTGATGTTTTATTTCCCATTAAAATAATAAAATCATATTATATATAATATATTGGAGTTATCAGTAATGTTTTTATAATTTTTTTGGGGATATCATATGAAATGAAAATGAAGTGATAAAGGATTTTATATCTTGAGTTTTTCTCTTCGAGAACCTCCTTAGGGAAATTTTATTTGGTTTTTTTCATAACTAATTAGAAATATGGAAGATATTTTGAAAGAGTATTGGAAGGAAATTTGACAATATTCTAAGATAAATATGTGTGAGTAGAATAGGTGGTGAGGGGTGGTATTAATAGTGGCGTAGAAGGGTGTTTTCTCATTATTTTAATAATTAGATTATTATTTTTCATCAAGATAATGAATAGTTTGAACATTATCACTAAATATATTAATTTAATGAATTTTATTTCAATATTATAGTTATTACATCATCAATGACTCAATTAATTGTTTATTTAACTTATAATGTATATATACCGTAAATTTACATATTTATTATTCAATAAAAATTCAAGTATTTTAGAAAAACCCAAAACAAATCACCCAAAATTTTTCTTGATTTCAAGAATTAAAAATGGATTCTATTTTATGATATAAATTTTCTATATATGTGAAATTTTAATTTTAAATAAAATCATCATTTACTCAAAAAATAAAATTTTTTAAACTATAACAGATTTTATAATACTTTGAAAAATTAATTAAGGTCTCATAAAATTTCCTTATAATAATAAGACAAAAAATAACTAATTTATGAATCAATTTTATGAAAATAAGTTTTATTTTCATTTATTATATTAATTATAAATTTTTTTTATAAAAATATATGTTTAAAAAAATTCCAACAATTAATTTATCATTTTCAAAACATTTATTTAGTTTTATTATGATCTAATTATATCATATTTTCATTTATAAGAGGGATAAATTATATTTATACTTTCATAGGTGAGGTTACTATTTATTGTCTAGTTTACTATTCATAGTGGTCACATTACTATTCCAATGGTAGAGTCACTATTCTATTAGTTTATGTTCCTTAATTTATAAAAATACCAATTATTTTATTTTTTCATCATTTATAATGTTTTCATTATGTTATATATGTTATTTTCAATGATTTATACTATATGTAATAATTATAACAATTTAATTAGAATAATGGGTTGTTACATACTTCCCCCATTATGAAATTTCACCATCAAAATCTAGTATTACAAACTATAGGGAACACAGGTGAGGGTACTTCTTCCTTATTTCTTCTTACAGTTCCAATGTTGCCCCATTGAAATTATGGTTATGCCATATTACTTTGACCCGATGAGCAAACGGTTTGCATAAAACATTATCTCTATGCTCCAAGATATTCACTAGATTATACTTGTAATAAAGAATAATTTCCAGTTATACCACCTCTGTATTCAGTACATGTGAGGGATCTTGTACGTACATCCTCAAGAAGAATACATAGAATACATTGTGTATATGATTCATGGTTTGAGGATGTTCTAGTTGATATGCCACATCTCTTATACTATCAAGAATATTGAAGGGGGTAAATGTACCTAAGTCTTAGCTTTATTTTCTTCAAAAATTTCATAACGCTCTTCCATGGATATATACTAACGAATACCATGCCTCCAACCTTAAACCCAAGGAGTCGTTGACGATTGTCTATCTAGCTCTTTTATTGACTTTGGGTTTCCTTAATGTGATGCAGAATGATTTCACCTTCTCCTCCATTTTTTCTAATATTTTTGGACCTAGAATTATATAATCACTGTCTTCATCTTTACATGTTGGTGTTCTGCATCTTTTCCCATAACGTGATTCATATGGATCCATTTGGATGCTCGATTGGCAACTTTTGTTTTATGATAATTCGGCTAGTGGATGATTTTGTTCTAATCCACCTTTAAAGTATATCAAACATGCTCTAAACATGAATTCTAGTGTCTAAATAGTCCATTCATATTGGAAATTAGTTTGAGTATGATAAGATGTACTAAAGTTCATATCAATGTTAGGAGTATGTAGGATACTTTTCCAGAACCTGGTGGTAAATATTGAATCACTATCTGATATAGTCGGTAGTGGTAATCCATATAGCCTTACACTTCTCTAATTTATATTCTTAAATGTTTCCCTAGTGACAATTCATCTTGAATTATGATAAATTGAGATGTATTTTTGAGATAATCCACAACAACCCATATAACATTGTTTCCTCTGGATGTCTTTGTATGTTCGGTAACAAACTCTATAGTGATGTTTTCCTACTAACATGTTTTTATGGGTAGTGGTTGCGTTATCCCCTTTGAATTTTCCTTTAATCGTTCATTTTCTGATATACAATGTATTTTGATGTCTATTCAACAATATCCTTCCTTGTATTTTCCCTCCAATGGTGCTCCCAGAGATCTTGATACATATTTGTGCTCCTTGGATTAATATAGAATGTTGATCTATGTGACTCATTCAGAATATCATTATTAATTTCTATATTAGAGGTTACACATAGTCATGAACTAAATCACATGACTCCAACCAAATCCAATTTAAACATTGAGGATTTTCCCTTTCTCATTAATTCCACATTTTCATAAATTCCTCTATAATTTATTTGAGCATCCTTTATTTTCTATATGAGGTATGGTTGATAAATCATTTGAGAAAGTAAGGATGATTTTCCTTCAATAATTATTCCCATGTCCATCCTTTCCAAATCTAAGAATATTGGATCCTTTTAAATTATCATCATTGATAATGATGCAATATCCTTTCAGCATAGAGCATCCTCCACTCCATTCGC
Organism: Viscum album; assembly: GCA_963277665.1. Classification (NCBI taxonomy): domain Eukaryota; kingdom Viridiplantae; phylum Streptophyta; class Magnoliopsida; order Santalales; family Viscaceae; genus Viscum; species Viscum album. The sequence continues at coordinate 774,338,430 of OY728148.1, forward strand.
TTTGTTAGGATGGTAGTGTATTTAGTAGTAATAATCCATAATGAGAAAAAAATGTCTTCACCAATTCGTATTAAGATACTTATGTGTAAATATATATTTGAGTCTTTTTTAATCAGTATATATTTCACACTTCTCCCCATAGAGATAATGTCGCAACATTTTCAATGAAAGGATCATATCTTCCAACTCCAAATCATGCATGAAAGAGTTTTTCTCTTGAATATTCAACAGACTAGAAATTTTGGCTATCAATTTATAATTATTCAGAAGTATATATCCTAAATCCATATTTGAATAATCATTTTATACCATAAATATCTCCCTACTTATCGATAGTGTGAGCCCTGGTGCAGTGATAAGACTTTTTTTCAACGTGTTGAATCATTCTTGAAATTAACCGCGCCATAAATAATTCACTCCCTTCTGAGTCAACTTGGTTATTGGGTTTCAAAATTTTCTGAAGTTCCTCAAAAATCATTGGTAATTCCCATCTATACAAGGAAAATAAGAATCTTCATTACAGTTGTTGGTTGGGACAATCCTCAATTTCGTTTATCTTTGAAGGGTCCAATGATATTCCTTTGTTGATGGTAAAATTAATGAAGAATGATACTTCCTCCATCCAAAAAATACATTTAATGTAATTTACATAATTTTTATCCCTTCACAAAGTCATCTTCCTAGTGTTAAAATTCTATTCATGTTCCTCATTTCTCTTATATTATATCTAAATATCATCAATAAATACTGACACACATTTGTTGTGGTAATCTATAAAGACAATATTCATTAAGTCCATAAAATTTTTGATGCATTAGAGTGTTTGAAGTGAGTCAATATGAACTAATTGTGTACATACATATTTTGATAGTAAATGTTTGTTATATCTTCATTATTTACCATTAGTATGTGATATCACAACTAAAGGTCCACCTTTGAGAAATACATGGCCTGATTTAGTTGATCGAATAATTCATCTACCATTGGAAGGGGATAATGTTTTTTATTGTGATTTTGTTAAGATCAAGATATGAAATACATAGGCACATTGACCATACTTCTTCATGATGAAGAGGAATATAACACCCCATAGTGAAGTACTATGGAATATGAAACCCTTATTCATATTCTCTTGTAACAACTTCATCAGTTCTTCCATCTCTACAGTGTCCATTCTTTAGGGTTTTTTGATGTAGGTAAATGTCCAAGAATAAGTTCAATTGAGAACTAAACCTCTTGGTTTGGAAGAAGACCAAGTAATTTTTCAGGGAACACATCATTATAGTCCCACACAATGGTTATGTATTCAAGAATGATCCTATCCATTATCCCAAGAATTTGACAATGATATTCTTACTCATAAGGAAATAATATCAACAATAGAGAAAATGATTCTGGTGGAGATTCATCCTCCTCCTTACACATGTACAGAATTGGAGGATACCTTTAGTTGTGAATAGTAATCCACATTTACAAATAGTTTATGTTGGATTTGTATAAAGAGAGAAACTTTATTCATAATATAGTATCAAACTACACCAATCGAAGTAAGAAAATATTTTATATTATTTTAAATTCACTTACATTATTAAGGGAGGATTTATAAACATTAGATTCAAAATTTTACCAATTTTTTACTTTGAGAGAAAACTCAACCTCAATATTTTGTGCTGGTGTTTGAATAGTTATACCAAACTTGAAAGATATGACATAATATATAGAACTAAAATCAAATTGTATATTCACTATTTTATAATGAACAACAAATTTACCTATCACCACATCATTTTTGGGTTCCAACTCACTAGTAGTGATTGCCTATTCCCTTCCTTGTTTCCTTAGAGGTTGTTGTTATTAATTCCCCCCAACAACCCTTAGATTTTGGAAATGTATAGAAAAATTCTTGTCTTCCTTGTAGTGAAAAACACTACACTGTATGATGACTGTTGATCTAAACCTTTATTTATTCTTTTGTATTAATTGGATTCTTCATATCACTTCTAGTTGTTATTTTCCCAATGCCCCACTCTTCTATGATAGAAGCATTTATTTGTTCCCTTTAATAATTTTACAGGATGATACTTCACAAGATTATGATATGTGGGATGATTGGTATTTTTTCCATAATGGGATTTATCTGTTGATCTTCCCATATTACACTCCATTTTCCTCTTTTTATCATTAGGGACATGAGATCACTAAGAGTCTCCTATATTCATTTTAACCTTAAGGAAAAAATAAAAATCTCTTCCTATCTATCAAAGTTTTGAATCTCTAACACTTTTCATAGACTTGGATTTAGTCTGATAAATAATTGGCTGAAATTTCTTTTAGTGTTCATGACATATATGGAGGTGTATCTTGAAAGACTAGTGATGCTTTCCTCACATTCCCTAATTGATTTATATTCCTTATACATTTTTCAAAGGAATTTGTTTTCTATATTGAGATAGAAGGTTTAGGGAAAATATTTATGGAAGAATATTTTCTTGAATTCCTCTCGAACCATGGTATTAGTTTTACCTTTGGAATTTATGTTCTTGATAAATTCCCACCACTGATCAGCTTCGCCATCAAAATAATTGAACTCCAGCATAACTTTCTCCACTTTTTGGCACTAAAGGTCATATAATTTTTATTAATATATCTAAGTCATTTTTCTTTGAGGAGGGAATAAAAATATTCACTAAACATGGGAGGCCTTTTTCACATGAAATATTCAACTAAAAATTTATATTTCTTTGGAGAAGGAGGGTGTTCTATGTAATTCATGTTATTATTCATAACTTGAACCAGTTGATAAAGTTTCATCATAAATTTTTTGATCACTTTCTCCCACTATATTTTTCATATCATTAGGGAAACCATCACATTGGGTATCAAATTAATTATTAGCATAAGATCGTATATTTACATCTATTAACCAATATAAATAATGTACAATTATCTCGTCTTGAATACTTACCTAATAAGCATATAAAGAGAAAACATTGTATATAGAATTATACACTTTTAAATGGAAAGTATATCCTTACTTTGGATACCCTAAGTTTAAATATTGGTTATCCATGGTGAAATAATTACCCCTAGGGTTCTTACTAAAGTGCTCTGGTCATAATAACCAAAATAAATAAACCTTATTACGATAGAAACTATATCATCTTGAGCCATTTACACATATTATTACATGATTTTAAGCATAATTCACCTTCAAATACATGCCATGGATCATAATGTTTAGTATCTTTAGAGGACTGGGTACATAAAACTGAAAACATAAAACCTAAATGATAAAATAATTTTATTTAAACTCCATAAATGGATCCAAAATCTCTTTGATCTCAAACATCTTTATAGGATATCCTATGGAATAAATGAACAAATAAAAATTTCAAAAATCCCAATAAGGGTGTAAACATATCAATAAAAAAGAACTCGGGTTAGACCGTATAACATGATGAACTAAAAAGTCATGTATCAAGAATAACCATAGTGTATCATAAAATTTAGAGTATGGGTAAATGTAATCATGTAATCATAGGAATGTGGCAATAACAAACCACCTAAAATAAGCCCGAGTCAAGTCAAACTACCAAAACCAATGCACATGGAGGACATGATCCCATAAAGGTATCATGTTAAGTCTTTGTACCATCATGACATATCATGAGACTAAACATTACCCAATTTATTAGAGTGTTGTCTGGGCACAAAAATCATAACATGTTCATGCATATGTGTTCCACATGAGTAATAAAGAATAAGGGTTACCAATTGAAAGAATTGGGTATCATAATCATGTCGTAAGGAATAAAAAGTGAATATCATAATTGTGTCTATAAAAGAATTGTATAAATAATATATTTACATTAATTGGGTAAAATAGTCATATATCTTGATATGTTATTTCAATATTAAGTTAAAACATGAAAAAAATATATTTAAGAGTCATTAGAAATTAAACATTTTAGTGTTATTTAAGGAAAATATACGAGTGTTTAAAGAAGAAAATGGATTTTTTTTCATGAAACAAGAAATAAACCAATATAATTTTTATAATTAAATTATTTATTCTAGAAAAATAATTGTGTCTTAAAATATATTATCAGGTGAACTTAAAAATGTGTAAGAAATCAGGATGTTCCCTTAAATTAGGTTTCCTTATTAGGATGATTTTAGGAGGGAACCACATAAACATACACTTCTATACCAAAGAAAGAAGAATAAGGATGGAAAAATATTTATAGAACATAATAATAGAAATTTTTAGTATTAAATATGAATAATTAATAATTATATTGAGATAAAGAGTGGGAAATAATAACCCAAAGGAAAAAATGGAGGTTCAGAAAGAATGCCTTACCTTATGACTGAAAGTTTTATGAACTTGATTGTAATTTCCTGGATAATCAAATAAATTATATTAATTCATTAATTCAAAACCTTTTTATACATGAATTTGATTTATTATAATTTTACTATGTTTATTTATATACCTTTTTATGAGTTATAAGATATTATTCCACCGTTTTTTGAGTGCTTTTTTCATTGGTTTTCATGATTTGGTCACTTGTATAATTTTATGAAAATCATGTTAAATGGGAATTGATATATAGAATTGAATTTATATGATATTAATAAAATTATACAGGATTAAATGTTTATATAATTCATTTCTTTATTTTGGATGACAATGAATCATTATCCAAGACATTAGTGAAAATCATTTATATTATTTTGGTGTTATTGAGACCCTAAAAACTAGTATTGTTCCATTATTCATTATTGCATGTAAATTTTAGTTTCAGAACATAAAAATAGTTATAAAAAAATTTAAATTATGTACCAATCATTATAATTTTTTTATTTTCATCATTTAAGGAAGTAAATGAAAATGAAAACTTATCATCATCGAAGTTGATAAATCAACATTGTGTGGACAATATTTTCATTTTTAGAATAAAAGGAAGAGGAAAAGAGATTTGATGTTGGATTTTCCATTATCAAAATAAAATTATAGTATATATAATATTATATAGATATCATACAAGTTAGGATATAAGATTTTAATATAGTATAACAAATAAAATAACTTGAAAAGAAAATAAATAAGGAAAAAGAGGATCTTACCTCCTGAATTAGTCTCCTTGAGAACCCCCTTAGGGATATTGGTTTTGGTATTTTTTTGAGACCGGAAACATCTAGATGAGGTTAAGATACTTGTTAATATTAGTGTTCATAAATTTTCAAGCTTCAAGGAAAAGTGGTGTGAGGAGAAGAGGTGGAGAGTGGTAGTATTTATAGTGGAGAAGAGGGGTGTTTTATGATTATTTTATTGTTTTTCCTAAAGACTATGAATAGACTGAGAATTATCTATAAATATATAAAAATAATTATGTTTAATTTAATATTATGGTGATTAAATTTGAAATTACTCAAATAATTTTGTTTTTAAATTATAATGTACCTATACCATAAATTACCGTATTTACTATTCATCAAAAGAAATCCTGTATTTTAGAAGAACTGTAAAAATTACTCCAAAACATTATTCAAAGTTCAAAATTAAAAAATGGAGTCAATTTTAGGAAGACAATTTTCTTCATGGGATAATTTTAATTATTAAATGAAATTATCATTTATTTGAAAAATACCAGTTTTGAAATTATATCTAATTTTAAAAATCATAGAAAATTTTATTAAGGTATCATTAAATTATTTTATAATAATAAGAGAAAAAAATATTAATTTATGAATACATTTATGAAAATAAGTTTTATTTTAAATCGTTATATTAATTATAACATTATAAATTAATATTTATGTTTTAAAAAAATACCAACACCTAATTTATCATGTTCAAAACATTTATTTACTTATAGTATAATAAAATTATATCATATTTCCATTTATAATATGGATATAATTATTTTATTATTTAATATTTGAACTTAGTATCTACTGGAAAATTTACTATTCATAATGGTTACATTACCTTTCTAATGTTAGGTTTACTATTCAATTGGTTTAGGTTCTTTAATTTATAGAAAGGACTCTTTTTTCATTAGTTTTTAATTTATAAAGTTGGTATTATGTTTTCTATGTGATTTTTTGTGATTTATACTATATGGAATAATTATTAGAATATAATTAAAATTATAGGTTATTATAATATTCCTTGAATATGCTTTTTATTAGGACCATGAACAAAGAGGGATTATTTGTTAGTGTGAAATGGAATTACTATAAAATAATAATTTTCATACTCATTCAAAATTTTGTCTTAGGAATATATCCCTTCTTTACATTCAATTAATGATAACCAAAAATTCAATTCTATCTTTGAAAAATATATATTTCTATGAATTTGACTGAATAATTAATCATTATGAGTTATAAGGTATTTTTTATTTATTATAGTAGAATTTATTTTCTTATAATAAATGCATACCCAACTAGATCTATATTTTTATTAAATAAAAGAACTGAGGATCCCCCTAGTAAAACACTGGGGCCTATAAACCCTTTGTCACATAACTCCTCTAGTTTTGTATTCAACACTACTAATTCCATAGTAGCGATTCTATAGGGACTATTTGATATTGGATTTTCATTATGGATTAAATCAATGGAAAACACATCATAATTCATGGGTGGATGTCAAGGTAATATCCATAACAATACATCAATGTAATCCTATAAAATAGGTACATATTAAATTTGAGTATTTAAATTTATATCCATAGATTTATCTACTCTTTTTCCCGAAGAATCTTATTTAGAAGAGCTATAGGGGGTGGATTAATATAGGAATCATGTGATGATGTCTCCCCTTAAAAGATAAGGAATTACCCATTTTCTATAATGAATAATAACTTCTTTAAATTTACAGTAAATATTTTCAACATATTATGAAATTTATTACATACCAAGGATTATAAAAAAATAATCCCTATATAAAAATGAAGTCATAAAATAGGGAACATTTATGTGTTATAATTGAAAATGACTCACACATACTTATTGCGGTGATACTTCTACTAGGATTTTTGAATGATAACCCCTTTATTAAAGTGAAAATAAATTATCTGATTTTCTTGGAAACATGTATATAAAGAAGTTTTAACTTCCATAATTCAATAAATAATTAGATAAATTTGAGGATATGATTTATGTACCCACCATCACATCATTATGAACTTCATACTTAGCTATTGTGATCACATATGCTAGGATTTGTTTCCTGGCCTTTTCTATGGAATGTTACCTTGACTAATGGGATAATCATTTTCATAGTTCCGAATATCCTTATAGTTGAGGTGTTATAGATTAGTAGCTTAATTCATTCCATTGAAACCATCATCCTAGTGTCATTTATCTCAAAATTTTTAGTAAACTCACATTCCCAAAAATAATGTTCTATCGTGTTTCTTTCAACATTTATTACATGATTTAAATTTCACCCTTCCATTATTCACTTCTTCCAAAAAAAATTTCATTGTGATCAGTATCCATATTCTTATTTTCATTCCCTCAAATACATATTACTATTAAAATTATTTCATTTTCTTTATAGAACATGATATTATTCCCTCATATGATAAATTTTTTTGTTAGACTGTATACCTTCTAATATTTGGATTATCACCATCAAATAAATGTTCAATATTTCTCTTTTGATTACATAATTTTTCAATTTCATGTCTTGCTAACCTTGTCATTTTTTATTCATACTTAGCAACATTTTCATATTTCTTTTGTCTTAGACTCAATAATTCTCTCCCCATATCTTCTAGTTTCTCATGAGGGAAATATTTTTCAAAGAATAATAACTTAAAATACATCCACTCTACGTCACTAATTATTCATCTTAAATAGTGTTTTTAGTCAAAAACAACCATTGATATAAATCTCTTGAGAGATAATAAACTAACATGACAACTTTTTATATTTCATTACATCCCAAAGAAGAAAATATCTTCTATAAGGAAACATATACAATGATAAGATACCAATAGATTTATAGTTTCTTTGAATGATAGATTTTACAAATGAATAAAGTGAACTAAAAAGTTACACCACTTAGTGGATCATTTGGATTCTCCACATGAGAAATTTATTTCTCATAACCTATTTCAGTTTCCAAAATATAGTTATAATTAGATCAGTTCAAGTTTCAGCTCTAACTCAAGCTTCATTTTCTTTAAAAGGTGGAATCCCTACATGGGGTACATAAATTGATATGGTTCCCATTACATCCTTTAGTTACTATTTATTATCAATGGTATACACTATATAAGATCATAAAATTATGAAACATAATTCCTAATCCCAAAACAAGTGATATTATTAACATAAATTCAGAATTGTATGTATGGATATTCTCATGATAATTAATATGGTTTAATTTGAAATTTTTCCAAATAATAAATTTTCTTACAAATACTATATAATGGTTTTTAAGGAAAATAGGAATTAACATTAGTATATCCATTAGGTGTGTCAAACAAGGTGTGCATTAAGACCAATTTTTATGAATTAGGTAATGCTCAAGTCAATCCCAATTCACCATTTTCTGTGTTATTATCTATATGTACATGTGTACCAGAACCACATCTACTTGTAACATCCATATAGGGTTATATTTCATAGAAAAACCACATAATAACACTAATATTTAAAAATTAATATTTTATTCTATACTTTTCTTCAATTTCTATCATAGAATCATGTTCCCTAATCTATTTTTTCCTAAATCCAGTTCCAACAGTTACTACTAAACTTCCACTAATGGTAACTATAATAAACTCAACCCTAATATCCTAGAATCAGTGGTTAATTAATTCCACTGGGTCTAGATATAGTAAATAATATAATAAAAGACTAAATAGTTTAAGGGGAATTATAAATTATATATATACTTCAATAATGCATTACAATTGAAATAATGAAATACAACATACTATTTTCTTCAAGTTCATTATTATATCCTCTATTATAACCCTATATATAAATCATAATACACATATTGAATTCCTAAGGAACAAAACTTAATAAAGGAGTGATATCAAAAGATCAGTTAGGGTATGCATAAATTAGAAGAAATCATGGATAAATAAGGCATAATCAATATGGAATGGAAAATAACTGGAACATGTTCCATTTAGTCAATAACATGAACATGAAGAACAATGCAACGAGGATAAATGAAAGTCAAATAATGAATTATAAATAATCACATGAGATTTATGTATATGGATATTTTTACTAATTAAATAATCACATGGACATCAATACAATTTCTCATAATAAATAAATTCATAATTTTAGACATTATAATCATACCATCAATTCATCATTCCATGACATCTTACATAAATTTGTAAGGCCTCTTTAAAATACCCATGTTAATTTGTCTCATGAGACATACTGATGTATAAAGGGGATATAGGGGACCCACCCATAACCCACTAAGACAAGTGAATTCCTCATATGAAATGGTTGAAACATAATCAATATAAACATTTGTATTAAAAAACTAGCATACAAAATGTTAATATATTTCTAAATCAATAAACATAATCTTAAACCATTCAGAGCAATATGGAGAATGGTATCAAAATATTACATCCCATTAAAACTGATTATAAACCATAAAATGATATATTATGAATTGTATCATTACAACATATTCCCAATAGATCCTAAGTTATAATGGGGGTTGGTGCTATTAATGAATTGAAATACCATAAAAATAACATTAAAAATATTCTTGAGTAAATTATCCTTTTCACTTTGAAAATCACTTTTAAAACCAAAAAATTTATACAATGTGAGGAAAATTATATTATTTTAAAATAAATATGTAATATTATAAAGTGGGCATTAATAAAATCAGTGGTCAATAAGGAACGTTATTCTAAACATGATGAGTAAGTTTAATTAAATATTCCTTACAAATGTTTTGGTAAATAGTCAAAAAGTTCCTTATTTGGAATAAAATAAGAAGATTAATTTTAAATAATTTTATTAAATTATAATATTGGGTAAATATCTCATTAAAAATCATTATTTTTAATTTTAAAAAAAAATTTAAAAACATTTTCTAAAAAAAATGGATATGGAAGAAAAAAGGGTTTTATATCGAATATAGAACTAAAATAGATTTTCCAAAAAAATATCAATCACCTTATGTGCCAAGGAGATTAAAAATGATAATATTACATGAATATTTCATTAATAACTATATTAGACGAAAATATATTAGTATTAATATTTAAATATCAATGAAATTCAATAAGGGATACTTAAACACAAACAATCCAAAATAATGACGAGATTGTTAAATAAATCATTGTCACTTAGGTAACATTTGAATCATAAGAAACATGAGAGAAATAAAAAAAAATGAAACATTATATAACATTAATATAAATATATTAATTATATAATTAATAAATGGGTCATTATATACACCACACATAGGAGTAAGTGTTGAATATACCCTCAGTATCCTAGAAGTGAATGTGATACGAGAAACCCTTACCTTTGGTTTTCTTCCCATCATATGTGTTTGAAAATAATATATAATAAATATAGTTTAATAAAAAATATATTATGTAACCATGATCATGTATCTCATACAATTTATGATTATCATATATTATTTTATAACATGTTGTTAACATTTCTTTGTTAGAATCATTATTTTTTGTTATAATTGCTTACTTTTTCATGTATGTTTTTGTTCTATAATATCAGTTATTTTACATTGATCTTGGATAAATTATCTACCTAATGTTAACCATGATCTAAATATAATATATATTAATTATATTTCAATTTATATCACTATATAAAAGTTATATGCATAAAATATATTACACCATTAATGGAGATGGTGGGTCGTTGGTACGCATGAACGTTGTTTCTATTTTTTATCAATGAATTGAATGAAAGGAAAATAAATATTAATTAACCTTTTAAGAATAATTTTTATTCCATATATATAATTTATGTTAATAAAATATATCCTTATTTCCATCCATGTAAAAATAAAATGAAAAAAATTTCACTTTGCTATGTTGAAGCGGTAGTCCACACGTATGCATGAGCAACATTATTGTATTCCAATGGAATTAAAGGTAAAAAGTTAGTTTTTATATTATATTTATTGATATATTTTTAGTTCATAAATAACACATATATTATTTAACATTCCCTTTTCCACTGTCCTTGTAAAAATTAAGTGAAAAATGAATCACATCGGCTCCCGAGGTGGTAGCCCACAGTATGAGCGATGTAATCATATATCCCCATGGAATGGAATGTTTGAAGGTATATGTGTTATAATAATTAAAAAATTATAATAAATTCACAAATATTATATACATATGTCAAATACATCATTATATCTAGCCTAGGAATTTAGTGATGGAAAATTAATTATGTCGATTCATTAGGCGGTAGTCCGATATACACACAATTGATGGTTTTGTCTTCTATTTTACGGAAGTGGAAATTGATATATATTATTCCATTAACATAATAAAATATTTATAAATAATATATAATGGTTTTAATATATTATCATAATTGAAAAATATTTTATGGAGGTGGATGACAAAATAATATAAAAATTCTCTTTTAAAAAACGCAACCTCTTAATCTGAAAACTTCTTTAGGATTGCATCAAAATATTTCCTAGGTTAAATTTATTATAAAAACATCAATGTAGTATGTTCTAAGAGAAGTAAATAAGGTATTTATGAATTTATTGGCCTAACCAAAGGGGTTTGAAAGTGTGATTCTGAGAGGGTAGGGTGGCCTTTTATAAGTGGGGGAGAGGACACACTTGGTATTTTTTAAAATAATTAAGTGTACCCCCTTTTTTAACAGTAAATAAGACTCTAAAATGAGTAATTTATAAAAAATATAGGTTATAAGGTTAAAATATAAACATATAAATGGTTTTTAATAAAATATAGGTCATTATTCACCCTTATCCTCTTAGTTTTACACATAGGTAAACACGTTTTCAACTGAATCATGGTAATTAATTTCAACTTTTTTCAAAATTCATTATGTTAAAAATATTAGTTGAAGATATTACATAATATAAATTATTCTGTTTCAAAATAGGGATTCTTTTTTTAAGTTTGATTCAAATGAGGTTCAGAATTAAATTTGTAATTAAACTCATAAATGTGTCAAAAAAATGATTTATACAACGAAAACCCACCAAAATTTTAAAATGTTTTTAAATAAGAATTAAATATGAAAATGATTAAAATGAAATATATTAGATAAATTTTTATATAATTGAACTAATTTTACAATAAAATAGATTCAAATATTGATTTAACTTTTTAAATAATTTTAAAAAATTAAATTTTCATTAAAAATCAGAATTTCCACTGTTCATCAAAAAAATAATATTTTTTGAAAATTCTAAAAAAATAACCCAAATTTTTTTTATTAATATATATTTAAAAAATGACTTGTTCACGAACCAAACTAGAGTTTCATCTAAAGCGACACCCGACTAGGTCCATGGCAAGGCATGAAGGTCATTCCTGATCCCCATGAGTTTGAAACTAGTGTCTCGGTATCAATAATACATCACGAGAATTATTTTACCCATTTAAGATATCATAAGAAACCAAAATAATAGATAAAAAACTAACCAATAACCAAAACCAAACAAGGTACAACCAATTCATATTCAATGTTTTACAATTTTGACTAAAACTAAAAGTACAACCACAGAATGGGAAACAAAAAAATAACCCAAAACCTCCATGTAATAAGATGTAATTATCCTCAACACACCACCAATGACACATACAAGGTGAAGACCACTAGAATCCCAAACCACAATCATGACACACATTTCCCTTACCTAATCCCAATGAACAAGTCTACATACATCCAAATGCGTATATAGGTTGTGATCTAAAGCCCGGTATGATTCTAACCAATAAAGAGATTTCATGTAAAAATATTAAAGAAAAAATTTACATGAAAACTTCGTTTAAAACATTCAGATCATTTCAAATAATACATTTTATGGAAAATATTTTCACAGGAAAACACTTTTAAACAAAATCACTTTTTCAGAAAAGCATATTTTTTTAGATAAAAATACAAACAAGGTTTATTGTATACTGATATATAAAACATTATCACATAGGAATAATGTCACATGAGATAACCATGGGAAATCCCTAAGGGTAATCAAGCTCTAGTGAGACACTAGAACCTTGTACCTCAGTGAAAGGTGGTGTAGTAACCACAACCATCATCTTTCTCATGCACGAGCAACAAGGAGGGGACACCCTATTGGAATAGTGTTCTCCTATCATGAAACATTTTTATAAAGTGTTATAATCATCAATCCAACTATGTGAAACTGGGACTAGCCACTTTTATATCACTAGCTTAAAATATCTATTCATCCTACCTAGATACTCAGGATTTGATTATGCTCAATTTTTCATTTAACAAATCACATATATCACTACATTCATATATACACATGCCAAAAAATATAAATATACCTCATAAATAACTATTTTCATATACAAAGAAATTTTCAAGTCCAAACATGAACCAAAATTATTTAGAAACACCATTCATGTATTTCATGAAATCACTTACACAATTTATAAATTACATTAAAGGAGCTGAAAAAATAGGCACACATAATGTCTAACCAATTTCTTTTACAACCCCATATTTTAATACATACTCACCTTAAAACCCTTAGAAATCATGATTATCACCAATTAAATTTTATATCAAACACTTTTCACCCATTATAAGTCAAAATTAAGTGGCACATCATGGGTTCACACATGAAACACAACCCATTTCATCTAAAAACCCAATTTTCAACACCCATGCACCTTAAATACATTTAAAACACATTTATCAAATCATTCACAACACATACATAATGAAAAATAAAAACTTCAGTCATATTAGAATCATCAACTAATGTTTAAACATGAAACCACATACCTAAAAGGGGGGAACTTTGGGAAATCAGTGTTAAACCACAACCGCACCTTAAGTGAACCCTTTAAAGGCAAGTTTAAACTGTAAACATTAATATTGATCATTAAGAATAAAAATATTACCCAAAATAAGCCACCCAGCCTGGGGTAAAAAATTATAATAATGAATTAATGAAGCCTTGAAAAGAGGGAGAAATTAAGAATAGAGCGACTTACTTGAAGAATCTTGGAGAAACTACAGAAAATCTACAAATTTTTTTTTTCCCAACAGAGAGAATAGGAAGTGGGAGGCATGATTAGGGTCATAAATCTTGAGTAGGGATAAAAGGGGTGGGTTTGGGGTAAAATAAAAGATGTAAAATGGTAAAAGGCAAAATTTCAACGACCTTGATAGTCCACATGGTAATCCCACAGAGTTTTTGGAACCGTGAAATCACTACTATCCCCAAAGGACATGTCACATGGTTAGTCACACAGTTTGAAAAATCATGCGCTAACTATGTGGTTCATCTCTATCCAAATATAACATCTACGTACATGGTTTCTTGGAAAAGGTGCATGGTTTCTCCAAACTATGTTCCAACCATATTCCATTTATTATTTAACCAAAACTCATTTTTTGTCTAAAAAAACAAAATTTAACCCAAGGGTAAATACCAAGGTTAAAAAAAGATACTCCTAAAAATTTAATCATGTCACACCCAGAAAGTGATAGAAAAACCAAGATCCAAAAATAAACCAGTGTAATGGATGAAAATGAGTAACCTTAGTGTGAAAATTCTCCCCACCATGAAAACATTCCACCCCCAAAAATTAAACCTTAGTGATGATCAAAAAACAATAACTGGTACTCCACTATAGTTTATATAGACTCCAAAAAATTACCAAAATAGAATAAAGATAGAATACCATGAATCAATATTGATATTTACAAGATTTTATCATGGGAGGCTAGAATGGGATTCCCACTGCCCACCTTCTACCCCTATAAATTCACAACACCTATAGTTGATTGATAAATATAAAATGAATTTTTATAATACACATCCCAATATATAAACCCCAGAACACTTTAGATATCACTAAATGAAACTCATACCTCTTTCTTGAAATGAAAAAACTACCCAAAAAACTTCTGAAAAAACATTGCAAAATCTCTAACCATAGCCTTTTCAACAATTGATTCAAATAAAACTGTTGGGAACACTCCAAAATACCCATGTTTATCTGGAAGAGTAACTCAGACCCAATATCAGAAACTAAGACATATTATCAACACAGGGATGCCTAGATAGACTGACTACTATTGGAAATAAGCCAGCATTGGTTTACTCAAGATGTAATTTCAGCTTGACCTGTGGTGGGTATCCCAACAATGAGAACCACCCAACGTAACCAACTAACATAGACTGAAATTGTAATCCCAGCATAGTCCAACATTGGAACTTCCTACACAGACCGAATTCCCAATAGAAGGGAACTGATGAAATAAACTCTAAACTAAATAGAAAACACAGTGAAATTCACCATCCCCATAGAACGTGACTATCTTCAGATGAGAACATCCCACAATCAAAAGTAATTTTGAAGGTCAACTAACCAAGTAGAACCATACATAGATTTGAATCCCAAAAATTTACCACCATTGGGGTTCAAGAAAATGATAGAAACCTGCCTCATTATAACCAATTAGGCACTCTTCCACCAATATGGGTTACAATGAAGAATGGGGCCTTCATGCCATTCCCAAAAATTGTAACCTTTCCAAACCAAAGGAGTTACAACAGAGATGCTTGAACTACCCCCCTCCAACACTAATAACCAAGATAGACATAGGTCCCTCAATACCCACATTATTCTTGACTATGCATTTTCTTTACTCTTAGTCTTATTGTTGGATCTCTGATGTCGAAAGCATCTCCAGCCTCATGGGCAGGCCTTGAAGATCCTCGATCATATCTTCTACTTTTGTTTCCACAAGCAGTCACACAATGATCCTAGAATAACTAGATAAAAAACACACTATATAACATTCATCACCTCACCATGGTACGTTCACCAAGATAAAAAATTATATTATTAACATGCATCCTCCATTATCATCCTAACCAGAAATAGCTAGAATGAAGAAAACACGTGAAATACACACATTTAGAACAAAGAAGTTCAGAATTTATAAAAGAATAACATGATTCAATTAAATTATAATTTCTCTGGAGAGTCAAAATCCAACTATTAAATTATTTTCCAAGAAGGAAACACCAAAAAAACTTCATAATACATGACCATAATGATTGAAACAATCATTAAATATTGAGGACGTTAAATCATGTCCCAAAAAACACACTGTTTTTTGAAATGGACATGATGGCCTCTTACAAATGGGATTTCTAGAATAATTCCATAGAATGATCCATCACATAAAATAGTCTAATAAATATATAAATCCATTTTAACACTATGAACAACAAAACACCCTCTAGTCTCTTCCCATTACAAGAATTCCCTTCACCACTTCTAAACAGGACATTAGAGCATAAAGGTGGAAAACATCACCTTTAAAAAGTCAAACATCTCAAAGAAGCTAATGTTTCTTTAAATTTCTCACATTCACTCTTCTTCTTCAAGGCGATTCTAATGGTCATAAAATATAGAAGGATTCAACATCCAAAACATGGGATGAAATTAAAGATGTTGATCAACTAGAGGGTCCGCTAATGGCCAACCCCCAGTAGCTGTAACACAACTTCCATAAAAATGTGTGGGTGTGTGTACTAGCCAACAAGGGAAACTGAGGATCCAATAAAACTAGTCTATTGACCAGAAAATTCCAAAAAACCCCCAAACTCACATATGGAACCAACTCAAAGGATTAGAAAAACACTTCTCAAAATAGACCATTGACCATTATCTCAAAACTAACTCATCGACAAACACCCAAACATGAAACACATTTTAAACATAAAGAGTTATCAAACTCGAAAGACATCACATGTGACAATCCCAAATCACAAAGATATATGCCACATGCCCACTATTTATCAAAACATCACACATTATTTTAAAATTGTATTTCAAAAAAAATCGATCTTGGTGGGTGTACACTCTCCCATGGCCTTCCATAGATCCTTACACATGCATATCCGCCTGTTAAACAAGGAACCCATCCCCTTTAACCATTAACCATCATCGTTCATATACATACACATGCATGTGGTCACTCATGGAAATACCAAATTTCAAAACAAAATTTTTCCAATTTATAGAAAAAAATATTTAACCCCACACATTCGACTTTTTAATTCACATTCAAATTAAAAAACCATAAAACTGTATGAAATTCCACTAACCACTAAGTAAATAAGAATAGAATATTCAATCTACACACACCATTCCATTTTATTTTCTTTTATTTAAAAAATATAGATCCCATTATTTCCATCAAAAACCCAATTCATCTCATACAGAATATCTCATCTATTTCAACATATCCCATTACATCAAAAATAATTTAGTAACAAATAGATTTTGATACCTTTTTTAAATAGGATTCCACTTTCCAAAGAAATTATTTCACAAGATCTATATTTTTTATAATATTTAAAAAACTAAATTTTTAATAAACACATTCCCAGTTTACTTGATAGTTCATTTCATAAAAATCCATTTTATTATAATGTCTTTCTCAAAGATAATTCTAAAAAAACCATTTCCCCTTTTCAACCATCAAATTAATACCACTTTCAAATCCCGTTTTCACTACTTCAAAATATGTTTTTTCAAAACAATATCCAAAATTTGGAAAACACCAAAACAATTCTCGACCAGAAACTAGTGTTTATAGGTTACTTGACCTAATGGTTGGTAGAAATACGATGATCACACCATTGACACAGATAGTATTTTAAAACCTTGTATGTATCTCCACATGGTTTCCCAAGGGCTATTAGATTACTGAGAGAATTATACCAAATTTATTTTCATTCCCAAACACACACAAAAACCCATAAGAACCAAAGAAAATGAAAAAAACAAAACATCAAATGGATTCTAAATTCCTTCAGTGAGTTTTGATGGGTTGGAAACCTAATCACAACCAAAACCAAAAGCCCAAACACTTCTACCTCCCTTCTATCAAAACTCATCCAAAATATCATAAAACAAAAATTTCTATAACCTTATCTGATACCATTTTTTCATGAACCAATCCTGGGATCCATCTAACCTGACAGCCGACCTAGTCCATGGAAAGGATCCAAGGGCATTCTTGATCCCCACATGGTGGAAACTAGTTCCTGGGTGTCAATTTTACATCATGGGAATAATTTTACCTATTTATTTAATCATAAAACCCCACTAAATGTATAAAATAATAATTATTAACCATAACCAAACAATGTACATAAAATTCAGATTCAATGTTTTTCAATCTTTACCAAAACTAAAAGTACAATAATAGAATTGGAAAACACACAATAACCCAACACCTATGTATAATAAGAGGAAATCATACTCAATAAACCACCATTGGAACCTAAAAAGAGAATACCACTACTAGCCCAAACCACCATCACAAACCACCTTTCCCATACCTGAGTCAAATAAACAAGTCTAAATCCACCAAATGGTGTAAGTAGTGTGTGATCCAATTCCCAGTAGGATGCCACCCAATAAACAAATTCAATTTCAAAACATTAAAGAAAAAATAGACATTTAAACTTCCTTTAAATCATTCAGATCAAGCCTAAGAATAAATTTTAATGAAAACATTTTTAAAGGAACACACTATTAAAGAAAATCCCATTTTCAAAAAAATATTTCTTAAGATATAAATACAAAATAAATTCTACTATATTCCAATGTCTATCACATTATCACATAGGGTTCATGTCACATGATATCACCATAGGAAATCCCAAAGGGTAATCTGAATTGATTAAGTCACAAGAATCTCATACCTTGGTGAAAGGTGGAATGCAAACCACAACCATCATCTTTCTCATGCACAATCCATTGGGAGGGGACACCTGAGTAGCCTAGCGGTATCAAATCATCATCAATGTTTTTTATTGTTTCAATTTTCAATCTAGATAAGTGAAACCAGGACTATACACTTTCTTATCACTAGAATACTAGACCTAGTTAGCCCACCTATATACTTTCCATTCCCTTGTGTTCAAATTTTCAATTCACAAATCACATAGATCACTACATTCATACGCACACATTCCAAACAATATGAATATACATGATCAATTTCCATTTCCATATCCAAAACCATTTCCATGTAAAAAAAGACACTAAAACCATTTAAAATAATCATTCACACCATTCATGCATTTTATAAAGTCACTTACAGAAGTTAAAAAGTATATTCAATGAGCATAAAAAAGAAGCATTCACAAAATCCTACCCATTTCTTTTATAAAATAAACTTTCATTCCAAATGAAACTCAAACCCCTTTCAAATAATTCTTCATGCCACTTAAAATTTTTATCAAACACCTTTCACCCTTTATAAAACAAAATTAAGAGGCACGTTATGGGTTCAAACATGAGACAAAACCCATTTCATTTGAAACCCCATTTTTTAACATAGATGAACCTTAAATCATTTTAAAAACAAATTTTGAACCTCATGAACAACACATTAAATAATAACATGAAACAATTCAAGCGTATTAAACATATAAAATAATGTTTAAACATGAAACTACCTACCACAGATGGAAGTACTTTTTGAAAATTAGTGATAAATTTTAACCACACATCAAGAAAAAACATTTAAAGTAAATATTAAACATTAAACATAATTATTGACCATTAAAGACCAACATTTAGCCCTAAATCAGATAACCAACCTTTTGAAAAAAAACCCCCCATGGAAAAAAGAAAAAAAACCCCTAGAAAATAGGAAGAAACCAATAATAGTGGGCCTTAATTGAAGAATCTAGGGGGAACCACACTAAAACATCTACAAAAATGGAGTCTGAGGGATAGAAGAGGCAGGAGTAGGTGCACATAGGGTTATAAATCCCAAGTGGAAAAGACAGGGGTGGATTTTTGGTAAAAATGCAGATGGAAAATGGTAAAATTCCGAATTTTAATGACCTGGATAGTCTTTATGGTTAGGACGCATGGTTTTACAAACTATTTGGTCACCACTATCCACTAGGGACATGTCTCTGGGTTAGTAACATGGTTGGAAAAACCATGCACTAACCATGCGATTCATCTCTATCCAAAAAATACCTTGGCAGATGGTTTCTTGGTAGAGGTCCACATTTTCCTCTAATTATGCTCTAACCATATACCACCTACTATTTGTCAAAAAACTAAAATTTTCACAAATAATATAAAATATGACCCAAGGGGAAAGACCTAAACCAAATATAAACAAAATAGATGCCTGAAGAATAATGCCTGTCACACCAAAAACATGAGAGTAATATCAGGATCCAAAAATGAATTGGTGTAAATGATGAAAATGAAAAAACCTTGTGTGATAGTGGTTTATTATTAAAAAAAATGTAGAAATGGTAAAAATTAATTTAAAAGTATTTTCACAAAGTGTAATATAACTTCCATTCATAAAAAAATAGTTTTTTCAAAAACCTGTTTTTTTCAAATGATTTTTAATATCATTTCTATTCTACTGATAACCAGTGTGTACTTTTTATAAATGTTTAAGACATATAACTTTAATAATTTGTTTATTACTTTTTATACTAAGAAAGGTAATGGTTAGGTTATAATTTAATACTATATTTAGATCATTTAGACTTGGGGTTTCATGTTCGGAAAGCTATTTATTAGTTTGAATTTAATTATAAGAAAATATATCATGATGTCTAGGGGTTGCACATTTTTGTAACCATAACTCATATTTTATGAATTTAACTAATATATTATCTTTCCTAATAGTTTTTAATATAAACCATATATTATTCTTAGGCTCCTCATGAATTTTTAAATATATAGAATATTATTAGTAAATAACACCACAAAATTATCAAGGAAGTCCTTAAAAACACTATACATCAAAACCATAAATATGGAATGTTTTTTAGTCAATAAAAATAGAATAAAACAATGTAATAATTTTGATATCATGTTCTAAAGGTGGTATTTTGTATATCTTCTTTATTCACACTCAATAGATGATGCCCTGATCAGAGGAAAATCTTGGAGAATAATTGATCCACATGAAGCTAGTCAAACAAATTGTAAATCCTTGAGAGTGGATATTTTTATTTTAATATGATCTCATTAAGATATATATAGTAAATTCATAGCTTCATAATTATATTATTATTTTCCATGAAGAGAATAAGTTCTACCCAAGGAGACACACTCGGGCAAATATAACCCGTCTCTAAATGATCTTGATGTTTCTTCTTTGATTACTCTAACTCAAAATATTCTATTCTATATAGTATATTGGATATTATCATGGATCTTGATATAATTTAAATTGATAACTATTAATCTATTTCTATTGGAGGTATAGATAAATCATTAGTAAATACATAAAAGTATTCACGAACAATGGGTACATCTCTTATCTTGGTATATTCTCTTTATTTTTCATGTTCACCAATAATTTCAATACAGAAGACAATATGAGATGGTTATTGGAAATAATTTTTCTGGTATATCTATACATTGAAAATAACAATGGGTTTTCCCAGAAATTTACTTACATTTCTAGTTATCTTTGAATTATTCTTGGAAAAAAATCCATCCCAAGTATTATGTCAAATTTCACCATTAGAAGAACCAATAATATTGTAGAGATATTACACAAAAAAAAATAATAGGTGAATCCCTATATACCATTGATTCATGGATAGTTTCTCTATGATTTTCTACTAATAATTATACCATTAGTTTTTCATTCTTAACATTATGTTATTTACAAACATGAATGAAATAAAATAATTTTTAGAACTAGAATAATTTAATTTACTTAAAATATTTGAGTATATAATTAGTGTACCAGCTAAAAAACCATTTGGAGCCTATATTAAATGCATCATGATTTTGAATTCATTAACTTTACTCTTTATCACATGATAATGTTGAAGGTGGTTACCATCCATTATATTCCAATTTGGACATTGATTAGAGAAATTTCTATTCTCCCCACACTTGAAGCATTTTATGGAAGGTTGTTCTTTCACCATCTTCCCTTTTTCATCAGAATTGAATTTTTGTGTATTATCATATTCATGATAGTTTTTAGTTATATATAAATCTCTTATAAACTTCTATAACTCTCTACCTCACTCTAAATAGTTCATCAATTCATTTTACCACATTTTTTGTACATGGGATCTCTTACATCATAACACCTGGACTCTTTCAGTAAATTTACTCCATATATTCCTTCTTGTCATTATATTCAAGAGTCTAATGGGTATCTAAAACTGAATTTTAACTTTTATTTTACATCATAAAATCTCTCCATATTTCCCAACATCTCAAATAACCAATTTTTCTATAGTTTTGGTCTCATCCCTCCAAATAATTGATTGATCTTACCATCAGAATCAATGAAAAAGATTGAAACATATAATACATGAATTGTAAACTTCATCTCATAATATCCTACTAATTTATTTTCTATTTGTTTCAACTCAATTATTTCACTCGACACCATGGTTTGAAGGTTATGAGAAAAATACTTTTTTGAAGTCTTCTTGTTCTATCGATTCCACTTCATCCCTTATATTTGTGTTCTTGATCAATGTACACCACTGATCAGATTCTCCCTCTAATATATATACTTTCAATATAAATTTCACATGTTTAGGAAAATTAACTACATAAAATATCTGTTATATAGTAATAATCCATTTTTATTTGATTATTGGATCATATGTTCCACTAAAAAATGGTGGTCGTTGATTCATCAAAGATTCAACTTCTACTTATTCCTTCCTTACTAAATTCAAAAACACCACATGTTTTTTGTTGTTTTTCATGACCTGGTTTAACTAATTCATCATCATTAGGATGTTTTCAACTCTAGATTTTCCTATATTTTTAATTTCATATTCTCATTGTCTATTTCAATCATTATTTAAATGAGTTGTTCTATTCCCATAAATTTTCATTGAAGAAGAGAACCTAAGTGAGAAATTTGTTACTATTGTTAATATTATAACAAAAATAATAATGGAAATATTAATCTTAATATATTATTTGATCAAGGTGATAGTATTATATATCTCAATATTTATAAAAAGTGTGCATTACCTATGTATCCCTCATAAGTTTTTGTAAAAAAAATGTGATCAACCTATGTATATCCCCCAAGACTGTCAAAACAAGTGTATAGTATGTTCGTATTCACCATACTACAAAATGAAGTCTAGGATATTCCTAACCAACCCTTTTCAAGACTATAACCCTTGGATGAATATATTTTAGAACCACATCCACTTATAGTATCTATATTGGGATTTCATTATGGGTAAACCATTTTCTTTATAATTCAATAAAATTTAAGGTAGTATTTCAATATATAGACGTATCTCTAGTGTTCCTACTACTATTTTTCTAGTCCTAATTTCCAAAAATAAATAATCCTTTCCTATAATACTAGTTGCGACATCTGGCCTTTTTGATACATGACTATTAACATAATTCCTTAACAAAATATTACATTAATAACTTTAAATAATCATTTGAGGTCAAGAATCTAAGAAACTAGGTACATAATACATTAATTACATAATGAAAAAATAAATCTAAACATTATTTAATCCTTTTAAAAGTATCTTTTCTTATTCTTCCTAGGTCACCTCACTGCAAGTAATTTCCTAAATACCTATATCAATAGAAATGGGTGAGCATAAAGCATGGAAAATTCCAAAAAAGGAAACTTAACATGAATGATAATTAAGGATAAAACAAAAGGAATAAAATAAGAAAATAGTTATAATTACCTGATAAATAACATGGAAATGTGGTTACAACATTAAAATGAGTCATTCATAAGAATATCACCGAGGTTTATCACCAAGTTATCTTAAAACATAATTACTAAGTTTATTCACTAATGTATCATAAACATGTATCCTGATGGATTTTTTATTTTTTCAATGCATTAGATTGATATTATGGAACACACATAATATTTCAAAATTCATTTCTTCCACATATATCATAAGAAAACATTTCAATAATAATTTGTATGAAATTATGAATTAGTTTCATGTAAAATTCATTAGTTTTGTAAAATGATTAAATAATTGAGAATCAAATCATTTTAAACGCCAGAGAAAAGAATTTTATATTCATTTTTTAATTCCCAAATAAAATAATAATATTTAAATCTATGTGAAAACCATTAATATATAATTATTTTGATTATTCACTACATATTAATATTTCTTGTAAAAATTAAAAAATTCATGAAACCTATTCAACACCATGACAGGTATATGATGTGGATTAAGAAAAGGTAATAATGGGAGATAATAAAGGTATATCAATGATAAAATGTTATTTCTTATTAATGGGGTAATAAAAATTTTATACAATGAATATAATTCAAAATTATAAGACATTCCAAAAAATAAGTTCCTGAATGAAATATAAGAGGAAGAGAGTTCCCATACCTAAAAGAGTTGCTTCATAGAACTTGAGTATGGAACCATAAGACCTTAATGAAACCTTTCAAGGACTCTTTGGGAGTTACAATTACTAGAACAACATGGATAATTATTTTTGAGTGGATAGGAATGGTGGGGTTGGGGGGTATTTATAGTAAAAGTGGAGGAATTGTTTAGTATTTTATTCATATTGGAATTGGAATTCAAGGATGTAGAAAACAAAAAACCATTGTCTTACCCCTATTTTTTCTCATGTTTTTTCAAAAATTAATTCATGTTATTTAATATTTTAATCCATTATAACTAAAATCAAATTTTTATATTATTTTTTCCATAGAAAACTAAATTTTCTACAAAATATAGTATTAAAAATCATTTTTCCATTTTACAATTTAGAAAGTCACTAATATGTTTAGAAATTTATTAAAATACCTAATATTAATAAAATGATCAATTTATAGTCGTGGTTTGAGTTCTTTAAATTATTCTATTATTATTATTATAATATATTAATGAAGTCCTAAAACATATTAAAAACACAAAAACATATTTTTATTATTCACTAAAGATAAATTATTTTAAAAAATTCTAAAAATTTAGCCCTAAAATAATTTCAACATGATGATTATAAATGTAATTTTTTTATCTAAATATTTTCCTAAATATGATAACTCTATCTTTTAAATGAAAAATATGTATCTCTCAAAAAATAAATAATTTTACAATATTGTCAACTTTCTAACATTTATAAAAATAACCTATGAAATTATAAAATTATATAAAAATTATTATTAAATAAAATATTGTTTTATAATAAAAATTCAAGAAAATTAGTTTTATTTAGTGTTCTTAAATTAGAAACATGTATGTATTTTTGTAAAAAAACAATTATGTTTTTTGGTATTTAAAACTCTATTTATCAAATTTATCTAACATTCATGTGTATTTTAGGAAATAAAATAACACTGATAATTAGATTGAAGAAATAAATTATTCATTTATACAATAGAAAATATATTTTTATAATACTAAGATCTAGATACATAACCTCTTATTACACAAGAAAATTCCTTAATTGTACGGTGAGTGGTGGTGGTGGTTTCATGGTATGGCTCGCTAATGTAAACCTAGTTGGTATATAAGCTAACTTGAACTTCTCCCATAGTTGATTTTGGTCAAGCATCACTTGTTATAACTCTACGTGGGAATCTTCATGAGAAACCCCAAGTGAATCTACCTCACTCTAATGTTCTAAAAAAGGGATTCAAAAGGCATTATTAATTGGTTGAGGCCATCATTTCTGCTTTATATATCAATCTTCATTCATCATTACCCTTTGTAAAAACCACTTATATTGGTAAAACTATTACCAATTTTCATAATACTTAATGGTTATATCAACCAATTTTCATATTTACCAATGGTTAGGTAACAATCAGATACCAATGGTCACTTTGACTTTGATACCCTATATATACTCTATCATTCATGAATATTTTCTATTTCATACCCAAATATTTTTTACAATTCCTTTGATATTATATATCATATTCCTATCATTACTTTTTCTTATAATAATTTTTATGGAAGGTTTAATCTTTCTTGATCAGTTCATTCTTGAGGAGTATACCATTGCATTGTCACAATTTTTGGTTTTTATATCCTTGTATAAGTCTCAACTATAGTATTCAGTATTATTACTTGAAATGTATATTATTTTGTAAAAGTATTTTTATAAACATCAATTGTGAAATGTAATAAAATATTCATTATAAAAAAGGCTTCTATTATAAATCAGAGAAGAAATTTTCAGGTTGTTATATCCATAACTCATCAATCACTAGCAGGTACCAAGCCCCAACATGATCCTTAAATTAAAATTTATACCCATGTAATAGGGAACAAGATCAGGGTGTGAATACAACGCAGTCATCCACCACCAAAAATTTCCATAAAACATACATTATAATCAAGTAAATTCACAGTTTGATAATCTCATAAGTAGATGTATACATTAATTTGAATTAATTTTAAAGTATTTATACCCACAAGTACAAAACAACTTCCTGGGTGTGACCATGCCAACATCTCATGTTCTCTCAAATGGATATATCATTACTTACTATTATAAGGGTCATTAAATTGGTTATGTGTCCCTATAACATAACCTAAATAGTATGAATAACATCCCCATTAATACTAAAGTTTCAATACATGGGTAGTTCATCAAGATATCATTAACACATCATTGGGGATCATTTACCTAAGCCAACATATATAGGGAGGAATCACATCCCATTAGAATCATTAGTATGTGTCTTATAATTCATTGCAATAAAAATAATCTGAAGAGGGATGAGAATCCCTAGTCATGCACATATCACATGAGATGGAATCACATCCCACAAGTTTCCAGTTTTATGTAGTATTCATATACCCATACTTGGAAGTATCACAACTTGTGAAATAAATCCCACTTCCAAGGATACCAAAAATTACTCGGATATAGCGTCACATCATTGAAACTACCCATGACACATGGTAAAATCATTACATGACATTTTGGGCATTATATACCCCAGTAATGGGTATATCATCTTTGTCTTAATATCATCATAATATAGGAATTTTTTCACTCATCATATAACATATTATAAGTGAAAATTTATTCCTATACCTTATCCAGTAACATGATTAGAATGTCATCCCATGCCATAGGTGTCATTATTGTAACTGGGAACATCACCCCACGGTATACCAGTAGATAGAAAGTGGGTCTATTATCTCTTAACATAATAATATTAATGAAATTGGGAAGCATATACCAATCCATAAACTTATCGAATACTGGGAATTACATCCCTAGTCACATCATTGTATTGTAAGTGTGATATGTGGCTCATACCATATGTCACAATATCACATTGGTCAGGTTCTCCCATAACTTACGCAACATCAACACAATTTGTAATGTCATCCTAGTCCATGAGTAACAAAAATGTTATTATACATGTTGTCCCCCACCCAAACTAACATACTAGGAAAAGTAATATCATACCCCTCATAGTATTGACAATAAAATAAGGAATAACATCCAATAAAATAATAAAAAATTAGCATAACAAATATCTAAAAAAGATATATATAAGAAATTCACAATGATATTAGAATTTTTTAGCTCATTTTAAGTCTATTCAGGGTCGACCCTCAAATGACCAACCAATATCCAAAGCCAATACTAAGGTATATCCCACTTAGTTAATATAAATGAGAATGGATAGGAACAATCACCCCATTCATCATGCATATGAGACAAAAAGTTAACCAAAAATCACCAATGTTCCATTCATGTGAACAAAAAATTTGACCTCACATGATCACACATATCTCCTACACTAAGGAGGCTAAGGGAATTTTTTTTTAGGTTAACTATGTCAATATTAACCAAGTAGACATCCATTTTTGGTTATAGAGTCTATTATTCCAAAAACAACAATTTTTCATCATGGGATTTGGTGGCCATGGCATCAAGGAACACCAAAATTAATTCCATCCATAATCCTATTAGCTCACAAGTTGTGAAATGAATTAATCCATTTTATTGATTATATATATATATATATATCAATTAAAAACATCCCCTATGTCAAAGGTGACAAAAATACATGTGATCAATGTCCTATGTATCATAACATAATTCAATGAAATTCCCATCAAGTCATATGTTTAAAGTCCAATAAAACTTAATTAAATCACATGGACATATTTTCTCAACACATAAATAATATCATTAAGTGGGTCCATAATGGCCCTATATATGCTTACCCAACTCATACAAGTCAGAGGGAATAAAATTAAATTTTTTAGGTCAATCTAACACGGTTGGTGAGACTGCATATCCCATTTCTTGTGAAACAATGTATAAACCACTAGGGATGGTTAAGGACCACCTAACTCAAAATGGTGTTAAAAATTGAGTAAATCTCAACCGCCGTCGCTTATAATTTTTCAAACCTGATCAACTCCAACTGTCATCGGCTAACCTCATCATACCCTAACTTCATCAAAAATTCATTTTTGATTGATAATAAATTATTCGAATTAATTTAAAATTTTAGTTCAATTATAAATAATCAATGGATAACTTATTGGAAAGTGTAATGAAATTGAAATATTTGGAAATGATGTATGAAACACTCTTGGAATTCCTCCAAAATCACCACAATAAAGATCCATAATACCCATAATCATTTCCTCAATAAATTCACTTTTAATTTAATGAATAGCCTAAAATAAATTATGTTGTCTGTTTTCCATAATAAAAGTTTCATGAAATCATGATTTTTCATCATCATGTAAACTCCTATAGATTAAAAGGACTAAGGGCTTATCAACCTATACTGAATCAACCATTCTATAATAGAATTGATATAAGAACTCTAATGCTAACTCATCTAAACATAATTTATGGGGTAATAGGATGAATTAGGGAAATTAAAATTAAGGAAATCACCATAATATAAGAAGAAAAAACCTCCTAATCATCTAGGGTAAAGAGGAAAAGTGGGGGAGGAGGAGGAGAGGGAGAGAGAACTAGCCTCCCTTATCTCTATGATTACCAAAATCAGGGAAAAAAAGTTTGATCCTAATTAAAAATAGGATATTTTCTAATTTTACCCCAAAAACATCCCAATATTCCTCTAGATTGTTGTTACCCTCACCATACTTTTGGTGATACCACCATTATCTAGATGGATTAGGTAGTGGTGGGATACCCCCACTACCGGGCCCAACAAAAAACTATTGGAAATCCAATATTCTTATAACACCAATCAGGTTTCTTATGGCCCATATATAGACTTATTATGGGGTGGAAATATTCTAATATCTTATTTAATAGAATTTTGGTGTCCTATATCAAGGTTATAGTGGCTTTCTACTATAACCACAAAGATCAGTTTCCTCTACCAACACCTGAAATCCTTATTCATATATCTTTCTTTGGGAAAACCATCTCCAAAACATCATTTTGAAATTTTAATATGAATAAAAAACTGAAATTCTCTATCAAAATCCAAAAAATACTATTTTTATTGGTTATAAACTCATTATAACCTAGATTTCATATGCCTATACTTATATGAATCAAGGAGGGCGTTAAAACATTCGATTTTTTGTATACTGGTTTTCGTAAATCTAACACCATTAAATAATTTTATAAGACAATGAGATATGTTAAATATATTTATATCAATTATAAAATTATTCATCTATGTCACTATGACTATATCTTGTATTATATATAATATTAATTTTGTAAAAAGGATAAAATATGTCATACTTTCATATAGAAATTGATGAATCATGATTCATGAATAAATAAATTTAATTCTATAGAGAATCATTTCAATAAAAATATTTTGAGGATTTTATTCTAGTTTCCTATAAAATTAAAATTTAAAATATTATTATATTCCTATAGAAAAACAAAGTAGATAAAGGGATATTCTATAAAATACAACAGTGATGTGTTGAAGAAATATCTAATAGATTCAATAGAATATATGTCCTTTGATTTTTCACATCCCAAACTATCTTCAAATTATGGTAATATGTGTTTGAGATTATCTACATATAGATTTAATCTATTCATCACATTAATTATCACTTAGTTTATATATATAGTTATTTTTATCTCTTAATATCATCTCTATGGATTAGTATACAAAAAAATAAATTCAAAATTTTGATTATTATTAAATAAATAAAAATACCTATATATAATATTGATGTACATATTCATCCTATTAAATAATAATTCTAATTGTTATGGGATAGGTTTAAATACATATGATGCAACAACTAAAAAAATTAATAATGCATTAATCTCTAATGAATACAATTTGTGATTTCTCTTGATTAAAAAATTTATTTGGATAGAATACTCACATTATTACGGTATGTATAGGTCATATATTTTATTTCAAATATATAAGTCTACATTATATAAAAAAATTTCTTCATTTTTAATCATTTATTCTGAGACATGTCTCATGGATTTTATTTTAAAATTTTATACCTTAATGGATAAACTGATTTGAGTCCCCCTCTAAAATTATTATCTGGATTAAAAAATTGACACAATTATCTACTTTTTTTACATGATTGTTGACATACCATTAGTTTATAAAATATTATAAAATAGTTTATACCTCATTATATGTAATTATATTATTACAATGGAATAAACATTAATTTTTTTCAAAATTACATATTACAAATTGTTAATATTATATTACAATCTTAAAATTATGACCATTGAGAATAAAATGTGTCAAAATGTAGTATTTATAATACACAACTAGAATATTAATTCAAAGTATCTTGATAATTCTTTTGATGATTTTGAATAAATGAATATAATGTATGATCTATAGAACAATTCTATTTTTAAATATCTTGTTGTGATTTTTAGATTGAAAACCCAAGAAAAAGATATATTCCTTTGATGATTTAAAGATATAAAAGTACCTAACAGGTATTCATGTAACATTTCATGAGGTGTTGACATAAAACATCATAGGTTTCATGTACTGATGAATAATGACTTTTATATTTTAATAGAGAAATTTCTACCATTAGAATTGTATACCTTATTACTTTATAAAATAACAGAAGTCATAATTTAGTTTTCATGTTTTTTTACAGCATTTTGAGAAAACTCTATACCAAATTGTACATTGAAAACTATATAAAATATATTTTAAACACTATTTAATAAGTAGATGATATTTCTAGAATCATTTTTCACTTAGATAATTTATTAGATTATGTATTTGAACATGGAATCTAAATTATTTTCACTCACACACTAATGATGGATGTTTCTGGAGACGTAATAACATTTTAAAATTTTATCATTACTAAATTATATTTTTTAAACTCATCAAATATAATTCTTATTATGTTCGTTACTTTTTTTACTTGCCTAGGAAATTTGAAGACTTATATAAAGAACAAATCACACACAAAAGGCACTATTGAATATGGTTACTTATAGGTAGTATGTCTTTCCTTATAGTAGTGGTATTTAGTTGGTATTGATATGATATTAAATCGAGTTATACATACTAATAAAAACACAAATCATATTAAATCCATTATTAAATCAATATTATTTTCTATATTAGTTTTACCAGTTGAAAAAATATCTTCATTTTTACAAACACATATGAATTTTATTCAAGAAAAAGTATTTTTTTTCTTACTCAATATTCATATTGTAGATACTTTTATTTAAAGAAGTAAAAAAACAAAGAGATGACTTCAAATTCAAACACAAAATTAGAAAGAGAAAAAAAATATTAACAATGAATTATTTATTGAATGATATTTCATGTATGTTTATAATTATTTTTATATATGTAATAGGTTTATAAATATATTTTAAAAATAATAATATTATATATAAATTAATTTAGATCCTGAATTTTACTAATTGATCTGAATAATCATATAATTTATTGTCCTCAGCTTGAGGAAATTGGAAGAAGTCTTGGATATTCGATTCATATAATATTAATGGCTTCAAGTTTCATATATTTTTTCAAAAACTGAGGTTGAAAACACAAAAACAGTGACATATTCAAAAAATTCATAGAGTTGGGATATTATTTAAATTTGATAAGAATTATTGAATTAAATTAATATTAATATTTTTTTGAGTTATTTAAATGAAAGTGGTTTGATATCTATTAGTGTATAATGAATGATTTATAATAGTTAAATTGTTTTAATATAAATAAATTTATAAATACAAGTAAGTGAGAAGAATTTGATTCATATATTTTAGATTTTGTGAGAAAAATGATATATTAAATTGATGATGGATTTGAAAAAGTTTATGGTTATGTATTACATATGAAATCGATGGAAATCCCATTAAGATTGATTCATCCACCTCTATACTATCAAGACCCTTTTGTTATAATTATTTTTATAGATTTTAATGTCTCTAAAACCCTACCCTATATCATATAGATTAAAAATAGAGATAATGGTTTCTAGAATATGGTGACATATGAAAATCAACTAGTCAATTTCGTTTCATGATTGAAATTTGGCCACTTTGATGATCTCAGTGAGGAGGTTTACCTAAAAGAACACATTTCAAAATCACTATTAGGATGAATTAAATATGAATTAAAAAAAGAAAACTTTATTATCCTATTAGTGTGAAATGTACCACTACATCTTGGAAAGAAATACATAGGGTTTTATCTTAGGATGTGTCTAGGAATCATGTTAGACTGTCAAAGAATAATCAAGATAAACCCGAGGAAACATATTTTGCTAGATTTTGGGATTCTATTCATGATGTATGAACCACCCCTTAGGAGAATAATTACAAATAAATTAATCATTATGATGAATCAATCAATGACAAATAATAATAATCTCTCCATATTGAATCAAACTGTTCACACAATAGATCTCAAAAGGGTGAAAATCATTGGTGGATTCAAGTTCTTTTATCACCCCACACCCTAAAAAGACCCAAAAACGTATGGATCAATATATAATGAAGATACCTATTGTGAAAAAATTCATAAGAATTTATATTGAGGATAATAATTACATTAAACTTATAATAATTGTGAATAATCCTCCCTTTTCCTCATTTGAACCATCATTTAATGAATTATCCTATATTGAATAATCTACTATGGATAAAGATGTTTCTAATATCAGTATTTAAAATAAAATTATCAATTTGGGTATCATAGAGTAAATTTACTCATATATTTATGAGTATAATATATTATATTTTAATAGATATAAAAGGTATAAATTTATATTAATGACTATCTTGTTCTTAGGGTGTGCATGTTTTGTAAAATTGTGTCAGAATTTGTTAAGAATCCCATTTTTGGGTTTTGGAATACCCTGGGGGGATAATTGATCATGATAATTTCATTATTATAATTGATACATGATTTAGATTCAATTCTATCTTTACTTATATCTAATAGTTAGGGTTGTGAAAATATGGAATCTTAAAATTAGTTGTTTTTTAAATCCAATTAGAAATTTCCTGTTTCTTTTTTTGATATGACTTTCTTTTTATTATAGTTTCCCTTTAAATGCCTTATTTTAGATGGATCCACAAATCTATATTGAATGAGGACATACTATTTTTTTGTTGGGTGGATTCTTTTATGACGATATTTCTATTTTCCGGGATGTATATTGAATCTTAGTTCCATCACTGGTATGGATGCACCTACCCATCTATTTTTAC
The DNA here is from genome assembly GCA_963277665.1 of Viscum album. NCBI lineage: Eukaryota > Viridiplantae > Streptophyta > Magnoliopsida > Santalales > Viscaceae > Viscum > Viscum album. Next base: position 774,372,371 of record OY728148.1, read on the forward strand.
ACCAATGGGAGCCCATTTGTGCCCATGTAATGGAAAAAATTCACTTTTCAGCCTAAGATTGTGGAATCTTGGAGCTATTTGATTGTTGAGAGTGTTATATCTTGAGAGATTGTTTCTACTAAAATCTTATGTACCTTTTTTTGGTTTTGGAACTCCTTTTTTACTCATGTGCGGATGAACTCCTTCTTATACTGACACTTATTTACCTTATCATTCCTTTACAACATTGTGACTCAATAACTTCTTATTATTTCAATGATCTCATTCTCACATTAGTATAAATCTATATATTATTATTAATGTGATTTTGAGGTGATTCACTACTGATCAAGATCCCTAATCTGAGCTACATTTTTAACCTATTGTTATTGTGCTACTAGGAATCTTGGGAACTCATTATGAGTCTAAATTCTATAAGTGGTGCTTATTTCAGACATTTATGAGGATTGACAATTATATAATTTGATTTTATAATTGGTCATCTAGATTACTCTCTAAAAATGGTTTGGGGGATTTATGGTCCATTTTCACTAAATTTTATATTGTTTTAATCATGATAAACCATATACATTATCCTATACTGATTTTTTTATAATAAATTTTTTAGGGTGTATGAGTTGGTCCTCCAACTCATATCTCATACTTTTTCTAATCTATTCTGATATCATGTATGCATGTTGGTTTCATGTTGGTGGTCCTCATCTATCGTGTTCTTTATTTCTCCTTACATGGTTCGTTTGTTTTTATACCCTGATAAACTATTAAGGTGGTTACATGAAAATATGACAATTCTGTTCTTCCTCAGTGGATGTGGTGAATAAATATTTTAGTGGTTTCTTTTAGTGGATACAATGTTGTTAAATTTAAGTATCTAACTATATTTCAAGGTCTGTGCTTTGATAACTGATGTGTGTAACAGGTTCTTAAGTATTAATTTTAATTTGGATGCATTGACTTTCATTTTCTCAATGATTGTTCTATTTTTTCCATATTGGTTACTTATGGTAGTTCTCATATTATCTATTTTTTCCAATGTGAGTGGATTTTCTATCAAATGGTGTTATGAGATCATGATTAATAGTGATAGTGGTCATGGTATTCAGTTTTGAGATAATTAGGTTGAACGGTTTTGTAATTTTTGTGTATGCTGATAAAAATGGATTATATTAGTTGTAACTTGTATTATCCATGATTTGAGTGACATTGACCCAAATTCTTGACTCGATCATCCCCAACCATCAAACATGTTTTTTCAATATTTAATTTTCAGTTATTTTCTTCTAGGATCCTTCATCACGTTTCTTTCTTTGAACATCTTTTTTTAATTGTATTTTTTTAGGTTCCCACTAATCTATCAAAATTAATTTTTATTCAAAAATATGAAAAAGGATTAGAAGAATAAAATTATATGATATGGGTGATGAAATTGAATATTGTTATACTGAACGTGAACCCCACTAAGAAGAAATGATTGGACTATTTATCTATGATGACATTTAAATTATTAGTTATGCAAGTGAGTGAGGATTACAACATTATATTAACTATGGACGAAGACAATCAATGATGAATGAAACTATTATATATTTGATCATCTTTTAACATTCTTGGTAAATCATATTAATTTACTATAATAAAATAGATATAAATTTTAGATTTTAGAATATAGATCTTTCACCATAATTTTTTTGTAATTTTAATTTCAAAAAAACTATTCAAGTTTATATTGCACACTCTTTTTCGTGAATAAATTAATGAGGAAAACATTCACTCTGAAAGGTATAGAGGAATGTAATCGTGTAATTTTGGTAAAATAAAACTATTATTTATAACATTTTGTTTACTATTAAAATATGGACATATGATAGATAATATTTATTTTGGTATTTTGAACTTTATTATTATCATATAACATTTTTATAGACTAACTAGTTTCATACTTATTTATATTTTAGGAATAATGTCAGGAAATAAATAGTTTATAGAAATTAGTCAAGGAAGAGAATAAGATAACACTTTGACTCCTTTAGTTAATGTTTCTAATATATGTGGTATGTTTCCTCCAACTACATATATTCTGACCACTAGTATAGGGAAGCAAATGGATGTGACTACTTGGGAATTAGGTTAGCCAACTAATGAGAAGGATTTGATGATTCATATTTTGTCACCTATACAATCATGAGGGTATGTTTGGTTGTCCATTATTTTTATATATTTCACTATGAATAAATTATTTATTACGTCGTACTATAATCTATTAAAAATATTTTTTATTAGATATAAATAATCAAAGAAAAATAAACATGGAAACTAAGGATGTTTTAATTTGATGAATTCAAGGGTTTTTGTGGCGTTTAACATTTTTAATGAGAATATAAATGATATAAAATGTATTTATATGAATTTTTTTGTATTAAGAATTTTTTCCTACAATCCTCTATATCACATATCATGATTGGGAGTTTATTTTAATAAATTATAAAAATAGTGACTTTGATAATAAAATAATGGGAAAAAATAATTATTGATAAATTGTTAATTAATTTCATAACACTATATGGAATTATATTCTAGTAATTTATAAAAAACATATTTATAGGTATTTTTCCATTTTATTGTGGATGGTACCATTGTGCATCTATAGACCTTGTAAAATTTTGGGAAATTAGAATTATTGAAAGTATAGTATATGAGAATGTTTAGAGATAACTAATTAATCCTCTACTAGATTTATGATAAAATACCATAATGGATGTGTAGATCATGGTAGAAGTCACTTGGGGTAATTTTTTACTCATACACACAAGGTATTTTATAATTTTATGTTATCTTTCTCCCAATTTAATAATAATATTATAATTTATATTAATAGGACCTTAATTTTTAAAAAATATATAACAAAAACATTGTGAACAAGGAGATATAGATAATCCCACAAATAGTTGGGTCTAAGAGTTTTTTTAGGTGATGGTCAAGTAAGATAATCTTGTAATTAAAATAAAACATAAAAATATGCAATATGTGTTAATTTTTATATTATAATTGTTGATTTTATACATTCATGGTATAAGAAGGGGATATTAGTCATCAAGTTGGATGAAAAAAGATGTGTTTTCATGTCTATTTAAATTCAGAAGAAAATTATGTTAATAAACCCACTCAGGTCATTAGTGTAGAAATTTTTAATTATTATTTAATTTAACCAAATTGCACAATTATTTATATTATTAAATTTTAAGGACAAAATTAAGGATTTATTTGATGAAAATATTTTATAGTCATCCTTTATTTATAATGTAATTTTTCACTATTTTAGGTAATGAGAATCCATGTATTATATGGACAAAATATTCTTTATAAAACTCATCACGAACCTTTGAGAGGTCCCCAACATCATTCAATGAAACTTATTTTCTTACAATAGCTCCCAAGAGTGTTCATATTCCATCATAATAGTAAATAATAGTAATATTTAAAAAAATGAGTAGAAGTCATGCATGATATATTAGGATGATTTATTTGTTATAGTGGGGGATGCTTTGGATACATTATTTCAAAACATGGAAAGACGTATTCTAAGGAAGTTACATCTAGGATATGATATTCTAAGAAAATAAAAATAGTGCATGTTTTTTATTTTTTTATTTTTTATTTAATATAGTCTAATTTATATTTTTAGTTCCTTTTAATATAGCCTCATGATGCTATATGTCAATAGGAAAATGAGGTGAATTTTACATATCAAGGTATAAATGGTGATGCATATATAGTTCCTAATAATTACTGATTCATTACAACTATTTATGTTTATGAAACACCAATTTTTATGTCTAATATTTATATAACTATATTTAACATAAATACTTTTATGAATATGGTTTCACACATTAACTTGTTGTCATAGACTATGTTTCAGTTGTTGTTCATATATATATTTGTAAATTATTATAAAATTATTCTATGTGTTTTTTAAAATTTCATTTATTTTTCTATATTAGTTTTAGTAAAACAAATTCTAAATAAAATTGTTAAAGTTGTATATTTTTTATGGTTTCTTGTATGGAATTAGGTCCTACAATTATTTTATATATTTTTCATAATTTTATGATTCTTGGTTTTTTAAACGACTTCTACTGTAAAGTAAATGCTATTATTTAATATGTGATTTACTAAACCACTATTATATATTATTATAAATATATTAAACCATTTCATTCTCGAAAAAACACCACAAAAATTATTTTTTATTCTTTAAGATTCTAGTAACTAAATTTCATTTTGTTTCATAAAAATACTCAATGAATCATTAATAAAAAATAAAAACACTTCTTATTATATGAAGAAAAAAATCGAATTATCTATTATTATTAATGATTTAAACCTTCATAAAATAAAAAAAATATATTAAAATGGTATCAGCTATACTTAATTTAAATATTAGAGTGGTTTTTTATAAAATTTCCAAAAATGGAACCTATTAATTACCAACAATAATATATTTAATTGTTCAATAGTCAAAAATGATAAGAAGTAGTATAAACCATTTCCTATTTACATGAAAACCCCTACTAATATATATATTTCATATAGTGAAATCTACCTCTCTATATCATCACCAAACAACATTGAAAACTATAATAATGGTATTAGTCGCCATTATCAAGCTACATCAGGTCCTTTCACTTCTTTTATGTACACATATATATTTTTCACATTCAAGAGATGTGAATTTACAAGGTATAAGAAATCTATCTTACATGGATACCACCATAGATCCTAGAAATATATTGGGTCCTAAAATACTCATATTTATATTTTGACATTTTTTTTAATATAAACATAAAACACACATTAAACATCATCATGTGCTTACTAGGTCACCTTTATATTATATTATAAATTATTTTCTCAATAATGGTATAAAATCATTGTATTTATTTAATAATTCAAATAAAAACACATGGATCAATTGAAATCATAACTAAACACGTGACCTATTGAACTCATATAATTAATATGGATAATCGTTAAACACATGTACTGCCACACACATGGAATATATTGGGAACGTATTCAAACACATCAATTTGAAAACATATATAATATTCACCTTATGGTAAAAATTAGGGCATAACAAAACTCAATGTTTTTCTTGTTCAAGGCATAGTAAAACCCATGGATCTTCTATACATTGTTGGAATTATAGAACTTTCAAACACAGAGCTCATATTATCACTTCCTAAAATAAGTATTTTAAAAATATATAATAAAATATTTTCAAATTATAACCCAATTCATTTCCCATATCATAACCAAACACATATTCATATCATAGTAAAAATCAATCCTTACAATGAAATAAAACCAAATGCATAGTCTTTTAAAAATAACATAATCATGTCATAGTGTAAAAGAATCACAAATATAAAGATATTCAATATATTTCATTATTACATAATGTTAACATAAATATTTCATCTATACTTATCAGTCAATTTCTCTTTTAAAATCATTAATCATTGTTTTACAAACACATGCTATTATCCATCCTGATGTTTCACAATTTACAACCAATTTAACATATGATATCTCTTATTTATTTACCCTATGAACTTTCACTAACATTATCTTTCCTTATTAATATAATAAAATAGTTTACTTAATCCAAAACTCATTTTATATCACTTTCCAACATTCAAACACATTATCCCCCATTTGAAATATCATTCAAATGAAAACATACCACTATAACCTAATAATTATTAAATAACTCGATATGATGTAGTTTATTAATACATTTATATAAATGAAACATAATTTACAGTATAAGAGATCATTAAAAAATGCATTTATCCCTATTAAATACAAAAATAAAATTGAAAACAATAAGTAGTTTTTATGTCACTCGAAAAAAATATATTAATTCATGGTCAATGATTTTCATCAAAAAAATTATAATTTAAAAATTAGTTAATCTATATTTAGTATGATTTCTACACCAATAACATCATTACAACATTAATATTGATTTATCACAAGCTACACTCATTGTATAATTAATAAACACACACATGAAAACAAAAATATATATATAGAAGAATAAAATATGTAATTTACTCAACTAAAATAATGTATTTCTGTAATTTAATTCTTCTTTCATTAATTAATAATTTCATACTATCCAGCCACTCTTTAGATAAATCCTAGCATCACATTAACAAAATAAAAATATAGTGGAGAATTAGATTTGTAGAAAGGGTAAAGATCATCTAAAAAGGATAAATAAATATTATTAATGAAAAATACCATCTAATTTCTTATTTAATAACTATAATTCATGGTTTTTTATAAAAAAAGAAGGGAAAGTATTAAAAAATAATAGAATATAAAACCACTCCTCCTTTTAAAATAAACATAAATATTTTTATCTACTCACTATCATGACTCTAGTATAATAAAGAGTCATAAATTTGATATTCCTTAATAACCTGAAGGCCATCTTTTTTGTTGATTTTTGATGGCCCCCCATTCAAGGGATGAAGGGGAAACCTTACAAGCACTTTAGGATTAGAGATTACATTTCCCGTAAGATAGGAGACATTACAGGACCCATAGGTCTTACTAAAATTATACAAACTACGACTACTTGAAATTTCCCCTCCCCAACATCTTCATTCTGATCAGCTCTCCAACTTTTCATGGTTGTTTACCTAGTTTTCTTGTATAGTGATGCACATGCCCGATACTGATGGAAATTCCATACCCTCTCATTCATATAAATCCATTTATCCTTTCCCTAATGAATTCTCCCTAATCTTGAATCCTCCTCTGGAGCTGGTTTCTTGTAGAATCTGTCTGGTTGTCTGCATATTAGGTGTCCTGAAGACGTTGAGGTGGTATGAAGGCCTTGAGGTGGTCTGAATCACCTAAAAATGGCTTAAAGGCCATGGATATGGTGTCCTATAGAATCCTGTATAGGATATTATGTACTCTATTAGTTTTCAACATGATTTGGATAAATGATACCAACAATACAATAAATATTGCAACCTGAATTTATAAGAAAATTTAATATTTCTAAGTGGATTGGGAATATTTCATATGAATTATATTTTCCACCGTATTTATTGGAACACATGATGTGTTTTTTTATTATAGTTAAGGATATATTAACATGATTTATATCATGTGATTCATTATGATTATATTGAATTCGGGGAATATGAACCATTTATTAATTATCTGACGTATATTATTAACAACAATGAAAATATTTTATTGTAGAAGGATGAGAGTAGTGTATTTTATTATAAAAACAAGGTCACTTTTGAAAATAGATTTGGGATTTGGAATAAAAAAAGAGGTCTTAGTGGCCTGAGTTGTTCACAGGATATACTTGGTGATAATTATTAAGTGTGAAATGACATATGATGTAGATATTTTAAAAACATTGGGTTATTAAATGAGTTCATTTCAATTTATAAATATTTTTATTTTTAATTAAATTAGTTTTAATTGAATTTTTTAATTAGTTGTTGAGAGGAGAAGTACCAAGAGATTTTAATAGATGTTTGAATTTGGAATTTATAGTTGGTGCACACTAAGACTGTGGTAGCTACCAATGGGATCCTTGGGGTATGGTTAGAGGAAATGTATAATTTGGAGTACTATTAATAGGTAGGTGGTGATCTACTAGGAACCTAGTAATCCATTGAGAGTTTGGTGGATTCTATTAGAAGTTCCATGGGACAACCTGGCCCCATTTTTAATCTTGTTATTTGAAATAAATCGTGTTCATATATCCTTGACTATAATAAAAAACACATCATATGTTCTGTTTTCTATGGTGGAAAATATAATTGACATGAAATGTACCCAAAACACTTAGAAATATAAAATTTTCCTCTAAACTCAGGTTCCAATATTAATGGAATTTTTGGTCTCATGTATCCAAATAATGTTGAAATCTAAAATAGTGCCTAATCCCCTATATAAAACTCTATAAGACATCATATCTCATTTATTTTTGATTTATTCATACTTATAACCATATCCAAACTCATCCTTATCAAATGAACCTATTTGGTAGACTATTACATAATTTTAGCCATAATAATCGATGACTCTCCCACCTTTGTATAGCATAAAAAAATATACATGGTTGTTGATTAAAAAGTTTAATGTCACCACATTATAACCTTAATTTTCAAAATCACAACACACTTCTTCAAATAAATCATTTTACTAAACATTAAAATTTACAATTGATTAGAATGATATCTTAGAAAACATATATTTTCAAGATGCAGAATAATTTGTAACTTAGATGGTACATAGTTAATGATTTCAAGATGAACCAAAATGGAAATTAAATTAATTTTAGTATTTTGAACTAACCAAACCATATGAAAACTTATAAACCATACTGACAATTTCAAGGTAAATAAGATGATGTTTTTTAATGTCTAGAATATGGTGTAAAAAATATTCATACCAACTGAAGTTATATAATTTCTACTAGACAAACATTACTAGATGGAGTTAGACTTGATATCATGAAAAAAATTATATAGACTAAATTAGAAAAAACCATATATATTTTTTAGATGAACTAAAACAATTCTACTGGTTGTAATATTTAGATCATTGTAATAGTGCTTCCTTAGAATAGTCTATTAAAAGAAGAAGATGTATCAAGCCTTATTCGGTGAAGATGAGTCGTTATGAAGACATTGAAACCACTTGCACCAAATTTTTAATATCATCATTAAAGGAAAGATAATTAAAAAAATAATTTTAGCAGGGGGAATATTTTTCAATATAATATACCAAAATTTCTTGTGAATCATTTTGTAAAATTTGATTACTTTGAGAGAATTTTAGTGTAATCATTTGAGTGTTTTCTCTTAAGGAATCAGATTGTGTGTTTTATTTTAAATTCATTAATATTTCTATATTTTTAATTTTCAATCTGATCTTTTATTTAATTAATGGGATTCCAAGAATAGAAAGATAGATGTTATTCTGATCATTCTGAATGAGGGGTCCCGAGGCTAGGGAAATAGAAGTTGTTCTAATTGTTGTATCGATGGTTTCCTTACTTAAAGAAAATAAACCTTTATTTTTTGGCCTAAACTATGGATACTTAATGTCTGAGTTATAAACATCCTTAAAAATTAAGTTTAAATAGTATATATTTGATATAAAACTTCTATAACTTTTTATTAATTTTTCATAATGTTTACTCAGTATGAAAATAAAGGGGTTTAGCTGTGGTTATTTTGTGGCGGTTTTTAAAAACAACTCTAAATGTGTTTTTGAAATAAATTTAGCGGTGGGTTTTTAACAATGGTTTATATAACCACTACAAAATATTTTAAAATTTTTTTGAATATTTTTTTATTTTTATAAATGGAAAATATCAAATTTTCTTTTGTGGTGGTTTTTTAAAAAACATCTGAGAAATTATGTGGTTTTACAAAACCACTACTAAATTAGAAGGATTTTTTTTAAAAACAATATTTTGGAAATATGATTTATAATTTATTATTTACTCTCATATATAGTTTATTATTTATAATTTTAACTAGTTATAATTTTTTATTTAATAAATATTTATAATTTCTAATTAACAATAATTTGGAACGTAAAACAAATCTACAAAAAATTGAAAAGAATACTTCGCCATCAATTGACCATAACATTTAATCTGAGAGTCCATTTTAGTTTCACTATTTTTAAAATTTAAGCCTATAAAATGAGCTAAAACCACATGGGATTTAAATAATGTGATAATTAAAGGAAAAAATATATATTAAAATTTCAAAAAGGTTAGAAATAGAACCTGAACTTTAAATGAGCAAAACTTTTGATTCTGATGTCCTTTTGGGGTATACCATATATCAACTCGAAGCCTACAACGAGTTATACATCGTCTAATTTTTGGACCCACTCTTTGATCATTGTACCCTTTCGCCTAAAAAAGGCCTAGAAGGCATCTAAAACAGAGTTTTTAGTAACCAGCCCTGAATTCATAAAATTCAAACAGTTATATATTTTGATCGATATGTTTGTTCAACTGATACCACATATCATATCGAAGATCTTTTGATGATATTCGATTTGATTGGTTATGGAGCTGAAGGACTCCTAGATTAGATTTTATGTTCATTTTCGTGTTTTTATTAATTTCAAAGTTTCTTAACATTTAGGATTTATTAATTTATTTTTAATTTATTCATTATTTATTAAATATTTATTAGTTTTTTATTAATTTTTTATTATAAATTTATTAATTATTTATTGATCATAAATTAATTATTTCATAATTATTAATTATTAATTAATTTATTTATCTATAATTTTATTTTTTTATTTAATATTTAAAATTGATTTATTTATTATTTTATATGTTTATATGTTTATAATTTATAATTTATAATTTATAATTTATAATTTATAATTTATAATTTATAATTTACTATGTATTATTTAGTTATTTATTTATTTATTTATTTATTTATTAGTTTATGATTAATTATAAATTTTTTATTATTTATTTTTTATTTATTTATTTTTCATTATTATTTTATTATATTATTATTTATATATTATTACATATAAATTATTTTTTTATTGATTATTTATTTATTATTTATTTATAGAGTACACATTAATTATTAATTTATTATTAAATTAAAAATTTATTAAAAATTTATTTATTATGAGTTATTTTATTATTTATTATTTATTATTTATTATTATTTTTATTTACTTAGCAGTAATTATTTATTAATTATTTTATATTTTTTATTATATATTCATTAATTATTTATTAATCAATTATTTATTATTTATTATTTATTTATTACATATTAATTAATTATTAAATTCTAAATTTTAATTGTTAATTATCAAATCTAAATTATTCATAGTCAATTATTAACGATCAATTATCAGTTAATATTAATTATTAATTATTTATTCTTTTTTATTTGTTATTTGTTATTTACTATTTTTGGTTTTTGTTTTTTATTATTTATTTATTGTTATTATTTATTATATATTATATTTTTAATTAATTAATTATTTATTAATAATCATTTATTATTTATTATTATTTTTTTTATTTTTGATAATTTATTTTTAATTAATAAATTAATTATTATTATCAGTTTATTATTCATTTATTATTTATTTATTAATTATTCATTATTTATTTATTGTTTATAAATTAGTTATTAATTTTGAAATATTATATATTAATTATTAATGATTAATTATTAAGTATTAATTATTAATAATTCATTATCAATTATCAATTATTAATTATTAGTTAATATTAATTATTAATTCTTTAATATCTATTAACTATTATTTATTGTTTGGTATTTATTTTTTATTTTATTTTTTTATTTTTTATTTTTTATTTTTTATTTTTTATTTTTTATTTCTTATTTCTTATTATTTATTTATTTATTCATTCATTCAACCATTTATTTATTATTTATTCCTTATTATTTATTATCTATTATTTTCTATTTTCTATTTATAATTTATTATTTATTATTTATTATTTACTATATACTATTTATTATTTATCTATTAGTTAATTATTTTTCATTATTATTTATTCATATTATTTTTATATATTATTTGTTTTTTTGTTATTAGGTTTTTATTAAAGTTTATTAATTATTTTTTTCATTATTATTTTAATATTTATTTCTTATTTATTTGTTTATTATTTAGTTATTATTTACTTATTTATTTATTCTTTGTTTATTTTTTCTACAACTATATATATATATATATTAGTGTATTAAATTCTATGGATTCACCACATGAAGAGTTTGTTAGAGTGGGATTGTCTTTGTAGAATATGCAATAGGTAAGGGGTTCAAATCTCACCAAACCCAGAATTTCTATATAAGGATTACACATGTGCATGTGCATGTCAATAGAAAAATATAATAAATTAATTAATTTTTACAATTAAAAAACAAAAAAAATAAAATAATAATAATACAATAATTACAAGAATAATAATGAATTAACCACAAGAATAATAATAAAATAATAATAATATAATACAATAATAATAATATAATAAAAAAACTAGGATAATAATAAAAAATAAATAATTGAAAAAACTGAAAAACATAATCTTTATGAAATCATTTAGCGACGGTTTAAACCACCGCTAAATTGTTCTGCGATGATTTTTGAATAGCTGCTGCAAATTAAATGCTTACACACGATTTAGCGGCTGAGTTTCAATAAATTTTCAGAATGATTTATTGACTATTTAAACCACTGTTAAATGAAAAAAATCCTCCCCGAAATGCCTATTTTACAGTCGTTGACTTTAAATTTTTTTAAAAGTTTTTATTTTATATTGTGAAATATTATATAATTATTTTACATATTTTAAACAAATATAAATTATGCTAATCTAAAAAAATTTCAATCTGATTTATAAACACTAATAATTAGGAAAAAAGAGTATATGATATATTCTAACAACGTCTTTTGAAAAAAATAGTTTTATTGTGTAAACTTCTATTAACCCCCATCTTCTTTTAGTATAATTGATTACTTGTTCGATCCAACACTGGTCTCCTATAAAAATATTTGAATGGTCTCATATGAATTGATGCTTGGTAACTATTTTTATAAAAAAACATAAACCGCTCCATACAACCCTCCCATGGACCACTAAAATCATAAATGAATTTATACATTGTTTCCTCATAAATCTTGATAGTGTATTATACTTACCTTTAGTTTGTGTATGATAAACCTTACATGGATATACTTGAGAACATAAATCCATCTAAAACCCTGATTAGAATTGATAAATAAATATTTTTTCATTGTTATAAACAATTATACTTATAATTCCATTAATTATCACTATCACATAGTTATACATATTTCCTAGGTTATCATGTTTCTATGTATCCTTGATCAATAATAAATAAGAAACTTTTTAAAATTGATTATCTATTAACCAAAACATCATTTATACTTTTAAAAAATCATTTAATACTAATATTTAAATTAATCATGACCTCATCCAATCTATATATCGCAAAAATTAATGGTTTGATTATATTATATATAATATGGTACATTTCCTTTACCTACTCATATGTTATTCATCTTGATACAAACCCAGCAATATCACTCTTCATCCCTAGCCACTAAAAATATCATAAAACTCCATGATATAACATGATAAATTGATAATAAACTACCTAATTAGATATATCAAAATAAAACATCACCTTTTTATGTACAATATGGATCTATAATCCTTTAATTCACATGTATAATAAGATTTATACTCAAGGTCCACCCAATAACTTGAACCCCACCATATATCTTTTCATGAATGGCGTGGAACACATAGTCTAAACTTTTACTCTCCTCCACTCAACCCACTATGGATATAGTAATATCTATAGATTCTGAAAAAATAATTCCATTATTCTTAGATACCTATAGATAAAACTCTCAAAAGAGAATCAGGTGCTTATAATCAGCCTTATATTTGAAAATAAAATCCAACCAAGATTTTTGACTTGGCACATCCCTTATACTTTCCCCTTAATATGATTATAAACCATCTCAATGTCTATTAAATATATATACTCATCCATATCCCCTACTTAAGGATAATATATCATTGATAAACATATATTTTATACTTTTGTGGTTGAAAAAGTACACAATTTTCTCCCGGAATAATTAATTCTACTAGTATTTTGACACTTTGACAAATTCCACCAACTCAAGACCATGGCTCAAATAATTACTCTCATGAGGATTATGTTTCTAAGATCCATAGGGAACAAATTTCCAATCCTTTACTTGAACACAAACTAAAATTACTTTTGAATCATAAAAATAGAATACATTACACTTTCCCATATCGTGAAAAATAAGTATGGGTTCTAAAATCAACCCCCTCTTCAGATCCTTAAATTTCACATCATATCTATAATCTCAAAAGAAATTTACCCATTTCTTCATAAAATCTATCATTGGTAATTCCAAAATAGATAAATTGAAAATAATCAATTGATAATAACCTACATGTCCCTAAAAACTAAAAATCTATAATATATAATCCAGAACTCTAGAAGACATCTCCACCATTATATTAATAAGTTAAAAAGATGTCCCTATTATTGATATAATGTGGCCTATTGAATTCACCTCTCTAATTATAAGTGTAATTTTGATAATTTATCATAAATTCTATCAGTATTCTAAGACTAAGTAATATTTCACAATAATAATCATGATATCGTGAATATATCAATATATCAACAATAACTGCAACCATAAATGGGTCTATATTTGGATGAATTATTCGATTTATCATTGTAACAAACACAGATAGTTCATTCATCAAACCAAATATAATCACTATGTATTCATAATAATAATACATACCCTACAACTCCGTAGTCATCATATCCTCATACCACTCCCTATGCTAATGGTTATAAAATATAAGATTAATATTAGAAAACTAACAAACTACCCAAAACTAGTAAAAAATATCCGCAATATAAGGAAAATGATATCAGTTCTTAATCATCACTTTGTTATGATATCGATAGTGTATATAAATTCTAAAACTCCCATATACCCTTTTATAAAAACAGAACATGATAATCCCATGGATAAATGCATTTTCTAATAGACCTATTTAACTCAAGATCATCTAATAGTATTTCCATGACTTGAAATTAGTTGGATTCATAATATATGGAGAGATAAAAAAGGTTTAGTACCTCATACCAAGTATATCATAAACTCTACCACTATCTCTTAAAAGAATACATGAGTAATATTTAGGAAACATAAACTAAATTAATTATTAATAAGAGAAATAATCACAAAAATGTCACTCTTAGAAAAACTAAGAACTACTCCTACCATCGGTGAGGTAATACCACTTAGCTACTGCAAATCAAAAACACTCTAATTGGAATAAATATCTCAAGGATGGAATAAAAAATAAAACAAATAACATAAAAAAATAATTACAATCAAATATGATAATAATCAATTTGATTTGGGAAAAAATATCAACATGTCACTTTATATAATCACATGAGGTTTTGATATCTCCAAGTAATTGAAATCTCATATATATCCATACCATTTTATGACAATTCTATGAGAATGACCCCTCCCAATTGAATTAGACATCCTAACCAATAGTGGTACATGATCATCATCCCATATACCATCAATATAATCCAACCCTAATATGATGTAATCAACGAATTAATAAAAAATGAGATACACCTATATCAAATTACAAATTATTGAAAGTAAAGATAACTAATGACATACATAAGACTATGAAAGGCCCTACATTGAAATACACAAGTACATTAATAATAGAAAATAACATATATAACATAAACTATAATTGTATCCCACTGTTACTAGGCTTTATTGATCCGTGAATCCCTTCTAGGGCGAACTCTATGAACTTATTCCACCTCCTTAGCTAAATATCAAGGACAAAAACTGATTGTCACTTGTTTGTACTCTCATAATCATAACATGAGATACCTAAACAAATCATAAAATATTTTACCACCACTATAAACATAATACTATTAAATTTATTGAATATACCTCAGTTTCCTATAAAATATTCCCTCTTTTGTCTCTCTAGATAAAATAAAAAATGTATGGACCACCTAGCCACATGAATAGTACTCTAAAGAAAATCTCCCCAATAAATCCTTAATCGACTGTATCCGCAGAGAAAATCATCATACATTCGATTATTTCATCCATGTAATCCACAAATACTCACAATTATCATATTCTTAACTCACTATCCCGTATCCCTTATCAAATTGTTTACTAATTCAGTATAGGTGGGTAAATAAAAAAATCATCATTATTACCCAAATTTGTGGTTATAAATTATAGTGATAACATTAAATCCTTCAATTACACATCACCACCAATGGTATTATAAAAGTTAAAAATATTTAGTAATTTAGTTCCACACTCAATTATAGTCATGTATCCCTATTTGAAATCTATAAAATATTACCATTTATCAATCCGTATCATTTAATGAAAAAAATGCCATCAAACAAATATTGGAATTCCACTTAATTCATCACTCAAAATCTCCTTGTTTGTATAAGAATATCCCACCAACTATACATATATACCTAGAGAATATGTATAGTTATCTTTATATTCCTTTCAATATATAGTTTCAATAAGCTGAAATATCTTGGAAATTCCCTCCATCCAAATCACTATACCTTAAAACCCATAATCTATTTGAAATAAAGGCGGTCATTTTGCCTATGAATCTTGGATAATTTTAAACATTGTACTGCATTCCCATTTCATCATTCCAATTTCCATATTATGTATTAAAAAAATAATACTAAATAATATTTTAATATCTTATAGTGCCTTCTTATGTGGAACATAATCAAATTCACCCTCTCAAGGCTCTTCTATGCATTTCCATTTATTTACTACCACATTATCATTTTTCCTACAACATTTCATTCGAATCTAATATTTTTAAAATCAAAAAACCAATAAACATAAATTAAAAAAATTATTTATTTATTTTTTTCAGATGTACACACTACAATTAATCAAAATAGATCAATCACATCACATCATCAAATATATCAAATTGATTTAAATAATTATTCATTAATAATCTATTTTGGGAAAAAATATTATATTATCAATAAATAAATTACATAACTAAATTAAATTTCCCAACACAATTCTTAGTCAATTATAGTAATATATATTTACTCATATTTCATGTCCCTGTGTTTTAATATAGTGTGTTAAAAGGGAGTAATTAAATAACACAAAATATAATTTCTCTGGAAATCGCAAAAAAATATTATTTAAAATCAATCAAATTAAAAGTATACGTCTCTAAGAAAACATAAATTTACTATGATTTTGTTATCTAAACACATATACAAATATTCTATACAAACTCCTAGACCTTTATAATAAATTTTACCATTTTATCATCTATCAAAATCATAAAAAAGAAAAGGATAGATTTGATATTATTTTATAACACCCCTCCCTAGAACAACCGTGTTAATGAGATAATAATCTACATGGCCACAGGTATATTACCTAATCACACAAAGATGGTGACTTTTATTGGGGGTCTAAAGGATCACTTGGGGAATGATTTATCCTATAACTGATCTATATAATAAATTAAATCTTATTCATTATAATAGACATCTAGAATTGTAAGTGTTACCAAATATTACTAATAAATATCAATAATAAACCCCAATAATACCAACTATATTTTACAACCAAAAATGGTAATATAGAAAACCTATGTACATGTAGATAAAAGTAATATATCATAAAATAGTAATATAAATATAGAAAATGTACTCTTTTTTTCATCAAAAAATCATCTATATACAATCATAATTTTTTCAATAGAAATTAAAGAGCTACATTGGGTTATTTCCCTTTTCTATATATACACAAGTGAAGTATTCACATTCATGATATATGAACATATAGGGTATAAAAAAATAAATCATATTGGGATATCACAAGATATCCCTAATGTCTCATAATCCCTAAAATAGTCATGTATATGTATTTCAAATGTTATGATATATATTTTAAAAAAATAATTATCATAAATCAAATATCATTAAATACTTACCAATCCATCTTGAAAATATATTATTCATTCTTCATCAAATACTAGTTGAAACATGGTGACTTTATAAAATTATACATATCCAAACACAATTATTAAAAAAATATCATGGTCAAACATATGACATACCAAACTCATAAAATAAATATAGATACTGGTCAATCACATAACCTTACAAACACATGGATTATCTCATAAAAATGGTTAAAACAAGACATCATAAATATATTGGTCATCCCTCACTTGGTTGAAACCATTCAATAGTAAAACCCATGGATAGTAATTGTTTAGACTAAATGGTGACGTAGACAAACCCATAGATTGTATCAATATAGTTGAAATCATTCCATATCAAAACACAAGTATAATCTCATCATATTATAATATATGACTTTTTAAAAAACATAGAATACTCACATCATCGGAAAACACAAGGCTTATCTTTCATCATTTCCAAACACAATGCCATATAATATTCTAACTCAATATATTCTTATAATATAACTAAACACATGTACGTTTAAAAACACAATAATATCAAAATTTTATATAATCACAATAATTATTTTTAGTAAATTAGAAAATGAAAACACCATAATTATATCTTTTAAAAATGGTAACACAAAAAAATTTATTCAACCTTGAAATTATTAAATATTTAAAAAGTGAAAGAGGGAATAAGTCCCAAGAGGGGAATGGGAATAATGACTAAATTAGAACATGGATCGACACAAAGGTCATCCCTAAAATAGGTAAGAGATAATTTAAAATCCAAATAATAAAAAAATTTAAATCAACACTTTTTATTTGAATCTAGAAAGGTATGTCACCACTGAAAAGGCACACCAATGTTATTAACGTAAATGAATTAAAATATTGGATATACATGGAAGAAAGTTGGTGAATAAAAATTAAACATTTCTATTACTAGAAACATTGTATCTGAATAAAAGAATAACATATGAATTTTTAGGTGAAAAGTAGAATATTTCAGGATCTCTGTATCAATTATCTCACAAGTTATAGCATATATAACATATATAAATATTAAAATTTATATCAAAAACACATGTTATTATCCTCTTTTACAAATTAAAAATTTTAATTTATATAACATAAGAAAAACCATTTTTATATACTATTATAATATCACCATGATTCTAATTTCCATATCATGACATGGAATAATTTACTTCATTTACTAATAATTTAATATTAATTTTCAACAGAACAAATCATTAACCCTTATCTAAAATCCCAAATAAATTTCTTTTAAAAATAAATTTAATTCCAAACACACTATTATAACCCAATAATGGTTCAATAAATCCCTTTAATGTAATTCATCCTTAAATTATTGTACATATAGTAGAATTTCCAAGGTAAAAACTCATTTATATGCCCCTTTATTTCCTTTTAATTTAAAAATAATCATTTAAAATCATAAATTATTGTTATATCACTCTAAAAAAATTAATAAAACCTTATTAATGATTTTTAACATGTAAATAATAATTAATAACATATTTAATCAATATTAAATATGATTTCACTATCCATTACATTATTACAACATTAATCTTGATGTATCATAGGGTATACCCATCACCAAATTAATAAATATATATTTATATAATTAGATAATGGGTAATTTAAAAAAATCACATAAATTTATCTAATTAATTCCTTCCTGAATAAATTATCATTTTATTGTTATTTAGTCACTATATGGATAAATGTAATGATCACAATTAAAAAATAAAACTGTTTTGTGAATTAAAATCTTGAAAAGGATTAAAACATCGATTAAAAGATAAATAAATTGTATCCCAAAAAAATTCAAATACATGCCTAATCACTATAAATAAAATTTTCGCTCTATATAGAAGAGAAATCCATGTTAAAATAAAAAATAAACCTCATCACCTTTTAAATTAATCAAATAACATTAGATATACTAACTAGCTCAAGTCTAACAAAACAAACAGATCACAAATACAAAAAAAATTAACGATAAATCTACAAGAGAAGATATTATGATTAAATAAATATATAGAAAATTATTTTTTAAATAATTATTCATCCAATAAAAAAAATTATAATTAATCCAAAAATATTGGAAAAATGCTAAAATTCCCCCACTAAAAATAGGGCCAAAATGCCTCATTGGGGTCCTAGTAAACTAACTAGATGACACTATAATACCAAAATCTCATAAAGTTCTCAGTTCATCATCACTAACCTCTTAGTGGTGGTATAAGAGATATATTTTCTTAGTTCAACATATAAGTATTCCAATGGTTAATAGTAGGCTTCTAGTGGCCTACTATAACCAAATCCAAAATTACAAAACTATTGAAATAAATATATTATTTCCTATCATCCTTTAACCCTAAAGAATTTATAATTTTTTTAATTAAAATACAAATCACTGAAAATGAAAACCAAATTCACATAAGAAACTTAAATCCATTACAGGATATGATTTCGTGGAGATATAATATAATTTCATATGATTCTATTATCATGAATATGTAATAATGTATTTGGAATTACATATAACTTATAATAATTGACTGGGTATTTATGCCTAGCATTATATAGGATCTTCTGTGTAAACATACTAATGGTTTTATAGATGTCTAAAATTTTATAAGAAATCATCATGGTCATGGAGAAGGTGGTGTTAATTTATAAATATGAAATTGTGATGATTATTAGAAGAATAATTATAGAGGAGTAAACATCCATATATCTGAGAGATTTATTTAATTTTATATTTATGGGAATATTACATATTTTTGTGATACTTCATCATAAACACAGTTTATTATTATTTTTGGTTCTATGTATTGAATAATTTTCCAAATGAATGTTAGATAACACATGGAATTTGTTCTTTCTATGTATTCAATATGTTAGTTGCATATTTTTAATTTCTCATAGGGTAGTAGCATAATGCTAATGCCTTTGAGGGGTATTATGGGTGGTTTCCGAATTAAGTCTCCCTCAGTACTTATAGGTATTGTAATTATTTATTTAATTATAATACCCCTCCCCGAATAGTTGTATTTAGTTTCATATGTTTTATTTGAATTTTTAATAGTAATTTTTTTATTATATTTTAAATTGGAAAATGACTCAAATTTTATATAAACGCCTACTTATTGATTGTAACTAGCCCCTGGTCTTTTTTTTTAAAAAAAAATTAGATTTAATTAAATGTCATTTTAATTGAAATGATAAACCAAATAACCATAGATTGTCAAATTAGAAAAAACATAATAATATATGAAACCTACAATAAGTATTCCAAAATAATACATTACCATATATAAGTTAATCCTTTCTCTATGATTTCACATGAAAAAATAGGGGTTGAAAACATTATATGTTTCATCTATAAATAACACACTTAATCATTTTTTTAATATGTTTATTCATTACATTATTCCAAAACATTTCTACATATTCTTGAAACAACTTCTAATCTGTCATATCTTATTGATTCCAAAATAATAATAAAAAATTGAATCAAAATACTTACCATGAGAAAGATGCATTGGACTAGAGATATTTTGAAGACCCTCATTAATATTGAAATACCACTTCACTCTATGATGAACCACTGACAGAACTATTTGAACATTAAAATATAAATTATTAACAATTTTTTATTTCTAAATATCATATTGAACAACTAAAATAATGTAAGAAACAATTCACAGTCCAACATAACCTTGAGAAGCTTCTTAAGGAGAAAATTCATTGGAGTTTTCATTGAATCGGGAAGGATTCATCTTCATTCCACCATATAAGACCTATATTGAAAAGTAAATCATTCTCCTACGACACACCCCTACCTCTAAACATTCCCCTTTTGAATGGAATCAATCAAAATGTATCCTACCACAATTTTTAGTTCCTAATAATTTAGATTTTCTCTTATGCTTATTTTTATTATTTTTCTTCTTCATACTTGAATAAATTTCATACTAAAATAAAGATATAAATTAAGATCCTACAATTAAGTAAGTGTATATGTCACTCCCTCTATATTTTATTATTTTATCCATTACCCCACCCATGTTGATTAGGGTGACTCACATCTAATAGACTCTTGTAGGCTATTTTATCCAAAATCTCGGTGGGATGATGGATGTATGATTTACCCCTCTAACCCCACTCTCCTCTCTTAGTAGATCGTGTACTAGTATGAATAGAGGATAGTTTCACCTTATACATGTGTGTAGTGGGATGTGATGGATTTTTGTTATTTCACACATCTCTAGATGTAGTATCCAAATAATTAATATAGGTATTATATATATATAGGTTTGGATGGATTGAGGTACCTTACTCATTGTATGGGTTGTGATGGCTTGAGGTAAAATACCCAATGTATGATACACATCATATGGGTTAGGGTTGATAATGAAAATGACTTTTTTATTATATAATGATGTGATATGAGATTTTTTGATGATTTTTTGTATGGGGTGCATGTTATGATAATTATCCCAAGTTTCTACAAGACTGATTACTTTTTGAGAGAGATGTCCCAGTGCATTCACTAATGTGGAATATCATAAAACCATTGGGGAACCATTAATAGGGTTTCCATGGTGTTTTATTATTACAATACATAATCACATGCATGTGATACATAGTAATAGTTATCCATGGAGCGTCTGAGAACTTAGTATACCTATTAAGGTTATGAGTTAGATTCATTGTCGTTAACTATTCTATATCATGTATTCTCTATCTTTTTCATAAGAGGCTATAGGTAGGATCCTAGTGATTATACTATTATATTAACCCCCCCATACACATATATATAAATATATATTATATTTTCATTTTAATAAGATAATGTTGGGGATCATGATTGATATTAATAGCTCATGGTTTCGCATGATCTATTTGGGGATTCCGGGTAACAATGGAATCCCACCTTTTAATTACATATCTTCTCATTGCATGATACAAATCAGATGATATTTCAAAGATCAGTTTCTTGGAAATTAGGTAAATAATGCATAAAAATATAAAATATTCTTATAAATCAACTTGAGATATAAATTTGTGGGTTCATCCAAACATATATTTACTATATCTCCTAACCTGAAGGCATATATCAAAGGAAATGGGTGAGCATGAAGCCCAGTAAGATAAATGAAAAAGGGAGATCTATAGGATGTAATCTTGAGACATATCAATAAGAACACAAGGAATAAAGATATGTAATGAAAAAGAGGAATATCATATTGAAAATAAGATAAATAAAAACATATAAATGTGTCTAAAACTTTTAAATGAGACATTCATAATCATATCACAGAGGTTTACCACCAAGGTGTCGTAAATAAAAATTACCAAGGTTAATTACCACAGTCTCATATAACATGTCTTCTATCTTGATTAAATTATTTACCGAATAAATTTGAGTATTATCATAGTGCACCTTTCATATGTCATAATTTCATGTGATTAAAATATATCATAATAAATCATTTCATTAATAACTCTTGGATAATAATGAATAATATTCTTATAAAAAATCTAGTCATACAAATGATAATAGAGACATGATTATTATGAAATTTGAAACCCAACAAAAGATATGTGAGTTTCGTATATGTATACTCATGAATTAAAAAATAAATTTTGAATTAAATTTCAATAACCAATGAAAATAAAAGAGGTTTGGGAGTTCAAATAAAAAGTAATGTAGAATTAATCATGTAAAATAGAAAAAATTTAGAAGAAAATTTGGTAGTATGAATCATATAAAACATGGTTTTTAATATGTTAAAATGAGAGGGGAAAATTTATCCCTTTCATAAGAGAAAATTAATATACTAGTGGGATAATAAAAAGTTTTAAAAAATAATTTTCATCTAAATTTGAAGACATTCAAAAAATAGTCTCATGAATGGAATAGAGAAGTGAATATTTCCCTTACCTTGAAGAGTTTTACCTTAAACATGAGGATAGAACCTTGTAGGCTTGAAGAAACAGTGCAGGGACTCCTTAGGAGGTAAAATAACCATAAATTCGTGGAGGATGGATTGATAGTGAATGAAAATGGTTAAATGGGTGTGTATTTATTGGAGAAGTGGATGATTTGTTTAGTAATTACCAAATATTGGTCCTGGAAAACTAGGTTGTGAAAATTGATAAACCGTTGGCATACCCATGGTTTCTTCTCATGGTATTGGAAATTTGGGTCACATTTTAATTTATTTTATTCAACTAGAACCTAAATTAATTCTTATATATATATCTTTTTTCATATAAATGTAAATATTACACAAAGTAATGTTTTAAAAATAAAATTTTATTTATCATAGACTGTGTTTAATTAATTACTACATCATTATTTCAATAATATGATATCATAAAATATACTGAAACCCCAAAATAGTATTTTTTTATACTATTAACAAAAAAATAAATTATTTTATAAAACTATCATATAATCTTCCTAACCTAATTCTGAAAAGATGATTTCAAAAAAGGTGTTTATTTTTTCAGAAAAAATATCTCAATATGATAATTTTAATATTTATATTTGAATTCCTTATTTATTTATAATATTGTTTTTAAGAAATAATCAAATTTTTGACATTTATAAAAACTTTCCAATGAATTATTAAAATTTTAATAATTCATTTTTAAAATAAAATTGTTTTGAAAGACTGTTACATTAAAAAAAAACTATTTATATAACCATGTTTTATTATAAAAAATTTATATGTTTTCTACAAAACTAAAATTATATTTTGTTTGCATCTAAAAACTAAAATTTTCAAATTCATCACAATTAATTATATATTTAATTAAGAAAAACTATCCTTAAGAGGAATTAATTGAATAATATAAATTATACAAAGGAATTTCCACTTTATGAAACTATGTCCAAGATATGTAACCCCTTATTACACTCACATATTCTATGAGGGTAAGGTGTGTGATTGTTGTCGTTTTATGTGTTGCCTTACTTAACAATGACTAAGTGATAATCACCAGTAATTTGAGCTTCTCCCATAGTCAATTTATTTCAGGCTTCACTTATTGAATCTTATATTGGTCTTCGACAATGGTGAAACCCAATGATGATATCTCCCCCCATGTTATGACAAATAGGCTTTAAATAGAACTACTCTACTTGTTGATACCATAGATTCTTCTTTATGTATCAATTATCCTTTTTCATTTGTATTTATAAAAAATAATTATAAAAGTAAAATTATCAACCAATGGTATTGTTTCCAATTTTCATATTGACCAATGGTCATATAACAGTCCAATCACAATGGTCACATTTCCCTTTATACCATATATGTTACACTTTATCCTTTCACTCCAAAGTCACTATCATTTTTAACGTAATATTTTCATTTTCATAAGTTTTTTATTAGTTTACAACTACATTTTTTTCTATATCATTTTTAGTGGGAGTGATGATATTATTAGATTTGTGAGAACCCTAATTTCCAATTTTATCTACTCTATTTTCTTAGTTGTAATGTTTGAAATTTAAATTGGTTTCATAAATAACTAATGTAAACATCATTGTTAGTTAGATATAATTTTTTTTCTATTTATTTTTAAAAATATTATATAATAAAATAATTTATTCTGGAAAATAATATCACATATAAAGTCTGGGTTGTTATATTATTCCCCCTTAAGAAATTTTGTCCTTCAAATATCAACTCATTATCTTGGTTGAGAAAAGGTGAGGTTACTTGTGTCTCATTTCCTCCATTGGTTCCCACATTACATCTCAATATTTATGGTTCATCTACAATACTTTGATGAGGTGGGTAGTATTCTTACGTAGGACCTTATCTCTATGGTCTATAATCTCTTCCAGTAGCTTTTCAAATGAGTGGTCATCTTCCAATTGTACCACCTCTGGATTAAGTACATGTAATGGATCTGGTAAGAACTTCCTCATTAGAGATATATTTAATACATCATGAACTTGAGATAGATTTGTTAGAAGTTCTAGATGATAATAAAATTGTACCTATGTGGCCAAGTATTTCATAGGTTCCAAAGTACCTAAGTCTAGTCTTCCATTTCTTTCTAAATCTCATGACTCTTTTCTAAGTTGATATCCAAAGGAAAAACCTTCTGCCCACATCCAACTCCAGGTAGCTTTGAATATTTCCAACATAGTTATTCTTCCAACTCTGTGAAGCCTTTTTATGTTGTTGGATGGTATTAACCTTTTATATCATCTCTTGCACAAGATCAGGCCTATGAAATTTTCTCTCACCAACTTCATTCTAATAAGTATGAGTTCTATATCTCATTACATGTAGATATTTATATGGTTCCATTTGAATACTCCAGTGTAATTTATTTAATTCTATGAACTCAATTAGTGGGAGGTTTTTATCCCATTCACCTTTAAATGTCATTGATTATGTTCTTTTTATATCCTCAAATGTTTGAATTGTCCTTTTAGATTGGCCATTATTTTGGGGGTGATTGGCCATACTAAGATTCAATTAAATATTCTGATGATGTTGATGACTTCTCTAGATTTTATTTGTGAACATTAGATCATGATAAAAAATGATAAAAAGTTTCACCCCATACAACCTCGCCACATTCTTTACGTATTTCATGGAAAGTGGGTCAAGAGATAAATCTTCATGAATAGTGATGAAATGGGAAGTCTTGGTGAGATGATCCACTATAACCCGTATGGGAATGTTTCCTTTTGATTTATTTGGGTTACCAATGAGGATGTCCATATTTATATTGTCCCACTTCCTTGTTGGTATGTGTAGTGGTTTCAATACACCATAAAATATTTTCACTCTACATTCACCTCCTGAAATACTAAGCACCTTGTAGTAAATTCGGCAATATCACTTTTCATATTTTACCACCAATAATGATCATGAAGGTCCCTAAACATTTTAGTGATTCTAGGATTTATAGAGAATGTATATCTATGATATTAATCCATTGGATCCTTATTTATCTCTGGGATAGATAGAAAACATAGTCTTTTATGAAATTTCAATACACCTTATCGGTTAAAATTGATCTCAAGGAACATCCCATTATTTACAGACTCTATATTTTTTTTAATAAAGGATATTCTCTTAAATATTTCTTCATATTATTGAGTAATTATTATTTTGAAATCAGTTGGGATGATTTTGATGATATCCATAATCGTACTATTCCCTAGTCCAATTTTACTTGGTTATTGGTCAAAGAATTTTCTTGAATCCTCATTATTTATATCACAACAAGGTCTTTCTTAATTAATGCATTAGTGAACTTATTCTATCTCTCGACATGATAATGAATTGAATAGTATTATTTTTTAATAAGTTATAACCATATCCATTTTCACATGTTCAATTCCTTTTGTGTGAAAACATACTTCAAACTTTGGTGGTTTGTTTATATAACACATTGATCCCCTTAAAGATAGTGCCTCCATATATTCAGATAAAAAATAACTACATATTTCTCTAGGTCATGTGACGGATAATTATACTTATGAGGATTTATCTATCAATATTCATAAGAAATTACCTTGTCATTTCATATGATGATACATCCAAGTCCTTTCAGAAATGTGTCACTATAAATAATGAATATTTCTCCAACAGAGGGTAGAGTTAACAAAGATGTTTTAGAAAATATCTTTTTTAGTTCCTAGAAACATTATTTAAACTTCTTTATCTAGATGAACATATACCCTTTTCATGTTAACTTGTTTAGTATATTTTAATGATGTGAATTTTTTCTCCAAACCCTTATATAATATCCCTCTAATTCAAGGAAACTATGAATCTTAGTTACTATTGTTTGATGAGTCCACTACTATGTGAACTTTGCCTTCATAGGGTAAAATAAGTCTTCATCATTGGTTACAATGTTTCAAAAGAATGAAACTTTCTATTACCATAATTACCATTTTTTGAAATTTACAAAAAGATTCTCCTACCTCATAGTTCCCAAGATAACACTTAAATGACCTCATTCACCTCATCAGTTTTTTTATATATTATAATATCATTGATAAAAACTATAACATATTTTTCAAGGTAGATCTTAAGGACTCTATTAATTAAATACATAAATATATTCAGATAATTAATAATGATAAAGGGGATATCAAAAAACAGATAATGACCATATATTTTGTCTGAAAGAATTATTTGGAATATCTTCTTTACTCACCCTGAGTTGATGATACCCAGATCAATGATCAATCATGGATTAGAATTTAGCCCCATTAAACTGGTCAAATAAATCATCAATCCTTGGGATAGAGTACTTTTTCATCACTATGATCCTGTTATGTTCTCTATAATCAATCCATAGCCACATTTATCTATCATTCTTCTTCATAAAGAGAATAGGTGATCCCCAAGGAGACACACACAGTTAGATAAATTCATTTTCTAGAAGATCGTGAAGTGGTTTCTTTAATTTATATAACTCCATTTTTTCTATTCTAAATTGGGTCTTCGATATCATCTTATATCCAGGTATGAGTTCAATAGAGAACTTTTCCTCTCTTTAGGGGGGAGGTCTAGTTATCTCAAGTTGAAATATGTTATTATACACCAAAATGATATAGAAATTATCTATATTAATACTTTCATTTCCTTATACCACTTCACCAAAAATATTTATAAATAATGTTTTTAGATGTTCTTTGTAGAAAATATTAGGTTAGAATATCTCTCATTTCAAAATAAATGTGGGTTTTGTATTCAAGACTACTGAAATATCATTTCTTCTACATTTGGTCTTTGCATTTAATTTTAGACCTAGATCATACTTAGTATAGTGTTTAATTCCAACATGGTAATGAATAATATATTTGTGGTGAGATTTTACTCTTCAATGTTAATAATAGAGTTTCTATACAAATTTTTTGATAAGATAATTCCTCCATGAGTCTTGACTTATAACTCAAATTCTAGAAGTTCTCACTACAGGAAAATGGGCATATACCCACAATTTTAAAAAAATTGTGGCTATAGGGTACCCCTATACCCACTATAACACCATGAGATTTTATGATAAATATATATATTTTTTATGTCTTATGTTATATGAAACACCAAAGGAATCGTTCACTACACACAACACTGGCTTGGCTTGTGTTACACGCAAGAGTAGCCTTCCTCGATAGCTTTCGTTGTACACAATACCGAGTTTCACTAAACAATGATATTTTATTATAATATTATTAACTAGCCATTGTGAATAGTATTAACATAATTATGAATTTTATAACATTATAATTCATCTTACACATTTTCTCGAATGAGATATGAAAAAAAAATCATTTTTTTCGATAAAAGAAGTATTTTTCAAAAAATGCAGTTTTATCACCGTTTGAAGGAGAACCCATTTTAAATTTAATTTTCAACAAGTTTATAAGTTTAATATTAAAGAATAAACTTATTCATTTGAAACAAGATATAAAAATTTAAATTGGATAAATTTTTTATACTTTTCTGATAACTTTCATCTTTTGATGAATAGTAAAAAAGCTAAATTTTTCTTAAAAACAACTTTTGTCATCAAGATAATTTATATCGTTAAATGATAAAATTAGTGGTTTAAAAGTATAAATAGAATATATTTTTATCATTTAATATAATTTATGTCATTAACATTAATTTTACATTGAATTCATAGGTAAAAACATTTTAATCTTTGACAATGTTTTAACTTTTAAAAACCCGTTTTCTTTACAATGGGATTAATTTTAAATTAATTACTGCAACTTCTGTGTTTAGAATTTTGAAAAATTTATCCCATATTTGGATTCAATTGGTCCAAATTATGTTAATATTTTACTTTTATATTTTTCATTTTATGAATAATAACTACGATAATTTTTATTTACTACAGTTAAAGGTAAATCAGGTAATTAAGGGTAAAAATATGATTATAAAATTACCATGGGACTTGAATAAATTATATTGGATGAATAAAAGTCAACCAATATCAATATGGGGTCTGAATAGATTCATTTCATGGGATTTTGACCATGTAAATGATATAATTATTATTAAAACCGAAGAAAGTGACAACATGTCACTCTCTTATATCTTATAAGTGTAATAATTTTAATTTAGTGATAAACCTCACAAAACTTCGAATATAAATAGTCTCCAGAAAGATAAAAAAAATTATCTACATCATGAGAATTTATTTCAAATTTTAGGGATTATATAATTATCATTAATGATGACACAATAGTGATGTAGAAATTATTTTATTGATTGAAATATGAAATAAATGGTTTTACAAATATTAAAATAAATATTATATGAACTAATTAATATTATAGAAAATTTTTAAAGATTAATATGCCATGTTAGGAATCTATTAAATATTTTGGTTCGAATATATCCTTTGTGTGGATTCTATTTAGATTCAAATAAATAAAGAGTGTTAAAATTGATACTATTGTTGTTTTATAAAAATAACATATTATAAAATTGTTTAAAAATCAAAAAAATATTTAAAAATTATAAATTGAAATTTATATGGTCTAAAATTTCATAAATTATCCAATTATGGTAAATTAACAATAAATAAGTAATTATTTGTAACAACTTATAATTTAGCATATTATTACCAAAAATAAAATTAAATAGATTAAATAAGGATAAATCATGTTGATAAGGTTTAAAATAAATTCCCAACATGTATAAATCTTATTTTTTGTTGATATTAGAACCCTATATTATCTAATATTAGTATTTGAGTCATTTTAAGAGGTTTTTATGTGGGGTTTGAGTTCATTATAAATTAATATTTTAGAGGTTTCCAAAAGCTCTCTTAAGAAAGGGAACCTCCTCCCTCTCCTCCTCACAAAATTTTGAGCCATCAATCTCGGCCAAGAACTCCCCTTTTCTCTTTTACACTTCCCTAGAAACATTATATATGTCATTTTATTCTACAAAGACTAACTTTAGTGCCCTAAGATGTGGTTTATAAGAGGCGCGTCTAAGAAGAGGTAATATCCTTTACCGATTCTTTCGAATTTATTTCTTCTTATACATCCTATTATTTATTTGATTCATTATAAAGTAGTAACATCAGTATCACTCATATACTGATATGTTATTATAAATATTAAACAACCCTGTTTCACCTTCTATCCATCCTACGGAAGACTGAATCACCGCGCATGCGTACGTACGAAACAGAATATCATCTCCACACTGTGGTGTAATCTGTTTTCCACCACCACCTTACTTGGATGGGTATAATGTTGTAAAGAATAACTATATAATATTATTATAACATGATACTAATTCAGAGATATTCTTTCATCCACTCCAATACCATTCCATAATTATTGGAGCGATAACATCGCTCATGCATACGGTTGACCATCTCCACAGTGCGTTGTGATTCGTTCTACATGATCTTCATTAAACCATGATTATATAAATGAATTGAATGAATAAATCTGATATATATATTATACTAATACAATTTTGTAAATGATGTATCTGTAACCTAAAAAAGTGGAATAATAATTTATTCGACAAAATAAGCATAAGAACATAAAGCAGTGAACCCCCAAATAACAAGTAGCAATGAAATATTGCTAAGAATAAGATAATAGTATGACCATATATGATATCATAACAATTTATATGATAATGGAATAAGTAAATGGAAATATTTAAATCATTATACAGAAGGTTCAGATACGTACATAGATTATCAGACCCAATATAAGGGAAAATCTCACACTCTCATTTTTTATCTGAGATTGTTTATACTTCAGAATTTACTGGGTCATATTTATCATCCACATCCATGTTTCCTCAATATGTAATATTATTTATATCCTTATATAATTGTTTAAATCTAATTTTACTTATTGTTGAATTTTTAGTAAAATACATGAAAGGAATCTTTTGTCATTTTTAGTATGAGATACTTTTTGACTTTTCCTGCCAAAGTACAAGAAGAATGTTTTTTTAACTTATATGGTATTAATGGATTTTTATGACTTCATAGAACATTATTTCAATGAAGCTTACTTTACATGTTTTCATGTTTATATTCAATTAACTTCTTTTAGTTTAAAATTTTATGACATGTTGAGAAATGAAAAATGTTTTTGAAGTAGAAAGGATATTTTCCTCATGAATGGAGTTCAAGTGTTTTTTGAAAATTGTTTTACATCTAAGATAATATAGGGTTCTGTTTTTATACCTGTAATTACATTGATTTTATTATGTTATGATGGAATAATTTTTATGATGTCCTTTTATCATATATGGATTATTTTATGATGGCATTATGTTTAAGAATCCCATTTTTATTACATGTGTTATGCTATGATATATGATTTTTGATTTTGTGTCACACATAAGAATGGTTTCATTATGATATGGGTGGGACCTATATCTCCCTCCAATTCATTGGGTAATGATTTATATCTCATGAGATATACATGGATGGAACGACAAGTTAATCTGGTTCAGTGATACAAGACTGGAATGAGGAGTGAACTCAGTTCTGTAATAGACTTTGTCTGCTATGATGGTATTGGCAATGAGTATTGACTAATATGAAATTATTTTCTATGATTAAGTGTGTATACAACAAAGGTTCATGTATTATGTTATGAATATTGGGATTACATTTCAATACTATGATTTATCCCATGTCATGATATTATGATCTCTTTTGAAGGATAAGATTTTCAAAATGTTATGTTCTTAAGAATATTATATGATTGATATTTACTTTTTTTTCCCTTAATAAATATTTGATCTCACCCTTTGTGTGTTTGCATTTCCCCAGGTCAGAAAGAAGGGTATTAAGTAGGATATGCCAAAAGGGACTCTAGATATGATGAAATAAATGGGAGACAATATAGATGATTTATGAACGAGTTGGGTATGTTTACCAGTTTCTAAAGACACTATACCTATAAGATCCAATCATGGGTTTTATAAGTTTTTTAATAAGTATTCTTAAATTCTTAAGTAATAACAATGTATGTAAAGTATGGGTTGTTATAATTGGTATCAGAGGAAAGGTATATTCAACCTTTGGAAACTAGGATGTGAAAGCCTTAGTAAGAACCCCAAGGATATGTCTAAGCAAAGAACAGAGTCTTAGTGTTTCAGAAATGGCCATGAATAACCTATGATAAGGCCGAAAGTGTGTAATTGTATTCTTTATTATGTGTTTTTTTCTGTTGTAATTAGTGTTTTTCAAACTATGCTTCTTGGTTTTAGAGAATGAATGGAACCCGAAGGAACTGTGTTAATGCTGAATTTGACGGGCAATGAAATGATTGTGCCCCTAAGCAACCAAATGATATGGGAGTTGGAATGAAAAATTTTGTTTCCATGATCACACAACTTTCTCAAGATATGAATCATACAGGACATACAAACGAGCATAGGTTGGAGCAACATTGTTGAATCCTTCATGAGGCAGCGTCCACCTTTATTTAGTGGTTCTTCAGATCCATTAGTGGATAAAAAATGGATCAGTACCACTGAAAATATATTTTCAGTCCTCCAATGTTATGAACATGGTAACTTCATCTTAGCAATATATCATTTGGATGGTGAAGCTTATCAAGGGTGGAATATTTTCGAGAATACAAAGCAAATGGATGAAATTGAATCCATAGAATGGGATGAGTTCAAGAACTTATTTTTCAATAATTACTTCCCTCGTATTCTTTGAAAAAAGATAGTGATGGAGTTTCTTTAACTGAAGCAAAATGATGAGGAATTTGTTGGTACCTACAAAGAAAATTTTTCAAGGCATGCAAGGTATGCTTCTGGGATTATTATCTAATGTGAGAGTAAGATCGATCGATTCTTTAGTGGATTAAAACCAAGTATCTGAAAGTAATTAGCTATATGGGACTTCAATAGATACGAGGAACTTTTTCGATGTTCTCTCATGGTTGAGATAGAGATTGGAATAACC
Source organism: Viscum album (assembly GCA_963277665.1). NCBI lineage: Eukaryota > Viridiplantae > Streptophyta > Magnoliopsida > Santalales > Viscaceae > Viscum > Viscum album. Next base: position 774,406,098 of record OY728148.1, read on the forward strand.
TATTAGTCATATGGGTTTGATAAGAAGAGGAAAGTGGAATTCAAAGGAAAATCTAAAGACCACACTAAGAAGAAGATGAGTATTGACTTATGCTCAAATTGTGGAAAGAAACATGAAGGGAATTTTCTTAAATAGAAAATTAGATGTTTTAAGTGTGGAAAATAAGGTCATCGAGAAATTGAATGTCGATGTGATGGGAAAAAGATGTCTAGTGATGCGAACAAAAAAAAAGACTACACAGAATGCACCTCCTACACTTCAGTGTTACAAGTTAATGGAAATGTGGAATTATGCCAATCAATACCCTAATATAAGGTTTTCTGATGATGACTGGCTTCAACAAACTCTTAATGCTAAAGAAAAAGAAAAGCCATGTGAAATTTATATCAGTTATGTGGAGTACGATAACAAAGTGGTGAAAGGTACACTTTCCATCCACCCTAAAGTAGAAAATGTTTTATTTGATTCTAGATCCACCCACTATTTTATTTCTAATGATTTTTCCAAGGATATCACTATACTAACCCAACAATTAGATGTTGAGTTACCTGTGACAACTCCTAATGGCACAACAGTTACATCAAAAGGTTACAATTATTCTCTGATTGAAGTTTGTGGGAAAGTGCTTCCTACAAATCATGTTATTGTTCCTATAGTGGAATTTGATGTGATTCATGGCATGGACTGGCTTTCTTTATATGTAGCTCATATCAATTTCCAAATAAGTGAAGTCACATTTCATATTCCTGATCAATCTATGATCATCTATTGATGGAAGGATTAATCTACCCTTCCAGCAGAAATTTCATCCATATAATGGGTCTTGATTCCAATAAATGAAGGTTATTTATCTCAAGTGGTTGGATAGAAACTCACGATTAAGAATATAACCATTGTACGGGAGTTCACTGATGTCTTTCTAGAGGAATTTCCAGGTCTTCCACCTAATCGTGAAGTAGAGTTTTCAATAGAACTCATACCGAGTGCTATTCCCATTTCAAAGACACCTTACAGAATGGACCCAATTGAGTTGTAGGAATTGAAGAAGCAACTCCAGGAGAATATTGATAATGGATTCATACACTCTAGTGCATCACCTTAGGGAGCACATGTTCTGTTTGTTTTGAAGAAACATGGATCAATGAGACTCTACATTGATTATCGATAACTTAACAAGATCACTATCAAGAACAAATGTCCTCTCCATGCATTGATGAATTATTTGACCAACTATCCAGATCTCAATACTTTTCCAAGATTGATCTTCTTTTAGGGTATCATCAATTAAGGTTCAAAATGAGGATAAACCAAATACGGCTTTCTGTACAATATATGGACACTATGACTTGATAGTGATGCCATTTGGTCTTACTAGTGCACATGCTATCTTCATGGATCCAATGAAATGAGTCTTTAAAGAATATCTTGATCATTTCTTGGTAGTCATTATGGAAGATATTCTTGACTATTAAAAGAGAAAGGAAGAACATGAAGATCACTAAAAAATTGCATTGAATACCTTGATAAAGGAGAGGCTTTATGATAAATTTAAAAAGTGTGAATTTTGGCTTAAAAAAGATTCATTTTTGGTTAACATAATCTCAAAATAGGGGATATCTGTGGATCCAACAAAAATGGAGGTTATTGAAAAATGGTTGAGACCAACAGCAGGAACTGAAATCCTATGTATTCATGGTTTATCTGGGTAGTATCGACATTTTGTGAAATATTTTTCAAGATTATATAACCCACTCACCAAATTGACTTGGAAAGGAGTTAAGTTTGTTTGGACAGAGGAATGTGAAGAAAATTTCAATGAGATAAAAAGAAGGTTAACCAGTGTACCTGTGATCACACTCCCTTGTTGTAGAGAAAGGTTTGTGATCTATAGTGATGCATCTAAGAGGGGGATGGGGTGTGTTCCCATGAAAAATGATATAGTGATATCTTATGTCTCATTACAGTTGAAAATCCATGAGCAAAATTACCCAACTAATGATTTGGAGATAGCTTCGGTAATCTTTGCATTAAAGATTTGGAGGCATTATCTTTATGGGGAAAGATGTGATATTTATGCTGATCATAAAAGTTTATAGTATATTTTCCCAAAAAAAGGAGCAGAATATGCACCAAATAAGATGGTTGGAGCTGATTAAGGATTACGATTGCTCAATTCATTACCACCCTGGGAAAGAAAACAAGGTGGTAGATGCATTAAGTCAACAAGACCATACTAGCTTATCCATGATGAGGATCACAAAGGATCCAATATTTATGGATTTACAAAGGATGGACTTTGTCCACTATGATGGTCTTGGCAGTGATTCTTGACTAATATAAAATGATTTTCTATGATTATGTGTGTATGCCAAAAATATTCATGTCTAATGTTATGAATATTGGGATTTCATTTCACTACTATTATTTATCCCATGTCATGATATTATGATCTCTTTTGAAGGATAATATTTTTAAAATGTTATATTCTTATGAATATGATATGATTGATATTTCCATGGTTTTCCCTTACTGAGCATTTGCGATCACCTTTTGTATGTTTTCTTTTCCCCAATCCCAGAATAAGGGTATTAAGTTGGATATGCCAAAAGGAACTCTAGATATGTTGAAATAAATGGTGGAAAATGTAGATGATTTATGAACTAGTTGTTTATGTTTCCCAATTTCTAAAGTCACTATACCTATACGGTCCTATCATGGTTTTGTTATATGTTGTAATAATTATGCTTCAATTCTTAAGTAATAGCAATTTATGTAAACTATGGGTCGTTATACCCACCGTTGTAGAAAACCGTTGGTATAAGAATAATATGTGGACCTATACCCACGTTTATTTCCAAAAACCATGGGTATATTTTTTTTAAACCAATACCCAATGTTCTACAAAACCATGGGTATAAGAGTTTTTTTAAGATGTTACCCATGGTTTGGCCAAAATGTGGGTATAGTGTTTTTTCAAAGGACCTATACCCAGGGTTTTTTAAAACTGTGGGTATTGATATTTTTTTTATGACTTATACCCACTGTTTTACAGAACCGTGGGTATAAATTTCCCCTTTTATGGTGGAAAAAAACTTACGCGGACAACAAAAATATTTGGCGGTAATACGGTCTGGATTAATATAGTTAAAAATATACAAATATAAATACAAGTAAAATCCTTAGGTTGTGTGGTCAGGCAGTCTGGGTTGTTGAGGGTGGTCCACTATTCTATTATTAGTGAATTTTTGTTCTTATTAATTAGTTTATTTAATATAACTAAATAGAGTTATGGAAACATTAACAAAATAGCCACATTTCAATTGGTAAGGCGATGTGTCCTCCTCCAAAGGGTCACATGTTCGATTCGTTCCATACTCATTTTTAGTTAACTGGTTCTATTAATATATATATCATTAATCTAGTTGGATTGGTTGGTCAGAGTAGGCAGCCTGCTTGTAGGGCGTTTGGTGGTCGAATCATGCCACTTGCATTTTTTGAACATAAATCCGCACAGTTTGAAAACTATGGGGGCAGTGTTGTGCCAAGTTGTATAGTGGGGTGTCCTGATGTGACACTCTTATACCCTTGGTTTTTCCAAATCGTTGGTATATGTTAAAACCCCTATGGTTATGCCTCTCACACCGACAGTTCCCAAAAGCGTGTGTGTATGCTTTTTTCCAGTAGTGTCTGGTATTGATTCTATATTCTTTAAAAACATGAATTATATATAGGAAAGTGTAGAAATATAATAAAAAAAATCATTTTTAGCTTTTAGATCACAAAAAGTCTACCTTCCACCAATTCTTTAAGAGCCTCTACTTTAGATGTCATGATAGAAAATTACCGAACCTTATCCTTTGGCCAATTATTATGTTGATGTTGGTTCTCCTACGTTACCTTATAATTTTTAAATTTATTGAAAATGTTCCCAACATCTCTACAAATGAAGCATTGATCTTATATCTGGATTTTCACCCTCTTCCCTTTTTCATTAGTGTTGGGAAGTTGAGGCTTCGATTCACCAATAATGTTATGAGTGATATAGTCATATCATCCACACTTGTAGTTCATTCCACTCCCATGTAAGTAGTTCCCCTAATGCTTCCTCGCACATTTGTTGCATGTGGGAAATTTCACTTTCTACCTCCTCTTCCATGATTAAAGTTCCTCCCTAATATAGAATCCCTAGATATCTTCTTTTCATTTGACCTATGTGACCACTACATATCTCTGAATTCTAGTTCAACCTTCAGAGAACTTCTCCCTTTCTCCAAACAGTTTTCATAGTCAAGATTTTTTAGATTTTGACATATATGGTGTCTTAGTCCACTGAAAGATCTATCAACTTTTACCTTAGTATATATAATTAATCTAGATGTTTATTAATAAATTCTTTTAATTTTAATCACATATCTTCCCACTAATTTACTTTCTTTTTCCAACAAATCAAGTAATTTCTTCTTTATTTCCATTCACATCGAATGGTTAAATTATTTGTTGAAAAATATTCAACTAATATCTTCACACTCAATAGAAGCAATCACCCTTCTTGGATTTGTGTTTTTAATCAATTTCCACCACCGATCATATTCTCCTTCTATGTGGAATAATACAATGGTGAGTTTATCTTACTCTAAACAATAGAGTACAAAAAATTTATTTTCAATAGATATTATCCATTATACATAAATCAATGGGTTGTTAGATGAATTGAAAGAAGGTGGTCATTGATGCATAAAATAATCAACCAAAATATGTTCTCTTTGAGGTAAATCTTATCTCTAAATTTGACTCAAGTAATTATTCATAACTCAAGTTAGTTGATTCATCATCCTCATGAAGTTTTCCCTTCTTGTTTTCAACAAAATTCCATTAGTGCCTCGTCTATTGCACTCATCATTTATGTAGTTCTTCCTATTTCATGAAAGTTTTATAAAAGAAGAAAACCTTATTGATAAAACTTTTTATTTTAGGAATATTATAATTCTAATGTTATTTTATGTCTTAAAAACATATAACAAATTATTTTATTAATCTCTTCTAATAATAATTACATTTTATAAATATCTTTCATAATGGTTTCCAAAAAGGTTTGGATTAACCAAACATATCCCTTAAGAGTGTAAAACTAGGAGTGCCGCAAGGCCTGTTTTCATGCACCAGTTCCTGTTAGAGTTTATCCAAAAGAGGTTTTTTCAAGTGATACCCCTAGATACATCTGTGTGAGATCCACGTCCATTTTTTTTTCCTGTCTAGTATTTATTTGCTCAGAACCCACTTACTTAATATTTCATTAAAATACCATGAAGTTTTCCTATATCTATAATTTTACCTAGGGTTATACCTAATTTTTTCAAGAAATAATTTCCACAAATAATTAAATCATCATTTGATATTAACTATGGAATCATTATTTTTTATTTTATAACTTTTCATTATAAGATACAAATATAGGATCTATTCAAGTTTAGTTTCTTGAAAATAAGGTACATTATACATGAAATCATAAAACATTATTCTAAATCCACTAGAAATATGTCTTCATTAGTCAATACTCAGTTACATTTACTTTATATAATAACCTGAAGATATACATCAAATGAATGGTGTGACCATGAATCCCAGTAAGATAAATATTCAAGAGAGATGTATAATATATGATATTGAGACATATTAATAAGAACATAAGGAATAATGATAAGGCATGATAATGAGGAATATTACAAAAAAAAGAACTTGAATAATAAAATAAAAAATGGGGCTACAACATTTAAATTTGATATTCATAATCATATCACCATGTTTTATCACTGGGTGTCGTAAATAAGAATTATCAAGGTTATTCACAAAGGTATCATATAAAATTTCTTCTTTTGAGATTATTTTTTTTACCCAATTAATTAAAGTGATATTAGTGTGCACCCTTCATATATATTAATTTAATGTGAGACAAATGTATCAAAGAAAATAACTTCATTAATTACACATAATGAATAATAAAAATGTTTCTTATTAAAAATTTATTCCATACAAAATATCTTAAAGACATAAACATTACATCAGTTTAAACCCATGAAAGGATATATGAATTTAATATATGTAAATACATGAATTAGAAATCCATTTTAAAATATATTTTAACAACTAATAAAAGTAAAAGAGTTTTGGGAATGTAAATAAAAAAGGAAAAGATAATTACTTATATAAAAGTGGAAACTTTGAGAAGAAAATTTGGTTGCATGATGGGTATAAAAAATGGTTTTAGAAAATTGTAAAATGAGAGGGGAAAAGGGTCCCTAATTCATAAAAAAATATTCATACATTATTAGGATATTAGAAAGTGGATGAAAAGCAATTTTTTTGAAATTGGATAACATACCACACAAAGGAATTTTGAATTGAAAAGTGAAGTGAATATTTCCCTTAAGTGGAAGAGTTGTTCCTAAAAAATGATAATGGAACCATGGTGGCTTTAGGACACCATGTGGATATTTATTGGGAGGAAAAAACACCATAACATAGTTTTGGATGGATTGGTAGTGAATGTAAATGAATAAATGATAGGGTAGATTGAGGAGAGGTGGTTAAATTGTTTAATAATTTCCAAATATAGCTCTTGGAAAACTAGGTTGTTCAAAATGAAAAAAATATTTGATTTCCCATGGTATTTTCTCATGGTATTAGATATTTTTACTTCAAATGTAATGTTATTTTAATCTATGATAACTTAAATTCATTTTAAAACACTTATTTTGGCATGGATAAGTAGAGGTTCCACAAAGTAATGTTTTAAAAATCAAATATTTCTTTTTTCATTTTGGAAAGTAACTTAGAGTTTTAAAAATTGAATAAAATATATTAAAAAATATAATATTAATAAAATAGAATATTTTGGGTTGTGGATTGTGTTTAATTATTTATTTCATCATTATTACCTAAATATGATGTTATAAAATATATTGAAACCCGAAAATTGTATTTTTTTACTATTCATGAAAAAATAAAGTATTTTAGAAAATAATCATAAATTTACCCCCACCTAATTTCAATGGTATTATTTCAAAAATGATGTTTAATTTATTAAGAAAAAGATATAAATAATATAATATTAATTTATATATATATAAATCATTAGTTATTAAAAATAACATTTTTTAGGCATAGTCACATTTTTTACATTTCTAAAAATTTTCCTAAGACATTATGAAATTATTTAATAATTTATTTTCTAAATGGATTTTTAAAAAATTATATTTCATTAAAATGAGTACTATTCATAATACCTTGTTTTATTATAAAAGTTTTATATATTTTCTAGAAAAATAAAATTATGTTTTATTTTCATTCATGAAATTAATTATCAAATTCAACTCAATTAATCATATATTTTATTTAAAAAAAGTTTTCTTAAGAGGAATTGATGGAATATAAATTTTATTAAGACAACTAAATTACACATTATGAAACTAAGGCCTAAACACATAACCCCTTATTACCCCTTCAAATGCCCTGAGGGTAAGGTGTGCAAGGGTCATAGTTTCATCGGGTGTCATAGCTAACATCAACTAAGTGGTAATATAAAATAATTAGATTCTCTCCCACTTGATATTTTGTTTAATGATTACTTATCAAATCTTGGATTGGGATTGTTCAATGGTAAACCTCAGTGATGATACCTCTATTCTAAGTTCTAGAAAATGGGCTTCAAACAACATGACTTCATTAGTTGTCGTCATCGAGTCTCTTTTATATTTTAATTATAATTTTTCATTATTACTTACAAAAACTCATTATAACGATATAATTATCAACCAAAGGTATAGTTTCCAACAATAATATTGAACAACATTCATATTTACCAACAACCATATAATGGTCAAATCCCAATAGGCATATTTCCCTTTATACCCCATAAACATTACCTCCTCCTTTCACTGAAAATTCTGTATAATTTATCTTAAGGTTATGTTTTAATTTTCATAAGATGTTTATTGGTTTCCTAGAATTTTGTTTTATTTCAATATAATTTGTATTGGGGCTGATGGTTCTAGTATATTGGGGCCATCGGTACTTTCCCATTTTAGCTGTTCAATTTTATATTTTTGGTCCAATTGTAATATTTAGAATTTTAATTGTTTGTGTAGGTACATAATGTAAATATCACTATTAAGGAGATAAATATTTTTGGTTTCTCTTTATTTTGATTAATATAATATAAAATATACATTATTTCTAGAAAAAAATATCTTATAGATAGTATGGGTCATTACTATCACTGTTCTGTTTAACTTTTTAGTACTTGTAAATTTCCTTTTTGTTTTTTGTACGATATGACATTACATGAATGAAATTATTATTTCTTTTATATTTCTTTGTAGGTTTTGGTTGGTTTATATTCCTTATCTCTCTATTCTGTATGTTCTCTGATAGGGTAATGTCTACCATTTATATGTTTATTATACCTGTGATTCTAGTCACCGACTCGGGGCCTAATGAATGTAAAAATCAGGAAGTCACCATCTCCCTTATTGTATTTATATCCAAGTAAGGGTACTCTTTGGAGGGAGGGGTTCTTGATAGTGACCATATATCATTTAGATATTTTATGAAATTCTATATGTGTCCCTTCGCTCACTTATAAACTGGAACCACTTATCCAACCATGGTAACACCATTTAAGAATTATATATCAGCCAAGGCATAGTGAAAATAGTTCTATAATCCTTATATTAATCTATGATCTTATTGATTTCTCCTATGTCTAATCCTTCAAGGAATAATGTGTATTCCAAAAGAGGTATTTCATAAAAGACGAACAAATCTTAAAAAATATCTTTCATTTTTATTTCTTATTCTATATTTTCTTAAATATTTGTATTCATAAAAACATTAGAAATATTGTATCATAAATATAATATGACTTATTATAAGTTTGGAACAAAAATTCCCTTCCTATTCTCTATCAAATGGGATATAAAATAATTACTCGTGTGTATATATGGACTACCACCTCCATGTAGCAATATGAATAATTTTCCACCACTATTATTTATGGTTTTTTTTATTTTATATTTAATGAATATATAAACTATATTTATGATATAATATTGTTGTTGTAATTTTGAGTAATTATTTACCTTTTTCACTACATCCATCGAAAAAATAGAAAAAACTCTCCGGTGTACATACAGACTTCCATCACAACCTAGTGATGTAATTAATTTTTAATCTAGAAATTATGAGAATAGTTATAAATATTTATATAATGAATATATATATTATATATAAATAATTAATAACATTATTATGATGAAGGAATCATGATATTTATGGTATTTTAAATTCTGAATAAATTTTTATTTATTTATATGGAATTATTCTCAGACCGTACGCTTTGACAGCACATGATTCTGAGGTCAGGTGAGCCCAGAACAGAATTTTGAACTTTTTTAAGTACACATAAGTAAACACCTGAGAATGTTTTTCTAAATTTTTAATCATCTCTTAGATCGAAAATATGAGGTCAGCATTGAATTCAGAACATTGGGATTAACCTAGAAAGAAATTAACATCCGCTGGAAAAAGCTGAACTGAAAAGTTAATTTTTAGACATTTCAAAAGATAATAAATAAACTTTAAAAATTTATATTATTTGATTTTATCTTCCATTGTTTGGTGGGAGACGATGTTGTGGTGCATTGATAAGGCCCACTGCTGAGGCTCATCAATGGCTTGTTAACTCACAATGTAATGTTTCTTAAGGATGCATAACAGCGATGCTGTTTGATAATTGAAACAGCATAATGACACAACATCGCAACATAACAAAAATGTTGCAATGTGTCTTACATTTTTATTTGTTGAAGCATTGGTGGAATAAGGAATTAAACTATGAGTATTCTATGAAAAAACTTTTATGATCATTCTCTCTAACTAATAATGAAACACACCAACAAACCTCAAACATCTTCAATGCACCTCGATGAATGGAGTCAGAAACGAAAAATGATGGTGACGTCTTGAAACCTCGAGGATGTAACTCTGTAGGAAAGAACATCCAAGATGTATGGGGTAATTTCATTACAAGATATTCCTCGTTCTTATTCAACAAATGATGAACCCAGATCAACCCAAAAATAGGTTCATTTGATAATCATGTGTTTATGAGGGAGGGTAAATTTATTTGGTGTATTCTCTATCCGGGGTTATTTTATCTTTTTCTATGATCGAACATATCCCCCAAGCCTCCCCAGTTTTAAAACTTCTGACGCAGAGGGCGCGAGCCTATATAAACAAAGTCCCAGACCATTACACATGTGTTCTCCTTTTTAAAGGATTTTCCCAAATGGTGGAAATGTGTGTCCAAGACCATCATGGTGATGGAAGCAACCTGAGAGGCATATAGGTGCAGATGGATCAGAAAATGGACCATGGGAGCAACCTTGGTGGCCCGTAGAAGGTGCTGCAGATGAGACACCATCGGTGCGGTGGCGCCGATGGTTGGCATTGGTGGTGTCCAGCCCTCATCAGCCACACTGGAGGGTGGAAATGTGCCCTTAGGTGTGCCGTGGTGGTAGGAGGCCATGGACAGCTGGCTGCATGAGCCACAAGGTGATGCGGCACAGGTAGGTACAACATGGAGGGGTGGCCCATGTTTGGGCCACCTGGAAGAGCTGGTGTCGCGGTCACTTGTCCACATCAGGAGGGATGCCTTGCAACATCTCATGGGGTCGCTGGCAGCTAAATGCAGCCATATGTCACACCCCATCTAGGCAAACCACCAGTCCCCCATTGGCGGACCAGGCCTCAACTGGCATGCCGATCCCCCAGCCAGCAGGCTCACCTGGTCACATGGCCCAACGGGCTGGACCTGTATCCAATGGCATGGACCCATACCTATCAGGCCCAGCCAGATGAGATTGGGTCGTCGAGAGACCCGGCGGGCAGGACCCATGGCGTATCCGGGTTGGGTCGAATGAGGCCCATTGGGCCTGGCCCATTGACCAAGCTGGATTAGCCAGACCCAATCCCAAACTGTGTTATTTCAAGTCGATCAAATTAAACTATGGTATGTGGGACCCTCATGTTGGGTTGGTTGGATCAGTCCAACCAGGTTGGTCGGGGCCTAGACACAACCAACCCATGTATACTAAAACACTCGTATTTTGGAAACCAAGCATCCAATTGATGAGCCATTTGCAAAGTTGCGACCCTATCGACAAGGAGGGTATTTTAGAATGATCTCTGGCGACTTTCATGGATGTTGAGATTTGACAAATGGATTTTGGATTGGCTCTCCCAGGCGCTATATGTACAGAACCCAACGGTTGGATGAGAATTAAAGACCGCATACATTCGACTATGTATGGCTGGACTATGGATCAGTGGGAATAACTTCTGTGTGACATTGAAAGCCCACGATCGTAAGCACTTATTTTTGTCTTTGCACTCCCACGGTACGTGTTGAGGAGTACCTCATTTGACCTAGATTAGTGGGAATCACTTCTGTGTGACTTTTCAGGGCCACAGTACAAGATAAGGAGGTGTACCTAAGTAGTCAAAGGTTAGTGGGAAGCACTTATATGTTACTTGGCATGCCCACATTACTCTCAAGAGAAGTATTTCTCCACCAGATGAGGTGTTTGATGATGTGACTAATGATTCTTCTATCACTACCCTAAATGTATACCTTGTGTGAGACGACATGTGCTTCTTTCTTTACTTTTGGGATTTCAGGGTGATAATTCCTTTTTTTTGGGGATACTACTAAGTATTTTATTACTAACCCCTGCACAAGCTTCACTCGTATGTGTTTTTTTTGGCGCAGACGATTGACGTTTCAATAAAGAATTTGGTGTACCATGACCTAGAGGTGTTTAGGGAGATGGGACCAATGGATTCTACGATTGTGGACTTGGTGGCTAAGGAATAGTAGAGGCCTAGTTGGATCGGGTGGACCAGATGTTCGTCTTTGGCTTCTAGTATCTAATCTACTCTCATGATCATGTGGGGTTTTCCACAGATGGCCCTTAGAGTTTAATTTTTGTACTTTTTTTATTTTAGTTTTTGTTGGTTTTGTATTTTATCCCACTTGTATTAGTTGTAATTTTAATCCACTTTGTTTTAGTGATACTTGTTTCCTTTTCAGTGTGTGGCACTTGGTTGGGCTTGTGTATGCATACAGTTACTTAGGAAAATGCCTCCCACTTGTAGGTTGATGCCTTCAGTGCTAGTCGCCAACCCTAGTACTTTGGAAGGTGGGCTTGGGGTAGTCATGACTCGGGACTCAGGGGACGGGTAATGAAAAAGTGGGATGATAGGGTGGCCGATCATACAAAAAAATTGGGAGTCTATGTTTTGTTTTGGGGAAACAATGTTAAGTGTTTCGAATCTGACTTGTAAATATGGGGAGTCCAGTGTTGGTGAGAAGGCCAATGTATCCATAAACCAGGACCATGAATTCTCTATTTCAGCTCTATACATGAATACACTGTTTCATAAGTGTCCCATTATTTTCATTTTAATAAAATTTATACCATTAGGTATAAATTTCTTACTATATTATATCTTGGTTGATCTCAGGATGCCTCCTTGGGGATGACTCGCTAGGATCCCAATAAGATGTCATGAGGACAGCCCACCTAGCGATGAGGCATCCATTCAAGGACCAGTTCTAGAGATGGCCCCACTTGGTGGTGTACTAATGATACCACTACCCAATGGTCAACATCTACTACCAGCAGTTTTGACGTAGGATGTGGACAGACTCAGTACCCTACATGAGTTTCAAATACAGATACCTCCTTGGTTTATGGGAGAGGCGGATTCTCATGTTGCTGAGGACTAGTTGGACACAGTGACTTGGGTCTTTCATTTAGTGAGTAAACCTCCTGACCAAATGGTGATATTATTAGCGAGCCTTATGCAGGACTTGGTAGGGAGATGGTGGAGTGTGACCACCCAGAAGCACGATGAGGCGACCCTCACCTGGGAAGACTTTGAGTGGCATTTCTAGGAGGATTTTTCCCCAAACCTTGAATTATGAGCACATTTAGGAGTTGCATCATCTACAGAAGGGAATCATGACAATGTGAGAGTACTCAGTGAGGTTCAGTGAGTTATCCCACTACTTGAAAGATATGGTACTAGACCCTTTCTTCAGGGGTCCAGCCTTTGAACAGGGAGTCAGGAGTGGGATCAGGGTATCATTGTTATCTCTCAGCATTCCTACTCGGGCTGGGGTGATGGAGCAAGCCCTTATTCTAGAGAACTTCTTGGAAGAATAGGTTTCTAAAGCTAGATCTACCCATAGAACATGGGTGGTAGAGTCTTCGGAAGGCAGAAGACAGTTGACGTGATGACCCAAGTAGTCAAGGTCTTTTAGAGGATGACTGGAGGAATCAGTGTCAAATGTGCGAGGGTACTAGACTAGAGGGAGTCAGCAGAAATCCATGATTTTCTTTTCATGTGGTGGGAAAGTACAGATGGCATGTGAAAACCCAACCAACCATACAGATGACTAGAAGAAAATCAATGGGCCTCTGATGCAGAGTCAGAGGTTTGGGTGAGGAGTTCTGCAGGGAAGAATATGTGGAAGTGGAGCATGTCGAGCAGTAGTTGGTGGGAGATGGTTTGAGGTGTTATCACCACCACCCCTAGGTGCTCCAACCCGACCATAAGGATTTGGCTGACAAGGGTGAGCACAGATTCAGGTAGTGGAGGCCTATGACCACGGTGCTCTAGATATGATCTGAGGTATGATATGTGTCTTCTCCACCCTAGCTACAATTCTTATAGACACTGTTTCTAGTCACTCCATCCATTCCATATCTCTTGTTTGGAGATCACATATTCTGGTGGAGTCGTTGTCTTGATCCTTATGGCTAGAGACTCTTACGGGATGGGATTCAACAATTACACACTGGTGATGGTAGTTTGAAATTACTTTAGGAGACAAGAGATTCAGTTGGAATCTCCTTGTATCAATGTTGAGGACTTATGATGTTATCATGGGTATGGACTGGTTATCCATAGTCTATTATCTGATTGACTGTTTTTTGGCATAAATTGTGTTGTGTCTATGGATATGGGACCATGTTTTCCTTCACCGGTGTGAATAGGATAAGCTTTCTCAGTAGAGGGTGAATCTGATAACTCACCAGTTATCTACCCTCACCCTCGGTAAAGTGGATGAGATGATTCCATGCTTTTTTGAAGTGGTGGATGAGTACGATGATGTTTTTCCTAAGGATGTTCCAGAACTACCTCCTCATATGGAGGCAAACTTTTAGATCCACTGGTACCTCAGGAGGGCACTGATATCCATATTGGCATATTGGATGGCTCCCATGGAGCTTCATGAGCAGAGGGTATAGCTGGAAGACTTGTAGAAGAAGTGGTTCATAAGGCCTAGCATTTCACCATGGGAAGCCTTGGTTGTTTTTTTCCAAGAAGGAGGATGGGATTTTAAGGTTGTGTGTGGATTTCCATCACTGGAACTAGATCGACATGATGAACTGTTACCTACTACCAATAATCAATGATATCTTCAGCTAGCTAATAGGGAAGTAGTGGTTCTCAAAGATAGAACTTAGATCAGGCTATCACCAACTTTAGGTATGGGATGAGGATTTTCTGAAGACATACTTCATGTTCCGATATGGCCACTATAAGTTCTTGGTGATATCTTTAGGAATGAAATATGACCCAACAATGTTTTTGGGACTCATGAAAAGGATATTCCAACCATACCTTGACCAATTTGTTGTGGTCTTCATTGATGACATATTGGTGTACTCAGCGTCAGAGGAGGAGCACCCTACACAAATGTGGATAGTCATGGATACACTCTAAGAGCACTCGATTTATGGAAATCTCTCGAAGTGTCAGTTTTGGATTCAGAATGTCCACATTCCAAGACACATCCTATTAGAGGCTGGAGTTGTAGTGGATCCAACAAAGATAGAGGAAATGCTTTCTTAGGAGCTGCCTAGGAGCATGGCCAAGGTGCAGAGCTTCTTGGGGTATGCTGGTTACTATCGGAGGATAGTTCAAGACTTCTCTAATGTTGAATCACCCTTATTGTCTTTGACATGGAAGGGATAGTCCTTTGTGTGGATGTAGAAATGTTAGGAGAGTTTCCATGAGCTGAGGCAGAGACTGACCAGTGCCCCATATTGAGACTACTAGAAGAGGGATTTCAGAATGTAGTTTTCTATGACACAATAGGGACCAAACAGGGTTGTGTCCTGATGCAAGAATAAGAAGTGATCACCTATAGCTCACCATAGTTGAGACAACATAAGAAGAACTTTACAACCCATGTCCTTGAGTTAGAAGTAGTGGTATTTTCCTTTATAATGTGGGAACACTACTTGATGGGTGAATGATTTAAAATTTACTCCCAACACAAGAGTTTCAAGTTTATCTTCTCCCTGAAGGACCTGGACCTAAGATAGTAGCGATGGATTGAGTTACTCTAGGTCTATTACATTGAGATAGTTTATACTCATAGAAAGGGTAAAATGGGGGAAGATGCACTCAGTAGGAGGATTGGTTTGCATCTTCTGAGTGAGGTCACAGAGAAATTGGCTATGATGCAGATATCCTACATAGATGATGGGGGACCTTCTTACCTTTAATCGATGAATGTTACTCTCCGACTCTTATAGAAATTTAGGGAGGCCTAGCTAGTTGATGTTGACTGTGAGGGCCGTCATGCTCAGTTAACCTCAAGACAGGCTCCTAATAGATTTTTGATAGGTGGGGATCACGTCATCATTTTTAGAAGGCCCATCGTAGTTACAGGGACATTGTGGAGGAGGTGTTTAGGGAGTTCCATACATCCCCCTTTCCAGTACATCTTAGATTGGAGAAGATGTACTAGGACATCTGACATCAGTACAGGTGGTTGGAGATGAAGGAAGCAGTGTTCGAGTTTTTTTCATGACGCATCACATGTTAGCAAGTGAAGGCAGAGCATCAGGTTCTAGTAGGATTATCTTAGCCACTTGAGGGATCAGAGTGGAAATGGGATGATATCTCTATTGACTTCTTTACGGGATAACCATGTACATCCAGAGACCATGATTATATCTGGGTGATCATTGACCGGATCACCAAGTCGGATCACTTTCTAACCATCTGGGATCAGTGACTAGTATAGGTCTTAGGACACCTCTACATCCTAGAGATTGTGAGGCTCTATGGAGTTCAATCAGTGATCATCTCAGACTGTGATGCACGCTTTACATATCGGTTGTAGAAGGGATAACAGGAGGTGTTCGGTACTCAACTGTACTTGACCACATCTTTTCATCCCTAAACGAATGGTTAGACAGAGTATACGATAAAAAACTTAGAGGATAGGATTCATACTTGAATCCTAGACTTTGGTCTTATTTGTGAGGACCACATGCCACTGGTAGAGTTTACATACAATAACATCTGTCACTCCACCATTGGAAGGACATCATTCTAGGACTTGTACAAGTGGCCTTGCAGATCACCTCTATGACAGAAAGACCTAGGGGAGTCAGCACTCATTGTTCCATAGTTGGTATGGGATACCACCAAGAAGGTGTATATCATCATGGAATGGATGAAGACTGCACAGAGCAGGCATAAGTCTTCTACCAACAGAAGATGGAGACCCTTTGAGTTTAAGTATGGTGATAATGTGTTCCTTTGCTTCTCACCTAGATGAGAATTATAGTTATTTGTCAAGGGTGGCCAGCTATCTCTGATTTTCATCAGACCCTTTCAGATCCTGATCAGAGTTGGAGAGGAAATGTACTACCTTGTCATCCCCCATAGATGCACTTGGTGCATGATATTTTTCTTATGTCGTAGCTAAGGAGAATTGTTCATGATCAATCACACATCATTGACTAAGGAGAGATTAAAATTGAAGATTGAGAAACTTTTGCGGAGTTCCCAGTAGAGATTGAGGTTCAAAAAGAGTATTTATTTTGTGGGAGATCGATTCCTATGGTGCGTGTTTGGTGTATACATGTTAATCTCCAAGGGAGAACATAGGGGTGGGTGGCTCAGATTTATGATCAGTACCCTCATCCATTTGATTAGTTTTTGTTTGGGCTCTCAGCGATGTAAATCCATAAGGTGAATAGAATTTAATGTCTCGGAAAATCTGAGTAATTTTCATTATATGGAATTATTCTGAGACCACATGCTTTGACAACATGTGATTTGGAGGCCCGGTGTGCCCAGAACAAAGTTTTGAGATTTTTTAAGTTTTCGTAAGTGAATTTTTGAGTGGGGTTTTCTAATTTGTTTCTCTATTTATTTGATCAAATATATAATGCCACTATTGAATTCAGAATGCTCTGATTTTCCTAGAAAGGACTGAAGTTCGGCTGGCAAGGGCCGAATGGAAAATTTAATTTTCTAACTTTTAAAAAAATATTAAAATAATGTTAAAAGGTTATTTTCATTTCTTTCCTCATCCATTCTGTAGGAAACAAAGATTCTACAGTGAAGTGATGATGTGCATTGATGAGGCACATTAATGGCTCGTTAACTCAAAATGTAACAATGCTTTAATGACATGTAACAATGACACCATTTCATAAATGAAACATCATAACGATGCAACATCACATCGTAATATAAACGTTGTGACATGTTTTCCTTTTATTTTTATTTATGTATTGGTTGAATGAGGAATTAAATTATCAGTATTCTCTAACAAAACATGGATTAACTTCCTCTCCAATTAAGAATGACAAGCACTGACCAAAGTCAATCATTTTCGATGCACCTCAAAGAACATAGTCAGAAGAAACAAACAACATCGATGTCTTCAAACCAAGAGGATGTAACACTACAAAAATGAACTTCATAGAGGTAGGGGTTTAATTTTTGTGCATGTTCTTCCGGGTTCTTATTATAGAATTGATGAATGTGGATCAATCCAAAAACAGGTTGATCTACAAATTGTGTGTTTCTGCCAGAGGGTAACTTTATTTAGGGGATTCTCTATCTGGTATTAGTTTATCTTTTGTTATGATTAAACATCTCCTCTGAGCCTCCCTAGTTTTAAATCTTCTAATGTGGAGGGTGTGGTCTGACATGAACAAAGGCTCGGACACTACCGTATATCCGCTCCTTGTGAAAAGATTGTCTAAAATCGTAGCAAGGAGCTTCTAAGACCATCGTTGTGAAGGTGGTGACTTGAGAGTCCTGTAGTCATAGACCTATCAGAAAAAGGACCACTGGAGTAACTCTAGTGGCCCGAAGAAGGTGCCTCTAGTGCGGTACCACCATCGCAGCAGTACCGGCGACCGTAGAATGTGAGCAGCCCACGCCATTCATATGGAGGGGGAGGAGCCAACTGGCGCCACGTTAGAGGAGGTTTTCGAACCTCACTGGAAACAATAGAGGGCGTTGGTGCGACATTTGGCACACCACATTGATAGGGGGCCACATCCGGCTGGCCACAGCTGTCACATGGTGACTCGACACCATGGGAGCACCACGTGGAGGGGTGGCCTGCGTTCAAGACACCTGGAAGATTCGACACCATGGTCGCTCAACCATGGCCAGAGGGAGGCCCCGCGGTGTCCTGTGGGAGAGTAGGGAGCTAGATGCAGTCAGATGCTGCATCCCAGCCAGGTGCACCACCAGTCCGCCACTGGAGTACTGAGCCTTAGTTGGTGGGTTGGGCCGGTCCCACAACCTAGATGGTCGAACTCACGCCGAAGGGCCAGACCCACTGTCTAGTGGGCTGCACCCATGCCGGGCCAGATGATACCGTGTCATCGGGCGACCCGGCAGGCTAGAACCTCAGCCAAACAAGGCCAGGCCAACGAGGCCCATTGGGCTTGGCCCACTAACCATGTTAGACCGGCCCGAACCATACCCGAACTGGGTCACATCTTGTTGGTCAAATTAAACCAAGGTATGTGGGCCCCCTATTCTTGGTTGGTTGGGTTGGTCCAACAGGGTCGGTCCGACCAGGCCCAGACGCAACTAACCCCTACTTACCAAAACTCCGGTAATTTTCAAACCGAGAATATGATTAATGAGTAGTTTGTAGCGTTGGGACCCTCTCGATGAGGAGGATATTTTGGAATGATCTATGGTGACATTAATGTATGTTGATATACGACGAATGGATTAAGGAGAAGCTATCCCATGTGCGCTATGTACATAACCCTGCAGTTGGCTAAGACCTGAAGACAACTGACTTATGACTCTGTATAACTCATCTATGGCCCAGTGGGAAACACTTAGGTTTGACTTCACAGGACCATGGTGGGAAGAACTTTTGTGTGATTATGTAGGCCCATGGTATGCGATGAGGAGGAGTGCCTCAATTGGCCAAGATTAGTGGGAATAACTTCTGTGTGACATTATAGGCCCATAGTACATGATGAGGAAGTGTACCTAAGTAGTCCAAGGTTTGTACGAATTACTTCTATCTAACTTAGTGGGCCCACTGTACTCAATAGAGGAGGATTTATCCAGCAGCTGAGGTGTTTGATGATGTGACTAATAATTCTTCTATCACTACCCAAAATGTATACATAGTGTGATATGTCTTGTGGTTCGTGCTTTACTTTGGGTATTTATGTGTGGTATTCCATTTTTTGTTTTGGGTGCCTATTGAGTATTTTTTACTCACCCCAGAACGGGCTTCACCTATATGTGTTGTGTTTGGTGCAGACGATCGATTTTTTGACATATACATTAGTAGACCAGGACCGAGAGGTGCTCAGGGAGACGGGACTAAAGGATATTACGATGGTGGACTTGGTGGCCTTGGACCAGGCAGGACCAATAGGATTAGGTAGATAGGATGTTCTGCTTTGGCATCTAGTAGCTACACTACTTTCTAGATTTGGTGGGGGGGGGGGGGGGTTGTGGATAGCCATCAGAATTTCCTTTTAGAACTTTTCTATTTTCAACTCTTTTTTTGGGTTTTTTCTGGCCAACTTTTTTTAGTTTTACTTGTACTTATCAATATGTTAGGGATAATTTTTTACATTTCATTTTGTGGGACTTGGTTAGGCATGTGTGTGCATACATGTACTCAGGAAAATTCATTCCACTTACAGGATTACATCTTCGGAGCTACTCACTAGCCCATGTCCTTTAGGAGGTGGTCTTAGGGTATTCCTGGCATGGGCCCTGAGGTATGGTTTGTGACACGATAAATGAGCAAGTTTCATAACTTCTAGACAAAAAACTATTTGAAAACTGAAGTAGTTAACATCTAAAATGATGATAATAATGAATGATTGTTATCAAATGGGTGATAAGATGCTATAATTAAAAAAAAGTATAGTATTATGGGTATTAATATGGATATATTATAGAATTATAATAAATTTAAATTTATTATACAAGATATTATATTACTTATGAAGTATGATGGATTTGATGTAAGTGTATTTTTTTATGGTCTCATATTTATTGAGATTGTTTATGATCAAATTTTTTAATCATAATATTATTTGGCATATACATCCCAAGTTATATGGAACTTATTATTTATTGATTATTTGTATATATTACTTGTTTTATTATCATTTTACAAAATTTATGTACTCATGAAACTGAATGAATGTTATTAAGGAAAACTAAACCTCATTTTATCTTCAGTATAGAATCTTTTCCTCCATGTCAATATTTTCTTTGAAAAATTTTCATAAATTACTTTAGTATTCTCATAAGATTATATAAATTAGATTTATCTATTTTTAATTTTATCCAAAAATCATTAAAAATAAATTTCATATCATTTTTTAAATGTGGAACTTTTTACTTTATTTCAAAAATGTAAGGAATTTGTTTTGCAGCATACAATTGAAAAACAATTTCCCCACCGACATGGATATAATTTATTTTAAAGATTAATTTACAATTTTATTTTTTTATGTATAAAAAAATTCCTTAATATTTTTTTAAAATTTCTAGATTCTAAATAAGTGATTGAAAAAGAAAATTGTGTTTTCCTCATGAAGTATTTTAGTTTTCTTTTAGAGATTTTTTAATATATAAAAAATATTTTCATGATTTTTATATTTTAATGGGTTTATGATCCTATGTATCCATATTTATTCTTTCTCTGTATGTTTTATCATTATGATGATGAAATTTATTATGAAAGGTGTGTCCTTTCCATGGGTTATGATTTGATTATGTGATAAAATTTATGATCGTATGTCACACTTGTGTAAATTTTTTTATTATTTAGTGGGTGAGATCAGAATTATATATCCTTCCAATGCATTGGGTAAACATAGATATCTCAAGAAATACTAAAGATCGTAATGTGAATTTATCCTAGTTTAGTATGGGACATTTAAAAGTATGATATTCATCGGATTGAACCTATACTAATGAAAATATGGAATTGGGAGTGAACCCAACATGCTTTGATAGTCTTGGAAGAGATCCATTAACATGGAAGTAATTTTATATACTTATTTGTATGAAGAAAAATTATGTCTTATACATATGATATGTTCTCAATGATCAATATTAATTATTTCTAATTCTTCACTCATATGTATTATGTATTTATATTTATAAAACATTATTTCATGTTTCATGATTTTGATCTATGAATTTATGTGTGTGGTTTTTTATTGTTAAGATCATGTTAACATACCATTTTTCTTATATTATTATCAATTATGATCATTGGTTGATACCTCTTATGTTTAACCTTACTAATCATCTGAGATCACCCTTAATTCTGATTCCCTTTCCTATATTATGGAGAATAGTTTTTTGTATTTTATGTCTAATAAGGTTTCTCATTGTGAAAAACAAAATATCAAATGATGTAGGTCATTTATGTACTAGTCTTTGATGTATCCACATTTCCATAAACACTAAAACTTGGTAGTTATGGTATAGATCAAATTTATATGTAATAAATATTTAAGATAACAATATTTAGAATTTATATATGTAAATTTTGGTCTCTATACTTTGTATCAGAGAAAGGTTTAGTTACTTTGGTAAATTGGGAGGAGTAAACTTCTACGAGAACCTTTAGGATAAGCCTAAGTATAGAAGAACATCCAAATATATAGTAAAAAAGAAGTATTTTATTCCTAGAAATAATTCTGTATCTAGATAATACAAGGGGATGTGTTTTTAGAGCATATACATATAAGGGTAATGGACCCAAAAATATTTTATCAAGTATATATCACCTATCATTCTAGTTCACGTTGAGTGGGTCCTCACTATCCACCTCGTATAACTCTCCCATGAGATATTATTGAGTTAACTTAATTTTTTTTATAAACTATTATAAAGAATTTATAATGAACATGGATAGCCTAGGTTAAACCTAAGGTGATATATATTGAAAAAGGGTTCCATGATTTTGATATCTTATGACTTATTTTCCAGGATTTATCACTCTTATAATGATACATAAATGCCATATTTACCATTTTGGTTTTATTAATAGATTAAAGATTGAATGATAAAATTTATATGGTTATAGGTATGATAAAATATTTATGTACCACTTTTGATCTTATTTATATGAATTCATATATATTAGTAAAATTATTAAGCGATATTAATTTATATAGTTAATGAATAGATATTGATAAGTAGTAATAACATCTAATGGTATGATGATCACTTATTTAGTATATAATTCATCCCCAATAAAAGTTTGAGGGAATTTTCATCCAGAAAATAATGTTATTATATATTTAGATGAATTTAATGTGACTTTGGATATGAATTTTCTTTCTAAAACATATCCTATATCAATATTTAAGGAAGGAAAGTGAAATTTAATATTTTGGTTAACTAATATTTATTTATCAGTATGAGGATAAATGAGAACATATAATAGATATTATATCCATCGTATCTATCTTGATTTCAATTCAAAGGTGGTTTTTATCTTAGATTTTAGTGGAGAGACTCAATATTATACATATTTATTTTGTGTGGGAGTTTATTGATTTATTTCATTAGGAGTTACATCGTCTTTATATAAATTCTGAAGTTGAGTTTTCCCTACGAAACACCTATATCAATGACTCTATATAGAGTTTCCTCAACTGAGTAAAAATAATTGAAGTTGAAACTCTATGAAATTCTTAATATGGGATTAATTTGATCAGGTTTTTCACCTATGGGAACACTAATTATTTTTTATGAAGAAATACAAATCAATGTAACATGATAAAAATCAAGAATTGGTATCATATACCATGTGTTAATGATTTATTTTGATGAATTTAATATAGAAAAATATTTTTCCCAATATTGATAATCCTTATAGATACTATTAATTGAGGGTTAAAAGTGAACAGAAGCCCAAGAAAAACATTCGTTCTAGGTATTGATGTTATGAATTTAAAGTGATGACATTTTGCCTTATTAATGCTACTATCTTCATGGATTTAATGAATAGAGTATTTATAGATTATCTTTATTAGTTTATGGTAGTATTTTTTGAATATATTATTAAATCTTCTAAGATTAAGGAAGATAATGAATTTCCAATGAGGATTGTAATAAAAACCTTAATGAAGGAGTAGTTGTATATAAAATTTAACATGTGTGAATTTTGGATACATAATGTTTCATTTTTAGGTCATATAATCTCAAGAGAGGGTATATTGATGGATCCATCAAATATATACATTGTTGAAAATTATCCCATACCAACCACTCCGACTGAGATCCATATTTGTCTGGGATTTGATGGATATTATTGGCACTTAGTGAATGATTTATTTGGACTATATAATAAACAATCCATGTTATATTGGGATGGAATTTAGTTAATTTGAACTGAGGCATGTGAGAAAAAATTAAAGGAACTGGATAGAGGTCTTCCAATGAACCTATCCGATACAACCCTAAAATAGAGGTTCATTTTGGTTTTATGTTAATGCATCGAAAAAGGGGGTGGGATGTGTTATTATGTAGAATGATATAGTGATAGCTTATTACTCACCCCAATTTAATTTTTATGAGAAAAATAACCTATGTAACGCCCTAATACTCTATTATATATTTACTATTAAATTAATTCTTGTTTCTCAATAGCTTATGGAACACATAACCCCGAGTCTAAATGAACTATAATATAGTACACTATTCTAAACTATTCATTAAATTGGATGGTAAAAAAAGTACTGAATAAATTATGGAAATTATATTTCATTATAATATTTAAAATCAAATCATTATTTTATAAATTTATTATAAATGAAAATAAAAAATCATTCAAAATAAAAAAAATCTAAAAACATGTATTTTTCTAAAAGGCAATTTCGTCGAATTTTGCGCACAAATTTTAAAATTACCTTTTAAAAAATTTAGAGAATTTATAAGAAAAAATATACTTAATTTATTAAATATATGTGTTAAAATTATTTTTCGGTGAATTTTTGGTAATTTTTTGAAAATATTAAATTTTTATGAATAGTAAAAAATACTGATATTTATTTAAAACTTCATTTTCATTTAAATTATTTACAAAGATAAATGATATATTAGATAGGTTTTCAGGTAAAATTAGATATATAATATTAAAATTTAAATAACATAGGTCATTTTAATCAATTTAATATTGAATTTTTATAATTAATGTTTTTAATTATTTGTGTGTTTTTATTTAGAAAAGCTGTTATTTTGGCGCATCTGCAGGTTTAATTTTAAATTGAATTATACTACTTATTTGAATTGAATTTTTATAATGGATTAAATATTGATAATAATAATACATTATATTTTATAATAAGGAAAACTTAATTTTTTTTCCATAATGAATAGTTAAAATAGTAAAAAAATTACCATGGTTATGGTGAAGACGAGTTTATCGAGAGGTTTAACTAAGAAGATAAGGGATAAAATGACTTAAAAATTGTATAATAACGATTTAATAACCCTATATATATCATATAACAACTAAATTTCAATAATGAACCATTTTTTATCCTTGATACAATTTTAAAACCTGGGTACACTTAATTCATTTCGAAAATTCCATGTGTGTCCACTCTCCCACTATTAAAAGGCTACCTCATCTCCTCTCCTATTCACAATTACAAAACCCTTAGGTTTATAAAATACTGAAAATATCCCAGAAAAAATTCACTATTAACATCCTAGAGTCATTGGTTTGATCTAGGATCCATCCAAGCAATGCTTTTGGTGCAAACATAATGAAGTTGTCTGAAGAAGAGGCAACATTGTAAAACTGGCATTTTTATTTTGTTTATTCTTCTACCTCATAAAAATATTCATAAAAAGTGATAATATAAAAAAAGATTATATAATATATAATTTTATTTTATAATTTTAATTTTATAACCTATATCCATCTCTACTTTCATTAAATGCAAAATGTAATCGTCGATTGAGTGTACATCAGACTACCGCCTCGTGAACTGATTAAATTTTTTTCCATTACTAAAATTCAAAGATGGATATAATGATGGAGGTAACATATTTTTATTATTTTCATGAAATTATTATTCTAGTTTAATTATTATATTACATATACATCCTTACTTTCTATTCCATGGGGGATATGATAACATCCCTAGTGTGTACGACAAACTACCTCATCACAAAGTGATGTGATTCCTTTTTAGCTTACACTTTACATAAAAGATATTAAGGATCATTTTAATGAATATATTTTATATTTATGAACTAAAAACAATTATGTAAATATAATTTCACATATAACTTATTACATTACAATCATTCATATGATAATAATGTTTCTTGGGCGTATGTGTGGACTACAACCTCCAAGAAGCGATATGAAGTTTTTTTCACTTTATTTTTACATGGATGGTAATAAGGATTTATTTGATTAATATGATTGATATATATAAAATAAAAAATATTATTTAAATTCAAATTAATAAATATTTTTCCTTTTTTCCTTTCTTTTGAGCAAAAATGGAAACAACGTTCATGTTTACAAACAGCCTAATGTCATAATAAATGGAATAATCCGTTTTCTATATCAAAATTTTATAAATTAATATAAATAAATATATAATGAGTATATATGATATTTATATCAAATTAAAAATTTGGATATTATGGAACCATGTTCAAAGTAAAAGGACTAAATTTATTGAACCAAATCATACATGAAAAATGAAGCAATTATCACCCAAAACTGATACTCTAACAAAGAATTATTAATAAATTGGTGATAAAATAATATACGAAAATCATATATGTTATGATATATATCAGTATAGATATCTAATAGTTGTATAATAAAACTATATTTATCATATAGTAGGTACTAACACATATAGAGGAATCTGAACTAGAGGTAAAGGTTTTCCACCTTACATCTACTTATGTGAGACATATGCCATATTCACCACTTATTACAATATATAGGGTATATAATTCCAATTTGACATGTTATATAACAAATAAAATTATATTTATTGTATATAATGTTTCATTTTATATTATATCTTTTATAATACTTTTTATTTAAATGTTACCAAAGTGGTGAGAGTTTATTTCACAATCTCATTATTTTTCATGATTTTTTATCTTTAATTATCCCTTTTGGGGATTATTTTATATTTTTATCTTAACCTAATATATATTATTATAATAATATTATTAATGAAAATTTAAATTAACATTTTTATTTATCCTATCTTTGGTACTTAAAATGATTGAGAAAATGTTTTTAAGGAAAATTTATTAATTTTAATCTTCGATAAAAAACCCTTTTTCTTTCATATTCATGTTTTGAAAAAATGTTTCTATTTTTTTTAAATTATCAAAATTATTTAACGTATAATTTTTTAACAAAGATTAGATTTTTAAAATATGTAAAATTAATCTTCTTTTTGTTTCCTGAATAAGGTACTTTTTGACTTTTTACCAAAAATATTAAAGTAATAATTGTTTTAACATACCATAAATGTATGGAATTCCACACTACCATGTCCAATAAATTTTTAAAATCATAATTTATATTTTTACAGAGATATTTTTAAAGAATGTTTTTTTCTAAATATTCTTAATTTTTTTAAAAAAAATTTGATTTTTAAAGTCCAGAGGATATTTTCCTCAAATTTGTTTAATGGAAATTTTATACAATTTATATTTATAAATTAAAATAAACCTAATTTTTACTTATTTTACATTAGGAATATGTTGTAATGATACCATCCTTATTATTTATCAAGATGATTTATGATTAATTTGATTGGAAGATACTATTTTGAAACCTTTCTTCACATTACTCTTAATGGTTTGTGATTTTGTTTATTGATTGGGAAATGTATTAACATCTTCCATGTTATTTTTTAAATATAAATTTTTATGTTGATTATGTTTCAAATATTCAATATGAGTAATAAATTTTAATTATTAAGGGATTTGAGGGGTCTTCTATATCCCCTCAATCCATTGGTGGGTCTCATGATAAAAACTAGCTTGAGTATTTTGTTGAAGCCTTACCCATTTATATCTGATGTATTTTAATGAGGCCTTAATGGTATGGTTATGATGTTCAGAATTATGAATTTATTCACTATTAAACTAGTTATTTATTTCCTTGTTGTTATTTGATTAGTTAGAATATTCATCAATATGGTTCAAAATCATGTGATTATTTATTTTCAATTATTTTATCACCAATTATTCCCCTCATATTATTCTTCATTTTAAAGTTATTGATTAAATAGAATGTGTATTAGTTATTTAAATTTACATATTTAAGATTAAATATTTAGTAATGATAGATTATTTTGTATTTATTCCCTTACCAAGCATTTGAGATCATCCCCTTCTTATGTTTCATTCCCCTGGATTCCAAGATGTGTATAATGATTGATATGTAGGGTTATTATAGAGGATATAATCATTATCTTAACGATAATACTATTTCATATTTTATGTTTTCAATTATAATTTGAGATTGACTTATGTATATAGTTTACCAAGACTACTAAACTATTTAGTCCTTTGAGAGGAAACTTCTTATATCCAGATCCAATGTAATAAAGTAACCACTAACTCTAGGCTACTAGGGTTATGGTAATTATAGATTTAATAATGTCATGTTTAGTATAAACCTTTGGAACATGTTTTTGGAAAATATATTTTAGGGAACAGAACCCTATTATAGGCATTGGGTATAAGTACAGAAGAACACATTATAGTTATGGTATGGTAGATATTATATGGTTTTTTTAGTAATACATCCCTTTCTGGATTATACTAGTGGTTCTGATTCAAGAAAAGATAATCCTAAAGGTAATAAATTGAAAAAATTCATGTTGGATTAGACTTTGGTTTTACCTAGTATACAACAATGGACTATTCTACGCATCGGGTTTGACCCACCTAGGGGATATTTTTAGGTTAATTCAAATTTTATTTGTATATAATTATAATGGATTTGGAATTTTTTTTATTTTTTGAAACTTTTCAAAAGAAAAAAAGTTTATGATTATGATATTAATGATGCATAAACTATTCATGTTATACTAATTATTTTACTTTTCTTGATTATAAATTATTTTTCATAATTATATGATCAAATATAGTATAAAACCTCATTTAAAAATTGCATATAGATAAATATATAATAACTGAATGAATATGCGTACCCCATATAGGTATTTCACCTAGGAAATATAATAGAGCTAGAGTTGTAGATTCATCTTGAACTAATTAAATTATAACCATATTTTGGAAACTAACTTAGGTTATGGGAAATAACATTCACTGCATGGAGTGGCGGGCTAATCCACTATATAGTTTAACAATGTTAACTACTTTCCACATTAGAAATCTATATCATTAAATAAGTCAAAAAATACCTTTGTATCTAAGAAATGGATAAGTTCTTTAGAGGATATATTTCACCCCTTGGGAAGAAATGAAAGATGGAATGTTCTCATTAGAATTTATCATCTCTTATGAGATGTGGATCCATGGTGGTCATGGATTAAAAACACTGTGAATGAAAAATGTATAGTGAGTATGGAGAGTATGGATTAAAAGGATTTATTTATGAAAAAATATTACCCTCTTGAAAAATGAGTGTACTTGGAGAGAGGATTCCTAATTCTTAGAAAAAAGAAAGATAAAAATGTTTCTAAGTATGATTAAAACATTACAGGGTTAGAAATACATGGTACGGACGGTGTACATAATACAAGGATAAATATTGACCATTTATTTGATGTATTTAAGTAAATACATTTAAGGGGAATAATATCCCGAATGTTCTCATAATATAAAGACTTATCATCATGATTTATCAAGAAAAGGATATAATTTTCAAAGTCTTATAGATTTAATATAATGAAGTATAAGGATAGGGAATTTGGTCTCACTGGAAAAGGAAATATGGGAAATTGGCTGATGTGAAGGGTAGAAATTCCATCCTGTAGTAAATGTGGAAATAAACACCATGGAAAATGTTTTTTGGGAATGGTATTTTGCTATAAATAAGGAGATAAAGGAAACTTGGATCATTATTACAAGGGAAATAAATAAGATACCAATGTGCAATGCATCAGTTGTAAGGATATCCAGAACTATACAAATGATTAACCCAGGAATCAAGTGAACTTTCCACAAAAACGTCCAATGGAATATGTCCATGAATATGTTATCACAATTTCTAAGGATGAATTTCTTAATGAAATTTTGGAAGGTAATTTAAATATATCCCCAAATTTAGGTAATTCTTTATTTGGTTTTGTAACATCAAACTCCATTATATCTTCCAATTTTTCTAAAAAAATATATCTTTTCCTATCACTTTAATAAGGGAGTTATTAGTAAAAACCTCTAGTGGAGGTCACACAACAATTGGGATGTGAAAGTCAGTTTGAATTATGAAATTTAAATATTCTATATTTTCTAACTTCATTATTATACCTATATTTTATTTTGAAACAATCCTTGGTATTGAATATATTTCAAAATATAGTGAAAATTTTTATTTCAAATGGAAGGATGTTACAATTCAATATGAAGATGTATAATTTCCTATCATTAGAGGTGATTCCTCATTACAAGATTCATCTCTCAATCTACCCCAATTATCTCTTATAATTGATATTCTTATGGAATAAGATAAGAAACAATCGATTGATGGAAAATGAGTCATTAAAATTGAATATATAACTATTATATATGATTAAATTTATTTTTTTTCCTAAATAAATACCTAGACATCCACCAGAGTGTGAAGTTAGGGTTTCCATTGATTTAATCCATGATTCATGGACAATATCATATAATATATATATAATTAACACCATGGAATTACTATAGTTGAACAAACTATAATAGTTACGTGATAAGGAATTTATGTGCCCGAGTGTTTCACCTTGGGGATTCCCATTTAAGTGGTTTAAGATAAAAGATTGATATATGAGGTTGTGCATTGATTATATGGAAACCAATGATATTATAATAGATAAAAAGTGCCATCTACCTCATATTAATGTCTTATTCAATACACTTCATTTTGATCAATATTTGTTTAATTATTAACCTATACTATTGGAATCATCCATTGTGAGTAAAGAGGGAAGATATTACAAAAGATCATTTTGATTGAGGTACGGACAATAAAGTTTTATAGTAATTCCATTTGTATTGGATAATACACCCTTTATATTTATTTACCTAATGGATAAAGTATTTAAGGAATATATCAATAATTTTTTGATATTTATTGATAATATCTTGTTATACTCTAAGAATTATATGGACCATGAGAATCACTTGTGGATCATTCTTGAGAATCTTAGGTGAAAGGAGTTATATGGGAGATTTAAAAACTATGAATTATGACTTAATTTTTTTTATTGAACATACTATCTCACAGGATTAAATATTAGTTGATATTATAAGAACATTGAAGTCATTGATTGTCCTTGACAAACAAACATAACCAATGTATATATTTTCATTAGTATGACAAGTTATGATCTGTTATTGTTTCATAATGTTTCATAATTTAAAGACCCATTAATCTGGATTACATGTAATGGGGGTATGTTCATATTCACAAAGGAATAATTTAATAGTATAATCTTGAATTTTCTAATCAAGAATCTAACATCAATACATGGTGGTTTTTTGATATATGGTCATGCTTCAGATATATTAATTCTATGATTCCTAATTGAGAATGATAAATTCATTACCTATACATCGAAAGAATTTATGATTCAATTACAAAACAATCCAACCCATGATCTTGAGATGGAAATCATGATATTTTCATTGAAGATATAGAGTCATTATCTCTACAGTAAAAAGTATGAGATATATATGGATCATAAGAGTTTTAAATTCATATTTTAATACAATGTTCTCAATACAAGGATAATTAAAAGGATTGAGCTACTCAAGAGCTATGATTTTTCAATACACAACCACCTAGGGAAGGAAAATATGGTACATTATTCTATGAGTTGGAAAGATCATGGAGTCCTAGAAAAAATGAGGACTAAAAAGAATCCTATATTAATGGATACTGTAAAGATAGATCTGGGAATTATTAATAAAGTGGAGACACCACTAATTTTTTAAATAATTTCTAAACAATATTTTCCTCAAATATAAAAATTTCACAACCAGAGGATTCTAATTTTAAAAAAAGAAAATTAAATCCTTGGATGATGGAAAATTGGAAAACATCATTCATGAAGATGTAATTCTAAAATTTCTATGTAGATATGTGTTCCATAAATAACTAAGTTGAAGAGGTAATTATTGGATTAGTCTTGTAGATCAAATTTATATATTTAACGTGGTATGACCAAGATGTATATATATTTAGAGTAACACTTTTAATAGGATAATATGAATAAAGAAATTGAAAATTATCTATTAAGATGTTCATCTTTTCAACATGTGTAGGCTGAGAGAAATCACCATAAGGGATTCATAAAACCATTATATATTTCTATATGCAATTAAGATGAAATTACTTGGATATATTTTTCACTATATTACCAAATACTCCAGGTAATAATGATGAAATATGGTTCATTATTAACATCCTTACAAAATCACAGTGCTACCTTTATATAAGAGAAGATGTAAACCTTTTTCACCTTACGCAACCATATATCAATAAAGTTGTATGACTTCATGGAATATAACTTTTGATTTTTTTATAATCATCTATAATTTACATTGAAATTATGGAAGAGTCTATAGAAAGATCTTGATACTGAGATTATTTTGAGCACATCTTTCAACCCTCAAATCGAGGGAAAATATGAAATATCTATTTAAACATTATATGACATGTTTAGGTCCTGATATATTGACTTTAAAGGTACGTGGGATCAATATTTAACTTTAATGGAGTTATACTATAATAATATCTTCCATTCAAGTATTCATATGGTGTTTTATAAAGTTTTATACACTAAAATAGTTCATATGCCAAGTTGTTGGGAATGAGTTGGAGAAAGGAATATTGTTTTCCTAAAACTTATGGAAGAAACATCAACCAAAGTAAATATTATTCAAATCCATATCCAAGTATCTCAAATTTGTAAACATATATATATTTATAACTGAATTGTAGATTAGGAATTTAAAGAAGGAGATCATGTATTCTTGAAATTATCTCCATAGAAGGGTTTTATGAGGTTTGGAAGGAAATGTAAACCAATACCAAGGTACATCTAAGATTTTTAAATCCTATAAATAATTGGATTTTTGACCAACCATTTGGAAACTACACCAATTCCATCTATAGGATATGATTTGTTTGATATTTTCTTGTTAAGGAAGTACATTCCAGAACCAACCCATGTTCTCAACTCTAATGAAATTGAATTGGAACTTGAACTATTTTACCATGAATATCCAACCTAGATCTTGGACACAACAGAATAACTTTTAAGGAATTAGATTGCTTGGCTCAAAAGGTTACTTTGGATTAATCATGAAAAAGAAGAGGAGATGTGGTATATTAAAGAGATTATGATGAAGAACTACCCAAATCAATTCATAAGGTAACATTATATAAATTTAGAAGCATTTTTTTTAAAAGTGTGATGGATGTAACACCCCAAGACTTTACAATATAGTTACTTTTAAATAAATTCAAACACTTGGGTCACTTATAGTACATGTAACCTATATCAAAATGAATAATAATATATTATACTGTTATAACCTAGCTATTAAATTGGTGTGATGAATATTACTGACTAAGTTATCATAAGTATATGTTTTAAAAATATATAAAATAAACACATTGGTTATAAATTTATTAGAAATACAAATAAAAATCATTTAAAAGAAAAAAGAAGGTTTTCATAGAAAGTTTATTTTTATAAAAGGCAGTTTCACCGTTATTTACACACATATTTTAAAAATAATTGTTAACAATCTTAGAAAACATATTCAAAAAAATAAACTAATTTTTTTTAAAATACATGTAAAAATTATCTTTGTGTGATTTTTTATGAATTTTTGAGAAATACTAATTTATTGATCAATTGATAACAATAATGATTTTTAATGAAAACATGCTTATTATTTAAATTATTTATAAAGATAAATTATATTTAAAAAAAAAATTTAAGTAAAATTAGGTTTATTATATTAAAATATATCAATTTTAGGTAATTTTAATCAATTTTATATTTTATTTCCTATAAAAAATTAATCTTTTAAAGGTTTTTCTTTAGAAAACCCATTTTTCGATGCATGTGTGGGTCTAATTATAAATTAAATTATTCTAATTATATGAATTGAATTTTGAAAATGGATTTCATATTTTTAATAAGATAAAATTATGTTATATAATAAGTTAAACATAATTTTTACCATAATTAACATGAAAAATATTAAAAATTAATTACCATGGTTAATGAGAAAATGGGTATACCAGATCATTATAATAACATGATAAGTGTTAAAAATGTTCTAAAAGCTTTTAAAAATTAATTTTATGGACATATTGTGACCTTATAACCTATATTGTTCAATAATGGTCTATTTATAATAATTTTTTCTTGTCAAAAACGTGTGTGCACATTATTGTTTTCAAAACATCCAAGTGTATCCTCTCTCCCACTTATACAAGGCCACCCCCTCATCTACACATTACACATCCAAAAAAAATTCATCCAATAAATTCCCAAATATATTCCTAAAATCCTTTCTAGCAACTTATATTCCTTTTTGTATCATATTTCCTCTCTATAAAGTTTTTTTTGCGAACCAAAAGATGTTTTTCGATGAGTATGTAACATTCTTAAACCAGAATATTTATATTTTTTCTTATCCCACCACCATAAAATATTTTCCCACTATGAAAATATATTAATAAAATTATATCCTATATTATTATATTTAGTTATTTCAATGTAATAACCTATATCAATCATCCCTTCCATCAAATTTTTAGTGAAACTGTTGATTGTGTGTGTGACGAATTGTCGCCTTACAAACTGATGTAATTTTTTTCAATCAAAAATTTTCAATATTATATATACTGATGGATTTAACATATTTATATTGTATTTATGAAATTATAATACTAATTTAATTATCATATCACATGTAACTTCTTACTTTCCATTTCATGGGTGGATATGATAATTTTGCATGCGTGTATGGTGGACTACTGCCTTATGAGGGGATGTCAATAATTTTTATCTTACAATTTACATGGAAGGTAGTAAGGATAAATTTAATTAATATATTTGGTATGTATTAAATAACAATAATTGTGGTAATTTAATATCACACTTAACTTCTTACCTTCCAAACTATTGGGAAACAATAATATCGATCGTGTGTATGGGTCGACTACCACATCCCCATAATGATGTGAAATTATTTCCATTTTATTTTTACATGGATGTTAATAAGGATGTATATGATTAATATACATGATAAATGTGAAATAATAATTTTGTTTTTATGGTTAAATAATATTTATTTTTCTGTCATTCTATCGATTATGAAAACATGGAAACAACGTTCATGCGTACGTATGATCTTCCTTATCCATGAAAGATGTGAAACATTTTCAATCACTAAATTTTATAGATTACTATAAATAAATATATAATTAATTTATATGATATTTATATAATGGGTAAAATTATGTATATGATGGAACCAGGATTAAATTAAAAGGATTGATATTATGGATCCAAAATATAAATGAAACACGAAGCAATTATCACCCAAAACAGTGACTCTAAAAAATATTATTAATAAATAGGTGATAACATATTATAAGTAAACAATATATGGTATAATATTTAATATTATAGTTATATAATACATATATAATTAACTTATATTTATTAAAAATGATTTTTTAACATGTATGAAGGAAATCAAACCTAAGGTAAGGGTTTCTTATCTCACTTTTACTTCGATGAGACATATTTCATATTAACTACTCATTCCTTTTTGTGGTGTATATACTACCCATTTTATATGTTTTATCTTGATTATATTTATATTTATGGTATTTAATGTTTAATTTGATGTTATTTCATTCATGGGTCTTGTGATTCAAACCATACCAAAGTGGTAAAGTTTTATTTCACAATGGCATCATTATTCGTGATTGTTTATGTTTAACTCTCCCTTGGAAGAATTATTTGATATTTATAACCGAAAAATAATTTAATTTCTTATCCTAGGGTAATTCCTGAAATTTTCAAGTAACATCACCATTTTTTATCTCCTTGGTACTTATATTGACTGAAAAAACGTTTGAAAATAAATCTATTTTATTTCTCTCTTCAGACAAAAACATTTTTTCATCCATATACATGTTTTTAAAAAAAATCAATTTGTTTAAAATATTATCCAAATTATTTTTGAAATAAATTTTTACACATGATTGTATTAAAAAAACTAATATTAATCTCCCATTTCTTTTTCTGAACAAACTACTTTTTGACTTTATACCAAAAATGTGAATGAAATAATTATTTTTATATATTTATTATGTAAAAAATTCCATTCCATCATGAACAATAAATTCTATGAATCTACATTTAAAATTTTACATTCTTTCTTAAATAAAATCTTCTTCTTAATATGTTATAATGTTTAGGTTTTTAGAAGGGTTTTTCAATGTAAAATTTTTATTTTCCTAAATAATGTTTTAACAATAATTTAATGGTATTTCTATTCCTAATTGACATAAACCCTCATTGAACCATATGCTTCAATGGGAAAATATTATAATGAAATAATTCTTATTATTTATTTTGATGATTTATTATCAGTTTGAATGTGATGTACTATTTTAATATAATTCAACATTTCACTCTAAATTTTTATGATTTTTTATTGATTTGGTAATTTATTAACATTTTATTTGATAGGTTTTTAATAAAATTGTTTATATTTATTACATTTCACCCCTTCAATATGAGGAATTAATTAGACTGGGTATGTGATGTGTGATTCCTGATATATCCCTTTGATGCATCAGTAGGTCTCATGAGACGAACAATATTGGGTATTTGGTTGAGGCCTCACCCATTTATGTAAGATGTCTTGAAAGGAGGACCTGATGGAATAGTTATGATGTTTGGAATTATGTGTTCCCTTATTATGAGATTATTTATTTATGTCTATGTGATTATTCAATTAGTTAGAATATTCATGGATATATTTAAGGATCATGTTATTATTTATATGAAATTATTTTGTAACAATTTATTCCTTCCATATTATTCCTTACGTTCAAGTTATTGATTAAATAGATTTTTTTAGTTATATACATTCCCATATTGAATGTTTCATATTTATTGGTAATAGGTTCCATTTTATGAACACCTTTACTAATCTTTTCATCTCACCACTTTATTATGTTTCCTTTCATAGGATTCCAAGATTTGCCTTATGATTAATATGTAGGGTAGTTATAGAGGAAATAGTGATGAAATAGAAGATAATAAAATGTTATATTTCAGGTTTATAATTGTAATAGGAAATTAAAGTATGTATAGAGCTTATAGAGACTATTAAATTATTCATTCCTTTGGGATTTAATTTCTTGTCTCTAGAGAATAAGTTAAAAATCAACCATTGACTATGTTCTTCTATGGTCAAGGTCTTTTCAAAGAAATCATGAATTATTGTTTCTAGTGGATTAAATATATTGAGGCATTATCATTATGGAGAATGTTATTACATCTGTATTGATCATAAATGTTTAAAATATGTATTCACCCAAAAATAGATAAATATATGGTTGAAAATATTGTTTGAGTTGATTAAATATTATGACTACTCAATATATTTCCACCATGATAAACCAAATAGGGTGGATGAATCTTTGAGTTTAAATGATAATGATATATTATCTAGGTTGAGGATTACAAAAGATCCAATATTTATGGATTTTCATTGTATGAACCTAGAAATCATGAATAAATGAGTGAAATACCATCTTACCCAAATTAATATTCAACTATATATCCTTGTGATTATTATGGAGGTATAAATGGAGGATGTTAATATATAAAATAAATTGATAAATTCTACTGATTTCAACCTTAATTTAGATGTAATTATTATTTATATTAATCTTGTATGTGTCCCATAAATACTAAACAAAAATTAGAATCTATTATAAAAAGTTAAATGTTTATAATTATCTATTCATCATGGTGATATGAAGATGTATAAAGATCTAAAAGATTATTTTTTTGGGAAGCATGAAGAGTGATAGTTCATAGTATGTATCTCAATGTTTTATTTTTTAGTAAGTTGAGGCTCAAATACAAAAGTCTTGAAGAATGTCACAAATAGTACATATACCAAAATGGAAATGAGAAAACATTAACAGGGATTTCATCCAAATAACCCCCCAAAAGTATAAGGGTCATAAATATATCTGTATTATAGTCAATATTATTATAAATTCAACACACTACATTCTTATTACAATGTATTTATCTCTTGACAATCTTACCAAGATATACATTAACGATATGGTAAGTTTAAATGGAGTACCATATTCTATAATAACATATCAAGATCGAAGATTGACCTCTATGATCATGTGAAATATTCAACAAAATCATGATATAAAGTTGTTTCTCAGCACATATTATCATCTTATGATAGATGGTTAGTTTGACCGGACTATTTGTATGGCATCCCGCCTTCTTATTACCTAACTTTTCATTACATTTTACAAACAGAGGATCTGTAAAGTCTACTCTCTTGGAAAAAGGTACATAATAAATGAAAATGTAAAAAAATTAATCCTCTTCAAATGCATCTTGAAATGTTAAAACTATGTACAATTATGGTATCTCATAACCTGGGGACATACATCAAAGGACAGGGTGATAATAAGGCCTATTAAGGGTAAACAAGGGAATTAATTTACTTGTGATATCAATAAAAACATGGTGAAATACATAAAGATATGAGCAATGGAAAAAGACACATAAAATAATAAAAATAAAATGAATCATAAAGTGAATATCTGGCTACAATATTTAATTTAGACATTAATAATCATATCACCAAGGTCTATCCCCATGGTGTCATAAATGTTAGCAAGGTTTTTCACCAAGGTATCATAAAACATGTCATCTCTAGATATTAATTTATTTACCCAATGAATTGGAGATATATCAGGTATAACCCTTAATATGTATTTATTTTAATGTGATCCACATATATAATAATCAAACATTTCATAAATAAATCAAAGAGAATAATTGATATTCGTTTCAAATCAAAATCGTAAAGTTTTAAAAAGTGCTTAAAAACAAGATCATTATGTCATTTAAAACCCACAGAAAAGGAATTAGGGTTTTATGTGTGTAAATTATAGAATAAAATAAATCATTTTTATGTA
Source organism: Viscum album (assembly GCA_963277665.1). NCBI lineage: Eukaryota > Viridiplantae > Streptophyta > Magnoliopsida > Santalales > Viscaceae > Viscum > Viscum album. Next base: position 774,444,964 of record OY728148.1, read on the forward strand.
TTTATGAATACCTCTAGAAATAAAATAGGTTTGTGTATTAATATAATTAATATAATATAATTTCATGAGAAAAAAGAGAGTTTTGGATACGAAAATTCTATAGCATAACAGCTATGCATCATGGTTTTAGGAAACATTAAAAAAAGAGGTTACATTGGTCAAACATTAATAAAAGTCTGATAATATAGTTTAGGGATAGAATTAAATATAAATAATATCATGGAATGGAAACAAGAAAGACCTACAGCATAAAAGGGAACTTGAAAGGAAAATAGAAGTGGAGAATTCCCTTACCAAAATTCTGTAGCCTAACAGAATCACTTGAAAATTTATAAAATTAGTAGATGAGAGAAAAAATAGTTTCCCGTCATTTGGAAATAAAATTTGGATCAATAAATATATATAATAACATACCCCAACATAAGAAAATGGATAATTAAAAGACATAGTATAAATGAATTCTTTGACTAAAAGAGGTTGGTGAAAGGTTCCCTTACCTTGAAGAGTAACTTAAAAAACATGAAGGTTGGGACCTTTGGGGATGATATCATTATGGGAGTACTTCTTTATAGGTAAAAAAACAAGATCTTAAATTTGTAGGAATTTGGATGGAATGTAATGAATAATTTATTTGGTATTTATAGAATAAGTGAGGGAATAGTTTATTAATTTCCCAGGGACATCTCATTAGTGGTTTTTAAAAAACCATGGAATTTCCATTGATATTTGTACACCTTGGACACCTCATATAATGTTTTAGTCCAAATTATCCGAAAATCATTTTAAATTACATATTATATCGTTATGATGTCATAAAACCCACCTAAAACACAAAAACAATATTTTTACTATTCAGCGAAAAACAGAACATTCTATAATGATCTCATAAATTCAACCTAACCTAATATTGATGTTCTGCTTTCAAAAATGGAATCCATTTTATGAAAATAATTTTCTATATATGAGATATTTAATTTTTATGTAAAATTGTTATTTATGTAAAAAAAATACTCATACTTAAATAATAGTTACTGAAACAGTTATTTACTTATGCTATTATATCATATTACCATTCAAGAAGCCTAAATTATGATTATACATTATTAAGTGAGGTTACTATTTAATTGGTCATATAACTATTAATAAGAGTAATATTACTATTCATAATTTACTATTCAACAAAAATTAATTTGATCTTATCAGACTTTCAATTTCATATTGATCACAATTTTATATGCCTGTTTTTTAAACTCATTTCACTTTATTAATTATATAATGTATAAAAAATATTTTAAAATACAATTTTTTTCAATATTCATCAACAATATGAAACTTATAAATATTTAACCTATATTTATTTTGACATTTTTAATTCAGAAATTTTACCATAATAAAAAATTAAAGATTTATTTAAACAAAAGGATTACACAAAGTAACTAGGGACTCATTACATATACCCTTATAAAACCTATATAGGACTTAAGAGTAATGTGTGAATAGTGATAGAATTATGTAGAGGATTAGAAAACATTTTATGAGAGGTGATTTCTATCAACTTGAACAAACATGTTGATTCTTGGCTTGGGATTGGTCTAGAGAAAAGCCTAGTGATGCTAAATCATTCTTATATCTCCTTCTTAAGCTCTGAAAGATGAGTTTTTCATGGCCCGAGTCAACTGGATGAGGCCATCAACTATTCTTTCTAAATTAATTGCCTATTTTTATTACTATTTTAAACATCAATAATAATGTTAAAAATTATTATAGTTTTAAATAATCATATTGACCAGCAGTTATATAACGGTCAAAACCTAGTGGTCACATTTCATTTATAATTATATATTTTTTATTGATTGTGACATATTAAGACATAAATTTTTAGGAAACAAAATATTATTCAAAATTTTGGTTGATTACATTCTTCCTGCCTTAGGAAATTTGGTCCCAAAAATTTCAACTCATACCCTGAGATGAGAAAATGTGTGGGTACATCTTCCTCATAGACTCCTCCAGTTCCCACATGGATTTTTCATATGTTTGGTTCCTATAAAACACTTTAAAAATCTTGGTTGTATTTTTTATTTAGAAGATTGTCTCTACATTCCAAGATCTCCACCAGCTTCTCCTCATAAGATAGGTCATTTTTCAGTTGTACCACCTCTAAATTTAGTACATGTCAAGGGTTAGGTATGTACTTCCTCAAGAGGAATATGTGGAAGACATCAAGAACTTGTTCTAGATTTGGAGGAAGTGCAAGTCGACAAGCCAATCCTCCTACACAATCAAGGAATTCATAGGGGCCAACGTACCTAGGGATGATCATCCCATTCTTCACAAACCTCATGACTCTCATACATGGTAAAATTTGAATAAAACATTTGTCACCCAAAACAAACTCCAAGTCCCTTCTATGGTTGTTAGTGTAGCTCTTTTGTCAACTCGGAGTATCCTTAATGTGTTGTTGGCTGGAATAATCCTTTTCAGTCATCTCCTACACATGATCATACCTAATAAGAATTCTCTCACCAGCTTTATAAAAACAAGTATGAGTTCTACATTTTTTTTGAAAAAAGTATGATTTCTACATCGCTTCCCATACCGGGCTTTATAGGGTGCATTTGAATACTCAAGTGGAAGATGTTTCTGTAAGATAACTCAACTAATTGGATATGTTGACCCAATCAACCATTAAATTATAGGGAGTATGTTCTTAGCTTGTCCTTCAATGTTTGAAAAGTCTTTTTATATTTTCCATTAGTTTTTTGGTGACTGACCATACATAAATTCAATTCCGAACTCAAAGAATATTGAATAATTCTCTAGAATTTTTATGTGAACCTTAGCTCATGATCTGATATAATGGAAAGTGGAACTCTATATATCCTTACCACTTTCTTCACATAAATCATGGAATGTTGAACAATAGAGAAATCTTCCCAAATATAAATAAAATTGGTTGTCATGGTGAGGTAGTCCATTATACACCATATTTCATTGTTTCATTTGGAAGTTATTGGGAGACCAGTGAAAAAGTAAGTAGTGATATTGTACCACTTCCATTCTAGTATGTTTAGTGGTTGTAATACCCCTTTAAAAATTTTTCACTCTACCTTCACTTCTTTACATACCAGGAAACTTATAGTGTATTCAAAAATCTCCCATTTCATATTATCCCACCAATAATGATCATGAAATACCCTATACATTATTGTGCTTCCAGGATGTATAGAGAAAGTAGATTCAGGAGCTTCATCCATCATCTCCTTCTTTATTTTAGGAATAGATGGAACACGTAGGCTTGTATGAAATTTCATTACACCTTCCTGATCAATATTGAACTTAGGAAACATCCCATTCTTCATAGCCTCAAAATTATTCTGTAAAAAATGATCATATTTCTGAGAAATCTCGATCTTCTCAAGTAATGATGGTTGAGATATCATTTGGGATAGTGTTGATGATGTACATTCCCTTATAAATCCCTTTTCCATTTTCACTAGGTCTTAGATCATGGGATATATTTTAATCCTCATTAGGGATAGAACCACTGGGTCTTCCATACTTAATGATTTAGCGACATTGTCTATTCTTCGGGGATGATATTGAATTAAAAAATCATATTATTTATAAATTTTCAAACATCTCCTTTATCTGAGGATCAATTCAGTTTTTGTGAAAATCTACTTCAAAATTTTAAGGTCTATGTATATATCACATTTATCTCCATAAAGATAATGTCTCTATAACTTTATATAAAAAACAACAACAGACAGCTCAAGATCATGCGTATGATAGTTTTCTTCTTAATTCTTCAACAATCGAGATGCATAAGTAATCACCTTTTTATTTTTCATGAGCACACACCCAATTCCATTCCGAAATTCATCACTAAAAATAAAAAATCCATTTCTACTTGAGGGAAGAATTAACACGGCTGTAGTAACAAATCTATTCTTCATATATTGAAGACGTTCCTCACACTAGCTTTTCTATATGAACTTTAACCATTTTTGAGTTAACTAGGTTAATGTATTAGATAGTCCTTAATTTGTTTCACAAACCTCCTATAATATCCCTCTAATCCAAGGAAACCTCAAATATTAGTTATTATTTTAGGTCGAGGCCACTGAAATACAACCTTTTCTTTTGTAGGTTCAATTATTATTCCTTTATTGGTTACAATGTGCCTCACGAAAAAAAACTTTTTATAACCAAAATTCACATTTTATGAACATTCAAAAAATCCTCCCCTTCCATTGAGTTTGATAAATAACCCTTAGATAATCCTCATGATCCTCACGAATTTTGGAATATATCATAACATCATCAATAAAAACTAACAAAAATTTATTAAGGTAGTACTTAAAGAATCTATTCCCCAAATGCATAAAAATATCAAGAGCATTTGTTTAGTTAGAGGACATATGAAAAAATCAAAATGCCCATATCTTTATTAGAAGGAATTTTTTGGAATATATTCTTTCTTCACCCTCAATTGATGATAACCAGATCGAAGAATAACCTTAGATAAGAATTGAGCCCCATGAATTTGGTCAAATAAGTCATCAAATCATGGAAGATGGTATTTTTTTCTTCACTATTATCTCGTTCAGTTTTTATAAACAATGTTTAGCCGCATTGATCCATCCTTCTTATTCATAAAGTGAATAGGTGCTATCCAAGTAGGCACACTCAGTCGGATAAACCCCTTCTCCAAAGAATCTTGTAGTTTCATATTTAATTCATCTTGATCCAGATTCTCCATCCAATACATAGTCATTGATATCAGATGAGATCTAGGTACAAGTTCAATGGATAACTCTATCTCTCTTTTAGGGGGAGATCTATGTAACTAATTAGTAAATACATCAATATATTTCATGATTATGGGTAAATTTTCATTCCTTATACTCTCATTTCCTTCTTCTTCTTCACTGATCAACTCCATATAGTAGGATATTGGAGGTTCCTCTAGACTAATATCAAGTCTAAAAGTCTCTCCTTAGAAGATAAATGTAGGAATCTCATTCAGGACAAATGAGATTTCCATTATTCTGCATTTGGTCATAGCATTATACTCTGAGAGCCGGACCATCCCTAGTATACTGTCAAATTACATCATGGAAATGACTACTATATTTTTTTTATAAGATTGTGCTCAAAAAATAAAATACTAGTGTCTCAAAATACTTTTGCTGCTCGGATAATCTCTCCATGAGTCATGACTGATAACTTTACTTTTATAAATTTAGGGGTTGATTCTAAATTATTTTCAAACATGGAGGATATAAAATAATACATAGAACTAGAATCAGACAAAGTACTTGAAAACTTTTAGATTAAAACAATATTACTTACCACAAAATCATTTCGAGCATCAACATCAGCTATCGTGATAATAAAATAACAACCTTTCTCCCTTGGCCTTTGCTGAGGCTAACGGTGATTCCCCTCCACTACCCACAGATTGGGATAGTGATTGAAGAAATTTCCCAAGTTGTAAAAACATGAAGAATTGTTCTTTAAGTAGGGCCAAAATAATATTTCCGTAGTCATTAGCATTGGGAAGTTTTGGATAAACCTCACAACGACAATTCCCCATGATATGGCCATCCCTTCTACACTTTTAACACTTCTCGCTTCCGATCAGGCAGTTCCCCAAATGATTCATCCTACATTTATTACCCGTGGGATGTTTCACTTGCTTTCCTCCTCTTCCCTAATCAAATATCCTCCGTAATCATGGATCCAATGATATCTTATTGTTATGGAATTTATGGTACCACTGCATCTCACCAAACACAAGTTATACTTTCATAGCACTCCACACAATCTCTTCATAGCTATCATAGTCTTGGTTGGATAGATTCTTCCACAGATGATGTCCTAGTCTTCCAAGGAATATATCAACCTTACCATTAATATCCATGACAAATCTTGAGGTGTAACGATAATATCTTGTAATGTTCATCTCGTAGCCTTCAACTGATTCATTCTTTTTTTCTTTAGCTCGAGAAACATTTTCACCATTTTTTTTCTCATCAAATGAGGGAAATAATTATTGAAGAAGATACCTATAAACTCTTCCCACTATAAATCTTCAACCTCCACACTTGGCCTTATGTTTATAATCAGATACCACCACTAATCAGCTTATCCATCTATGCGATAAACTCTAGGGTGACCTTTTCTTATTCTGAATAGTGGAGCATAGAAAAGATCTGCTTGATAAAGCAGATCCACAGTTCAAAAATCAATGGTTCGGTAGATCCACTAAAGGTTTGTGGTCTTTGATGCATAAAGAAACCAATATAAGGTTGTTCCATTCATATTGAAATTATTTTCTCATATTGATTTAAATTATTTCCCATAACTTGATTCAGTTGGTTCACCATTCTCATGAAATTTTCCATTCCTACTTCCATCAGAGGGTCTTCAGTACATGGTCAATTGCGGTCACCATTTGCATGATTCCTCCTATTTCCCTACATTTTCAAAATGAATAAAACCTTAGTTAGAATATTATTTAATTTATGAATCTTTTAATTATAAATGATTTTTATGTCTTAAAACATAATGCTTAAACATATTATTCTTTAACAACAATTACATTTCTCAATAAATCCGTTATAATGATTCCTAAAAAACATGTGATTAACCAAACATGTCACCCAAGAGTGTCAAACCAGAAGTGCAGAAAGGGTCATTGTCATGTATTATTTCTAGTTCAAGTCTAGATCAAAGTGGTGTTTTGTGACTTACCCCTAGATATAATTGTGCCAGAGCCACATCCACTTATTCGTATCCAGATAGAGATATATTTGTCTAGAAACCACTTACTTAATATTTCATCAAAATACCAGGAATTTTTCCTATATTTAAACATTTATATTTGTTTATTAATAAAGTTTTCATACACTAATTTTCACACATAACTAATCTTTCCTTTGATACTAATGATGGAATCTTGTCTTTTTATTACATTACATTTCATTAAATTTTACAAATAGAGGATCATTAATGTCTAGTGTCTTGGAAAAAGGTACATAATACATGAAAACATAAAACAATATTTTAATCCTATTTAAAGTCTTCGTGAAATGTTCATTCTATGTAAAATTACTACATCTCAAAACCTGGGGACATACATCAAATGAAAGGGCGAGCATAAGGCCCAATAAGGGTAAAAAAGGGAATCAATTTACTTTTGATGTCAATAAGAACTTTATGAAATACATAAAAAATGAGAAATGAAAAATTAGGAATATAATATTAAAAATAACATGAATCATAGCATGAATATGTGGCCACAACATTTTATTTATACATTCATAAGCATATCACCATGGTCCATCCCCAGTGTCTGATAAAAATTACCATGGTTTTTCCCCAGTGTATCGTAAAACGTGTTATCTCTAGAGATTAATTTCATTACCCAATTAATTAGAGAGTTATCATGGAACACCATTAATATGTATTTATTATAATGAGATACACATAGATAATAATTATAATTTTCATAAATGATCTAAATAGCATAAAATAAATGGCTTTCATATCAAAATTGTGACGATTTAAAAAGTACTTAAAACATGATCATTAGGTAATTTCTAACCAAAAGAATGGGTATAAGGATTATATTTATTTCTATTAATGAATAAAATATATCATATTTTTATATTTATGAATACCCCTTGAAAGGAAATAGGTTTTGGTATTCACATAATTAAAATAAGATAATTTCTTGAGGAAAAGAGAGAGATTTTGAGGTGAAAATTCTGCTACCTAATGACTATGCAACATGGTTTTAGAAAATATTAAAAAGATAGGGTACATGGGTCAATAATTTATAAAATAAACATAATATATTATATGGATATAATAAAGTGAACATAAAAACATGTTATGGAATCTTGAAAGACATACCACATAAAAGAGGACTAGAAAGGAAAAGAGAAGAGGAGAATTCCTTATGATGATTCGGTAGCCTAACGACGTCGCATAAAAATTTATAAAATTATTTGATGATATAGAAAAGGGTATATAAACATTTTTACTTAAAATTTACATTAATAAATATATATAAAAAATACCCCAACATAATAAAAATGAAATTAAAAGACATAACATAAATTAAGTCTTTGACAAAAAGAGGAGGGTGAAATCTTCCCTTACCTTGAAGAGTAACTTCAAAAACATGAAGTTTGAGACATTTAGAGACTTGAGGGAACCTTTGGAGGACTAATTAGTAGGTAAAAAGACGATAAAATTATTGAAGAGTAATTTTGTATGAAATGAATGAGGGAATGTATTCGTATTTATAGCTAAATTGAGGGAATATTTTATTAATTTCCAAGGGACACCTCATTAGTTGAATTTTCAAAACCATGGGATTTATCAAGGTATTTTCCCATGATATTGGGAAATATGAGACACATCATATAATATTTTAATCCAAATGAGTCTAAAAACATTTTAAATTACATATTACATCATTATGATGTCATAAAACACATAGAAAACTCAAAAAAATTATTTTTACCCTAAAAAACAAAACATTTCATAAAAATATCATAAATTATCTCTAACCTAATATTGATGTTCTGATTTAAAAAATTAAATCCATTTTATGAAAATAATTTTCCACATATGAGATGTTTAATTTTTATTTAAAATCACTATTTACTCGAAAAAAATACTAATACTTAACTCATAGTTTTCTAAATAGTTATTTACTCATGTTATTATATCATATTACAATTCATGATGCCAAAATTATATTTATACTTTATTAAGTTTGATTACTATTCAATTGGGAATATTACTATTCTTAGTGTTAGTATTACTATTCATAATTTAAGATTCACTAAAAATTAAGTTGATCTTCTAAAACTGTAAATTTCATACTGATCAAAACTATATATGCTTATTTATTGAAAATAATTTCACATATTTAGTTATTTAAATAATAGAAAATATTTAAAAATACAATTTTTTTCAATAGTCATCAATAATATGAAACTTCTAAAAATCCATCCTATATTTATTTTGACATTTTAAATTCAAAACATTTTCTATAATAATAAATAAAAATTATATTTATACAACAGGATTACACAAAGTAACTAGGTCCCTATTTTATTACACCTACATAGGACCTAAGAATAAGGTGTGAAATGGTGATAGAATCTTAGGGAGTCTTAGACCACATTGTATGAGTGGTTATTTCTATGAGCATGAACATCTCCCATAGGCGATTACATTCAAGATTTGTGTGTTGAAGCTCAACTTGGGCTTGGTATATGGCCAAACCTAGTGATGCTACCTCTTTCACAAGCACTGACAGACGGGCTTCGTACAGCCCAAGTCTAGTGGATAAGGCTATCAAATCATCTTTCTACCTTAATTATCCATTATTATTTCTATTTTAAACAATAATTATAATGTTAAAAAATATTGTTTTTTCCCACATTTGTATTTACCAATGGTCATATAACGATCAAAACCCAATGGTCACATTTCATTTATACTTATATATATTTTATTGATTAATACCTAGAAAGACATACATTTTTTGGAAACAAAATATTATTCAAAAGTTCAGGTTGTTACAATTCAAACCATTGAGAATTTTTTGAGTTCTTATTATATATATTTCAAAGTTATTAGGGACAAATACCTTCCTCTAGTTTAGTTTCCTTGTAATAATATCTTTCACTCAAGTAATCAGATGCATCCTTTGATGAACTGTATAAAAAGTAGTGAATAAATCCAACATTATAGGATGGAGTTGAAGAAATAAATCTATTATGAAATGAGTTAGCTAATGAAATAGTAGATAAGTTTATATCTATTTGGCAGTACATTAAGGCTTCTCAAAGTTGAAAAATTTGTTATACTAAAAATCATGGTCAGATTTAGAATTTTAATTTAATGAGATGTTTTTTCATTTATTTAATCCATGTAATATGGTTATGAAATTTAAAAATATAGTAAATCTAAGAACTACGTATATTTTCCAATTGAAATTATTTTTCATGTAGGGACATTAACATATCATTTGGGACTTCCACTGAACCTCTCTAAAATTCACGATGTGTTCGATATATATATTGAGTAATTACATACTATATTCTTCATATGTACTAAACGAAGATGTTATGAAACCATTCAATAGTATTTCATATAAATATAAAATGGTATAAATCATTTATTATAGAGATAAATCTCTAAGTAACTAGACTAATCACTTGTTTAAAGTTCTATTGATGAATCAGAAATTCAAGGAAGCTACACGGGAACCTAAGGATGTGATAAAGAAAATCTATCCTCATTTTTCATATTATATTGATGAATTTTAATTGTTGAAATTTATTTTAAGGTTTCAATAATGTAACACCCTAGTATTTTATATTTATTTCCTTTGAATTAAACTTGAATTATTCGATTGGTTTCCTTACATGAAACCATGAGTCCAAATAAACAATAAAAAAGTAATAATTTATAAACTAGACATTAAATTTGAACTTGTGGATATTAATTTCCACAATATTAAAAAAATAATTCCAATTATTTATTAAATTATATCAATTAAGTAATCAATTTTTGGAAATCTCCTTTATGATTTAAAAATATGTTTTCTTCAAAAATGGGTATTAATTTAATTTTATGTTTAGAAACATTATAATTAATTAATATCATGAGGAATATAATTTATGTACGTGAATATAATTTTATAAATAATCATTTCAATAATATCTTAGGTTTAATTTTCTAGATTAATGTAAAAAGATTTAATTTTCTGTGAACAATGAAAAATGTCACTTTTTGTAAACACAGTAATTTATTTTCTATTAAATTTAAAATTATGTTTTTAATTTTACATTAAAGTAAAATATGCCTCCATTATTTTTAAATAATATAATTACTTACATAATATTAATTATTAATCTTTATTTAGGTATAAGTTTATTTTTTATCTTAAAAACACATTTAAAAAAAAAACAATTTTTATGGAAACAAAGTGTTTATATGATAATAAATAAATAAATCTCTATTTATTAATTATTTTAAATAAGTTTATATATTATATATTCAACAATATATTTTAACATTCATTTAATGGTTTTCACAATGCAATAAATGTTAGTAAAATCAGATTTATGATTCAAACCGTATGTTTCTAAAATGGGTTTTCATTGTAGTTCATGCACATATGTAAAATTAATTTTTTTCTATTATATAATTTTAATCTAAATAAATGAATTAAATATTTTTAATAATAATAATTTTTTTAAATAATAGGTTAAATATAAAATTTTTCATAATGAATAGAAAATATGGTAAAATGTTTTTACCACAATTCAGGTTAAACGGGTTTACTAGGGGTTAACCCAAGGGAAAAGAGCATTATTGCCACCCAAAAGTGGATAAGTTTTATTTTTAAAAAATATTTCAACCTATATTATCATATATTTGAACAAATTTCCATTTGGATCCACATTCCCAGTAAATTGACCTTATATCATTGAAATCATTTAAGAAATTCCATGTGTGTCGCTCCACTTAGTAATAAAAATGAATCAATTATCCCTCATTATGAAATTTATTTTAACATTATATCTTGGCCAATATTTACTCAAAATATATTTTATAATCCTTCCCTTAATCCAATATTTTTTCTTCTTAAAAGACTAATCCTTAGAGGCTTAAGGTGTAAGCCAGAGGATATCTTTCAAAGAAGAGGTGTAAATCCTAACCCAACACTTTTAATTTTATTTCTTCTTCTACTTAATATAAAAACCATTTCCATATAAACATGAATAATATAGTAAAAAAATATTATGATATATTATTATAATTACTTATCAAATATTTTCCTCTTATTATACAACAAATGTGAGGTGAAAGTATCTCTCATGTATTGGTGTGGATTGCCACCTCCACATAGAACTATGATTCATTTTCAACCAGAATATTTTTTGTTCAGTAAATATGACTGATTTAATGTATGTATATGATTTTTAGGATATAATAATTCCTATATAATCTAGAATTATTATTTAATATTTTTATTCCATCAATAAAAATTGGAAGCATCTTTCATGTGTATGTAAGGACTACCTTCTCCACATAGAAATATAATTCATTTTTCATCACTACATTATATTAATTTTTATATATATATGTGTGTGAGTGATATTAATATCATTATTAAAATTATGAAAATGAAGGAAACATTATTAAATTTAAAGCACCATTACTTCTAAACCAAAACATACATGAAAAACAAAATAGTTAACACTAGAAAAATATAACGATAATGAAGGATTGTTAATGAATGGGTGATAAGGTGTAATAAGTAAACCATGTATGGTATTATTGATATGGATATTTTTATAAGCATATTAAATTTCAATTTATTATATAGTATCTTAAAGAACTCATGAATCGTGACAGACTTGAGGTAAGGTTTTTATGTTGCAATATCTTTTTTATTGGGATAATTTATGATTAAATTTAATGAAAATCAAGTTACATGATATATAACTCCAAATACTAATTACATTTATAATTATATATTTATTTCTATGTATTATATTTTTCCCCTTTTATTATCCCCTCTTTATGTCCTAAAAAGACCAAAATATATTTTTAAGGAAACCCAAACTTTTTGTCCTCTTATATCAGAAATATTTCATTCTATGTGCATATATTCATGAAAATGTTTCCAAGATTTGTTTTACTATTATTAAAAAAATTATTTACTTATAATATTAAATATATTTAACTTTATTAACTAATGTTTAAAAATACCTTTCTTATAATTTTACAAGTGTTATGCTTTTAACTTTTTACCAAATATGTGAAAAGAACTTTGGTTTTAACATACACAAAATGAAAAACTTTTCATGTCATCATGAATACTATTTTGTTTATATATTCCTTTTTAATTTTATTATATCCTATTAAATTAATATTTTTTCATTAATATATTTATAAATTTTTATATTCTACATAATTTCTTTAAAAAGTTTATTTTCATCATGAAAAGTTATAATGATATTCCAAAGGTATTTTTTCTCTAACAACATCCTTTGATGTTTCTTATGATTTATTAAGTATATAATCTAATGTTACCATAATTTTTTCTTCTCTAGTTTTTTTTAATATTATGATTATGAGATTTTATAAAACTCATATCATATCCATATGTTATTATTTGATTATAGGATGAATGTGTTATGATCTTATTGAACAAATAAGCACGGTTTTCATTATATGATAGGTCATCCCAGAATTATTTATCCCACCAATTAATTAGGTATCAGTGTATATCTTTTTAGATAGTAGGAAGTTTAATTGTGAGTTACCCAAGATTTTTAATGGTATTTTCCAAATTATATAATCTTGGGATTTACCCTAAACTAAGGAAATGATGGAATAGTGAGTGAACCTAATCCACTATGATAGTATTAACAGTGATACATTACTTAGGAAATGATGTTATATGCTTATGGGCATTCCAAATAAAATTATTATTATTAATATATGTTATCATATCTCTAGATTGATTATTTATTATTTTTTACTCTTATATAGTATGACTTTTGAATAATAAAACAATATATCATGTTTCATGATTATGATCTATGAATTGATGAGAGTTATTTTATATTATTAAGATTGTATCCCCATAACATTATTCTTATCTTATGAATACATATGATCATTGATTGGTATCTCTTATATTTACCCATACGGAGCATATGATCTCACCATTTCTTATGTATCCCTTCCCTGGGTTATGGAGAAATATTTTATGTGTGTTGTGTAAGAAGGGTATTAGTTGTAAAGAAATTAATAGGAGATGATATAGATCATTTATATACCCATTTTAAAATATTCTTTCTTATAATTACACTAAAACATTATAGTTATATGATGGATAATATTTATGTGCATGGAATATTTAAACTAATTAGATAGAGTATTTATGTATGTAATGTTTGGGTCTTTAAAACCCCATCATCCCATCTCCCTTCAAAGGATATTAAAATCCATAACTTCTTAGAAAACCCTAATCCTTCCAAAGTATCCTAGCTAGAAATTAGATTTTTCCATCCATTAAATGATGAGAGAATTATGAATTATACCTAATATAAATTGAATTATACCTTCCATTATGTGATAGGAATAAGAGGAAAACCCACTCTTATGTAATGAGGATGATATAATTCCTTTACTTATGTGAGAAGAATAAGATTCCCTATGTGACGGGCAAAGGATGTCTCCCACCATGGGAATCAAAAATAAATCATTTCCCCTATTATGATCATGGGGAACCTTAGGTGATGAGATTAAGGATCATATAGTGATAATACTATAATACATTATGTGATGGGTATAATATTCATCATGTGAAGAGCATGGGTAGCCCTACATTATAAAAATTGGGTGCCTTAGGTAACATGCCTAGGATTAAGTATTTTATATCATAAGATGTTCTATTTGATGATTATGGGATACTATATATTATGGTCTTATGTTTCTTTAGGTGATGATCCTAAGATTACCTCATGTCCCATCATGAGGAAGATAAAACATCCTTCATGTATGGATCTAAACAACAGAATCAACCCTTGCTATTTCATAGAGAACATATGATTCACTCATGGCCTAGCATGATTAAGAAATAAAAAGAAATTATTTTATTACCAAACATGCCTAAGAGGATCATCCTTTTTAGTTAATATTGTTCACCCAGAAAAGGTACCAAGTGAAGTAATTAACTCAGGTTCATATAAATATGTCATCAAGAATGAGATTCATGATAATTTTATATATTATAGATAGATTTTATATATTTAGTTCTCTAATACAATCTAATTTATACTTTTAATTAAATTTATATTCATATTATTTAATATTAATTAATATCTTATCACCTGATGAGTTTTCTTCTGTAGAACAGTATTTGATAATATCCTTAGAGTATATGATTTTTCTAAAGGTTATAGTAGTTCACTCCTATTGTGAAAACCTTGAAGTGATATGAAGAAATTATTAAATACATGATATATTACCAAATTAAATAATATAAATAGAAATAGATTATGTTGACTATTAGGTGTGGGGGATTATAATATATTGCGACTTCTTCTCATAAATGTTGTACAAAGTAATCTCCAAGAGAGGAGGTTATAATAAGAAACTCTCCTGTAAGAATTCCACAAGTTATCTATGTACATGAATAATCTTAACTAAAGATGTTTTTATTGTTCATTAGATTTGATATAATTATTAATCCATATCAAGATTCATGTAATTGGATTTATTTTTTCAATCCTTGATGAAATATGATCTTGGTAAGGTAGGATATGTTGGGTGCTTCATGTGGGATAAAACATTATTAAATATGTTAAGAAGTTATTTTTACCATCTATGTTAATGGAAGTAAATATATTAGGATAGTTAATTGGAATGGAGATGTATTATTATTCCCATGTACATAATGGTTTTATAGAAAAATTTATTCTAGGAAAATTCAATAATCTACTTATCTAGTATATAGGTTGATGACACTAGTAATTCCACCTACATGAAGAGATATTGAGAAAAATGGATAATATTAAATAATTAGTGTTTATATGATGTTATTTTCATTGAATCATTATTTATATACCTATGGGTTATTTGACATGTTTTTAGATGATGATCTCATCCATTATGTAACTTAGACTAGTATAGCTAGAAAACAGGCTTAGAGGGTCAAATACTATGTGTATGCAGAACCTCAATTAAATTCAATAAGAATTTGGTATGAAAAGAAATATTATTCAATACTTTAAAGGAATAATAAATTTTCAGGTTATATCGATCGAATAAATATTTATTTAATGAAAAATATAGGGATATTTATTTATTTAAATAAATAGTTACTATTCAAGTATCGGTAAATGCTAAAGAGGATTCAAGGGGCGAGTTAATGTCTTAGTTGAGATGAAATTTAAATCATACGTGACTTTACCACACATCAAGGAAATATTATCATTACTATTATTTTAAGTATTGTCTTCTTATAATTAATAGATTGTTTGGGGGCCTTTGTGAAATAATTTATTCTCTAACATAAGTATGTAAACACTATTATATCATTTCTATAGTATAAAATTATTATGCCTAACAAATATTTTATATGGAATTCTATCAAACCTAAAGTGAACCTTTTTTCTAAAATGACCTTAAGAACAAAGGGAATTGATCCTCGGTCATCTCTCAAGAAAACATGAGAACTTGATAGAATCCTTCAATCTTGAAATGGATACTTATGGAAATCAATGTATAATAATACAAATAGTTTGAATCAATCACAATAGAACATGGTGATTCTATAATTATGTTCTATAGTACAAAGAACGTATGTGGTTTATATATAATGGGATTATACCTTTGGATCCTTCATCAGAATAATGTTATGAAAAGGGTATCCAACTAATTGATTAAATAAGTGATAATTGAAAGAAATGTGAATTCTTTTTTATGTAAATTAATTATGGATGAAATTTCCGAAATTCTTTACATTTTTATTTTTATTTATATATGATCATATTTTAACTAGGTTTATAGGGAGACCTTACATTCCCCAATATCCTAGAGGCACAAGTTATGAACTTCATGCTCTAGAGACCTGTAGGTATAAGCCCTTTAAAATATATTAGAAACTCAATACACCGGAATATCCCCACCTCAACTCCTTTGTTGGTATACCTCACCTCATTCACCTGATGTTACTATCATCTTATAGTTACCTTATGATAATTCATGGTCCAATGTTATGTCTATCATATCCCTCTTTCAGATCGAGGTCTAGTTGGCTCCACCTCGTGGCTATTTCTACTCTGATCCCATAACATGGGGTTGTGCCAGTAATCTAGGGCCTACGGAACTTCATAGCTTAGTGGTCCTCTGATTTTTGACTGTGAAGGCTTCGTACTTAATATTCCTCCATATTTTGTCCCATAGTCCCTGTGTATTAACATATTAATGATGTTTTGAAGTCCTTATTACCTAAAGGCCCAAATTATTTTAGCCCCATAACCTAAATATGGTGAATAATATTACTACTTTAGTTTTTCTACATTAAATTCTATAGTTCCCATAAAATTTCACCCCTACCCAGATTTGAATATGGACCTTTTGGATATAGAATTGAGGGGAGAAATATGAATAAATATATGAGAACCCATGGTTTATCATCTGCCAAACTGCTTTTGTTTTTCCCAAAAACATTAAAATGGCATCGAAGTGATCGTATATTAATTTATAATAATTTATTAAAAATTGATAAATTATTATATATTATGTTAGTTTTTCATTTCTAATTTATTAATTCATAATTTAATTGTTGAGATAAAATTTTTATTCACTTTAATATGGAAAATAATATAAGAATAATTCTCAAAGATCTAATCTTGTGGTTTTGGATACTCCAACTAGATAACATGGATACAAGACATGTAATAGAAAAGTACACATCATGTACCCAAATTCACCACATCAAGTTGATCCACACAAATCACTACACATGATGAGGGATAATATTATGTGGATTTATTCCATTTCATGTATTTAATAGTCTTAAGTAAACATGGATTGAAAAGTTACACAACTTGTATCAGGTGTACAAACTGTGTAACTCACATGTTTTCTCTCCACAGGAATCACAAAAGTCATGTGGTCAAATTACATGACATGTATTAATTATATGATGCATATTCATTGAGTTTCTAGAAACATTGTACTATTTTGATTAAAAATAATTTATTTTTCAAACACATAGTGTAACAGATAAATGTATAACTAAAATTCATTCCATGTCTCTATGAGTTTGATGTGGACTGTGACTAAATAGAGTATACGACGTGTATAATGTTGTACAATACATGTAACTCATAAATATTATGTGAATTTCACACTGATCCAGGATGTACAACATGAAAATTAATTATGAGGAACGGAAATTAATTTTTAAATTAAATCAAACTATATTACATGTTGCAGGCATGAATTTTTTGAGATTGGTTTTCAGAGAGTATTAAACTCTTAATAAATTTCTAGGTAAATTTTAGAACTATACATCATGTATGGTCGCCATTCACATTATGTGATACATGGGAATAAAGATTTCTATTTTCCACATATATTAAAATGTGTCGTACATCATACATTTCTTACTGACTACTTGGTTTCACATATTTTACTACACCATGTAATATTAGGACACATCATATATGCAACATTTCATGAAAATACACAATACATGATGGGAATCATAAAAGACATTGGGTGGTTCATAGGGGTACACGATGTGTTTTTATTATTGTAAAGCATGTTCTTAAAAAAAATTAATTAAAATTAATTAATTTAATTTAGTTAAAATTATAGTGGATGGGAATATCAAGGACTATATGGATAAATAATTAAGATAGGAGAATTAATTAATTTATTTATTATCTCAATAACTCTTTTATTAAAAATTATTGAATTAAAATTAATGTTATCTAGTATTAAATTTGTATTCGTTTCATCCATCAATGATCATTAGATTTATCAAAAAATGTATGTGTCAGGTTTTTTTAGTTTAATATTTGTTTCTTAGGTTTGTAATCTAATAAAAGTTTATTTAAAATAAATATGATGGAATGTGAGTCATCCGTACATCTATTCTTATGTAGGAACATCATATACATGTATTGTTTCTTGTAACTCCATACCCTAGTTCCCCTCATATGCATGTAAATGGTAACATCCCCACCCTGGTCCACTCTAAAAATTAATCAGACTAGGTCACCACATGACCTCTGGTGCACCTCCCCATACAACTGAGGTTTTCAAATCGTAATGGGGGACTAAGCTATTACTATAAGAATACTATACTCATATATCATAGTGGGAAATAATACATTAGTAACAACCAAATGGAATATATATAATAAAAATCATTATATTGCGTATGACCAAATAAATTGAATAATTTCCATAAATAATAATATATATTATAATGTAGTCAAATAAACTCATGGTCTTTCCAGTATATAAGTACTAATCACCCTATGGCCCTAACACATATAAAATATAAATGAAATTACAATAAATATAAAAAATCCTCTAAAATAATCCCCACTTTATAACTCAATTACTATTCTCCATGTCCCATATGAGCTATCCATTTCAATCATGTAACACTGGGCCTCTTTCAGGTCCACTGCACATACCAAGATTAACCTGAAAGAATACATAAGGTCTAAACATAAACCAAATTGACATTACTTGGGATGAGAAATAAATTCTTATTAGTCCACCCCCTGAAGTGTACCCACAATCTACTATAATATTAAAGTACAATAAGAAGTGATATTCCCAGACTATCTGAGTAATAACTATACTAAACTAAATAAATAAATCAATAATTATCCTTGAGTTCTAACTTGACACTGAGGACCAACTGAAACCATATTCTTCCAGTGTTGGAGTGTCTATAATAATGTCATATAACCACACCAACCAAAGTTAGGACCATGGATGATTCATTTGAAATATATAAGATACAACATCTAGTTGAGTTTGAAATTTCTGAATCCTATTCATCATTAATTTGTTGGAAGTGTCAAATTTTGAATCAAGACTTGAAATGGATATCTGAGGGTTGTAACTCCTAAAATTATTCTTTAGACATGATGAACAAGGATCAAGAGGTATCTTGGGTATTTTTATGATCTTTAAGGGAATTAGGTTATGCTTTAGGAGTTTTGTAACTCTCTGGAAAGGTTTTATAGTTTGGTGTGCATGGTTTGTGTCAAAGAAGGTGGAACCTTAATTCTATGGTTGCTTTCATTTTATTTTTAATTGATCATGGTTGTGTTTCATGGTTATAACTTGATTAAGTTAAAAAATTGAGGGGTTCAAGAAGAAATTGTGTGAGGATTTGGAGGATCTGAGGTTTGTTGCATGGTTGGTGCATGGTTACAGAAAAATTATATTACATGGTGCTGAGGGGAGATAGTTCTTTTTTCATGTTTCGTATATGGTTAGTCTAATAATGCAGCATGAATCTTTTAAGAATGGGTTGTTTAAATTATGTGTCACATTGTTGGGGCATTGTTTGGAAAACAGTTGGACCAAAATGTGCATCTAGCTAGATTTCATTAAATAGGGTTGATTATAAAAATATACCCTTGATATTTTTAGCCACTCTACCCTCTTCCCCCTCCATTTTGGGAAAGGAACTAAGGGGTTCTTAGACCCCTTTCTGATTCACCAATCCTTTTATTTATGGTGCTTTCATGGTTTTTCCTTGGATTTTATGGTGATATATCTCATTATCCACCTTCCATTTCTCTCTTTCCATGGTTATTCTTAATTTTTGGATGTACAGGTTTATGGATATTATTATTATTCCACCTTATCATGGTGGAATCTGCCAAGGATGATGGGGATTTAGGATGTCCTATATAGAGAAGGTTTTGAGACTACATAAACATGTTATGTCATGGTATTACATTAAGGTATATAGTCATTTGGAATTTTCTTAGGTTTTTCATAATGAATTAATTTAATTAAGTGTTGAAATGGTTTTTCCTCAAAGGTATCTACCTAGAAACTAGGTTGGGAGGCCATTATAGAGGTTCCAGGGTGAATTATTAGAGTTTAAATAATATGTGAGAATCTGGTGTGTTTTCTAAAAATATTATAAGTTATGGTTTAGTTAATTAATTATGTATAAATAGTGTCATTAATTAATTATTGATGCTTGGTGTGTCGTTGGAGTTTGGATGGTTGATAAGGGCTTTTTTGAAGTCAAATAGGTCAGATGGGATTTTGATTTACCTTTGAAAGGTTATTAAGCTTTATAATTTTTTTGGAAATATTCATTTATGAGTTATGTGTTTTAATATCTCTATCTAGAATCTTGATAATCTTTTTAGAATTGCATGTGTTGTGTGATATAAAGTTCTTGTGTGGGGTTGGATTGTTTACTTTATTTATGTGACTAGTTTTTCCCTTAAATTGATACATGGGACCTTCCATTGATCCCATTTGATTCATTGATAGTATTAATAATGAATTTCTGGCCTCCCTTGAGATGTTCTATTTATTTCAAATGGTATTGGGGTTGTAATTTGTAATGTAATTGGGTGATGATATTGACTTCATTAAGCTCATGGATTGGTTTGAATGGATGGTTACAATAGTTAATGTTTAAAACATTTTAATAAATGGTTAATGAATTGTAAGAGGATAAAATGAGTTATATCTTGTGTTAATATTTTTAAAATTTCTTACAAGGAATTTGAAATGGTTTTGATTGAGTTCATTAGATTTTGGCTCAGTTTTGGGTATCAAAGGGGGGAATTTATATTTTAACATGATCATTGTTTTTAAGTGAGGTGTTGACCTCTATGTGGATTTATAAAAATTTGTTTGTGTATGTTTCATTTTTATATATTTTTATGTTTGAAGATATTAAACCCCATATTTTTTAAATTTGATGACTTATATTAGGGTGTTGGTCATGGCGGTTTTCACCGATGGTTTAAATTTTTTTTCATGGTGGTACTCATCTAAGGTTTAACATGTTGGTCATGGATGTCTTCACCCATGGTATAAGGTGTTTTACATGGAGTTACTCACCTATATTTTAGGGTGTTGGTCATCGTGGTCCTCACCCATGGATTAAGGTGTTGGTCATGGATGTCATCACATATGGTTTAGAGTGGTGTCCATGGCTGTCCTCACCCATGGTTAGGGTGTTGGTCATGAAGGTACTCAACCATGTTTTAAGGTGTTGGTTATGAAAGTCCTCACATATGGTTTAGGGTATTGGTATTAATTGTCCTCAACCACTATTTAGATGGTTAGACAAGACACTATGTGTTTGTCCTGACATATTGTGTTGGTTTGAGTATTGGACTAAGGTTTCCGCACATTGACATATATGATTGAGATTATCGAACATAGCATTTTGTATTTTTCATTTTCTTCTAGACTGATTCTCTGGGCATGGATAGTATTTATTAAGGTTTAAATGCCAAACTGGTGCTCTATGCAGTAACATCATGAGTATATGAGATAGGTACATTGGGTATACGTTTAATTCTTCCATAAGTTAGATGATATATGAAAATAACCTATCCTTTTTTAGAGTAATTTCCATCCTATTTTTATATCATAGATCACTGAATTGGAATGATGAATGGTTGGATGGACCGGATTTCACCTTATAACCTGATAGATAATGGGTTAGTAGATAAAATGAGGTAACTTTTTATATATACTATTTTCTATGTTATTTATTTTGTCCACTATTTATATGCATAAATGGATATACTGGTTGCAATTTTCCTTAAAAACTATTGATGGTGTCCTATTGAGTAATATTAACGCCCTTATTAGGACGCCACTGCACATGGGTACCTAAAAAACTCTAACATGTTTGTTGTAGGAATTAGATTTGGGCTAAGGATTTTGTTGATTTTTTCATGGTTTGGATGGATTTCACGGATTGTACCATAAGATCAGATTATATTTAGCTCGGTGTTGTTGTTAGGCTTGATTTGATAATTTTTAGTAGTTTATTTTAAATATGTGATCTTCATAGTGGGTGGTTGATGTTGATGCATGAAATGGTTCATAAGGACATTACTATATTTTGGGTATTATATCATGCTTATATTCCAGTTTATTTATTCTTTTTGTACACTATAATGTTTATGATTTTTTCTTATTTACTTATAATTGTAGACTCAAATAGGTGGTGTAGGATACTCATAGTTCCACATTATACACCCACTCCTAGTCAGAATCCTTTGGAATATGAGGAAGTGCACTTGAGATCATGTGGTGAAATGAATCATGGAATGAGGTTAGTGGAATCTGGTTCAAGTGTTACAAATTTTTATCCTAGGTGTTCACTTTCTTATTATATTACTATTTAGGATTTGTAAATATGGGATATAGAAATATATTGGAGTCTAGGATGGATAATGGGCTATATCATTATGAATACATATTCTGATAAAAAATTCAATGGAACCTAGGTCTAGGATTGATGTTCTGGTTTGTGGCGTCACTATTTCATATGGTTTTATCTTTGAGAGATTCTCATTTTGTTTGAATATTATGTATTATGATGGATTTATAGCTCGTGGAGCATTGGAAAGATTCAAACATCTTGATTTTTACTTTTTTCCTATAGATGAAAGACGCATATCATGGATCATGTTATTGATATAGGCTCCACATTTAATTATATTTCTAGTGTGTGATTTTATTTTTTTCTTTATGATGTTATGTTATGTGGACATATGGTGAGATGATTGATGATGATTATATCAGTGTGTTCTTTATAGAAAATTAGTGTTGTGGCCTTGTGGGTTAGTGTGGTATATGTGTACAACTGTTAGACCCATCAAGTTTGTTTTGGAGTGAGGTTGGGAGTATTTCTGGGTCCCTCAATGAGAAGTCTGACATGTAGATTTATGATGTTTATAGACTCCCTAGTTGTGGGAGATAATTATTTAGGTTCAATTACTTGTATATGTATTAGTATTTGTGGCATGGTCCTCCAAGGAGCGGTCTGACATTAAAATTCCCAAAGATGATAGGTTCCTTGGTTTTTTATGTATTGTTTTCAATGTGATGTCTTTCATATATGATAGCCTAGATATGGGTGTTTTTACATGTTTATTTTGTATGGTTTTGGAACATGAGTGTAATTGATGCCTAGTTAGTTATGGACATAAGTGAGTTCAAGTAGACCTTGGTGGATAGACTTGTTGACTATTGTGATCCTTGATTAGTGGGGTTATGTGGGATATCCTAGTGACCTTCTTGATGTGAATCTATTTTTTGAAGGTAGTACTCTGTCCTTTAAGGATGACCAATAATATGGATCAATTGATTTGTGAGTGATTTTTCATTTACAAGTAATGGATATATTCTTTATAATTTTGATAATAGTGCACTAAAGGTTTAGAATTTTAAATGGTCTATGTGCATTGGTCACTTATTATTACTGAGAATGAGAACTTGTGTTCTAGTGATTCATTCTAGTAGTTTGTTTCTAGAGGGGAAGGATCATTCAAGTGCATATCCCATATGATGGTTTTGCAAGAAAGATTTTTCTAATAGTTATGAGTTTGATTGGGAGACCATGATTCGCTCAATATAACGTTGTTTTAGGTTCACAAGTTCACTTTTTGTGGTGACTGTGGGGGATAGGTTTCTTTTGGTATGATGCACATGAAAAATGTATGGTTTTATTTTAATGGAAAGAACTTGGACTGTTGATTCCTAGGTGGTTCATGTGGTTTCTAATAAAAGGACTAATTAGGTGTATATCCTGGTAATATCTAGATACATCATCAATAAAGAAGTGATAGCATAAATGAACCTAGTTTTACTTTTTAATGGATCACTGGTTTTGAGTGGTCATCTATGGGGTTTTTGAATGATTATTTAACATTTTTTGGGGAGGAGCGAAGGGTTTGTTTTATAGGATAAGATGTTCGTGTAACATTGGCATGACCAGTGGACATGGATCATGATATTTGTTTTCATTCTATGTAATTCTTCAAATTTGGAATTATATTTTTTGGTTGGGATTCCTAAGAGTGTGTAAATGTTAAGTGTTAGTGGGATGATGGAGGCATGAGATTGTGGAGAATGAGATGATTTGTAACCTTATATATAAGGTTATGGATTTGTTTAGGTAGACATGATTAGGATAATAACTGATTTAGGTTTCATGAGGTGCTTCTAGGCAGGGAGACCTGAGGCCTCTGAAGAATTTGACACGTCCCTATAGTTAAAGGTGACATTGGGAAATGATGATTTTGTGGTGGAATTCTTAGATGACATCATATTGTACCCATAGCCTGGTGATGTTCATGCCCAATATATTGAAATCATCTTGAGTATAATAAGAGGTAAATGGATATAAGTCTATCTAACTAATGGTATTATTGGTTGTGGGAGTGCCTCCATAGTGCTGGATCTCATTGAATGGTGGAAGTAAAGTTGTATAATGGGAGTTATCCCATGGATATCCTTCAGTTATGTCCTTATGATAGGATAGAGGTAGGTGAATACTAAGAGTATCATTCTTAAGTGTAATGTATGGGGGTTATTTTACATTTTTTCCTCAAATGAGAGTGAGATGGCCTTGTCCATTTTTTTGGTTATTAGTGAATGAAATGTGGGTCATGGTGGTTGGAGATTCTTGAGTGAGTTGTGAAAATGAAACTCATATAGTAGGAAGTGATGTGTCAGTTACGGTGATACAATAACTATATGTGAATGGTAATATGTGTATGGATATAGGTGTGGATAAATTTTATTATCATCATAATACTAGTGATAAGTCTTTGAGGTGTGTTTTTAAATTATGTAGGGAATGAAAGTAGGAAATCAATTGTTGAATATGATTAATCGGAGCATTGGATTATGTCTAGA
Organism: Viscum album; assembly: GCA_963277665.1. NCBI lineage: Eukaryota > Viridiplantae > Streptophyta > Magnoliopsida > Santalales > Viscaceae > Viscum > Viscum album. The sequence continues at coordinate 774,470,479 of OY728148.1, forward strand.
GGTAGTTCTAAAAAGTAGTTTAAGGTGATTGTTTTAGAGTTTTTTAAGTGGTGTAGTGGGAAAATCTTATCGTTTAGATCCATTATGGTATATTAATGTCAAATCTCATTTTTGGTAAGGTATGGACCCTATTGGGAATATTTGTGTGGTTGTGGAATGCCTCTAGGTGTGAGGGAATTATGATTAGGTGGTGTGGTGATTAACAGGTAGTTGGATACATGTGTTTTTCAGATGAATCAGCCAAGGATAGTCAAAATTGGGTAAGTACACAATGTTAGTTTATAATTGGTTAGGTTACACTAGACATGTCCTTATGGGAATGATAGTTTCATTTCTAGTTTGAGTTGGGATTTTAAGGGAAATTCGATGTGTTCTTAGATCAGTAAAGGGTGAAGAGTGTGAGTTTTGTATTGTATGTTTTGAAAACAATGATGGGTGTCGATGATTATTGGCGTTCTTGTAGGTTTTGGGGAATAATAGGTTGAGGACCATGTCAATCATTTTGTGGGAGTGTGACTTCAAGGTTATTTTAAATTCTTCTAATGGTTGAGGTAACAACCGTCATAAATTGGTGGTTGTAAGTAAAATCTTACCAGAGAACCATATCTTTGATAAGTAATTGGGTAAAAACAAAAGGCAAAGTTTTGGTTGGATGGGACTAAGGAACCACCATATTCATGTTTCGGTGTTTGGGAAATGAGTATTGGCTCATGTTTGGGTGATTTGAGTTCCTTGAGTTAGAGGTTGTACCTTGGATATGTTTCGAGCATTCAAACATGGAATGAGGATTTTGGTTATAACTGGTGACTGGTGTAGGTTTGGTAGTGTGTATAAAAACCCACTAAGACTTATCAATAATGAGAATTATTATGGTGGGGAGGTTTTAAAATCCCTAATATGTGGATGTTTTAAATTTATGAAGGATTTTAAATTTCAATTAGTTGGACAATTAAAATTATGAATTGGGACTCGGAATATTTATCATTAAGTTATAATACATCAAATTGTATTTTTAAGAAGATGAATTATGAGAAAGAGGTTATCAAAGTGTTTTTATGAGGTTTAAGAAATTCATGCTAATTTTTAAGAGGTTTATAGTTTTCTAGAAATGGTGTATGGTTTGGTGTGCATAGTTTATGAGAAATCTTGGGAAACATTAATGTGCAGGAGGTTTTTAGTTCATTTTTTAACTAACCATGGTTATGTTTCATAGTTACCACATGGTTAATGAAAAATTGTGTGGGGTTTATGGAGAAACCATGTGCGGGAGAGGAGGGTATGATCTGTGGTGCATGACATGCACACAATTATAGACAGACCATGTGCCACACTATAGAGGTGAGATAGTGTTGATCACATGGTTGGTGAATGGTTTTACTAACTGTGTAGCCTAATTGTGTAGGGCATGAGATTTGGATAGTAGGGGGTGAATGGTTGGATCACGATTTGGAAAACTGTGCATCCAAACCATGGAACTACCCAAATTTCATTAAATAGGGGAAACTAAATAAATATCCCCTTATGATTTTTATCCACTCCATCCTCTTCCTCAACTATTTTCTATACATGAACTAGGGAATTCACATCCCAAATCCACCTTTCACCCTTCGATTTAGGGTGATTTCATGATGTTTTTTGGAATTTAAGGTGATACCTCAATTAATTCCCCTTTCCTTTCTCTTTTTTCGTGGTTCTTCTTAATTTTAAATTGTGTGGGATTATGTATTTGATTTTGATTCAATCGTAGCATGGTGGAATAAACCTATAATGATGAGAATGTTGGTTGTATTATGTAGAGGAGAACCTGATATGACTTATTTAAGTCATTATGTGGTTTTTCAATATGGTATGTGCTCATAATGAATTTTATTAGGTTTTTTATAATAAATTAATTTAATTAAGTGTTTTAATGGTATCGTTACTTAGGTATTTTCCTGTGGATGGTTTTTCCAGTCTATTTTGGACCATCAGCTATGTTTTCTTAGAGTTTTGGAAAGAGGTGAACACTTGATGTTTTTTTCAACAATATTCCGAGTTGGGGTTTAGTTTTTTAATTAATTATAGTTATTTTATTTAATTAATTTTTTTACTTGGTTTGACATTGATATTTTGATGGTTGATACAATCTTGTTTGGATATTGAAGAGGTCATATATGACTGGTATGGACCTTGGAAAGGCCTTTATTATTTGGAAATATTTTTCAAAGCATCATTTATAAGGTTGGTGGTGAATGATCTTTACCCATAGTATTCATTATCATTTTTCATGTGGATGTGGAATGTGACTTAAATCCCATGTGTGGTGTTTATTTTTTTACATAGTTTAATTAATTAGTTTTGACACATGTGATGATACATTGTACCCTCCATATATCTTGTCAAATACTATGATAATTAGAACACTGAACTTTAAACATTCCTTGGGGTGTGTGGATTCTTGGAAATAGTATTGAGGTTGTAAGGAGTAAAGTAAAATGATTACGAGCATGGACTAGTGAAGCTCAGCGGTTGTTTTGATTGGGTGGTTAGAGATAATAGGTATAACTTATAATTAAATGATTAATGACTTATAAGAGGATAAAATGGGTTTTTTCATGTATTAATATTTTTTGAAACACCTATAAGGATTTTGAAAATGTTTTCATTGAGTATGTTGGATTTTAACCCAGTTTTTGGTGTTAAGGGGGAATGTTTTTTTAAAATTGGTCTTGTTTTAATGTGACATGTTGACCTCCAAGTGATTTTATAAACAAGTGTTTTCTATTTCCTTTTTGGGTATTTTGGAAGGTCGATATGTTGACCCCCGATATTTTTGGAATATGATTATATTGTTGAGGGTGTTATTTATGGTTGTACTAAACCATGGTTTACTGTGTTGGTTGTGAATGTTCCCCCAATGGTTTAGGGTATTAGTAACACCCCAGGTAAATAAAGAATATGAAATTTTTATATTTATCCCTATTTTTGAATAAAATGTTAATATTAATTTAAAGGGAACGCTATGCTTGATGGCTTACCCAATACGCAACAACGAGTTCCTCTGAAATCTTACGTTGCACTCTAATAATAATATAATTTTATTTTAAATTGTAGTTAACACCTAGCCATTGTAATGACACGAATGAACATAACTAACTAAAAAATTATTATATATGTTTGTCAAATATTTTTACTTTTTACAATAAATGTTAGAGTATTAAAAATCTGAATGAATCCAATTTTAAGGGTAAACAATCTAATATTCTTTAAAAGGTTGATTAACCGCCTTTTGATGGCAAACCTATTTTAAATCGACTTTTTGATAATTTTGTGTGTTATATTTGACAAAATAAAATTCTTCTTTAGAATCGGGACATCAAAATTTACTTTGTGTAAATTTTTGGTATTTTTCCGATAAAGTTCATTTTTTAATGAATAGTGATAAATGTTGTATTTTATTTCAAAACCTCTTTTTAATCTAATTTATTTATATGATTATATTATCTTTAGAATTGGTTTTAAAGTGAAATTAGAATATATTTTTACCATTTAATCCAATATTGGTCATTGGAAATGATTTTACTTTGAAATTGGACTTAAACTAGTGTCAATCATTTAATAGATATTGTTTCTTAAAAACACGCTATTTGTTTTGACAGCGGGGATTAATTATTAAATTAATTAATTCAACTTATATGTTTTTAATTTTGTAAAATAAACATCATTTTTGAATTTGGAATATCAAATATATCTTAAGGTGAATTTTTGGTATTTTTCTGAAAAACTTCCATTTTTGATGAATAGTGAAACCACTAAGTGGTAGTTTAAAAACTGATTTTTCATTTAAATGAAACATTACCACTTCTGTGATTTGAATTTCAAAAATCCGACACACATAGTTTTCATTAGGATGTAAAATGTGGTTCAATGGTATTAAAATAATTTTTGGTGAATAGTAACTTTTAAGTTTTATTAATCGCGATTAAAGGTAATTAGTGTAATTTAAGGATAAAATAATGTTTTAATAATATGAAATGGTCTTGACACATGTACTACCCTTATTGGATGAGTCATGTACGACCTATACAATCCATGGGTCAACTTAGGGACCCCATGGAGCCACTTTGGTAGGAAAATGACATTAATACCTTTTTATTTAAAGTTACAATTAAAATGTCACAAACATGTGTTGTTTTACTAAAACAATTTTTACATGGGGTTATGAAAGTCATATTTTTTACTATAAATATTCATTATAAATATAAAAATATTTCCTACATCATGATATTTTTTTATAATTTTTAGACATTAAATAAATTAAATTATTTATAACACCATGATGATGCAGCGATTACCTCATTATTTAACGATTTAAATAAAAGGAAAAGATAATGTAAAATATAAGACTTAAACTTGTCAGAAACCTATTGGATGGGTGGATTTAGAACTCTTATCACCTTATCCTAGAAATATATAATTTTGGGACCTTTAAAATCCTAAAATAATTTTATAATAAAGTAAAAGTTTATAACTTTCCAAGAGTGCCCCTCCTCTCCTTTTATAAAAGGCCCTCAACTCTACCACCTTACCCACACCTCTCTAGCCTTTGGCACGGCCAAACCCTTTCCATGTTTTCTCTAAACATCCATATATTACTCCTGGAAGCCTCACTTTGGGAATAATTCTTTCCAAGGAATCCTTTGATCTCAAATAAAATAGAGTTACCCGATTTAAAGGTAAAGTCTTCCCTAGTGTTCTTTTGTTTTATTTTGCTTCTCCAACCCCCTAAACTCTTTTTATTTATTTCTTTTGTAACAACACCAGTATCTTAAAAATACTAGGATGTTTTTATGAGTAGTATTAGAGATACAATAACACACACCTCCATCTAATGGTTATAAAACATATTGTTTCCGTGGATGATGAATTACTGCCTCACGAAACGATGATTGTTCTATCTTCTCATAACACCTCTAATGGTAGCCATTATGATGGATATATATTTATTTATGATATATATTATATTTATTTTCTATATATGCTTTTTTATTTTATAACTAATACATACCTTTATTCTTTTCATGTTGTGCAAATGTGATAATTTAATTTGAGGAAGTGTGGACTACCGCCCCCTCAAGTGATGTGACTCGTTCATGAAATACATGGAATGTATAAAGAATGAAATTGATGAACTTATGTGATCTATATAACATATATATTATACTGGAATCATAATATATATATCTCTCTCATATAGTTTTAATTACATTAATGTGCCAAAGAAATGAAAGTAGTGTTCATGCGTACGTACGACTTACCGTCTCCATGAACGGTACATTTCATTTCTTATCTCCAAATGTTATATACTATTATAAGTACATATATATAATGAATATATATTTTTCATATATTACATCTAAATAATGGATATCATTCTGGAATTATAATATATATATCTCTCATTTAGTTTTAATTCCAGTAATATGACAAAAAAAATGAAAGTAGCGTTCATGCGTACGTACGACCTACCGTCTCCATGAACGGTGATTTTTTTTTCTCCAAATGTTATGTAATAGTATAAAATGAATATTTACTGGATATATATGATATTTTAATCATTAATAATATTCTGTAAATGATTTACTACATGAGAATCATTTTTAAACAAGTTCATTTTTGACTCATGTACCAAACATCGACAAAAACGTCTGATATGAACTCACATTATTAACCAATTATTATAACATTATAATATGTAATATGAATTGAATAAAAATCTTTAAAATAGTTCCGTAAGAAATTATAAATGGACCAAAGTTTATTATTCAGGAATATAAAGAAACAAACAAGACAAATCAGACTTGAGGTAAGGGATCCAACCTCTCCCTTTCTTTTTAAGTACTCTCTTTTATGTCATTTCTTTTAAGCTCATCTTTCTTATGTTTGGGGATGTAATTTTATATTCCTCATAGTTAACTTTTTATGTTCATATTATGAGAGACCCTATTTGATCTCATAAATCCATTTTTGGAAGTTTTAAGTGGTGTCGTTAGGCTGCTGAGTTTTCGTAAGGTATTTTTCATCTCACTTTTATTCCCGTGACATTTATGCTACGTTTTCCAATATTTACTTTGAGTCATGTATATACTGACCATTATTATACACTTTTTGTAGTATAATTTAATTTATGGGTATTTACATCTTCATTTTATGACCCTTCTTCTATGGGGTGTACGTTTCGAAAGTTACCCAAATCAGTACGGGAACCTTTCACCCTCCTCTTTTTAAAAGACTTCTTTTGTTATGTCTTTTAATTTACATATTATTATGTTGGTATAAGTTATTATATATTCTTATTGATGTAAATTTTATGTCCATGTTATGAGATACCATTCTCTATCTCATCGACTAATTTTCTGAAATTTGAAGTGACAGCGTTAGGCTGTCGAATTTTTGCAAAGGAACTTCATAACTCAATTTCAATTATTTGGGTTAAACCTCTAATTCTTGATTTTATTATTCCAAGATTATGTGTGGAATCTCTATGTTGTAATTTCCACAAACCTTTGTGTGGATATACTATTTATACACATAATCATCTCATTGATAAATTCTTACGTCATTTAGATGAACTTGTTAGGGAAATCATAACTAAATCTCATTTCATTGAGTTCAATATCTATGTCATTGGTTTCCTTTTTCCAAGATTATGTGTTAATGTCCTATTATTTTTTTACACTTAATATCCACTTATATTTGGTGTATTCATATTTCTCACACATAATCATGTAATTGATTTATCCTTAATCTAAGGATACAGACTTTGTAAGGGACTTCGTCTCAATATCCTTTCATTGAGGCATATTTTGTTTTATACACAAAATTATTTTATACGGTGTATAAACCTCTTTGACTTCAACTTTTATTCGAAAGGAATCTTTTCTATACGAAGAGTTTTACTAAATGACAAATGTATGTTTCTTTTTAACGTACGTGGTGACAATGACCTTTCCTCCACCGCGAGTATTATTTGATCTTTGGCTTCCTCAACAAGCCAGTATATTTTTTAAAAAGTAAATAAATACCATATAATCTTTTATGTATTTTGGTTTTGAAAATGGTTTTGATAATGGGTTTGTTATTTCAATATATTTAATTGATATATTGTGCTTGAAATGTGGAAATTTTTTATTTCCTTTATAGTTGTTTTATGTGTTATGATTTTATAATGGTACTTGGACATTTGATGGGTGGTTACGTGATAAACCATATGACAGGTGGTGTCGTGAATACTAGGACAGGTGGTTACGTTATAACCTCCAATGCATTGGGTATGGAAGTCGGCCGTATGGCTATTCCATTAAGAATGTATGGAAGTCGGCCGTATGGCTATTCCATTAAGTATATGTGGAAGTTGACCGTATGGTTATTCCATTTAAGTATGTTTATATCCCAAGTTACCTTTATATGTTATGTATTCTTTATATGGGTTTTATGGTAATCTTTTGGTTACAAAAGCGTAAGTAATGGTATTTTATTTAGTGAAGAGTTTTAATACTTCATAAAGGTGAAAAGTATTACTTTGGAAAATTATTCTTGGTTTACTTGTTGGTTTTGAAAAAACTAACAGTTTTCCTTCTTTGTGTATCCCTTAATGATCTTTTTATGCTTATCCCAAGTTTTTTTTGAAATGTTTTCCACAGGACATAAAGTTGAATAGGGTCAAGGATGCGATCAAGGAAATGTTAGGCTGTCTAAAACATGGAACAAGACATGTTTCTTTTTAAGATTTTTTATTTTATGGAAACTTAGTAGAAGTTTCTACTTTGTAATATTTTAAGATGTAATAGTTATGTCCTAATTCTCTAAAACTCTAAACCTGAAAAGATCCTCAATGTGAATTATTCATTTAATTCAATATTAAGTAAGGTTTAAGGTCAGGGACTTATAGTTGGTATCAATGGTCGGTTTAGAAAACTTTAGTGGTTAGGCTATTCTATAAGCATAAGTGACATTACCATAAGGGCTAGGATTTTAGAAAGAGTCCTAGTTTTAGATAAAGTGAATGAGTAAGTATATATTAGTTTTTATCTTCCTCATTAGTACATGATGATTTTTTTGATATACTCACACTGACATTTCTATTTTTAGTAAATGGATGGATCTACCAGAGACTAAAGTGACAATGGGTTTGATGGAAACTGTGGTGGTTCTCTGATTAAGAGACTGGATGAAATGGGGGATTCAATGAGGAATCTCGTGGTTGTTCTAAACCAACTATCAAGGAGTCATAATCAACCACTTCAACCTTGGTGAGTTCTCTAATGCATCATGTACGACATGGCCAACTCGATGTGGAAGTTCAGGTAATAATTATAAAGGTAACCATTAGGGTTTATATGATCCTTACTTTTGAGGTAATTATGGGCTACTATATGTTATGATGGAATATGAACGACATGAGATAAACTTGAGGTTAAATTAGGTTATGCTTATTTTTGATGATTTTATCTCTTTTTTGGGAATGATTTGAGAATTATATAGTTTGGAAAAAGGACAACATGCAGACCGTGTGACAACCCATCGCGTTGGAAAAAGCTACGGGAATCGAACCCACAACCAAAGTGCGACTGGTATTTATCGCCTACCACTAGACTACATGAAGTCCCTGGTTAGTTTGACTAATTCTTTTTAGTTAGATTATTTTAGGAATCAAGAGTAATTTTATCTTGGGTTACCTATGGAAATGATTAACCTATCATGGAGGATATGTGATTAGGTTAATTACTTTTCAATACGAGACTTTAAGAGAAACTGATGTTTTTTGGAGATAAATGTTACGATTTTACATGGAAGACTATGTGGTTGAATCCATGAAATATTTGGGTTTCAATCTTACTTTGGTTTACATTTGGTCTTCATTGAACTTTGGGTCTTGTTGGAAAAAATTTGGAGATTAAGAATAGATTTCCTTTTTATAAAGGATTATCCTTTTGTGGTATTATCTGATCTCATACTAACCTTTTTGGTTTTAGTTTTGGTTAAGGTATAAAGACATGGGAAGTATACAGTTCTATTTTGTGTATTGGGTGATTCTCTAGAAGTTTATTATATCTCTCTTAATGTAAACAAGTCATCCTAAATACTCATCTTTTGGAGAAAATATGAGTCCGTGTAATAAATCTAGTAAAAGTTGAAAGTAAACATGACAAGTAAGTATGTTTCCTTATGTTTTAGTTAAGCTCAAAAATAAATTCCTCAATTAAAAGTAACTTAAAAAAAATGTTATCCGTTAAATTTTCCTACTGGGGAATCCAATACCGTTTAACCCATCACAAGTTTGTGATTTTCTGGTGGTTAACTTTCTCCTAAACATGTTTTCTATCACACTCCCTCAGAACATGACCCTTTGCTTTTTCTTACATATCCATGTATTCCTACATGGAATCCTAGTATGGGTTAACTTGGGTGACCTCTGTACTTCTCATTCTTTCTTTTAATGTGATTGTTTTACCGACTCTTGTTCCGATGTGGGACATTCAATGATGTTTCCGAGCCCAATATCAAAATTTTGAGGATGCAATTCCCAAAAGGGGGGGAAGGATTTAACACCCCAGGTAAATAAATAATATGACATTATTATATTTATCCCTATTTGTGAATAAAATTTTAATATTAATTTAATGGTAACGCTATGCTTGATGGCTTACCCAATACTCAACAACAAGTTCCTTTGAAATCTTACATTGCACTCTAATAATAATATAATTTTATTTTAAATGGTAGTTAACACCAAGGCATTGTAATGACGGGAATGAACATAACTAATTACAAAATGATTATATATGTTTGTAAAATATTTTTACTTTTATACAATAAATGTTAGAGGATTAAAAATGCGAATGGATCCAATTTTAAGCGTAAACAATCTAATATTCTTTAAAAGGTCGATTAACCGCCTTTTGATGGAGAACCTATTTTAAATCCACTTTTTGAAAATTTTACATGTTATATTTGACAAAATAAAATTCTTCTTTAGAATCGGGACATCAAAATTTACTTTGTGTAAATTTTTTGTATTTTTCCAATAAAGTTCATTTTTTAATGAATAGTAAAAATGTTGTATTTTAATTCCGAAACTATTTTTAATATAATTTATTTATATGATTAGATTATCTTTAGAATTTGTTTTAAAGTGAAATTAGAATATATTTTTACCATTTAATCTAATAGTGTTCATTGGAATTGATTTTACTTTGATATTGGACTTAAACTAGTGTCAATCTTTTAATAGATATTATTTCTTAAAAACATGCTATTTGTTTTGACAGTGAGAATAATTATTAAATTAATTAATGCAACTTTTATATTTTGAATTTTTTAAAATATACATCATTTTTGAATTTGGAATATCAAATATATCTTAGGGTGAATTTTTGGTATTTTTCCGAAAAACATCAATTTTTGATGAATAGTGAAACCACTAAGTGGTAGTTTAAAAACTGATTTTTCATTTAAATGAAACTTTACCACTTCTGTGATTTGAATTTCAAAAATCCGACACACATGGTTGTCATTAGGATGTAAAATGTGGTTAAATGGGATTAAAATAATTATTTGTGAATAGTAACTTTTAAGTTTTATTAATCGCGATTAAAGGTAATTAGTGTAATTTAAGGTTAAAATAATGTTTTAATAATATGAAATGGACTTGACACATGTCCTACCATCATTGGATGAGTCATGGCCGACAAAGACAATCCATGGGTCAACTTATGGACCCCATGGAGCCACTTTGGTACGAAAATGACATTAATACCTTTTTATTTAAAGTTAAAATTAAAATGTCACAAACAAGTGTTGTTTTACTAAAACAATTTTTACATGGGGTTACATACGTCATATTTTTGACTATAAATATTAATTAGAAATATAAAAAGATTTCCTACATCATGATATTTTTTTTATAATTTTTAGACATTAAATAAATTAAATGTTTTTTAACACCATGATGATGCAGCGATTACCTCATTATCTAACGATTTAAATAAAATGAAAAGATAATGTAAACTCTAATACCTAAACTTGTCAAAAACCTATTGTATGGGTGTATTTAGAACTCTAATAACCTTATCCTAGAAATATATAATTTTGGGACCTTTAAAATCAGAAAATCATTTTATAATAAAGTAAAAGTTTATAACACTCCAAGAGTGCCCCTCCTCTCCTCTTATAAAAGGCCCCCACCTCTACCACCTTACCCACACCTCTCAAGCCTTTGGCTCGGCCAACCCATGGACATTTTGTCTCTCCTCATACCTCTATTACTCCAAGAAGGCTCAATTTGGGCATAATTCTTTCCAAGGAATCCTTTGAGCTCAAATCAAAAAGAGTTACCCGATTTAAAGGTAAAGTCTTCACTAGTGTTCTTTTGTTTTATTTTTCTTCTCCAACCCCCTAAACTCTTTTTATTTATCAATTTTGTAACAAAAACAGTATCTTCAATATACTAGGATTTTGGTATGAGGAGTATTAGAGCTACACTAACACACCCCTTTGTCTAATGGTTAAATAACATACTCTTTCCGTGGATGACGAATTACTGCCTCACGAAATGATGATTGTTCTATCTTTTCATACCACCTCACATGGTGGCCATTATGATGGAACTATATTTATTTATGATATATATGTTATTTATTTACTCTCTATTCATCTTTATTTTATAATTAATACATACCTTTATGCTTTTCATGTTGTGCAAATGCGATAATTTCATTTGAGGAAGTGTGGACTACCGCCCCCTCAAGTGATGTGACTCGTTCATGCAATACATGGAATGTATAAATAATGAAATTGATGAATTTATGTGATATATATAACATATATATTATACTGGAATTATAATATATATATATATCATCTAGTTTTAATTCCATTAATGTGCCAAAGAAATGAAAGTAGTGTTCATGCGTATGTACGACTTACCGTCTCCATGAACGGTACATTTCATTTCTTATCTCCAAATGTTATGTACTATTATAAGTACATATATATAATGGATATATTTTTCATATATTACATCTAAATGTTGGATATAATTCTGGAATTATAATATATATCTCTCATTTAGTTTTAATTCCATTAATATGACAAAAAAATTGAAAGTAGCATTCATGCGTACGTACGGCCTACCGTCTCCATGAATGGTGCTTTTCATTTTTTTATCTCCAAATGTTATGGAATAGTATAAAATGAATATGTACGAGATATATATGATATTTTAACCATTAATAATATTCTGTAAATGATTTACTACATGTGAAATCATTTTCAAACAAGTTCATTTTTGACTCATGTACCAAACATCGACAAAAATGGCTGATATAAACTCACATTATTAACCAATTGTTATAACATTATAATATGTGATATGAACTGAATAATAATATTTAAAATAGGTCCTTATGAAATTATAAATTGACCAAAGTTTATTATTCATGGATATAAAGAAACAAACAAGACATGTCAGACTTGAGGTAAGGGATCCAACCTCTCTCTTTCTTTTTAAGTACTCTCTTTTATGTCATTTATTTTAAGCTCATCTTTCATATGTTTGGGGATGTTCTTTTATATTACTCATACATTAATTTTTATTTTCATATTATTAGAGACCCTATTTGATCTCATAAATCCTATTTTGGAAGTTTTAAGTGGTGCCGTTAGGCTTCCGAGTTTTCGTAAGAGATTTTTCATCTCACTTTTATTCTCGTGACATTTATACTACGTTTCCCACTATTTACTTTGATTGGTGTATATAATGCCCATTATTTTACAAATTGTGTAGTATAATTTCATTTATGGGTATTTACATCTTCATTTTATGACCCTTCTTCCATGGGGTGTACGTTTCGAAAGTTACCCAAATCGGTAAGGGAACCTTTCACCCTCCTCTTTTTAAAAGAATTATTCTATTATGTCTTTTAATTTACATATTATTATGTTGGTATATGTTATTCTATATCCTTATTGATGTAAATTTTATGTCCATGTGATGAGATACCATTATCTCTCTCATCGATTAATTTTCTGAATTTTGAAGTGACGTCGTTAGGCTGTCGAATTTTTGCAAAGGAACTTCTTAACTCCATTTCAATTCTTTGGGTTAAACCTATACATCTAGATTATATTATGCCAAGATTATGTGTGGAATCTCTATGTTGTAATTTCCACAAACCTTTGTGTGCATATACTATTTCTAAACATAATCATCTCATTGATAAATTCTTACTTTATTTAGACGAACTTGTATGGGAAATCATAACTCAATCTCATTTCATTGAGTTAAATATCTATGTCATTGGTTTTTTTTTCCAATATTATATGGGAATGGCCTCTGATTGTTTTAAACTTAATATCCACTTATATTTGGTGTATTCATATTTGTCACACATAATCATGTAATTGATTTATCCTTAATCTAAGGATATCGACTTTGTAAGGGACTTCGTCTCAATCTCCTTTCATTGAGGCATATTTTGTTTTATACACAACTTTATTTTATACGGTGTATAAACCCCTTTGACTTCTACTTTTATTCGAAAGGAATCTTTTCTATATGAAGCATTTTACTAAATGACAAAAGTATGTTTCTTTTTAACATACGCGGTGACAATGACCTTTCCGCCGCCACGATTATTATTTGATCATTGGCTTCCTCAACAAGTCGTTATATTTTTTTAAAAGTAAATAAATTCCATATACTCTTTTAATTATTTTGGTATTGAAAATGGTTTTGATAATGGATTTGTTATGTCAATCTATTTAAGTGATATATTGTTCTTGAAATGTGGAAATGTTTTCTCTCCTTTATAGTTGTTTTATGTGTTATGATTTTATAATGGTACTTTAAAATTTGACGGGTGGTTACATGATAAACCATATGACAGGTGGTTCCGTGAATACCAGGACGGGTGGTTACGTTATAACCTCCAATGCATTGGGTATGGAAGTCAGCTGTATGGCTATTCCATTAAGTATGCATGGAAGTCGGTCGTATTACTATTCCATTAAGTATGTGTGGAAGTCGGCCGTATGGTTATTCTATTTAAGTATGTTTATGTCCAAGTTACCTTTATATGTTATGTGTTCTTTATATGGGTTTTATGGTAATATTTTGGTTGCAAAAGGGTAAGTAATGGTATTTTATTCAGTGAAGGGTTTTACTACTTCATAAAGGTGAAAAGTATTACTTTGGTAAAGTATTCATGGTTTACTAGTTGTTTTGAGAAAACTAACAGTTTTCCTTCTTTGTGTATCCCTTACTGAGATTTTTATGCTTATTCGAAGTTTTTTTTGAAATTTTTTTCACAGGACATAATGTTGAATAGGGTCAAGGATGGGATCAAGGAAATGTCAGGCTATCTAAAACATGGAACTAGACATGTTTCTTTTTAAGAGTTTTTATTTTATAGAAACTTAGTAGAAGTGTCTACAATGTAATATTTTGAGATGTAATAGTTATGTCCTAATTCTCTAAAACTATAAACTTTAAAAGATCCTCAATTTGAATTATTAATTTAATTCAATATTAAGTAAGGTTTAAGGCTGGGGCCTTATAGTATTAGTCATGTCCGTCCTCACCCATGGTTTAAGGTGTTGGTCATGGTGGTCCTCACCTATATTTTAGGGGGTTATTCATGGTGGACCTCAACCATAGTTGAAGGTGTCAGTCATGGATGTCACGACCCGTCCTCAGGGCCCGTGTCGTGACTACCCCAAGCCCGCCTTCCATAGGCCAGAGGCAGGCGACTAGCACCAAGGCGTAAATCCCGGTAAAAGGGAAGGCATTGTTTTTGTAAAGTAAACCAAAAACACCACAGAGCAAGCAGGCGGAAGTAAACACTGAGTAAAAACCGGTACAACAGTATGTGTGGAAAAGTAAGTGGGTCAATATACAAACCCAAACTGAAAGTAGAGTACAATTGGAAAGGAAAAACTGCAACTGAAAAGTAAAGCCACAACGTCGAGCTGTCCACTGGAAATCCCACCTGAAGGGTGGGTACAAATAGCCTCCACTGCTCCTCGGGTCCAGCCGACCGCTCCGAGTACGTCTCGTACAGTGGTCCACCTCTAGGTATCGTCCTACTCCGCAAGCCTCAACCACGATCAGCGCTGTCCGTTGTCTGCAACCAACACAACGTAGTTCGGGCATAGCCCATGCAGGGGTGAGTATAAGCAACTCAGTAGGGACCCCGAGACCCCGAAGGTCTCCCAGAATCCTCAGAGGATAATCCACAAAGGAAAGATACAATCACCAAGTAACATCCGAAACTTCTTAGGTATATGCCCATACATATACCTAAGTCATCTATTCTCGTTCGGCTCCAACATCCGAGCCCAAGTACAACCCAGTCCACATAGGAAAGCAAAACGTAAATCCACACAGGATAGCACCACACAATCCACATAGGAAAGCAAAATAGGATTCAGCTCACACAGGTACACATCATTTGTAAATTAAGAGAGATGATCAGATGTAGTCACTGATTCATCTTACTGGGTCCCACGTAGGATACAAGCACTGTAGTCATCGCCGTCAAACCCACAGAGGATTCCGGTACAATTGTCTTCATCGTCGAACCCACATAGGATTCTAGTACAATAGTCTTCATCGTCGAACCCACATAGGATTCCAGTACGATAGTCTTCATCGTCGAACCCACATAGGATTCCAGTACGATAGTCTCCATCTTCGAACCCACATAGGATTCCAGTACGATAGTCTTCATCATT
This sequence comes from Viscum album, assembly GCA_963277665.1. Classification (NCBI taxonomy): domain Eukaryota; kingdom Viridiplantae; phylum Streptophyta; class Magnoliopsida; order Santalales; family Viscaceae; genus Viscum; species Viscum album. The sequence continues at coordinate 774,486,253 of OY728148.1, forward strand.
GAACCCACATAGGATTCCAGTACGATAGTCTCCATAGTTGAACCCACATAGGATTCCAGTACGATAGTCTTCATCGTCGAACCCACAAAGGATTCCAGTACGATAGTCTTCATCATCAAACCCACATAGGATTCTAGTATGATAGTCTTCATCGTCGAACCCACATAGGCTTCCAGTACGATAGTCTTCATCGTCAAACCGACATAAGATTCCAGTACGATAGTCTTCATCGTCGAACTCATATATGATTCCAGTACGATAGTCTTCATCATCACAGTCGTAGTCGCAGCCAGCACTAGGGTTCCTGCACACAACAAGCTCGTTCGGGAGGGTCCGCTCCAGGAGCCGAGAGGCTGATATATCAACTTACACATAGTCCATAGTTGATGTATCCAAAAGTTCCGTATCGTCAACATGAACTCAACGACGAAGACGGCGCGTCAATCGGATGCCCGGTCTGAGAGTTATTGGCTTTTTCGTCCCCAGGGCCCGGTTGGTTTTTAAGTCAAAACCAAACCGACCGTACTCCACCTGCATCCAATCCTCGGGCGGAGTAAGCCAAAAGATCCGTCTCACTTAGAGGAATCCATCAAAGTTGACGGTATGTCAATAGGACGTCTGAAGCTCAAGATATGAGCGTTTCCGCTCCGAGGGCCCGGTTGGTTTCATGTACGAACCAACCCGGCCAAACCCAAAGTATTCCTAAACCTCGAGTGTGATATACCGAAATGTCCGTCTTGATCCAAGGATTGCGTCGCCGTTGACGGCGCGTCGATCGGAGGCCCGTAGCTCAAGATACTGGTAAAAGTCCGAAAAGGTCCGAAAACGGGGGTCTGGGCCCGGACCGACCCGGCCCAACCCCCCTAGGTCGGCCCTAACCGGGTTGGCTCGACTCGGGTCTGGGTCCAACCCGACCGGCGTGGCCCGGATGGGCGCAGCCCGGCCCGGCGGTCCGGCCCGGCGGCTCGGCCGGCGCGCTGGCGCTTTCCAGGCGCCGCGCAAGGCAGCCGCGGACCCCCTGCGCGGGGGCCGCTCCGTGGAACCAGGACGCGGCTTAAGCCGCGTCCCTCCACCGTGGTCCCGCGCAGTCCCGCGCGGCCACGGGACCGACCAGCGCCGCCGCATCCTGGCAGTCGGCCGCTGCCGGCCGCCGCCTCCGGCTGCCAGCATCGCCATGCCGGCATGGCGCGTCGGCGGGGGCTTCCGCGGACCACCGGACGCGCTCCGTTGGTCCGATTTGCGCGCGGTCTTCGCCAGTGCTCATCCCAGGACTCGTTCTTAACTACAAAGCCTTCAAAATTAACTTTCTGCCCTGTTTTTCGTTGCCCGCCAATCCATGCATAACAAACAAAAAGGGTGGTGGGTTCGGACATGTTCGTTGGTCCGCACCCACCGCGTTAGAGGTTTTTAAAGTCTCACAACAATCATATTTAACAACAGGGGATATAAATCACAAAGATATAAAAGGAACAACCCCTACCTCATAGTTGTCGTTGGACGAGAGTTCTTCACGGAATTGACCGTCGCAGAAGAAGAGGATCGTCGCGTCGCGGAAGGGCATCGCGTTGTCGCGGAACACGACGTCGCGTCGACGATATCCGAGGGTTAAAGAAAACACACAAATTTAATTTCTCGAATTAAATACATGTTGAGGATAAAATCCAAAAAGGAAAAATTAAAAGATCCGCAATCTCCTACCTCAAGAAGTTGATCGAAGATTTGTCGCGGGAGGAGAATCATGGCAGAAGAACATCGGGGAAGGAGAATCGTCGGCATCGCGGTACACGACGTCGCGTCGTTGATCTCAGAGGGTTCGGAATTCTTTGTCGCCTTTCGTCGAAGGCTGGCGTTCTTCGCGTTTTTCGCATTCTTCGCGTTCTTCGCGTTCTTCGTGAAGGAGGATGAAGATACAGTTCTCCAAATCCTCTCAACAAGTAACCCGTCAACAAAAAAAGGGGTGTTGGTCTTATTTTATTATTATGCCAATAGTTTGAAAAACAGGTTAAGAAACGAACCATTAATTTGGTGAATTAATGGTAACGACTTAACAATCCATTTAATAGGAGCGTTAAGAGTTTTAGAAAATGCACCAGTTGACTTTCAATAATGAAGAGTTTTCGCGGGTGCATTACTTAGAGGAAAAGAAACGGTGGGGCTCATGCGGCCCCCACCTCACAAATATCCTACCAAGAGGGTAGGATATTTTGGGTTCCACCCTATCTGATTAAACTCAGATTAAGCAGCTTTAAGTGGCTTTAAGTGTATTTAAGTGAAATAAAATAAAGTTGTTGCACCACTTTATTTTATTTTATTCACTTAACCCCAAAAATTAAAAACTACACCCGAGAAAACGCAACTCCGGAAGAGGCGTTTGTAAGAAAATACCGGCGCTGCAAATCTATCGGTGCCTTCTGAATTCTATTCCGATCACCGGTTCAAAAGTTGAAAAACCCGCTCGTTCATTCACTGAACGTACCCAAGCCAAACTTTGGAAAATGATTCCGGGCACACTGGGCCTTAGAATCATGTGCCATCAGAAACTGCGTTCTTGTAAAATTCCAATGAAAATTAAGAAAAAAAGTTCCTTGAAATTTACGGGTCTTTACATCACTCCCACCACAGGGCTTTACGTCCCTGTAAAGATATATCATAAACTAGGGAAACAAAAGCGGGTACTGAGCACGCATATGAGCCTCCCGCTCCCAAGTGCACTCCTAGAGGTTCCTGTTCTGCCATCTGATGCGCAAAAGAGGAATCGACCGTCCACATAGGACCCAATCCCGTTGATCCTCAATCTCCACTGGGACCTCCGTAATAGTCGCCCCATCACCAACGCCTAGCTCCCCATGGTAAAAGATATGCATCGGGTCGTGCACGTATCTCCTCAGCAGAGATACCTGGAAGAAGTTGTGCACCCGGTGCAACTGAGGTGGTAGAGCGAGGCGATATGTCACCTCGCCAATCCTGCTAAGGACCTAGAATGGTCCGATGAAGCATGGAGGCAACTTGCCTCCTCGGACAAATCTCCGCAAACCACGTAGAGGTGAGACACACAAGTAAACGTGGTCACCATCCTCGAACTCTAGTGGCCTCCGCCTCCTCTCAACAAAAGACTTCTGTCGGCTCTGAGCTGTCCTCTTCCACTCCTGGATGACTTGGACCTCTCTGGTCATACAAGAGCTGCTATGATTTCTTCTTTGCCGATAAGAGAAATCTGGTCTCATCCCCTGGATGAACCACGTTCTTCGCCTAATACAGTCAATCCTGACATGGATGATACTATTCCATACCAAGGATGACGTTGTAAAGCCTCGACACTACTACCAAGAGATCCAACCATTACTCTCGCCTCCAAGGATTGAGTCACACTGTCGGCATCAGTGTGTGGTCACTGGGTCTCTTCCAGTAGGTATCTCAAAGTGAGGGTCAAGTCAACGGGTTTTTAAACTGGAACCTCTTAGTAACAACACAAAGAGAGGACAGGAAGGTAAAATCCAAAAGAAAGGTGTTTTTATTACTACAAATCAAAGTACAAGACACAAAGAAACATCAAAAAAACATTAACAGAGATAGAAGCAACATGAAAAAAAGTCTCCAGGTCTCAAGCTAGTCCCACTCCTATCCATCTGCTCCCTGCGGTCGGGGTGGTCTCCTAGGTGGTGGTGGTGGTAAGGCCTCAAAGCGTCGTCCACCACCCACTGCTCGGCCAGCTCCTCTGCCTCGCCCGCCTGCTCCCTGTGGACCGTCATGGTCGATCCTCTACCTGGGAGGTCCCTCTACCGCCTTTTGTTCATCAGCAGGACGAGTCGGGTAGTCTCAAGCCATGTGTCCTTGCCCGCCGCATGCATATCATTGCCTGCTCCTCGAGTAGCTGGCTCTCCTTCGTTTGCTCCGCACAACCGAATCATCACCCTGAGATTTCCCATCTAAAGGTATGGCCCGCTTGGACCTCTGCATCAACTGTCGACTGCCAGCTGCAGAAGACTCCGCTACGGGTCGTCCTGCGGAGGGTGCTGCTGCTGGTGCCTGCTCGGAGAGGAAACTCTCCACTAAAAGGGCACTCTCCAACACCTCTGCATGCGTCGGAAAGTTGAGGGAGATCATCGAGGCCCTGATCTCATGCCTCAGTCCCTGCTCGAAGGTCCGGGCCCGGAAGAACAGATCCTGTACCATATCGGTGGAGTAGCGCGAGAGATCAGTAAATCTCGCCGAGTACTGGGCAACCGTCATGCTGCCCTGCCGCAGCTATAGTAGCTCCTGGATGCGCACCGCACAGAGGCTGGCTAGGACGAGCTCCGAGCAGAAGATGCTCTCAAATTCCTTCCATAGGAGAGACGCCTCATCGTGCACCTGGAGCATCAAGCTCCACCATCTGCCTGCTGCCGCGTGTAGGAGGCTCGCTGTGAGGATCGCTATGAGGTCTGCTGGTGTCCTCACTAACCTGAAAACCCGTACAACCGCCTCCAGCCAGTCCTCAGCTACCTAGGGGTCTGTCTCCCTATGGAACCTGGGCAGTTGCTGGCACTGGATCTCATGTAGTGCACTAAGGCAACGTGCATCGTCAGCGGCTGGGGCTGGAAGCATCGGTGGCTCGGCGGGTAGAGGTACCGCCGGTGCCTCAGCTGTCAAAGGGCCCTGTACCGAAGCCTCGTCGCTCGGTGGGCTCTCTCCATGCACAACGCTCGGAATCCTAGCTGGCTGCCGTCGTGGGGCCATCCTGAAAAGAGACATGTGTGCCATGGTAAGAACAATATACCTGGTGAGCTGACACAAAGTAATCACAAAGAAAACTTGAAACACACGTGCAATCAATGTTTTCGTGCATTAAGTCGAAAATCAGATGTCAGGGTCCGGGTGTACGGATACGTCGGCCGCCGAACCAACACTAGATTCCCTGGACTGTTAACCACACTCAATACTCTTAACACTATTTCTTTACATAGAAAAATTTCAGAGTCCCAAGTTCTTCGGTAGAACCGAACTCCTCTGATACCAATTTGTCACGACCCGTCCTCAGGGCCCGTGTCGTGACTACCCCAAGCCCACCTTCCATAGGCCAGGGGCTGGCGACTAGCACCAAGGCGTAAATCCTGGTAAAAGGGATGGCATTGCCTTTGAAAATTAAACCACAAACACCACAGAGCAAGCAGGCGGAAGTAAACACTGAGTAAAAACTGGTACAATAGTAAGTGCAGAAAAGTAAGTGGGCCAGTATACAAACCCAAACTGAAAGTAGAGTACAACTGGAAAGGAAAAATAGCAACTGAAAAGTAAAGCCGCAACGTCGAGCTGTCCACTAGAAATCCCACCTTAAGGGTGGGTACAGATAGCCTCCACTGCTCCTCAGGTCCAGCCGACCACTCCGAGTACGTCCCGCCCAGTGGTCCACCTCCAGGTACTGTCCTGCTGGGCAAGCCTCAACCACGATCCGTGTTGTCCATCGTCTGCAACCAACACAACGTAGTGTGGGCATAGCCCGTGCAGGGGTGAGTATAAGCTACTCAGTAGGGACCCCGAGACCCCGAAGGTCTCCCATACTCCACAAAGGATAATCCACAAAGGAAAGATACAATCACGAAGTAACATCCGACACTACTTAGGTATATGCCCATACATATACCTAAGTCATCTATTCTCATTCGGCTCCAATATCCGAGCCCATGTACAACCCAGTCCACACAGGAAAGCAAAACGTAAATCCACATAGGATAGCACCACAAAATCCACATAGGAAAGAAAAACAGGATTCAGCTCACACAGGTACACATCATTTGTAAAGTAAGAGAGATGATCAGATGTAGTCACTGATTCATCTTACTGGGACCCACATAGGATACAATCACTGTAGTCATTGCTGTCGAACCCACATAGGATTCCGGTACAATTTTCTTCATCATCGAACCCACATAGGATTCCAGTACGATAGTCTTCATCGTCGAACCCACATAGGATTCTAGTACGATAGTCTTCATCATCGAACCCACATAGGATTCCAGTACAATAGTCTCCATCGCCGAACCCACATAGGATTCCAGTACGATAGTCTTCATCATCGAACCCACATAAGATTCCAGTATGATATTATCCATCGTCGAATCCACATAGGATTCCAGTACGATAGTCTTCATCGTCGAACCCACATAGGATTCCAGTACGATAGTCTTCATCGTCAAACCCACATATGATTACAGTACGATATTCTTCATCGTCGAACCCACATAGGATTCCAGTATGATAGTCTTCATCATCGAACCCACATAGGATTCCAGTACGATAGTCTTCATCGTCGAACCCACATAGGATTCCAGTACGATAGTCTTCATCGTCACAGTCGCAGTCGCAGCCAGCTCTAGGGTTCCTGCACACAACAAGCTCATTCGGGAGGGTCCGCTCTATGAGCCGAGAGGCTGATACATCAACTGACACATAGTCTAGAGTTGATGTATCCAAAAGATCCATATCATCAACAGGAACTCAACGACGCAGAATGCACGTCAATCGGACGCCCGGTCTGAGAGTTATTGGCTTTTTCGTCCCCGGGGCCCGGTTGGTTTTTAAGTCAAAACCAACCCGACTGTACTCCACCTTCATACAAACCTCGGGTAGAGTAAGCCAAAATATCCGTCTCACTTAGAGGAATCCATCAAAGTCAACGGTACGTCAATCGGACGTCTGATGCTCAAGATATGAGCGTTTCTGCTCCGAGGGCCCGGTTGGTTTCGTGTACGAACCAACACGGACGAACCCAAAGTATTTCGAAACCTTGAGTTTGATATACCGAAACAACCTTATCGTTCCAAGGATCGCATCACCACTGACTTCACGTCGATCGGAGATCGGTAGCTCACGATACGGGCAAAAGTCCGAAAAGGTCTGAAAACTGGGGTCTAGGCCCAGACCGACCCAGCCCAACCCCTCTGGGTCGGCCCGAACCTGGTCAACCCGTCCCGGGTCTGGGTCCGACCCGACCGACACGGCTCGGCGGGGCATGGCCCGGCCTGGCGGTCCTACCGGGTGGCTCGGCCGGCGCGCTGGCGCTGGCCAGGCGCCGCACAAGGCAGTCGCGGCCCCCCTGCGCGGGGGCCGCTTCGTGGCACCCGGACGCGGCTTAAGCCGCGTCCCTCCTCCGAGGTCCCACGCGGCTGTGGGACCGGCCAAAGCCGCCGCGGATTCAGCCGCGAAGGGTCTTCCCGGCGGCGCGCTGGGCGCCGCCGCATCCTGGCGGACGGCCGCTGCCAGCCGCCGGCGCTGACTTGCCGGCATGGCGCGCCGTCGGGGGCTTCTGTGGACCACCGGACGATCTCCGGTGGTCCGATTTGCATGCGGTCTTCGCCAGTGCTCGTCTCGGGACTCGTTCTTCACTACAAAGCCTTCAAAATTAACTTAAGGCCCTGTTTGTCGTCACCTACCAATCCGCTCATAACAAAAAAAAGGGTGGTGGGTTCGGACTTGTTCGTTGGTCCGCACCCACCGCGTTAGCGGTTTTTAAAGTCTCACAACAATCATATTTAACAACTATGGATATAAATCACAAAGATTTAAAAGTAACAACCCCTACCTCGTAGTTTTTTTCGTATGAGAGTTCTTCGCGGAATTTATCGTCGCGGAAGAAGAGGATCGTCGCGTCGCGGAAGGGCGTCGCGTCGTCGCGGAACACGACGTCGCCTCGATGATCTCCGAGGGTTAAAGAAAACACATAGATTTAATTTCACGAATTAAATCCATGTTGAGGATAAAATCCACAAAGGAAAAATCAAAAGATCTGCAATCTCCTACCTCAAGCAATTGATCGATGATTTTTCGCAGGAGGAGAATCGTTGCAGAAGAACGTCAGGGAAGGAGATTCGTCGGCGTCGCGGTACACGGCGTCGCGTCGTCGATCTCCGAGGGTTCGACATTCTTCTTTTCCTTTCATCAAAGGCCGGAGTTATTCGTGTTCTTTGCATTCTTCGTAAAGGAGGATGAAGATACAGTTCTCCAAATCCTCTCAAAAAGTATCCCGTCAACAAAAAAGTGGTGTTGGTCTTATTTTATTATTATGCCAATAGTTTGAAAAAAGGGTTAAGAAAGGAACCATTAATTTGGTGAATTAATGGTAATGACTTAATAGTTCATTTAATAGGAGCGTTAAGGGTTTTATAAAACTCACCAATTGACTTTCAATAATGAGGAGTTTTCGCGGGTGTGTTACTTAGGGGAAAAGAAACGGTGGGGCTCATGCGGGCCCCACCTCACAAATATCCTACCAAGAGGGTAGGATATTTTGGGTTCCACCCTATCCACTTCAACTCAGCATAAGCTACTTTAAGTGGCTTTATGTGGCTTTAATTGAAATAAAATAATGTTGCCACACCACTTTATTTTATTTTCATCATTTAACCCCAAAAATTAAAAACCACACCCGAGCAAACGCAACTCCGGAAGAGGAGTTTCTAAGCAAATACCAGCGCTGCGAATCTATCGGTGCCCTCAGAATTTGATTCCGAGAAACGGTTCAAAAGTTGAAAAACCCGCTCGTTCGTTCACTAAATGTACCCGAGCCAAACTTCGGAAAATGATTCCGGGCACACCGGGCCTCGAAATCATGTGCCGTCAGAAACTGCATTCTTGTAAAATTCCAAAGAAAATTAAGAAAAAAATTTCTTTGAAATTTACAGGTCTTTACAATCGGATGTCCCCACCTATGGTTTCGGTTCTTAGTCATGGTGGTATTCCCTCATGGGTTAGAGTGTTGGTCATGTCGAACCTCACCCATTGTTTACATTGGGAGTCATGGTGGTCTTCACCTATGGTTTAGGGTATTGGCCATGGAGGTCCTCACCCATTTTTTAGGAGGTCGGACATGATGATTTCTGTGAGTGCTAAATAAAATTTATGTTCTGAGCATCAGAATGAGTTTCCATACATGATGATAAATGTGATTAAGATTATAAAACAAGACATTATATGTTTACGGTAAGATGTTGGATTGTTTCTCTGAACAATGATAGTTTAAATTATGGTTTTAGTGTCAAAATAACACTCCAATAACTGATAGCACATGTACATGAGATATGTACCTTAGATAAAAATGTTTTTCTTCATTGATTTAGATGATAGATAACAATAACCCTATTATTGTTAAAGTAAGTTTCTCCATATGTTTATGATTTAGACCAAAATTTTTGGATGATGCATGGTTGGAAGGATCTGATGCCACCTTAGAACCTGAGGCTCAATAGTTTACTAGAAAAACTATTGTACCTTTTTATGTGAAATCATTCCTATATAATTTATTTATTTCATTCCTTATCTATATAATATATTGTACTAACAATTATTCTCTTTAGAAATAATTAATGGTTCCCTAAGGATTCATAATCACACCCTTCATGGGATGAAATTTCACATGGGTACCCAAGTAACTCTCATATATTTGTTATAGGTGGAGGTTTTGGGCCTAGTTTTGTGTTATGTTTTTCATGGTTAGGTTGGATGACATGGATGGTACTAGAGTATAGAATGATGTTCGGGCCAGTATTTTTTAGGTTATGATATACTTATTATCAGTTTTTTTTATATGGGATCTTCTTAATTGGATATCATTATTCAATGAATGGAATTTTTGTTCAGACAATTTTTTATTTCATTTTTTTACAGCATGATTATGTTCCATTTCATTTATTCATTCCATGAATAATGATATGAAATATGTTTTATTATTTACATCTAGTTGTGCACTTTTATATAGGGGTATATTCTCCATAGAGTTCCATCTTTGACCTCCACTACTAGTCAGAAGCCTCTAGTGTAAGTGGATGTGTTCTTGAGGCCATGTGGTGAACCAGATCAGGGGAACCATTTTAGTGGTATCTTTTTCTAGGAATTACACATTCTATTAATATAAATATCAATGTATGATTCCTATGGTAATGTCCTAGTTAATATAAATCTATACTGAAGTCTATTTGGGAGGTTCATATATCATACCCTAGTTCTTAGTATCAATTCCATGGAAATACAAATCAATCCTAGAGTCCATGGGGGGATCACATCCCTTACCTCGATTCCAAAGAGTAAGTCCAAGGAAATACCAGTCATGTATAAAGACGACATGGGAGGGTCACATCCCCTACCCCAATTTCCCTGAACAAGTTCAAGGTAATCCAAATCTTAGGCTAAATAGCTTATTCCGTGGATTCGAAACCTAAGAATACTGAATTAGTAGGTATAGAGTCTAGATCCAAGAAGATCATATAAGGAATCCCATATAACTCAATAAATCTCTTTGGCCAATGCATATCACATAAATAATCTCAAAAATCATATCTTTATGGGTTTTTCCTTATTACCAAACCCATACCACTATCAAAGGATGGACTCTAAAGTGAATGACATATCATTTTCACTACCATAACTAGATGACATCTTCAATTAAAGTTCTAATGTAACTCCCAAAATATTCACAACCAATTTCATATATGAAACCTCACTAGGGAATATATTATACTAAGGCACCCACTGGGGACCCATAAGTCCCATCATATCTATTGCACCCCAATGGTCTCCTCTATCACATTATCTATATCTCAGGAAACTTTTTATCACTAGGAGTAAATAGAATCCCTAATCATCATCATCATCATTGCATCATAGCCTCATCATCCTCGTAGGGTAAACCTAAAAGGTATTCGTCTATAAGTATGGAATAATCCATATCTCATGACCTCAATTATTATAGTTCATACCTCACACGCCCATCCTATCCATCTCCTTATATCATAGATCGATCCCTCTATGATGGAAAAATCCATTATTATCTTGAACGATAAACAGTGGAAGTCCTATACCATGTCATTATATCATTCTATCGACCCTCACATGGGTCTCATATCATTTATGACATGGATTACTTATAAATCCAATAATTTAAGGAAGTTACTCTCCACTATAACTCAAATACTCAAATATTCGAATAAAAGTCCTTAAAATGGTAAATCGATTCCACCATCACATTCTACATGGAAAAAATAATCAAAATTGAATTTTATATTAATTAATTCTATCTCCAGGGCACAAAATACTGAAATCCACCTTTAGGGGAATAGTACATGGCATGTACCCACATTATCCCCCATTGTGTGTGTATCAATACATGGTGTGTATATCTCATATAGGATGTACTACGCACCTGAGGTTTTTGTTTATGTTCCTCGCATAGTTTCATGTAATGTAACACTCATGGCCTTCGGTCATGTACCATACATAGGGTATATTCATGAACCATAAACATCTATTCCCCCCTCACTACATGAGGAGTTAGGACAAGTACTTGTCCACACCCCAATTTTTCCTACATGGCGTGCCTCATGGACTACACATTGTATAGTCGTGTCTTCTATTTCTCACCCAAAAAATAGTACACTTGGTCTGGATTCTTGAACAACACATAATGCAATATGGTTTCCTAGATATATAACCCTTAGTGATCTCCAAAAACCCTCATTTCTCCCAAAATCATCCCACAACGACCCTCAAGGGGTTCCAAGAAACTCATATCAGGATATAAAATTTAAAATTTACTATTATAGTGGGAAAATGGTCCAATTTAAAATTAAACTACCAACCTAAAAGTGAAACTCAAAGTATTTGAGATCAGATCCATTCTCTATATCCACCACGTCGTGATCTAGATTTAATTGATGCCTCAGATCAAGCCCTGATTAATCCTTCCCCATCCTCCTTATTAGTTAAGTCACATGAAAAAGGTGAGATATCTCTCCCTGAATCACTATACATAGGAAGCTATGGGGAGAGAATAATTAAATTAATTTAATTTTGAATAATTTTTTCTAATTTTAATATCCATTTAAACCCTCATCCTAAGTCCCAAATCCCAAATCTAGGTTACATCCCATCTATGTAAAACACATATTTGAAACTCAATAGAAAAATAGAAATTTATATTCGAGTCTCTTTTCAAAATATATCACCATATTCGCATGTGGAATAATTAATATTTATTTAATAAATATTAATATATTCCCAAACAACAAGTGACTAGAATCTCACAAATATTCATAACTAGGTTAACCACCCTGTTCTAAAAAAAATCAGAATATATTTATAGGATTTTCTACTAGGGGAAATGATTATATTACCATTAATACTCATGTAAACCAAAAAAATTAAATATTTTTCTAAATTTCATATCTTGTTGGTGATAGAGAGTTTTCTAACCTCCCCACCATAGAACTTCTCATCCAAAATAAGTGTCAATGATCTATAACATTAATGTTGACTTATCATGGTATTTCATCCATCACTACTTATCACGTTCTACTCCAGAACAACAATTGACCTTTTATTGAGGAATTCTAAACATGTGATCCAATATTCAACAAAACCCAAACCACCATCTCATCATCATTACCAAAATACTAAGAAGGTCACACTATAGAACCAACCTATCCTAGGACACCATCTTTTCATTAACCCATTCACTATTTGACTTATGGTTCACCCCACTATAAGACATGGCTCAAAACTGTCAATTCTGTTCCACAATTCTTCTCACCAAGGTAATTACCTAAAGAAGCACATTCATAGTGGTTTATTGGTTTTTAGTATGGTTTTCATTAAATCATGCCACACACGTAAAAAAATTGGTTAAAATATGATACAACCTCTCATTACAAATTTTGAACTGAATCTATCTTACCTCTACCATCCATGTAAAAATATCATATACATTGTATTGTCCTAAAAAATTCATAAATCATGAAAACATAATTAAAAAATTGAAATCATACTGATTGTTTTCAACCCACAACATCTAATTAAATAAAAATTCACTGGTCAGACTGCATCTGGCCAACTATCCTCAAAAACTCTAAACCACACCCACTATTTTGTTATCTAAACACTCAATCTTGATGCATTTAAAACTCAAGGAAACTTATGGTCGTCAAAAATACCAAAAAAGTCCAAACCTATATTTCAATGAAAATACGTAGTTGTATCATCAACTAATTACATTATACATCATGATCTAGCTATGAACACTATCACACCTCATATCTATCTCTCCCTTGTATCACATAAATTCAATCCTGAGCCTAATGCCATCATCCAAAATCTATCCTAAATCACCTATAAATTTCAAATCAGTTATTTTCTAAAAAACCAAATAAATTATATTCACCTGAACACTGGAATCTAAAAATCGACTTGACCCTTGAACAACCAATGTCTTCATGCCACAACCCTTCAGACACAATGTTCGGACCTATGTGGCACGTGTTTCATCCACTACCACACATAATGAAAAAAATGTGATTATCCATATCATACCAACGTTTAATTAAAAAACTAAAAATTCTAATTGTTCCCAACTCATGTAAACATCATCCTTGGTATCCTCTAAAATTCATCCATAACAGGGGTCTCACCCTCAACCTTCCATTGGTGGGATCTCTCCAATATGACCTCCCTTGTACTATTCTATGAGTATTGCCTCAATAGGTTCGATCCTCGCACCTCCCTGATATTTTTTCTCAATGAACATTATTAGGTTGATGAAATCATTGAACTAGACACATATTTTATGTCACCAAACACAATAGTGGGTCATTTATCATTTATTTAAAAACCATGAGAAACTAAGATTGCACCTTTCCACATCCCACAAAAAATTTCTCACTGATTTAAAACTCAAATGCAGTCACATCTGACCAGTGTATATAACCTTGGTATTATCGATGTCCATTGGTCATACACTCCAATGTCACCCACTCAAAACACTTGACTCATAATCCAATGATTCACACATCAATGAACTTATACACATATAAATAATATTCCGAAAATGATCCTCATGCATTTCAGTATAATCTAACCAAAGAACCCTTGTAAATCCTCTTAAAAATAGTCATTTAATGCATATAATGGTCCATCTCATGAACACCTGTCAACCAGTGTTTTCTAAAAATTAGAATCACCTATGAACTCACTCATCACACCACTAAATTTTCATTCATAGTCCATAGGTTCAAGCACAATATGAGTAACACCCTTTAAAATACCACCTTGAAACTCAAGTACCTCGAGGATTCATTATCACAAATCCATAGGAATCATCATGAATATACTTCATAAACAGTATCAACTTACATGCAAAATTTCCAAAACTCGAAGCATCTTCCCATTCTTAAGATCATTAAGGAACAAAAAAATACATTCAAACAACTTTATTGGATTACCCACATATATCACATATTATATAATTCTTAGTACATGTCTCACCGATATCTTTTGCCGTATCTCAAGGAACCTAGGTTACCCTACCTATCCTATAGGTTATACCTCACATAGATTACAACTCATAGGGAACATCATTTATCCCACCTCATATCGCATGTGGAATCTAACCTTCAAATCTACCCACTCTGGTGTTCCCACATATATGCACCAGTATCACATGCCATGTTTTCATCCCATATCGGGGCATTGATTCTCATTGATAATCTACATATGATACTACCCCCTTTTGAATCATGATCACATCTCTTCATACACATATATATATATATATATACATAAATACATATATGTGTATATACCTATATATATATATACCACTATAACATTGAAAATTTATAGAATACGCATAGAGGTAATTATCATAGAGCATACAGATATGGGACCCCACCCTTGAGACTCAGAATCATAGGTTAAACATCCACAACCATCCACATACAAAATCTACCCCATCAAGGATCACATTTTCATCAATAAAAACACACACAAATATATATATATATATATAATAATATCTTCCTAAATGATCTATATTAATAAAATTCATGTCATATGGTTTAGTAAAGTAGAATTCTGATAAGCAGCTATGTAGAAGGAAACCATATAAGTTTTTCTTTAACCTTTAAATAATCAAACCAATTTTATTTTTGAACTTTTATAAAGTTATAACATTCTATTAAATACCCAATAAAGGTCACTATAAATCCTATACAAATATAGATTTCATAGTCATCATCAAGGAGAATCTCCTTATAGATCCACATGACCTATCATCAGAAGAAAATATACTCTACCCTAGTTGAGTATAATTCCCAAAATAATTCATATGGAAAAATTAAATATAAAATGTTTTTGAAACATAAAACTAAATATATAGTCAGGAATTTTTCATGTGAATTATATATTCTATATATAACACATGAAAACTAGCAACATTCTGGTGGACTAAAAGTGAAAACTAATTAAATCGTAAATAAAAAAAATCATGTGAATAATTTTAGGTGAAATAATGAAATCATAAGAAAACATAAATCTGAATCCCTTGGTAACTAAGATTTCATAGTAGGATGGGTCTTTATGATGAAAAAATTTGTTATCCATCACTAACTATACCACATTCCTATATCACACGTCTACCACCACCCCAAGTATTAAGACAAAAAACATTGATATAATTTGTTATATTAGACACATAAAATATCTTATACCACTTTTTAATGTCATTACACCATTCTACTCTAAAATAAGACCATTGTATTGGGTTAAACACATGAACATAGGTGTGCCTCCCAATATGCCAAAGGATGTAGACTAGTAGTAAGGATCTAGGGTGTTATTGTGAGGAGACTATACCCATAAATTAATGGGATAAATAATAAAATAGAAACAACTACATGTAATAAATAATAATAAACATTAAAGTATACATAACGGAATAAATTGAAGAACTCTATATTAAATGAAATGAAATATCAAGCCGACACACATTCCCATGGCCATGCCAGCATAAAAGAACTGATCACCCAATGGTATGATCACATATAAAATTTAAAAAAAATTAAAAACATATTCAAGTATCTACTACTATCCTCCATACATACCTCAATCACCATTATCTATGTCTCATTTGATCTATCTATCTCCATCATCTAGCATTGTGTCTCTTCCGTATCCACATGACATCTCCTCCTCAACTTGAAAGTAGACATAGGGTCTTCAAATGAACCAAAGTTCCCATGAAGGGTGAGAAATAAACTCTCAATTGTCTATACTAAATGGTATACCTATCATCCATTGTTATATGAACGTGCATTAATGCATGGTATGTTCATCCTATCTAGTTAATAACTGTGGTGAAATAAATAAATCAATCAATTTCAATCCTCAAATTCTAACATGAAAGCTAAGATAAAACAAAATCTGAATCAACCAGTGTTTAATTGTCTCTAATAATGTCCTATAATTGTGATAACCCATGATAATCCCCTGAACGATTCCTTGGATAATGTATAAGGAAATATAGAAATATTAATCTCAATAATTTATTCTTAAGTGCATATCCAGGTCATCTAAATCAATTCTATAGGCCACCTGGGAGGCATAAATCCTCTACTACAATTATATGGATAATGTATAATGAAATAAAAATAAATACATGAGGCCACATGGGATTGTCACATCCCTTACCCTAATTCTAAGGATCAAGTCTATGTCAATCCAAATTAGTCCTAGAGGCCACCTGGGAGGCTCATATCCACTTCCTTGATTATAAGGAATAATATCATGGAAATATAAATCTCATTCTCAGTATCTTAATCATAGGAGACCAGCCTTAGGTATTGTATAGTAGATATCATAGAGGCTGGATAAAAGGGGATCAACCATGGAATCCCATGTATATCAATACATCTTTATTGTTGGTGCATTCCACCAAAATCATATCATAAAGCACTTATACATGGGTTTGTCATTATTCATAAACCCATCCCACTTTGTTTATAGGCCACTCAAGAGCATGTCCTATTATCATCAGTTCCATAACATACTGACGTCATTGATTCAAATTTTTGGGTGACACTAGAAATCATCACTACCCATTTACCATATTCACCCATGTTAGGGTAAATATCACATGAGGGAAACCTATGGGGGTCCTTAGGTGTTATCACATCCAAGACACCCCATATGGGATCCTTTATCATGTTCCCAAACTCTTAGAAAAATGCTCAGCACATAATGGGAATAACATCCCTCATTATCATCAATAACATATCATAGCCCCACTAGCCACATAGGTAAGACTAAAAATCATCAATATAGAGATATGGAATAATATCTATCTCATGTACTCGATAATCCTTGGTATCCCATCACACGCCCAATATATCTGTATCCTCACGTCATAACCTAGTCCCACAAATAAAGGATAGTCCCACAATATCTTATACCAATGAACTTTCAATCCAATACCAAGTCCTCCCGTCATTCTCCCGACCCAAACATAGATCTTATATCATGCCTCCAATAAGATACCATTAGTTCTAGCCATATAAGGAACTATTAAAACAACCTGAGACTCTAATTCCTATATATTACATCATTTTTTTGAAAATTCATTATATTATGAATAATCAGTCTCGATTATCGTAAAGGTATAGTGCCTTTGGAATCCTAGAAACATAAATAACTAGTTCATAGGTGAACTACATAATCACACAATAAGTTATTCATAGCTATTATCCTTCATAAATAATTATTACATAATACATTTATTTATAAAAATTTGAAAAGAAATATAAGAAATCATGATCTCAAATGTTTAGTAAAGGATAAAAAATGTGATATGTAAACATAACATTGGCATAAGGGTATGATAACATGAGAATAACAATTTGAAATCATACCCTACATATCAAATATCATAATCTTTGTCATAGAAGAAATTGTTATAGTTCATAATATTTGAATCATAAGAGAATAAAATAAAATGAGATATGCGAGTTTAATGATAGAATAATACATGGAATTGTTCTTAAAAATAATCATAGAAAATAATTTTCTTAGTTGTTCAAATATCACTTCATAGAATTTCATATTATAATGGGTTAACTCACTAAATCATCGTAATAGTCAAGGTTTAATACCAAGACTAACATAGTGGATAGAGTTCATTAATAAACTAGGATAAATCCCCATTCTAGTCATGTTTATCTAATGAGATATCAATCTTTAACTAATAAATTTCACAAAGATATATATCCCACCCATCACATAATGAAAATAATATATTTTTGTGCCATAAGATCATAAAAAATTAATCATATTAGAACGCATGAAAAGAAATGGGTTTCATAAACATGCATAATAACATAACATATATAAAATAAATCGGTTTAAAAATCATTTCTATTTTTCATCAACACGTAACACATGGAAAAGGAATTGGGTTTCATAATCATTTTATCATGGTATAACTCATGGAAGAGAAACTAGTTTCATAAACATAATACATATTGAGGAAGACTAAAGTTGGTATCATTGGATCATATCCCCACTAAAGATTAATTAAATCAAAGGATGTAATCTAAGATGGAAAATTATTTTGAAATAAAAATCACTTGGATTGTTTCTTGAGGAAAATATCATTTATTTGAAAATAAAATATTTAGATTTTAAAAATTCATAAAATATTGTGAAAATAATTTTATTTTAAAATAAAAATGAAAAATAATAATGGAATCTCCAAATAGAATAATGTTCATGATGCCAATAAAGTTTCTTCATGTTGTACACATTAAAATAAATATTTCTTTCACATTTTTGGAATAGGCCGATTGGGTCTTCTTTTGAAAAACAACCTAGAGATTCCTTTTAAAAAAATTTATAAAAAGATAGAAATGTGTAAAAACAATTAATAAATAATTTGGATAAATTTAAAAACATTTTTAGAAAATTTTATTTTTTAAGAAAAAGGTTGTTCAACAGAATAATGAAATATAACAATTTTTTGAAAACAATTTTTTTCTTTAGTATATAAGGAGAGGAAAATGAAATGAAATCATGTATTCTCATGAAAGAACTAGAGATAAATAATGTTCTTAAAGGAATGAAATTCATGATATATCTTTTCAATGGGGATGTATATACACCTCATAAAAGATGACAGGTGCATAACATATCACATGTCGCATAGAATGAAAATCGAGAGAAAAATACCTAACCTTAAGTCTCAACTTATTTTGTACGTATTTAAAAATCTTATATAATAAATATTTATTTATTATATATATATATATTAAAAACAATTATTATATATATCATATCATATATGATTTATGTATGACCTTTTATTGCCCATTTATTAACAATTCATTGTTGAAGTCCCATTTTGAGAAATAATTGTATTGTTTTTCATGTTATTTTGAATTTTTTATTTTGGGTAATTATCCATTAATCATGGTTCCATAAAATAAATAATTTTAACCATTTTATAAATTTATTATGTATTCATAAAATACATATTTATTATCATCTATAAATGTTAGAGATAGAAAATATAATATTCCATTTTTGGAGATGTTAGGTCATATGTTCGCATGAACACTATCTCTATTTCCTCAACAGATGAAGAATAATAGAGATAAATAATATAATAAATTTACATAATCATATATAGGTCATATGTATCACATATATTCCTTAAATTTATTCCTTATTACCTTCCTTGTAAAATTTATGTATATAATAGATCACATCGCTTCACAAGGGAATAGTCTGTTGTACAAACATTTGATATATTCATATTCTCTATAGAATAGAATGTAAAAAATTTAAATATGATAATATATTAAAAGAAGTATTTTTATTTTACAAATAATATATATATATATATACAAAATATCCGTCATCATACCAAACCCTGATAGGTGTTCACGGAAAATCTATAACATCAGTTAGTGAGGCAGCAGTCATCCGCACACATTGGCGATTTTAAGGTTTCCCATTTGAGGAAAGATGGGATGTATATAATTAATTAAAATAAAAAAAATCTAAAAAAATTTAATATTATTATGTTATTATATTGTCAGGTTTTAATAATAAATGAAGTATGTGAAGGAAGAAATAAAATAAAAACGCTTGTTGATGAATGTTTCCTCTTCTTCAGGTAACCACCTTTGGTTTTCACCAAAATCATTATTATGATGTATTTTTAACAAAAAATGATCTAATAAGAGATTATAGAATTAAGAAAATTATTTTTTTCATATAATTTCTGAACCAAAGTGTTTTGTTTGTGTAAATTGTAGATTAAAGGGATGAGCTTTTATAAGTGAGGTGAGTGGCACACTTGTAATTTATAAAATGAAAAAGGAGTAAATTTTTTTTATCATTCCATAAGAATAAAAAATGGACCATTATTGACCCTATAAGAGATAAAGTTAGAATATTTCCATAAAATGGGTGTTGGAAATGTTTCATGTAATTTCTAATCCTTATAATTTAAGTTTTAACCTTGTTAAACTCATGTTTACCTTAACTGCATTAAATAATTTTTACGATTTTTAAAATTCATTATTGTCAAAAGTTATGTTGAACATATTATATTATATAAATTATTCAAATTTAAAATATTTAATACAATTTTATTATTTTATTTCACATATTTATAAAATTTTAATTTATAATTGAACTTGTATTCGTGATGGGAAATCAATTTTCCAATGTAAAAATATTTTCATGTTCTAAATATTTTTATATAAAAATTCACTATAATAATGATTAAAATGACCTAAATTATATTAAGTAATATATAATTAATAAAATTTTACTTATAAACAATTCTAAAAAAATTATCCTTTTAAATTGTTTAAATGAAACTATTATTTCAAAAAAACATTATTTTTTAATATTCGTCAAAAAACTAATATATTCAGAAAACTCATAAAAATTTACCCTAGGATAATTTTGATTTGTTAAATTAAAAATGAAACTTATTTTTCCAAATTAAGTTTTATTAAATTCTAAAAAATTAATTTATTATTTTTCCCAAAAATAAACAGAGGAACATTTATTTTTATAAAATTTCATTTTCAAAACACATAAATACTTGACCTAAAATTACATACTTTTTTTGTATATTTTTTATTTAAATAAAAAAATTATATTTATTATTCAAATTGTGGTTTTTACTATTCATTCCACTAAGTTTAAAATCTAGGTAATAAAGGTCATGTTTATATCACAATATTAATAGTGTTTTTATAGTTATTTAAAACTCATTGTGGCATGTAATGCCAGATATCAAAGAAATTAAATTTATTAGAAAAATATAAAATCATGAAAACAATAGATGTTACATTTTACCCCATAAAATGAATTTTTTCCTAAGAATTCTATCACTTTGGTGAAATAAATAAGGATTCTTATGCCTCATTACATCCTTAGGTTACCATGTAGTTTACTCAAACTATTAGTTTCACCACAAAACATTGACCAGGAGAGTGGTATTATTCTATAGAACATTATTTATGTGATCCAAAATCTCCACTGGTTATTCATCAAAAAAAGGATCATGATCCAGTTGCATGACCTAATAGTTCAGTACAAGTGATGGGTCAGGTATGTACTTCCTCAGGAGAGATACATTGAAAGAAATATCGACATGAGAGAGGATTTATGGATGAATAAAATAATAGGATACCCTCATATTATAATCAATAATTTAAAAGGGACCAGAATAATAAAGTCTTACTTACCCATTCTTCTGGATTATCTTTACATTATTCTTTGGAGAAATTCTTAGAAACACCTTATCAACAACATTAAATTCTAGATCACATCGGTGATTATCATCATAATTTTCTATCAACTTTATGCCACCCATATGTATTTTTGAATGGATATAACCTTATTTTTCATTTATTCGGATATACCATGTAATAATATATTTACTTCCCTACCTTTATTTCATAATTTTGGATCTATAAACTTATTTCTGTAGAGGGATTCATATGGATCAATCTGAATAATTTTGTTAAAGATATTATTTTATAAAAACTATATTATTGATAGGTATTGATACCAAACACCATTTAAACCCATAAAACAAGATCTCAAAATATATTATAAGGTTAAAATTATTCTCTGAGACTGACTGTATATCTAAGTATAATATATAGTTTTGAAATTCAACTCTATATCAAGATCTTTCTTAAGACTATGCTAAAAGATAGAGGTAAACCTCATATCTTGATCAAATACAATTAAATGTGGTAATTAATTCTACCATAACACTTTATTAATATATGTCCTCTCAATTTGGTTTAGATAAAAATATTCGTTGATAATGATGATGTGTGCTAACTTTGTAAGGCATTAAAATAAAACCAATATAACCTTATTCCCTTTTGATGTTTTGGGAAGTCCAATGACAATATCTATGGGGATTTTTCTCTATTTCCATTTTTGGTATGGTTAATGGATGTAACATCCCCTGATAAGTTTTTCTCTCATCCTTAATCTATGTACATACTGAGCACCAAGACATAAACAATGTGATATATCTCTTTATTCCATTCCACCATAAGTACTCTTTCAAATGTCAATACATATTTGTTCTTCCTAGATAAATGGAGAATGAAAACTATGGGGTTACTATGACAAATATTTCTTCCAATCTGGTATATATGAAACACATTCACAGTTCTTAAATCTTATCATTCCATTATGAGAAAGATTAAACTAAGGAACTTTTCAAAAAATTATTTTTTATCTCTACATCTTCATCCTATGTCTATTTAATCTTCACTTGGAAAGATGGTTGAACGTTCAATTGAGAAAGATAATATGTATCCCCTCCATCATGATCTATAGATCAATCCTTTGAAAATACATATTTGATATTTTTTATCCTCATTAATGATAAGATAGAATGATAATTTTTACTCAAATCATCAAGCACTTGTTTTCTTTCCCATAGTGGTAATTTATTGAGTTGTTATAACATTTAATCATATATAACCATATTATCTGGTTCATATTCAACTCATTCTATCTAAATATATAAATTAAACATTTTCTATAAGAATCTATAACACACTTTTCTCCCTTAAAATTATACCTCCATATCTTCAATGAAAAAATTATCGCGGTTAAATCCAAATCAAGAGTATGGTAATTTTTCTCATGAAGCTTCAATTTTTTGTGAGGAATAACCTATAACCATTTCATTATGAATAATAATACATCATAACAATTTATTGGATGAGTTATTTTATATTACAATCCCTTATTAAGTAAAGGATAATGTATGCATAGGTGAACTTACTAATATTATCTTTCGTTCCTTGTAATGTTCCTAAAACTCATTCTTCAGAAGGAATTTAGATCCATTCCAAGTTAACAAGTTGAGTTGATTGTATAATCATTATAAGTTTTCCACAAACAATCGATAATATCTAGAAAAAAAAACTTTTGATCTCATTTACCATAGTTGGTATCATCCGAAGTTCAATAGCCTCTGTATTTTATGGATCCATGGAGATACCCTTTCTTGTGATTATATGACCAAAAAATGAAACCTCTGGTAGAAAAAATTCACAATTTGTAATTTGTTCGTACAACTTTTTTTTTCATGGGGTCCTCAATGAAATCCATATGTGATATGGAAGATCTTCCTTTCTCTTTTAATATATAATAATATCATCAATAATTATTTCTAAAAACTAATTGAGGTAATCACTAAATAATCTATTCTTTAAATCGATGAATATAGTTGGGGAAACAATAAGACCGAATGGAATCACTATATATTCATAGTGTTCATACCTTTTGTAGATTATTTTCATGGGTATACCCTCTTTCTTAAACATCAATTGATGATATATTTTATAAACATAAAACTTAGAAAATTATTGTGCTCTATGTAGTTGATCAAACAAATCATCAATATAGGGTAGGAGACACTTTTTCTTGATTATGATCTTGTTTAAATCTGAATAATCAATGAAAAGTCACATTGATACATCATTCTCTTTGATAAATAGAATCGGTTCACCCCAAGGTGACACACTAGGACGAATGAATACCATTTCATGATTCTCCAAGATTTTCTTTTTCAATTCATATAACTCAATCAGATCCATTCTATAAAAAGTTTTTAAAATAGGAATGACACCATGTATGAGTTCTATTGTGAACATAACTTCAACTTATAGTGGAATTATAGGAAACTCTCCAGTAATGATGTTATCAAACTCTCATACAATAGAAATATCATCCATGTTGAGTATCTTCCCAACTATGTAAATTAAAAAAAAACCCTCTTTTGTATGAATAAAAACCCATACAATGGATGTGATTTCCATAAAAAAAATCATATTTATCATTTCACAAGTAAATTATCATTGGATGGTTTGGGATAAAAAATATGAATTCATTTACTCTGAAATTAATGTGGGATTTATGTGGAGAAATAAAATACATGCCTAAGATAACATTGAATTAAACAAGATGAAGAATGATAATATCTATAGGAATATCATTCCTATAAACATCAACTGAAGAGTAATAATATACCTGATATGTGATCATCATACTGCTAGGGGTCTCCACTACTAATTAAACATAAAATAACTTTTGTGTAAAACTGACAACCTTATAATATTATTCATAATTGAAACAATGGGTAGATCCATAGTCAAATAAAACATTAGTAGTTCTAGATTGGATGGTAAGTATACCTTTCACTACATCGTTATCGCACCCCTCATCAGCAACAGTGACCACATGAGATTTCCCCTTGTCCCATAGATTAATTTTTTTTCTAATGTAAATTATCATTATTAACCATTGAATTCGGGCCCTAGTTAGCATATTTCCCATACACCTTGTGTTTAATAAACTAGACTGTGGGTGGAGCATTCTAGTGATATTTCTCTCTAATTAATACATTAACTAACATTTTCCCATCACTTTAGTTGTTAATATCCCATGGAATATCTTTATGACACTAAAAAAATTAATACTCCCCTTAAAAAACATTCCTCCATGTTTCTTACCACACTTTGAGAATAAATGAAATATCATCTTTTTCTCCCCATGTTCTTTTGATTTTTTCATTTGAATTCAATCATTACATTCATATAAAAACCATGAGATTGATATGTGACTCCAACCTAAATTTCCACCTTGATAACACATAAAAAATATCTTCATCGATAATTAGTTCTATTATGGATAATTCCCTTAATATACTTGGTTTTAAAAAAATAAAGAATCAATCAACCATACTTTCAGTTTGGATGACAATATCAAGAGCCTACCTTACAAATCTTGTCAAATTTTCCTCATAGGTACTAACAGATTCATCATCCATTTTTTAACTAATTGAAATCCTTCTCTACCCTCAGATGAATAATGTTATGAAAGTGCTTATTGGAAAATCATTTCATCAATTCCTTGCAATCCAAGTAGTTAATTTCATCATGTTTCCTCATATTTCTTATAAGATTCAACCATTAATACGCATCACCTTCCAGACAGTAGATGGCCAAAATGAATTTCTCATGTTATAAACACTAGATGAAAAAATATATATATTCAGTGGTGTCGATCCATTTCTCAACAACTAGTGGATAATTAGACTCATTTAATGAAGGAGGACATTGAATCATGATGGACTCAACAGAATGTTGTTCCCTCAAATAGTTTTTTAGATTTCCAGCATGATTCATTTCTTGAGAATGTTATCTGGCCAAAAAATTGATATTTTCATTACATATCCTGTGAAATTCGATTTATCTAGAGGAATATAATTGAATTTTCAATCACATTTATTATTAAAGTTTGTTATTCGAGTTCCAGACATCGACTAATACCAAAAATCATAAAGTGAGTAATACTAATCATTATAGAAAACCACATAGTTATGAAAAATCATTTCATATATCTAAATCAAGATAATTTATTTTAAATCTAAAAAAATAAAATTTAACCAAATAAATTCATGATCTTTATATTTTCAAATCCATTATGATGCTTCATAAATAAAATATGATTTAACCAAATAATCTCCCCTAGGAGTTTTAAAATAGGTGCATAGTAAGTCTCATTTTTGTTTATCACATAATGCTTGAGTCAATCCTAATGATCCTTTTTTGGATTTATTACCCCTAGGTATATCTATTCTATATCCATGTCTTGATTTGTTTTCCAAATAGGGAAGCATTTCTAGGTAAAACACATAATCTCTTCCTTACCATAACATTAGGATTTCACCATATACACAGGATTATCCTAGGGGTTCTACTAAAATAATTATCATCCAGGTTTCGAAAGGTTAACTAAACATATCGTATGATTCCAACTATAATGAACTAGGATTTTATATATAGATATTACATCATTTTTTGATGAATAGTCATTAGAGTACACAAACATATTTCTGATGACCATAATGGTATACTACCTTTGCAAACCAGAAAACATAAACAAATAGTTCATATATTAAGTACATCATCTCCCACTATGTTCTTCATAACTATCACCATTATAAAAATAAGAAATAATTCATTTTTTAATAACCTGGGGAAAATAAACATAATGAATGGTGATATGGAATTCTCAGTGAGGGTAAAAAAGGGATATATGTAAACAAAACATGAGAATAAGAGTATTAAAACATGAGCATAACATTTGAACCAATACATTGCATATAAAATAACATAATATTTAGTCATAGAATAAATAGTTTCAGTTCATATTATATGAATCATATGGGAATAAAAAAATCCATGAGAGAATAATAATGGAATAATATATGGAATTGTGGCATACTCATAAATATAGAAAATACATACCTTAGTAGTTTAATTAAAATTATTGAGACTATAATGGTAGAATGGGTTCCCTCCCAAAACCATCATAGTAGTCATTATTCACTCCCAATATTATCAAATTGTAAACTTATCACCCCATGATTTCCTACTACTTTATCTATTCAAAGTAATTCAATAGCATGTGCTACACACAACACAGAATTTGAGCGCACCAAAACTTACCAAACTAGCCATTCAAAAAGTGGTTTTGAATAGTATTAACCACATTTTTAATTTCATATATATCCTATATAATTTTAACATTCAAATTTTGAGTTTCGTAGACATAATATAATGACAAATTCAATTTTTTAGATAAATATAGTACTTTTCAAAAAAAATGCAATTTTACAACCTATTAATGGTTAAACCTTTTTAAATGAAATATATGACACTTTTATATTAAATTTGAAAAAATAAACTTCTTACATAGAACCAGGACATAAAAATTTAGTCTGTAGAAATTTTTGGTGTTTTTCTGATAACTTTAATATTTTGATGAATATTAAAAGATGCTAAATTTTAATTGAAAATAAATTTTTTAATAAAAATAATTTATTTTGTTAAATTATACATTTTAATGGTTTTGAAGTATATTTAGATTATATTTTTAATATTTAATACAATGTAGGTCATTATAAGTGATTTCACATTTAAATTGGGCAGAAATAAATGTCAATCTTTTGATAGTTCTTACTTTGTTAAAAAACCCGCTTTTGGGTTAAAAAAAACATTAATGTTAAATTAATTAATATAGCTTCTATGTTTTTAATTTGGTAAAATAGACTTCATTTTTGAATTATTAATATCAAAATTATCTTAGGGTGAATTTTTGTTAATTTTATGAAGGCTTTCAATTTTTAATGAATAGTGAAAAACACTGCGTTATTATTTAAAACCGAATTTTTATTTAAATAATTATTAATTTTAATTTAATTTATTTAAAGTAAAAATAGATATATAATATCAATACAAGTTTAATTTAATTAATTGTAGTAATTTTATAATAATATTATATGTACAAAATTTTATTGAACTTTTTAACGTATTATACCCACCTTCTAGGCACATTTACAAATTTGCATAAAACGTAATTTTACCACTTCTGTGAATTGAATTAAAAAAATCCGAGAGACACATATTACATTAGTAAGTAAAATTTGGTTCAATAGGATAAAAATAATGTTTGGTGAATAGTAACTTTTAAGTTTTATTAACCAGGATTAGAACTAAATAAGGTAATTAAAGGTAAAAATAATATTAAAATTACCCCAACACATGTACTAATTCTATTGGATAAGTTTATTTCGAAAAAAATCAACCTTATTAACAATATATGATCCTTTTTTATTCACATGGATTATATTAGAACATTTATTATTATTTTATTAAAAGAAGAGTTAAAAGTGTAAAATTTTAATTTTAATAACTAAAACATTTTTAATAAAGGGTTATACATAAGATAAATTTGACAATAAATATTCATTAGTAATATAAAAATATTTAATACATCATGTAAGTTTCTTTATAATTCTTAGACATTCAATAAATAATTTTTTAATGACACAATGGTGATGCAGTAATTACTTTATTAATGGATGAATCAATTAAATGGTTTTATAAATATTAAAATAAATATAATTTCAATGTCTTGATGACATCCATGAATTTTATAGGAGAATATGACATTTTATAGTTGATTAAATTAATTTTTTTCTAATTACTCATGTTTCTATTATTTTCACAAAACCCAAATACTAAATAGTGTCAAAATTGACATAAATGAGTTTTTAAAACAAATACTTATCTTATTAAATTATATAATAGTATTAAAAATATGAAGATCATAAAAATTACCTATATAATTATATATATTTCATTAATGAACCCCTTTAGGTTCTCTTGTCATTTTATATTATGTTTATTAACCATGTAATATAAAAATACAAGAAGACGTGGTAAAAGATAAACTATTTAACAAAGAGTTAAATATAAAATATGAGGTTAATATGGTGACCTAAACTTTTCTAAAACCTATTGGTTGATAATATTTAGACCAATACCCACATTATATTCGAAATAAATTAATATTTAGTTATTATAAACTCAATATTATTTTATAATAAAATAATATTTCAAACGTTTCCTAAAGTGACCCTTACCTCTCTTATAAAAGGGTACATCCCCTTATCTCACAATCACACCTCAAAATCCATTTTTCTCTGAAAAAACTACCCACATATCCTCCCAAATTAACTCACTTTAACCTAGTGGATGTACCTTGAGCATAAAACCATCCTAGGGAGCCCTTTTGTTCAAATCAAAAGGAAACACCCAAAGAAGAGGTAATTATTTTATCACCACATTCAAAGTTCTTTTCTTCCTCCACTTTCACTTTCATTATTATTTCCATACCAAAATAATAAATCAAGTTCCATATATATAATTTGATGTTATTATAAATATGGTACAACCATATTCATTATTCAATCCATCCTATGAATGATAATGTCACCATGTGTGTGAACGTACGACTTACCATCTCCGCACCGTTGTGTAATTTGTTTATTCCATATTCTGTTATTTGGATGGATATAATGATGAGTGATATGTATATAAATAATTAAAATAACATGATAATTTCTCTTTAAAATTAATATACCATCCAATTTAACATCTTTTAATCATTAAAGAAATGATATTGTTGCTTGTGTGTAGGTATGGCTTACCGTCTCCATGACGCGATGAAATTCATTTCCACATTACACCATTCAAAGATGATTATAGAAATATATATTATTAAAAAGTATGTAATATATGACATACTAATGCTACTGTAGTTATATATATATATATATGTATTTACTTACATATATCTTATTCACTTACTTCCATTCAATACGATATGAAAACAAAAAAACGTTTAGGCGTACATACGACCTACCATCTCCATAATTGGTATTTTTAATTTCATATATATATATATCTACTATATATATTTTTATTCTATATATATATTATATATAAATCATGTTTTATATTCTGTAATTAATTGAATCATCATCTAAATGATACAATCAAGAATAACAATTTAAAACATGTATGATAAAGAAAGTGATTATTACATGAAATGTTAATTTAACATGGAAATATTTATAAAATGGGTGTTATAAAGTCACAAATGAATCATGTATGATATAATAAATATTTATAAGGTTTTTTTATAATTTAATAACATACTATGGTCATTATACATGAGGTTAAACGTACCCTCGACCAAAGGGAAGTCTTAGGTAAGGGTCAATTCCTCAATATCATTATTATCTGAGATTGTTTATATGTAAGTATTTTTTAGGACATATTTATTATCCATGTCCATGTTTCATAAAATACATTTCAAAATTATTCTTTTAAGGTACTCCTTCACTAAATAATCATTTTAAATGTATTAAATATTTGTTCTTCTAAATCTTTATCATTAATATCCATGTTTTCAAAATGGTTTTAAAGATTTATTTATATGTCCATGATTTTTTTTAAAATGTTAATTCCTTTCAAAAGTTTCAAAGTGGTATAGGAAACATTGATTCAAAATTCTCCTAAAAAAATTTCCTTTATAAATGTGTGACTTTTAAATTATTTCAAAAAAAGGGATATTTCTCTCAAAAAGTTTTACAGATCATTTTCAACTATGTAAACATCCTTTACGTGATATTATTCTGGATTAAGGATTATTTATTATAATAAAATATTCCATATTATTTTTTCTAAGTTGTGATTTTTTTACTATGTATGTTTTATTTTTATACCCTTCATGGTTTATGGTTGAATTATTGACATTTCGTATGTTAGTTTTAATACAAATATTTTTGTTATGTTTCAACATTTTCATATGAGGAATATAACGGACTTAGTAAGTGATGGGTGGGGCCCTTTATAGCCCCTTGATTCCTTAGTAGGTCTCATGAGACAAACTAGTGTCTTGGGAAAAGGCCTTGACAAAAACATTATTTGTATTCTTAGCATGAGGCCTTAACTATGTGCTAATGATGTCCAGTGTTAGGCATTCTCTCATTATAAAATTAATTTTTTCATGTGATTATTCGACTAGTATAATATCCATGTGCATGCATATATGGTAATTCTTGATTTATTTTCTCCACATTATGTTCATGTTTATGTCTAAAAGGCTATTTTTTATTACACATATATCCTTAAAAGTTTATTTCTTTCGCTAAATTATTTACCCTTACTGAGATTCATAGATAACCACTTTATTATGTTTTATTTTCCCTGGATTACAAGAATTATATTATGATTTATAAGCAGGTTTAATCTAGAAGGATATTGGAATTCTCAAAGTATTATCAGTGTTGTATTTTAAGTTAGATATTTTATTTTAATTTTCATATATTTAATCTATTTTCCAAGACTACTAAACTAGTCATTCCTTCAGGACGTGATTCCTTGTAATCATGCCAATGTATTAAAACAATGCATCAAATCAGGGATTCTAGGGTTGGGGAGTTACAGTAAAGAGTCACATATTGAACTTGGTTCACTCCCAATTATAGTAATTTTTATCTCATGATATATCAGTATTTAACTAATTAATTATAGATATATATTGGTCCCACATATCACATAACAAAAGTTATACATATGTGTTCTACATGATAATAAAAAATATATCTTATCAGAACCCATGAAATGGAATGGTTTTTACAAACAGTCCTTTTAAAAAGAAATATTTAAATTAAATACGTTTCTTAATCATTACATCATTTCATAAAATAATAACCCATGTAAAAATAATAATGTTTCATGATCATTTTATCATGTTATAACTCATAGATGAGAAACAAGTTTTATAAAAATATTCTCATCATAAATATATGGCATCTAGAGAAATAATAAAGATGGTATCATTGGATCATGACACAATTAATGATTATTTGACATAAAAGTATTCCATGTTATATGGAAAATTATTTTTGAAAGAATAATCACATGGAACATTTCTTGAGGAAAATATCCTTTTAATGGAAAAACACATTTTTTAAATTTAAAAACAATAAAATATTTTGTAAATAATTTTCATCAAAAATATAAATTAAAAAATATGAAGCAATATTGAATTAAAATAATGGTAATAATATTAGAAAATTTCTTTCATATATTATATGTTAAAATACCTATTCATTTAACATTTACAGTATAATTCAAATAGTTCTTAATTTTAGAAGTGACATTGAGATTCCATTAAATAAAATTGTAAAAATCCAATCATGGGTTAAAATATCTTCAAAAAATAATTTTTTTATTTTTAAAAACTTTTTTAAAAATATTTTTAGAAAACATGGTTTTTCAAGAAAAAAGGTTATTGAACTGAAGAGAGAAATAAAGGCGATTTTTCTTAAAAACATTATTTTGGCCTCGTGCGTACATAAAGAGAGTAAATGAAAGGAAAAAAATTTATTCTCATGAAAAAACAATAGTATAATAATATTCATGATTTTATTTAGATATGGATCATAATATTTCATTATTGGGTTCATAATCATTAACAATCTCGATAATCGATGAGGCTATAACATAAAATATTTACCCCTTTGGTATCTTTTTAATTGTAAGTAAAATTAAATACTTACACCAAATTAAACATTAAATATCAATAAAATAGTTTTATTCATGATATAAAAATTCATAGGGGTTGTATATATACCATTTAAATTAAGATAGTTTCATAACATAACATATGTCTCAAAGAAGGAAGATTAAGAAAAAAATCTCTTGCCTTAAGTCTCGACTAACATTGTACATGTTAAAAACCCATTTATAATAAATATATATTTATTATAAACTTATTAAATAATTAATAATACTTTTATATTACCATATATTATTTAATTATGATATTTTATTACACATTTATTAACAATTCAATGTTAAATCTATGTTTTGGGCAATAATTTTTTTGTTTTTCACATATGTTTTTATTTGTTATTTTGGTCCGATAAAATTTATAATGTTTAAATAATCTCTACAATGATAAAATGATAAAAAATATCATATTTATTAATTATATATGTATTTATAGTAATATATAAATTGTAGAGATAGAAAATGAAATTCACCATTATTGGAGACGGTAGGGCGTACTAACGTATAAATGTTCTTTCCATTTCCTTAAAGAATTAATAAAAATAAAGGTGAATAATATATTACATATAAATAATCCTATATATTGCATATATATTAAATATATTTACTAAATTTATCCCTAATTACCTTCCATTTAATGCATAATTGAAAAACTAATCACATCGCTTCACGAGGCAGTAGTCTTCCGTAAACAAGAATGACGTTATCATTTTTTCTGTTGAATGAAATGTAAAAAACTTATATATGATAATGTATTTATATAATTATATTTATGTTTTAAATATTATATATAAATATATATTAATTATATCCATCATCATAACCAATCATGAGAGGTGTTGGTCGAAACGTGTCACATCTGTTTGTGAGGCGGTAGTTCTCCATACACAGGAGGGATATTATCGTTTACCATTTGAGGGATAATGATGTGCATATAGGTGATTACCATAAAATAAAAAATATCAATAAACATAATATAATTATTTTATTATATCATAAAGGATTAATAATAATCCAATTATACGGAGGAAGAAATAAAATAAAAAACATTCATTGAAGAACGCTACCTCTTTCTAATGTAACCTCATTAGGTTTATACATAAAAACATACTAGGTTTTATTTTTGATAAAAATTAGTATTATATAATAATAATAGGAAACAAATTATGGTATTTAGTTATTAATTTTTGTAACTAATTGGTTTGGGATGTGTGAAGATGAGATGAGTGGTGTGGGCTTTTATAAGTGAGGTGACTAACACGCTTGTAATTTTATAAAAGAAAAATATATACCCCTGTATTTCGGATAAAAAAGGGAAAAACATACTATTATATATAATATAAGATATAAGTTTTAAATATTTCAGTTTAATTAGTTTTTTAATTGTTTTTGGTCATTTCTAACCCATATCCATTTAGTTTTACCCCTGGTAAAACCATTTTGTCCATAATCGTAGTAAATAATTTTTACGGTTTTTATTATTCATTATGGAGAAAAATTATGCTATCCATATTATATAATATATATTTTTCTAATACCATATATGTAATAAATTCTTCCAAATACTATTTAAAGAAGTGGAATTTTTTTATTTAAAATTAAAGCCTCAGTCGCATTGAGAAATCTGTTTTCCAAAGAGAAATGATCAAAAAGTTTAAGAGTTTTTTATATCCAGATTCAATTTGAAAACGAATCTAATGACCTAAATTGAATTATTTGATATAAAAATAAACTAATTTTACATTTAAAACCATTTAAAATAATAATCCTTATAAATTATTTAAATGAAAATGCATATTTCAATAAAAACAATTATTTTCACTATTCATCAAAAATATAGCCTTTTTAGAAAAATCAATAAAATAACCCTATGATAATTTTTGAAAGATGAATTTAAAAATAAATATAATTTTTTCAAATTAATTTTATAAAAATTTCAAAAATAAATTTACTATTTTTCGAAAAAATAAATTAAAATCTTTTTTTTGAGAAAATAGAATATTTCAAAACATATAGAATTTACCAAAAAAAATTAACAACCATTTATAAATATGTTTTATTAAAATAAATCCATTATTATTCATATTTAAAATTTTGTGATTCATATTAATTACTCTATGTTTAATGTAATTTTAATAATGTTTGTATTTAAATAATTATATTAATAGTTTTTAAATATTTTTTAAAACCCAATATTGTGTATAATGTAAGGTATCAAAGAAATTTAATTTATTGAAAAAATAAATTTATAAAAAATTAGGCTTTAACAAGATCCAACCCATCAAAATTCATATTCCCTTAAAAATCTCATAAAATCCTTAAAATTCTTAAATGGGTTCCATGATCACATTCTACATGAAAAAAATACTCAAAAAATGGACTATTGCCATATCCAATTATAGCTCGGGGGAAGAAAACATTGAAATAAAAAACCAGTATAATAGTTAATGGTTTATACCTTAGTTTCAATGTATTTTACCATCTTAAAAACTCTATGGGTATGTATCTCAACATTATGTGGTGTGTAAAACACATATAAACAATTTTCCTCCCACCTACACAGTTTATAACCCATACGGGGGGGTCTATGGTCATCTTCCACACAGGGTTTATGGATAAGTAAGAAACATGTATTATGGTTGTGTATTATACATAGGTTCTAGATATTTATCATAAAAATCCATGTGACCACCACACGGGGTGCCTGGAAAAGTACTCGACCACACACTAGGTTATCCTACTTCGCATTCCTCATCAACTATAGATCATGTAGAACTGTCTTCAATCTCTCACCCAAAATAAAGAACATTCAATGTGTGTTTCTAAAGTGTATATCATGTTATTGGGTTTCAAAAATATAAAACCCTTGGTTAACCAATGTAAACCACATTTCGTAAAAGATAAATACACAACAACCCTCAAGGGATGTTAGCCCTGTGGGAGACTTTAATTCACATAGAGTTACCTGGTTTATAAATTTATAAAAAAATATAACAAACCACTAAACTATATATTACTATAGGATATTCAAGTTTTTGTTCTAACCCATAAATATGGCTTTATATAGGATACTAATTTAGTAATTAAAACTTAACTATTTATTGAATGAAATCTTGAAATGTTCTACTGAAGAGAGATAATGTTGAATGCTTGATGTTAAAAAAAATTATAAAATGTGGTTTGAAATTAAAAATATGGGTTCATGATTAATTAGTACATAAAATTATGAATCACAAAACATTTGGTGTGAGAAATAAATTAGGTTGAATCTAATGGTTATGCTAAACAATCCCCAAATAACCAATTTCCCTTTTTCATAATGTTTACATTACTCCTGTTATTCCATGGGTTTTCAATTCAGAACCATATTTTAATATGGTGGATAATAAACTCAATTCTCATGGTGAGGGTCATTCACTAGTTGATGATTTAAATTATATAACCTCCTCATATATCACTCTATGATCATGTATGATAAATGATAAGAGGATAATTTAATAATTTTAGGGTTACTGTGAAAAACCAAAGTGAATTGAAATCAAAAATAAAATAACTTAATACTATAAATACTATCCCCTGATACTAACCAAGAGGGGGTAGTAAAATGAAATTCATATTTTACTCTTCATTGATGTGGAAACATTGATCCCAACTGTAGTGCCTCCCAAATGAATTATTTGGATTATAACCCTAGCCTATTGTTTATAGGGATTAGGGGGATCAATATTCATTTAATTCACCATTTAATATGACCCTTTAATATTATTGGGTTTCCCTCCACATTTAATAGTCATCCCGGTGAATAAATATTTGAGTTTTCTATTGAAAATATCATTAATAATTCAAAAATTTCACTGTCAATACACTTTCATGGCATGAAATGTTTTTTTCACGTGGTGTAAGTTTTAGTCCCTCAATCGATTTTATTTATATCTTATATATCTTTCACAATTTTTAATGTTTCACATCCAATAATTGATTCATGACATGAATTTCTATTTTCCAACGTCATAAGCCCTGTTTCACCTTAGTTCTTTACTTTTTTGTTCTGAAAGTGTCCCATATGAATCTTCTATTAAGGGAATCCTTCTTCTACATTGTGAATATGATGTTGTTTTGATTCTTAATCTCATTAAACACCATTTTATTTTTATTTTCATAATGTCATGTCATGCCCTGAAGTGCCATGGTGCAAAGTGTCCATTTCTCAACATATTCACATCTTTTTTATTATTTATCCAAATATTTATAAAATCCTATAAAATCAAAAAATAAGTTAAATATTTAGAATCAGAGCACGATTAATCAATTATTGAAAAAAAATATGTGTTCTATATCCCAAAATATATGCATTAAATGTCAGTATCAAATCCCCCACAATTGAATTCCGATATTTCGTCATGAATGGAATATCAATTTAATAAAAAATAATATCACCCTACTATGCTTAAATTATTTCTCTAATAAAATGATCTAGGATACATAAACTAGTTCAGATACTTTTCATTCGATGAATTTATTTTTTTATCAATAAATGTGAATGAGTAAATTGGGAAATTAATTAGTAAAGATAAGAATGTGGTTTTTGATTTAGAAAATATGTGTGGAACTTGGATATACTGACTATAGTTTGAATAGAATGAATACCAAAAATTGGATTTCATAATATATCCAAACTTAGTAAAATTGTTATTTTTAATGGTTATTTGTTTTTGTCTGATTTATTCAGTGATCTCACTAGGTTATATATTCATCTTTTCAACTTCATCTATTACTACTTCATTTTTAATCCATTAGGTAGTTAGTGAAGGTTGTATCTAGTTATTCCTTTCCTATGGTGCTCCTAAATGTTCAAAAAAATTAATGATAAATAGATGGAATCATGATTAGAATAAAAATTTTATTTTTTTGTGGTTTTTACCTCTACTTTATTGAGGATAATTCATTGCTTTTGACATGACTCTTAAAAATATGGTACCATGATTTGGGGTGTGGAAATTTCCTCACTTGGGTATGGTTATGGGAATGATTTGAATTGATTTTTCATCATCATATTTTTCTAAGTTTCTATGTCATATCCTCTAGTAGGAAAAAAAATCTATCATTGGTCATCATCGTGCTCTGCAAAATTTCCATAATAACACAAATTATCACTTCCAGTAAAAATGATTAATGTAAATTTATAAAAACACTCTAATAAAGTTGAGAAACCTAAAATATGATAAAAAAAATATCTTGAATTATTAAACAAATAAATTCTAGGCTCTTTTCCCCTGCAACACCACCAAAAACGATTTTCTCACTAGCATCATTAATTCCCATAGGGTTACCAAATTT
Organism: Viscum album; assembly: GCA_963277665.1. Classification (NCBI taxonomy): domain Eukaryota; kingdom Viridiplantae; phylum Streptophyta; class Magnoliopsida; order Santalales; family Viscaceae; genus Viscum; species Viscum album. Next base: position 774,523,929 of record OY728148.1, read on the forward strand.
ATAAATTTAAAACATCAATAAAAAAAACTACTAAAATACAATGTAGTATAGGAAATGAAAGACTGAGGTAGAACCCATAGATACATTTTATATGAAATAATAATTTAATAATAAATAATTATCTATTTAATGAATGAAATCTAGACTAATTCGATTGAAAAGGGAGAATGGTGAATTATTGAGGTTCAAGAAAAATAAAAAATGTATTTGGAAATTAAAAATATAAGTTTTTGATTTATTAATGTTTAAAATTATGAATCAATGAAAATATTGTTTCAGAATCAAATTTGGTTGAATCCAATGGTCGTGGTAAACAAACCACAAGTCATTGACTTCACCTTTTTGTGATTGTTACGTTACATCTGTCCATTCAATAGTGGTATAACTTAGAAGCATATTTAAACATAGTAAATAATCCCCCCAATGGTCAGGGGGAAGATCATTCACTAGTTGATGATTTAAATCATTTTATTATCTACTATATTATGTAATGATCATATATGATAATGTAAAATAAGAGAATTCAGGAATTTTAAGGTTGAATAAAAACACAAAAAATTATTTTCATTGAAACATAAAATACCTTAATACAATCAACCCCCCTTTATTAAAATCATGTTGTAAAAAATCTACCCCCCCCCCCATGCTAGCTATGATGGGGTAGGAAAATAGTAACTCTATTCTACTAATCAAAATAGTGTCATTAATTGATCATAATAATAATTACTTCTGAATTAATGATTTGGAGTGGAACCCTATGCTATTATTTATAGGGATTAGGGGGTTGAGGTTGAATTTAATTCAATATTTAGTATGGAACATTACGATATTTGGGTTTACCTCTATGTATAATGGTCATCCCAAGGAATAAATATATGATTTTCTCATTGAAAATCCTGGTAAGAGTTCCAAAATAGGTCTATTCATACACTTTCCTGTTGTAAAAGGTGGTTTACACCAAGAAATTATTGAAACCTCCTTAGATTTTCTTCATCCCTTGTATGTTTTTCAAGACATGTAGTGTTTCACATGCATTAATTGATTCATGATGTGAATTAAAATATTTTATTACTGAAAGCCCCATTTTCCCTTGTTTCTTTACTTTTGAATTCTTAAAGTTTTTCATAGGAATCCTTTTTATTGGGATTCTTTTTTCTAAGTTGTTAATGTGATATTTTTATATTATTTAATTCTTTTTTGCACCATTTTCAAGTTATTATCCATATATTTCACCACTACATGAAGTGGTGTGGTGTGAAGTCTCTTTTTCTCCACAAATTCACCTCTTTTTTTCTAATTTTTGAAATATTTGTAAAATACTTCCAAAAATAAAAAAAAGTTTAACATTTTGAATCGGGGAAAGATTAATCAATTATTTTAAAAAAATATATTCATTTTATATCCAAAAACATATGCATGAAATGTATGTATCAAAGGGTCCCCAACAACTCATATATAACTATAAAACATAAAAGTGTCCATACTACATGGAAAATGGTGAAAGAGAAAGGGAATACATGAAGATAAATCCTCATAGGTTAGAGTTAGGGTATGTGATCTGCATTCAATACACCATGATCTGGTTCCAATCAATGCCTTGAATAAAGCCCCAATGCTTCTATCTCCCACCCCATCTCAGTTCGTCCTCATGAAAAAGAGATCCCCCTCACTCTATTAGTGTGTGAAGGATGCCAGAGGGGGATATAATTAAATTAATTATATTTTTATTAATATAATTTATTTTAAATATCTATTTTAATGTTCGTCTCAATTACCCAGACCTGAAGCGAGTTTACACTTTAGAAAAAAACCAATAATTCAAACTCAACCATAGAGTTGAAATCTCAATATGAGAAATTATCCAAATGATAGTACAATTTCCCCAGACGGAATAATTCATATTTATTTAATAAAAGTTAATATTATATGGGAAAATAAACCATCATGTAATCTCATGAAATTTCATCAATTAGGTAAACACCCCATTCTATTTCTATCACAATAGTCAGAAAATATTTCTGGGATTATCTACTAGATAAAAGTGGTTGTTTACACTTCATATGCATATAAAACCAAAACATCAATTTTTTTTATTGAATATCACAACATATAAAAGGAATTGGGTTTACATGAAAAAATATATATGTAAAAGAAAAATATCTAAGGATAAGAGGTGGTTTAGAACCTAATTTGAGGTGAAACCATCTAATAAGATATAATGGATCAAAAATGGAATTGTACAACCCAAACTAAGCCTAGTTCTATTAGTTATTCCCCTAGTTTAATTGTTTTTTATTATCATACACTAGATAAACATGCCAATATAAAAGGTCATGATAATGCAATATATTTATTCAATTTTGTCCAGTGATAATTTAGTTATTTTTTTATAAAATAAATTTTTATCTATTATCACATAAATTAAATAGATTAATTTTTTTAGAAGATGGAATTAAATAAATGGATTATTTTTAAATTATTTTTTCAATATAAGGTTTCATAATTATGTAAAATCCACATAATATTAACATGTATGTAAAATGATAATATAATATATATTGATGCATATGATATAAATACCTCAAGGAAATATTAATTCACTATAGTCATACATTACTTAAATTAAAATTAAAACATAGTTTACAGTCCTTATCTTGTGCAATTTAGGGGACCTTCAATTATCAGAGACTTTTAACTAAAATCCAATATTGAGGGATATTAGGAATAGAAAAAGTATTGTGTTACTTATAAATATAATTTATCGTGACATCTTTTGGAAATCAAGATAAAGTACTAAAATCTGATTTCACTTTTTTTATAGGGAATATAAAGTTACATGAAATCAACATTATAATTATGATACATATTGGATAAAGTTAATATCATTATTGGTATGAATTTAAAACATTTGTTTAAGTGTTTGGGCATTTTACTACACCATGAATAGAAATCTATGTATTGGAATTCATTATTCCTAGTAAAGATCTCTTTTAGGAGGATAGGGATGACGATCACACTATATTTTGGAATCATGTATATGTTTACTTGGTTTTTTAGGACCTCATGTTATCTTCTATATCTAGTGATCTATAGTAGCTGCTTGAGTTGATAGATGCATAAAAAATTTTGTGCAATCTATGTGATATTTTTTAGGAGAATACAAGATAAGAGAGTTATGAAATCTCCAAAGCACTTTTCACATGAAATATTAATGATGTTTAATCGGTTGTACCTATTGTAGTCAAGAGTATTGGATATGTTGATCATTTGTCCTTCTTGGGTTTTAAGTCACCTAATGTGTTGTACATCGATATTCCTCTTTCAAAACTACCTTCTAGGGTCAATATATTTATTACCAATTATATTATAAACAATATTAAAAAGCCTCTCCCAAAACTCCTTACTTTGATTTTCTAAATAATTAAGGGCATAAGGAATTAAAAACCCTAATTCCTTATTCTGAATAAAATTAAGAACATGTATAAAGTAAAAAAAATACTAATTCAATGTCTAAGGCTTGTTCACACCACCAACCAAGAAGAAATTTATATATATATATAGGTAGATAAAAGAAATGGTTAAAAAACGTTTTCTCTATAGAAATAAGTTTCACTAGAATAAAAGTTTTACTATAGTAAGGAAATAGGGGGAATCAATTTTAGTATTTTTTTTATCGCACGTAGTATTACCATATCTAGTAGTTGGGTATTGGATATGGGTTTCAGTGCTAACATTTGTGTCCAGATATAGAAAACAAGAAGATTCAAATACTTTTCTAAATAATAGGTGGATCTTCTAGCTTTCATGGGAGTAATATTTTTTTTCCTATAATACCATGATTATTTATATTAAAAGAATAATACACTTGACAACTTTCATAAAATAAAACACTAAGCCTTTAGTGAATTGAGATATATTATAAAAATGTTATTATTTAAAAGTGACAGTTATAACCTAACAATAAAATTAGTGGGTATGAATATGATAAATCTCAATAGAAAATATTTTTATAATTTTCATACTTTATATAAATATATTGATTAATTTCTATGAAATAAGAACATTATTTTTAGTAAATTCATGTTATGCTTCCAAAATTCATTTCATTCAAAAAAAATTATTAATTTTTTCTTGTGAGATTTATAATAAATTTCTTCTTCTTTAATAAATATTATTTTATATAATTAATTTCATTTTTTGAATCATAATATCAAAATTAACCTAGGGTGAAATTTTGGGATTTTTTTTGAAATGCTTTATTTTTGTAGTGAATAGTGAAAATGAATATTTTTCAAATAATCTCATTCACATTCATTAAATAAAACATTTAAAGGTCCCATTATATATTTAATCTGGTTATAAAGTGAAAAATGATCCATTTTAATAATAATAATATAATTAACTACTTTTTAATTATAAATATTAATGATTTTGATATAAGATAATTTTAATTCTTAAATAAGCATTTTATTAAAAACTGTTTTCCATTTTGTTTTATGTATTTATACTAAAAGTAATTTCATAAAAAATTTTAAAATGTATTTAAAAGGTGAAATTTATTTTTCAAATTATAATTTCACAATTATCTTAGAGTATTTTTTTTTGAAAATTTTCTAAAAAGTTTGATTTTTCATTAAAAAGTGAAAAATACTAATTTTTATTGAAAACAACCATTTATTTAAAGAATTTATAACGATATTTTTTAATTGTTTTAATTCCAAATTAGTTAATTTATATTAGTAATAATCCAATTTATGTTATTATAGTAAATTTTTTGTTGGTATTTTATATAAAAACATTATATACACAAGGAATCATTTTTTAAAATCGATCTTTCATCTTGTTTGGTATGATTAATTTTAAATTGAATTCTTCTAATTAAGTTAATTTAAATTAATAAAATATATTATAAATTTTTAATTATAATTATTATTATTTAATAGGTTCAACTTTATTTTTTTCTATAATTAATAGTAAAAATAGTAAAAAATTGTTATCATGGTTAAAGTTAAAATGAGTTTACCAGAGAATTAAACCCAGAGATAATGATATTTTTTTGTATTAAACTAGTATAAATTATATTTTTTAGACATATATTTAACTTACCATATACCAAATTCAAATACCTATCTATTTTTAATCATCTATCATAGGTATTTAATTGTTATATTTTATTCTTTTAGAAAATTCCTAGTGTTCCCACTCCCCCACTTATAGAAGGTTATCCAACCATTCAATTATTAACACCACTTTGAGCCATATAGTTCAACAAAAACCTGAAAAATTATCTTATAATCTTATATATACATGAAATATATTTTTTTATTCTGAAAATATAGTTACAAGGTTCCATAAGAAAGGATATAAAGGAGGCCTACCGTGGAAGAGTAATGGTCTTACCCAACCTAGTTCAATTTATTTATTCTTCAAACGCCACTAGATATATAGTATTCATCATGAAATGATAAATTAATTATATTAAATATAAATAAATTTTATTATTTTTATTTTTATGTAACCTAAAATATCCTCCATCTATTCTATCAAATGTGAAGTGAAATTATCACTCGTGCGTACGTGTGGACTACCTCTTCTGCATAGATATACAATTCATTTTCCATCACCATATTACATGGATACTTATTATGATTATTTAAATAATTATAAAAGATATTTATGATATAATTTAAAATTTTTAAGTATAATATCATATTTATCTTCTTACCTTCGAATTCATTGAAAAATAATAACGTCAGTCATGCATACGTGGGGTCTAACACCTCCACAAAATGATGTGGTTTTTTTTCATTACCACATTACATGGATGGAAATGACATTGAATTTAATTAAATTATATGATATATATTATATAATAATGATTATGTAATGTAAAATTTTTATTTAACTTTATTTCTTTCCATCCTTCGAAAATTAAAAACAGAATTCATGTATACGTACGACCTACCATAACCTTGAATGGTGAAATTCATTTTTATATCTCAACCTTCAATGCATGAATATAAATAAATAAATATAAATTTATATGTATATATAATGAATATATATGATATTTATATCTTGGTTAAAATTCTATAGGTTATGGATATATGACCAATGTATAAGGAGTAGAACTATAAAACATAAATTTATAATGAGAAATGAAATAGTTAATAGTAGAAAATGATGAGTTTAATAAGGAATTATTTTTAAATGGGTGTTGAAATAATAAAATTGAATAATATAATATATTATTATTATTTAAATTATTCTGATATATTTATCACCCTGAGATTTTGTGATATATGTTATTCAAATTAATTTAATTTTTTTGATATTTTTCATTGTATACAATACTGAATATAGTTTTCGTTATAAAAAAAATACTATGTTTGGATTGTGTTATACAAAATAATAGGATAATGTTGTAATACACATAACACCGACATAGATTTCAGTATATACCACACAATTCTGGGCTTGTTTTACCCACAATTTCAAGTTCCTTTGATAGCTTATGTTACACACAAGACCGAGTTTTACCGAACAATACTGTTTTGTTAAAATATTAATATTTTACATACAGTAAGATATAAACTAGCCATTAAATTAGTAGTTATGAATATTATTTACCAAATTATGAAAACATAAGGCTTATAATATGAATTCCTTGGTTACCAATTAATTATAAAAAAATATATAATAACTGATTACAATGGAAACATTTATATTTTTATGCTCCAAAAGTCTCTTTTTATTAATAATTTAAATTAATAAAAATTATTGAATAATTTTTAAAAAATATATGTTATATATTAAATAAAATATTTTTTATTTTCATCCAATATATCTTATAGTCATAATATATTATTTAACCCAATCTTATACATAAAAAACTATATTTTTCAAAAGGGCAATTTTATCATCTTTTAATAGAGAACCAGTTTTAAATATATTTTTTTTCTATTTTATAATTTTTTTATGAAATAATAATCTTAATATTTTAAATAGGAGTATAAAAAATTACTTTGGTTGAATTTATGATATTATTGTGATAAGATTCATTTATTGATGATTTGTAAAAAATTCTAATTTTTAATTGAAAACATCATTATCATCGAAATAATTTGTTGAGTTTAATTAAAAGTTTTATTTTTTTAAAGAATTATTTGATAAAACATATATTATTAAACATAATTTAGGTTATTAGAATAAATTTTACATTAAATTTATATATAAAAACATTTCAATCTTTTGCATGTTTTAACTTTAAAAACATGTTTTCTCACCCCATCAACAAGATTGATTTTAAATTAATTTATTCCATATATATGATTTAAATATTGAAAAATGTATTCCATGTTTGGAATTATAAATTCATAGTTATTTAAATAAGTCCCTTTTATTTTTTTAAATTATGATTTTTTACATTAGTAATAATTTTTATTACCATGATTAAGGGTAAATGGGGTAATTAAAGGTTAAAATAATATTATAACTTATATAAAATTACCATAATAATGTCCTAATTTAATTGGATGAGTTCTTTTTCAACTAAAATATTCCTTGGTAATATATTATTTTTACTTGAAGAAACTAGTAGTACTTTAACACTTTTATATTATTATAAAAAATAAGACAATTTTTTCACACTTTTGTTTTTAACAAGAGAAATATTTTTAATATAGTGTTATATAAGGGATAAGTTCATATATAAATCATATTTAGAAATATAAAATATTTTCATACAAAATATTAATCTATTTATAATTTTTATAAAAATAAATAATTAAATTAAATGGATACACAATGATGATGTCAAAATTATTTAATAAATATGAAAATAAAATAAATGATATTAAAAATATTAAAATAAATATACTTTGATATAATTAATGAAATAAAATACTTTTACGGATTAAATTTACGGGTTTTTGATATTTTAAATTAGTTTGTTGGAAAATATCATGTTTTTATGATATTTTTAAATAGTCAAGTAATCAATAGTCTCAAAATTGACATTATTGATATTTTAAAATAAAAAATATTTTATTAAATGATGTAAAATTCATAAAAATATAATATTCTTCCAAATAATTTTAAAAAGTCCTAAAATTTTATAAATTAATCATTTATTTTTATTTTTTCATTTTATAGTCACATCATTAACCCATAAGTTGTAAAGACACATGTTATCCCTATAACAGTTAAAGGCATTAATTAAGGGTCAAATCGAAAAGATAAGGGTAATTATATGATAGAAACATGTCTAAAAATTAATTTTTGTTATTATTTAGATACATAATCAAATTATATAATATATAACTAAAATTTTAACTCTTAATAATTAAAAATTAATTTATATTAATTTAATATTTTAGGATATTACAAGAGTTCCCCTCCCCTCTCTTTTAAAAGGGGCCCTCTTCTTCTCTTTTAGCCACACCTAAAATCCCATTTTCCCTTAAAAACTATGACCATGAATCATAAAAACATTATTCCATTAATCTTCTATGCCTTAATTTGGTCATAAAGCCAACAAAATGAGTTCTTTTGTTCAAATCAATAGCAGATTCCCAAAGAAGAGGTAATGTTCATCAACAATCATTTTTATTTTATTTCCTACTTAAACTCCTTAAATTATTTTTATTTCATATTTATATAATATACTATGTATCCTAAATATAATCGGATATTTTTATATTATTTTTTCAACCGACACTCCAAAATGCTTTTATCTAACGGGTAATGACCATACCGTTCTTGTATATGATGAACTAACACCTCATGAAATAATGTTGTTCGATTTTCCTTTACCACCCCCTATGGATGGTCATTGTGATGGAAAATATATTTTTATATGATATATATGATATATATGATATAATTATACTTCTATAATTATAATATCATGTCTTTATTTTTACCATCTTATATTTTGGGGGAAATGATAATGTCGCTCATGCTTACTTATGGCTTACCGTCTCTACGACGTGATATGATTCGTTATTCACTTATTTTTCATTGATGGTTTTAAGGATGAATTTTTATGAATATATAGGTTTTATCTTACAATAAAATTATTTTTTTAATGATAATATATCATATAAGTTCTTTTTGTTTAGCCTAACAAGAAAATGGAAACAACGTTCATGCGTACATACGGCCTACCATCTCCATGAATAGTGTATTCCTTTATATATATATATATATTATTGATTAATATAAATATATATGTTTATATATTTTATATATTTTATATATAATTTATCTTATACATTATTGAAATAATTAAGTCATGATTTAAGTAAGATGGTCAATAATGACAAGTCAAAACACGTTCGATAAACTAAGTAGTTGTTACCCGAAACATTACATTAACATGGGAATTTTTAATAAATGGATAATATAAATTCATAAGTAAATCATATAATGTTTTTAATATGTTTATATGGCTCTTTTTTCATTTATAATAAACAAATATTTATTATACAAGATTTTTTAACATGTGTGAATGAAATCGAGACTTAAGGTATGGGAATTTCATCTCACTTTTTATTTCTGTGAGACATGTGGCATTTTCACCACTCACATCTTTTTTCTGGTGTATATAATGAACTATTACATGATATTTAATTAATTTCCATTATTTAATTATATTAAATTATTTAATTTATGTTATTATTTTTGGGGGTTCACGATTTTAAAGTTACTCAAGTAGTAAGGGATTATCGTCTCACATTTATTTTCTTTCAGATACAAGTCATGTTCAAAATGTATTTATTATATGTGGTGTGTTTACTTAAAATTAATGTATTATATTATTATTAAACTTATCTCCATAGCTATTTAAAAATCCATTTCAGTATCTCTCTTTCACAGGGATTATGGTTCAAAAGTTACCAAATTGGTGAACTAATTTTGTCTCAATTCACCTTCTTTGAGAGACATGTTATGTTACGCAACAACATTCATTTATAAGGTTTTTATACTGCTCTTTTTTATGATATATCATGAATATAATTATTTTTATTATATTATAAGTTTCACATAATTTTATTCCCTCTTTGGTCCGAAATTTGCGTTCCTTCAAAACAATGTTATCTAAAAATGGTTTAAATTTATTCTAAATGAACTTTTATCCATTTTCCTAAAAAATGATTTAAAAGGTGTTTTAAATGGTCTTAAAATATTAATTATAGGTTTTAATGTTTATTTTATATGAAAAATTATTTCGAAATGTGTTAATAATTAAAAAAACATTTTTCAAAGTGTAAAGGATATTTTCCTAATAGAATTATTTCAAATGATATTTTAAAACAATTTTACATATACAATAACATTATTTGATGTTAAATATGTTTTACTGGAGACATGGTTCAATGATTCAATTCATATTATTTAAAAAAATGGTTTATTATTGTGATAGAATGATTTTTTTGAAACCCATCTCATTATATGGATTCTGATATGATGAATTTGTTATGTTCTTGTGGCACACATATGTAGGGTTTTCATTATGTGGTAAGTGGAACCTGTAGATACCTCCAATGAAATGGGTAATTATTTACGTCTTATGAGATAGTAATGAGAATCAAGTCGATGGGCTTGATTTACTATGGTAATATGGGGAAACTAGATCCACTATAGAAGGATGGGGAAACCCAATCCATTCTTGGAAGAGGGAAAACCCGATCCTTTACAAGGAAAGGACTGTGACTGGGGATGACGGTGTATCCCACATATTATTTTTAGTCCCCATAAAGTACCTTGATGAGTTCTACTAATGTATATTGACTTATATGTAATGATATTACATGTTTATGTGTATGCCACAATTTCATGACTTACCCCTATTTATACTTGAATGGTTTATGCTCTTAACCCCCTTATGATTCAAGTATTATGAATTTTCAATATTTATGATAGGATTATTTTTTATGAACATTTATATGCATGTAATGATCTCTTATTTTCATGATCACGTTCTAACACCATTATTATCATGATAATTTTTACATGTCTTCCTTGTTTACCCATACTAATCATTTGAATTGACCCCTTTCTTATGATATCCTTCCCCAAGTTATGATGGAATTTTTTAAGTATAATTACTAATGGGGATGATATTTGTGGGAATCATTGAAGATATTTTAATGATTTATAATATTTTTGTTCTAAGTTTCCAAGGTACTAAATAAATATTATCTTTGGGAATCTATTCGTTTTATGTTTTAAGTATTATGAAAAAGTGTATAAATGTTAATGTATGTCATTTTTGGGTTATCTTAGTTGGTATTAGAGAAAAGGTTTAGTCAACCTTTGGAAGAAAGGATGATAAAATATTATTGATATCCCTAGGGATATTTCTATGAATATTTCTAGTGGTGACTCTATAGAAAAGTCAAAATATGAGTTGATGTTTATGAAAATGTCTTGGAATTTAGGTAAATGATAGAGTGAGTGGTTTCCATGAATTATATCACTGTATGGATACTACAAGTGGATGTGGATCGGTAACAGATGTTCCTCTAGGTAATAACTCTGACAAGGTGTATCAGTCCTAACTCAGTGTAACCTGGTGCATGATAATGGGCCTTGTAGGACACTTGGTTTAACACTCTTAGGGGACATGCTTTTTGAAATAAAAAAATATTCATGAAACATCATTAAGGAATTGAATAGATGTTGGATATAAATTAACTAGGATAAAACTAATGTGTCATATATTAAAGAATTATAATCCTATATTTAGTCATCCTATACGTAAATATTAATTATTATGTGGTTTCCCAATATGATAACTTTATCTTAGTTAATGATATTTTATTTTAGTAAATGGAGGGAAATATAAAAAAAATAACATTTAATGTATTGGAAAATTTTCTAATGAGTAGTTGAAAGGGATTATCATTAGACTAAAGGATTTTGTGATCATTTCTAATATATTTTCATGGAAAATTGTAATGTCTCGGCCCCAGTTACCCAAAGTCGGTGAAGTATTACATAACTTTGTCATGATCACAAGAAAGATCAAATATCGAAAGACTGATTGGTTTGGTAGCCTTAGAAAACTAGATATATTCATAAGTCTTACATTACATAAAAAAAATGAAAACTACAACAACATGTTTTATTCATAGTCCACACTCATATCCCCACATACTATCCCTGTAGGTCATTCTTAAATTACTTCTTCATATCCTGGGAAAAATAAAACATTGAAAGGGGTGAGCTCAAATGCCCAGTAAGGATAACAATATAGAGGAAACTTTCATAAATAAGAATAAACATTTAAGGAAATGTATAACTAAAACAAAACCCTTTTAAACATGAACTTCAACATAGTATGGCAAAAATAAAATTAAATAATGCCATTTACTTATTCACATGGATATTCTACTAATCAGATAATCACATGCAATATCAATAACCACTTTCATAATGATGGAATGCATAATGCCAGACTATCATAACCACATAGCCAAGGCCTCATGCCAAGACTACAAATAATATTTTTTCAAGGCCTTGTGCCAAGACACTAGTTTGTCTCATGAGACCTACCGATGCATCGAGAATCTATACCGGGCTCCACCCCTCACATATTAAGTCCAATGCATTCCCATATGAAAAGTTTTAAGCATAACATAAACATTCATATTAAAACTAGCGTACAAAATGTCAATAATTTCACCATAAACCATGAATGGTATAAAAATAACATATCCATAGTCAAACATATCACAAAACATTCAATACAATATGGAAGTTTTGTTTCATAAAAAATCAGCTTCAAATAAGCTTAAAATCTATCAAAGGATGTTGACATAGATGAAATCGAAACTCATTTTAGAGAAATATCTCTTTTTATTTTTGAAATCATTTAAGAGTCATATAAAATAAAACATTTTCTTTGAAAATATTCTTATAATCTTGTATGTTAATCTTAGACGATTTTATAACGGCGTAAAATAGCCGCACCCGCCGTATAAGTTAAAAACAACATTCTTACCTTAATTCTGTCGAAAAGGTTAAAAAGAACCTTGTTTGGAAAATGATGGGGAGATTCCTTTATAAACCTCTTATAAAAAGTAAAACAAGGGTATAAATGACTTTAACCCATATTCTAGTAAATAGTAAAATTTTTTTGAAATACACTTTTAAGAAACATGGATATAGATGATAAAGAAATATCAGTAGATTATTACGTATAAACAACCTCGGATAATGAAGAGATTGCGAAATAAACTCTTACCTTGTAATTTTACTTGGTTGGGGGTAGTTTAACCTCCTGTATAATGGTGAAATATTTGTTATTAAATTATAAAAGAATTATATACATTCATATGATATCATATATGATCTTTTAACATTTCTTTGTTAATAATATCTTAGAATTATCGTTGTTTCGGGTGTTAACTTACTCATTTTCTTTTATATGTTTTGTTACGTAAGCCATGTTTGTCATGGATAGGTTTCATCTTATTCATATCCAGAATGATATCAAGTCCTTAAACATTATTTTTAAATCATCAAATGGTAATTATACTTGAATGGATACAATGGAGAATGAATCTCATCACATTCGTGGAGACGGTAGTCCGTACGTACGCACGAGCGACAATATCATTCTTTTGATATTAAAATAATATATAATTGTATGGTATATAATATATACAGAATCATTATCATGTTATATTTATTATTTATATGAATTTCCAATCATTATTATACCCATACATATAATAATATATTGAATAACAATTAGACCACGACGTGGAGACGGTAAGCCGTACGTACGCACGTATGGTGACATGTCATTCAATGGATGGATAGAATACTTAATATGGTTGTACCATATTTATAATAATATTACAGTTTATAGGAGATACTGTATTCATTATTTTATAATGGGAATAACAAAGAAATAAGAATTTGAAGAAGAAATGAATTTTAAAAATGGTGGTGAAAACATTACCTCTTCTTCGGGTTCTTCCTTTTGATTTGATCAAAAGGGCTCTTTAAGTTGGATTTCTGACAAAAGTAAGGCCCTAGGATTAAGTGATGGAATTTGAGAGAATATTTGGGCAGAGTTTGGCCGAACCAAAAGGCTTTGAAGGTGTGAGTTAATGATAAGGGGGAGTGCCCTTTTATAAGAGTGGTGAGGGGCACCTTTGGAAAAGCTAGAAATATTATTTTATAATAAATTCACATTCAGTTTCTAATGGCTCCAAAGTGTATTATTTATATTTTAAGGTGATTATGGGTCGAAAAACACTCAACCAATAGAATTTAGATAGGGTTGGGTTACTATATTAACCTTATCTTTAAGTATTTACTCTTAGTTAATTAGTTTCACTTTTACATTGTCTCATTATATTTTTATATTATATCATTAATAAACTAACTATATACATCCAAGAGACCCCCAATTGGTCCATTAATGATACACCTATCATTATATAAGTCTCTTGGTCTAACCTTAGATTTTTAGGAATTTAATATCAATTAATAATATAATATTTGTTTTAAAAACTCTTTTATGTCAATTTTGACAATATTCAATAATTGATTTTTGTAAAACTTATAACATAATTATTACTTCGAAAAAAGTTCATTAACTCACTCCTAATATGTCATATTATCCTATAAAATTATTGGTATTTATAAAAAGTCTCAAATTACATTTATTTTGGTATTTATAATATCAATTATTCCAATTTTTCATTAATTATGTAATTACTACATCATCATAGTGTCATAAATAAATTAAAATTTTTAATGTCTAAAAATTGTAAATAAAATATAATTATGTAGTAAATATTTTTATATTTCTAATGAATATTTACAATCGAATTTATCTTATGTATAACCCTATATTAAATATGTTTTAGTAAATAAACTTTGATTTTAACTCTTTTAACTATTCTTTGAATTAAATAATAATAAATCCCCTAATCTAATCCAAGTGAACCTAATTGATAATATTTTATTCCTAAGGTTGTTTTTGTACGAGATAAACTTTTCCAATAGAATTAGGATATGTGTTAGGGTAATATTAATATCATTTTTACCATTAATTACCCTATTTACTTTTAACTGTGGTAAATAGAAGTAAAAAGTTACTATTCACCAAAAATTATTTTCATCTCATTGAACCACATTTTACTACTTGATATTAGCCGTGTCTCTCGGATTTTAGAAATTCCATTCACAGAAGCGGTAAAATTAAGTTTTATGAATAATTCAGTATTTTTAACAACCACTTAGTAGTTTCACTATTCATCAAAAATTGAAGTTTTTCAGAACAATGCCAAACTTTCACCCTAATCTATAATTGATATTCCAAATTCAGAAATGATGTCTATTTTAAAAAATTCCAAACATATAAGTTGCATTAATTAATTTTATAATTAATTCTTGTTTTTACAACAAATAGCGTGTTTTTAAGAAACAATATATATCATAAGATTGACAATTGTTTATGTCCAATTTCTAATTGAAATTAATTCTAATGAACACCATTGGATAAAATGGTAAAAATATATTCTAATTATACTTTAAAACCACTCAATAGTATAATTTATCACTATAAATTATTTTGATTAAAAAAGTTGTTTTTAACTATTTTTCACTATTCATAAAAATTGGAAGTTCTCAGAAAAATACAAAAATTCATCTTAGGATAGTTTCGATATTCTGAATCCAAAAATGAAGTCAATTTTGAAATATGAAATATATATAATTTCAAAAATTAGGTATTAATATTCATAATATCTAGTTTGATTGGTTGTGGTGTGTTAGAATCTCCATGTTGCGTACGATGCACGTCATTGCATTATTCAAAAGGAAACGTACCGTGGAAGCTTGGGGTGTTACATTCTCCCCTCCTTTAATAAATTGTGTCCTCGCAATTTTTTTAAAATTTGGCTTGAGAATATAATGGAATATCCCACATCGAAAAAAGAGTCAATAAAACTATCACTTTAAAAGAAAGGAAGAGAGGTATAAAGGTCACCCAAGATAACCCATACTAGGATTCCATGTAAGAAAACATGGATTTTGTGTAACACCCCGAGCTTCCACAATACGCTTCTCATTCAATAATGCAATAGCTTGCATTGTACGCAACTTCGAGTTCTAAAACACCGCGACTAATCATAGTAGCCGTTATGAATAGTAATAACCACTTTTTAAAATTATAGAAGTTTTATTTTTCAAAATGGACTTCATTTTTGGATTCGGGATATTGAAATTAGCCTATGTTGAATTTTTGGTATTTTTCTGAGAACTTCTAATTTTTTATGAATAGTGAAACATACTTAAAAACAACTTTTTTAATAAAAATAATTTATATTGATAAATTATACTATTTAGTGGTTCTAAATTATAATTAGAATATATTTTTACCATTTTATCCAATGGTGGTCATTATAATTAATTTAACATTGAAATTGGACATAAACAATTGCCAATCTTTTGATATAAATTGTTTCTTAAAAACACGCTATTTGTTGTGACGGTGGGAATTAATTATAAAATTAATTAATGCAACTTATATGTTTGGAATTTCATAAAATAGACATCATTTTTGAATTCGTAATATCAATTATAGCTTAGGGTGAAATTTTGGCATTGTTCTGAAAAACTTCAATTTTTGATGAATAGTGAAACCACTAAGTGGTAGTTAAATAACTGATTTTTTGTTTAAATGAAATATTACCACTTCAGTGATTTGATTTTCAAAAATCCGTCATACATGATTGTCATTAAGAAGTAAAATGTGGTTCAATGAGATTAAAATAATTTTTGGTGAATAGTAACTTTTAAGTTCTTAATCGCGATTAGAGGTAATTAGTGTAGTTTGAGGTAAAAATAATGTTTTAATAATATGAGATGAGCTTGACATATGTCCTACCCTAATTGGATGTGCCATGGCCGACCAAGACAATCCATGGATCAACTTGGGGACCCCATGGAGCCACTTTAGTTGGAAAATGTCATAAATACCTTTTATTTAATGTTAAAGTAAAAAATGACACAAACATGAAATATTTTACTAAAACAATTTTTACATGGGGTTATACAAGTCATATTTTTGACTATAAATAGTAATTGGAAAGCTAAAAAGATTTCATACATTATATTATTATTTTTTATAATTTTTAGACATTAAATAAATTAAATTATTTATGACATCATGATGATGCAGCGATGACCTCATTATTTAACGATTTAAATAAAATGAGACGATAATGTAATATCCAAGGCTTACACTTGTCCAAATCCTATTGTATGAGTTTATTTAGAACCCTTATCACCTTATCCTCAAATTATATAAGTGTGGGACCTCTAAAATCCGAAACTCATTTTATAATAAAGTGACTTTTCTTTACTTTCCAAGAGTGCCCCTCCTCTCCACTTATAAAAAGCCCCCACCTCTACCACAACATTCACACTTTCAAGCCATTTTTCTCTGCCAAACTCTGCCCAAATACTCTCCCAACTTCCCTACCTTACTCATAGAAGCCTCACTTTGGGCAGAACGCTTCCCACGGAAGCTTTTGGCTCAAATCAAAAAGAGTTACCCGATTTTAAGGTAATGTATTCTCTAATGTTGTTTTGTTTTATTTTTCTTCTCCAACCTCCTAAACACTTTTTATTAATTTTTTTTGTAACAACACCAGTATCCTCAATATACTAGGATGTTTTTATAAGAATTATTAGAGCTACAATTACACACACCTACATCTAATGGTTAAAGAACATATTGTTTCTGTGGATGGCGAATTTTTGCCTCATGAAACGATGATTGTTCAACACTCATATAAAACCTCTAATGGTGGCCATTATGATGAACCTATTTTTATATATGATATATATTATGTTTTTTTTCCTTATGTTTTTGTATTTTTCATTTATTTCATACCTTTATGGTTTCTATTATGGGTAAATGCGATATTTTCATTTTAGGAAGTGCGGACTACCGCCCCCTCAAAGTGATTTGAATCGTTAATACCATATGTGGGATGTATAAAGGATGGATTAAATGGTATTATATTCTATATTATAATGGAATTATATTATACATTTATATCATTTTTATTTCATTCCATTAAATACGAAATAGAAATGAAAGTAGCGTTCATGCGTACATACGGCTTACCGTCTCCATGAACGGTGAATTTCATTTCTTACCTCTAAACGTTATGGAATATTATAAATGCATGTATATACTGGATATATATGAGATATATGATATCTATATCATGAATATAATTCTGTATATAATGGATATATCACCACATGAACAACTTGTAATTATAAGAATGTTATTTTTGACTCAAGTACCTAAGATCGACAAAATGACCGTTATAAACATAAATAAATACATAATGTTCACAACATGGTAATAAGGGATATAAAAGGAATAATGAACATGAAAAAGGTTCTTAAGTAAATATTAATTAACTCTAGTTTATTATTCAGGAGGTTAAAGAACGGTCGAGTCAGGACAGGATGCAAGGTAAGGGTTTACTTCACAACCTCTTCATTATCCAAGGTTGTTTATACATAATTATCTACTGGGACCTCGTTATCATCCACATCCATGTTTCTTAAAAATTTCTTTCAAAACATTTTTACTATTAAATGGAAAATGGGTTAAAGTCATTTATATCCTTATACGTTTTTGAAAGTAATCTTACCGTCGTTTTCCAAACAATGTACTTTTTGACCTTTTTGACAAATTCAAGGTAAGAATGTTTTTTTAACTTATACGGCGGGTGCAGCTATTTTTCGCCATTATAACTTCGTCGAAGCTTCCCTTAAAAGATTATAAGAATATTTTCAAAGTAAATTTATTATTTTATAATTATGGGACTTTTAAATGATTTCAAAAAGAGAGAGATATTTCTCTCAAATAGCTTTGATGTCATCCATGTCTACATCCTTTGATGGGTTTTAAGTTTAATTGAAATTGATTTATGATACAAAACTTCCATTGAACATTTTGTGAAATATTTGACTGTGGATGTGTTATTTTTATACCATCCATAGTTTATGGAGAAATTGTTGACATTTCGTATGCTAGTTTTAATACGAATATTTATGTTATGTTTAAACCTATTCATATGAGGAATGTATTGGACTTAATAAGTGACGGGTGGAGCCTGCTATAGCTCCTCGATGCATCGGTAGGTCTCATGAGACAACTAGACATGGAATTGGCCGAGGCCCTTTCCCAATTTGATTTATGGTTTTGGCCGAGGCCTTAATCATTTTAGACGTCTTGGCCGAGGCCTTGAAAAAATGTTTCAGAATGTTTGGCATTATACATTCCCTCATTATGAAAGTGGTTATTGATATTGCATGTGATTATTCGACCAGTAGAATATCCATGTGAAGAAGTAAATGGCATTATCTCATTTTACTTTTTCCATATTATGTTGATGTTCAAGTTTAAAAGGCTTTTGTTTTAGTTATACATTGCCTTAAATGTTTATGTTTATTTATGAAAGATTCCACAATATTGTTATCCTTACTGAGCATCTGAGCTCACCCATTTCCATGTTTTAATATTTTCTAGGATGTGAAAAAGTATTTTATGAATGACCTGCAGGGATAGTCAGAAGAGGATATGAGTGTGGACTATGGAGACTTTGTTATTGTAGTTTTTCACCTTATGATGTAATGTAACATTTATGAATGTATCTAGTGTTTCCAAGGCTACTAAACTAATCGGTCTTTCGAGACTTGATCTTTTGTGATCATGCCAATGTTATGAAGTAATGCACCGACTCTGGGTAGCTGGGGTCGGGGCATTACAGTTGGTATCAGAGGCAATTTAGTACTAACCTTGGAAGCTAGATTTAGATAAACTCTGATTAGAGCACATATCCCGAAGATAGACTTTAAGGATTAGTATAGAAGAACTTCCTAGAATTTTGGTATTATAGAGATTTTGTGAGTTTCCCAAGAAATACATCCCTGTCTGGATACGAGTAGGTAGAGGCGGCTCTGGCACAGATGTACCTCGGGGTAAAACCCGAAAACACCGCTTTGAGCTAGACTCGAACGGGAACTGGTGCACAACAACGGGCCTTGCTGCACTCTTGGTTATGACACTCCCGAGGGATATTCTTAGGATAATTCTCATTTATTTACAAACCACTATGATGGGTTATGAGTATATACTTCCTCAAAGAAAACTTTTTTTTATGATTATGGATTATATCCATAAAATAGTTCAATTAGTGTTAAGTGTTTTACAAGTACGGAATTATGTATTTTGATTCATAAACTAATCTAGTTTATGCCATTGTTTAGAAATGGCGCCTAGTGGAAGGAATGGAAACCATATCAATGCACGCACTCCGTGTAGGGATTTCCCTCCTGCTCAAGATAATTATTGTGGAGCTGGAGATACAACTTGTGCTGATCAACTTATTACCATACTGGGACAACTCACTCAGGTTAGAAATAATAACCTTACTCATATGGAGCAACCTGATCCGCAAAGTGGAGGATCAATGTTAGATCGCTTCATGAGGTAACAACCACCAACATTTAATGGGGGTACAAATCCGTTAGTAGCTGAGCAATGGATAAACTCCTTAGAGAAAATATTCCACGCCTTGGGGAGTAGCGAAAGGGAGAAGGTTATCATGGCAGTTTACCGCCTCACTGGAGATGCCGATCAATGGTGCTCATTGATTAAAAATACAAAGGAAGATGATGACGTATCAAATATGGAATGGAGGGAGTTCAAAGAGCTTTTCTTAGAAAAATACTTTCCTCATGACCATCGAGCAGATATGGAAAGGCAATTTCTGAGTCTGAGACAAAAGGAGGATGAGAATGTCGCAAAGTATGAGGCCAACTTTACAAGGTTGGAGAGGTATGCTGCAGATTATATACGTAACCCAAGAGGTAAGATTGATCGTTTCTTTGATGGGTTAAAACCATTTCTCCGTAGAGCTTTAGTTTCACAATCTTTCTCAACATACGAAGATATTGTCTCATGTGCTATCAAGACAGAAAAGGAATTCTCTAAGTCTTATGACAACAAAGTAAAGCAAGAGAAGAAGAGAACGGTGGAACAAGAGATAGATAAAGGGAAAAAGGGAAGGAAGGATTTTCCATTATGTGATAATTGTGGGAAGAATCACCCTGGTACTTGCCGAAAAGGAATGGGAGTTTGTTATAAATGTGGAGAAAAAGGTCACCAGGCGCGTGATTGCAAGGGAAAGAAAGAGGCTATCAATGTTGAATGCTACAATTGTAGGGAAATGGGTCATTATGAAAATGAATGTCCTAAGCCTCAGGGAAACTTACCTCAGAAAAGGCCAAGGGACCAAGGAAAATCTTATGCTGTGACTACAGTTGAAGTGGAATAATTAATGTATTGGTGCTTTTGGACTCAAGGATTATATTCTGGTTATAATAATAATGTGATATATATAAGGATTTTACTGCAGTACTTGTTTTTTTTCATTAAGGTTTTGAAGGTAATCATATTTTTAGTATGTGAAAATAAGAGAAACTTTACATTGTTTGGGGAATCTGATGTTATAATTGATTTTGGAATTAAGAGACCTTTTAGAGAAAGTCTGGACAGAGGTATTTTGGATAACTATAAAGGTTGGAGTGGATTAAGTTGATCTTTGGATAGTATTGTTAAAGGTTAAAAAATTTATGAAGATTATTTTTGAAATATTATAATACTATAGTTTTAAGAAAAGGACAACCTGCAGGGTGGGGCATAACCGTCGCGTCAGACAAAGCTGCAGGAATCAAACCCACAACCATAGTGCGACGTGCCTTTATTTCCTACCACTAGCCTACAGGAAGTCCCTGGTTATTAAAAAATAATTTTACTACTCTAAATGGTATGTGTTAACATTTGGAACCTTATACAATTAGGATAAGTATAATATTTTTGAGTTCTATTATCTTTTTGAGTGAAAGATGAGTTGAAGGTTGAAACTCTAATTGTCAAGCATAAATATATATATACCTATCTCTTATTTAATGAATAAATTAATTCTTAAACTTTAGTAAAGGGATATTAAAACAAAAAAATGTGTTATCCTAATACCTTATGTCTTGTTGAACTGATGATATTTTAAATCAACATAGATTGAAGGCTTTGAGGCCCTCAATTTGATAGTTGATTGTGATTGATGACCTCAATCACTCCCTACAAATATTTACGTTTTTCCTCTAATTATATGTCTCTAATTGCCACCAATGTTCTCCTAATCGAGATCATAATTGGGTGGTGACTTTTTCATTTCCCTTTCCCTCTTATTAAGGCTAAATTTTATTAATCTTATTTCCGATGTGGGTTTTCCACAAAGGTATTTTCTATTTTCAACCTTTTATTTTCCAAGAAAAATTTCAAATTGCGAGAACGCAATTTATTGAAGGAAGGGAGAATGTAACACCCTGATCTTCCACAATACGCTTCTCATTTAATAATGCAATAGCTTGCATTGTACGCAACTTCGAGTTCTAAAACACCGCGACTAATCATAGTAGCCGTTATGAATAGTAATAACCACTTTTTAAAATTATAGAAATTTTATTTTTCAAAATGGACTTCATTTTTGGATTCGGAATATCGAAATTATCCTATGTTGAATTTTTGGTATTTTTCTGAGAACTTCTAATTTTTTATGAATAGTGAAAACTACTTAAAAACAACTTTTTTAATAAAAATAATTTATAGTGATAAATTATACTATTTAGTGGCTCTGAAGTATAATGAGAATATATTTTTACCATTTTATCCAATGGTGGTCATTAGAATTAATTTAACATTGAAATTGGACATAAACAATTGCCAATCATTTGATATAAATTGTTTCTTAAAAACACGCTATTTGTTGTGACGGTGGGAATTAATTATAAAATTAATTAATGCAACTTATATGTTTGGAATTTCATAAAATAGACATCATTTTTGAATTCGGAATATCAATTATAGCTTAGGGTGAAATTTTGACATTGTTCTGAAAATCTTCAATTTTTGATGAATAGTGAAACCACTAAGTGGTAGTTAAATAACTGATTTTTCATTTAAATGAAATATTACCACTTCTGTGATTTGATTTTCAAAAATCCGACATACATGGTTGTCATTAAGATGTAAAATGTGGTTCAATGAGATTAAAATAAATTTTGGTGAATAGTAACTTTTAAGTTCTTAATCACGATTAGAGGTAATTAGTGTAGTTTAAGGTAAAAATAATGTTTTAATAATATGAGATGAGCTTGACACATGTCCTAACCTCATTGTATGTTCCATGGCCGACTAAGACAATCCATGGGTCAACTTGGGGACCCCATGGAGCCACGTTAGTTGGAAAATGACATAAATACCTTTTATTTAATGTTAAAGTAAAAAATGACAAAAACATGAAATGTTTTACTAAAACAATTTTTACATGGGGTTATACAAGTCATATTTTTGACTATAAATAGTCATTGGAAATCTAAAAAGATTTCCTACATTATATTATTTTTTTTATAATTTTTAGACATTAAATAAATTAAATTATTTATGACATCATGATGATGCAGCGATGACCTCATTATTTAACGATTTAAATAAAATGAGAAGATAATGTAATATCCAAGGCTTACACTTGTCCAAATCCTAACCCTTATCACCTTAGCCTCGAATTATATAAGTGTGGGACCTCTAAAATCCGAAACGCATTTTATAATAAAGTGACTTTTCTTTACTTTCCAAGAGTGCCCCTCCTCTCCACTTATAAAAGGCCCCCACCTCTACCACCTCATTCACAATTTCAAGCCATTTGGCTCGGCCAACCTCTGCCCAAATACTCTCCCAACTTCCCTCCCTTACTCCTAGAAGCCTCACTTTGGGCAGAACTCCTCCCAAGGAAGCCTCTGGCTCGAATCAAAAAGAGTTACCCGATTTTAGGGTAATGTCTTCTATAATGTTGTTTTGTTTTATTTTTCTTCTCCAACCTCCTAAATTTTTTTTATTCATTTCTTTTGTAACAACACCAGTATTCTCAATATACTAGGATGTTTTTATAAGAAGGATTCAAGCTACACTTACACACACCTACATCTAATGGTTAAAGAACATATTGTTTCTGTGGATGGTGAATTTTTTCCTCACGAAACGATGATTGTTCAACACTCATATAACACCTCTAATGGTGGCAATTATGATGAAACTATGTTTATATATGATATATATTATGTTTCTTTCCTTAGGTTTTTTTATTTTTCATTTATTGCATACCTTTATGGTTTCCATTATGGGTAAACGCGATATTTTCATTTTAGGATGTGCGGACTACCGCCCCCTCAAAGTGATTTGAATCGTTAATACCATATGTGGGATGTATAAAGGATGGAGTAAATGGTATTATATGATATATTATACTGGAATTATATTATACATTTATATCATTATGATTTCATTCCATTAAATACGAAATAGAAATGAAAGTAGCGTTCATGCGTACGTACGACTTGCCGTCTCCATGAACGGTGCATTTCATTTCTTACCTCTAAACATTATGGAATATTATAAATGCATGTATATACTGGATATATCTGAGATATATTATATCTATATCATGAATATAATTCTGGATATAATGGATATATCACCACATGAACAACTTGTAATTATAAGAATGTTATTTTTGACTCAAGTACCTAAGATCGACAAAATGACTGTTATAAACATAAATAATTACATAATGTTCACAACATGGTAATAAGGTATATAAAAGGAATAATGAACATGAAAAAGGTTCTTATGTAAATAGTAATTAACTCTAGTTTATTATTCAGGAGGTTAAAGAACAGTCGAGTTAGGACAGGACGCAACGTAAGGGTTTACTTCACAACCTCTTCATTATCCAAGGTTGTTTATACATAATTATCTACTGGGACCTCGTTATCATCCACATCCATATTTCTTAAAAATGTCTTTCAAAACATTTTTTCTATTAAATGGAAAATGGGTTAAAGTCATTTATACCCTTATACGTTTTTGAAAGGAATCTTACCGTCGTTTTCCAAACAATGTACCTTTTGACCTTTTTGACAAATTCAAGGTAAGAATGTTTTTTTAACTTATACGGCGGGTGCGGCTATTTTCCACCATTATAACTTCGTCAAATCTTCCCTTAAAATCTTATAAGAATATTTTCAAAGTAAATGTATTATTTTATAATTATGGGACTTTTAAATGATTTCAAAAAAAGAGATATATTTCTCTCAAATAGCTTTGATTTCATCAATGTCAACATCCTTTGATGGGTTTTAAGTTTAATTGAAATTGATTTATGATACAAAACTTCCATTGAACATTTTGTGAAATATTTGACTGTGGATGTGTTATTTTTATACCATCCATAGTTTATGGTGAAATTGTTGACATTTCGTATGCTAGTTTTAATACGAATATTTATGTTATGTTTAAACCTATGTATATGAGGAATGTATTGGACTTAATAAGTGACGGGTGGAGCCTGCTATAGCTCCTCGATGCATCGGTTGGTCTCATGAGACAACTAGACGTGGAATTGGCCAAGGCCCTTTCCCAATTTGATTTATGGTTTTGGCCGAGGCCTTAATCATTTTAGACGTCTTGGCCGAGGCCTTGACAAAATGTTTCAGAATGTCTGGCATTATACATTCCCTAATTATGAAAGTGGTTATTGATATTG
The DNA here is from genome assembly GCA_963277665.1 of Viscum album. NCBI lineage: Eukaryota > Viridiplantae > Streptophyta > Magnoliopsida > Santalales > Viscaceae > Viscum > Viscum album. The sequence continues at coordinate 774,549,650 of OY728148.1, forward strand.
CATGTGATTATTCGACCAGTAGAATATCCATGTGAAGAAGTAAATGGAATTATCTCATTTTACTTTTTCCATATTATGTTGATGTTCAAGTTTAAAAGGCTTTTGTTTTAGTTATACATTGCCTTAAATGTTTATGTTTATTTATGAAAGCTTCCACAATATTGTTATCCTTACTGAGCATCTGAGCTCACCCCTTTCCATGTTTTAATATTTTCCAGGATGTGAAGAAGTATTTTATGAATGACCTGCAGGGATAGTCAGAAGAGGATTTCAGTGTGGACTATGGAGACTTTGTTATTGTTGTTTTTCACCTTATGATGTAATGTAACATTTATGAATGTATCTAGTGTTTACAAGTCTAATAAACTAATCGGTCTTTCGAGAATTTATCTTTTGTGATCATGCCAATGTTACGAAGTAATGCACCGACTCTGGGTAGTTGGGGTCGGGGTGTTACATTTTGACGATAAACTAAGTGTTCAGTTATGATAGAGAGGGATAGAAAACATGATCAGGAGAATGTTAACAATAAGAAAATCACAAACTTGTGTTGGGACAAACGGTCCTTAGTCTCCCAGTAGGAAAAGTAAACAGACAACATTTTTTTTTTGTTTTAAGTTACATTACATAAGGACGAGGAATTAATTTATGATATTGACTAAGAACATAAAGAGATATACTTACTTTTTAAGTAGAGTTTCATTCTTTAATAACTTTTTACCACTAACTCATTTTTTTGAACAATGGGTATTCAAGAAGACTTGGTCATAATGGAAGAGCTAGAATAAAATTCTATAAAAATACATTATCCACTTAGGATAAACTATATATTTACCTTGTCTTTAGAGATTAATCAAAACCAAAATGGTTAATATAATATTTGATGACCCCCCAAATGAATATTCCATTAGAGAAAAAACACTAATCTTAATTTCTAAAATTATACCATCAATACCCCATAGTTAAATAAATACCATTCAATAATCAATTATCCTTAAAATACTTCAATATAATACAAACTAATATTGAAACTCAAAACTTATAAGAATTTATTCTTCCACGATAAATTGTATCTCCAAATGGCATTAATTACTCTTAAAGTCACATACTTAAAAGTAATTAACCTAATCATTTCCATAAACAACCCAAATCACTATAAATTCACAATAAAAACATAGAAAAAAAATCCACCATTACTCCTCAAATGAAATCCCATACTATTCTATTTTCCATACAACGAAACGAAAAACTTCCAAAATAACATTTATCACTTAATTACCAAATCATTTTCCTATACTAAGGGTATTCATTTGATAAGACATAAGATCCCAAATCAAATTATTAATGATCAATAAAATCATTTAACTTAAAATAATAGTCACACTAACCAGGGACTTCACGTAGTCCAGTGGTAGGTGATAAATCCAAATCGCACTTTGGTTGTGGGTTTGATTCCCACATCTTTGTCCGACGCGACGGGTTGTCACACGGTCTGCGTGTTGTCCTTTTTCAAAAACTATATTTTATAACATTACCAAAATGAGATAAATTCCTTAAAATAACCATAACATAATTTAACCTCAAATATTATCTCATACCTTTCATTTTCATTCCAAATTATAATAACTTATAATTGCCTCAAACCCAACGATCATATTAAACCAAATGGTTATTTATAACTATATTCACAAGAGAAAATATATTTCCTCCTCAAATATCATTCTCACATGGAAAACTACAGGGTTAAAAATACAAGAGAAAATAATTCCAAAGTAAACCCATAAACAAGGAGCACTAATACTTTTTAAACATTTCTCGAACCATTTATTTCCACATAGATTCTTATTTGACCAAGAAAATATTCTAGAGAATAGGGAATTCACTCGGGTAATGGCCAGGTCCCCTAAATTTATGACAAATGACTGTAAATGGACTCTTGGGACCATTTTTATCTTCTTCCATAGTACTCTTCATTTTTCTTCGGCAATTCGTAAAGAATTTCTTTGTCCCATTGAGACACTTTCATGGGTGTCTCCTTCCACATTTCCTGCATGATGGAAATTGAGGGTTCCTTTCTCCATGGTCTCCACTTCTGGAGCTCTTATCATTCATCACCTTTCTCTTCTTTGTTGAGTCCGGGAATTGGTTAATATATATATTTTTTATCATATTTTTGGAAAATTGATTTGGCATAAAGACAATATCTTTTACGCCTATCAACATTCCATTTTTTTTCTCATTGACACCATCATTCCCACCTTGTACATAATTCTAAAAGTCAATATGACTTCATTGGAATCTAGCCATTGACTAAAACCAGAAAGCATTGTGTGAGTAACAGTAGTCATAAAATCATTTAGAGATTAACATGTCATCATATTCTAAATTTGAAACACATTAAGATTAACCAAGGTCATTTACTATCATCTTATATATTTAATACTTCAAAACAGTTAGTAAAGAAAATGTAAATTATCCTAAGCATATACCTTGGGAGTGTCGTAACCAAGAGTGCAGCAAGGCCCGTTGTCGTGCACCAGTTCTCATTCGAGTCTAGCTCAAAATGGTGTTTTCAGGTTTTACCTCTAGGTACATCTATGCCAGAGCTAACTCTACCTGATCGTATCCAGACAGGGATGTATTGCTCGGAAAACTCACAAAATCTCTACAATACCAAAACTCTAGGATGTTCTTCTATACTAATCTTCAAATTTCATCTCAGGTCTACGTGCTCTAATTAGATTTTATCTAAATCTAGCTTTCAAGGTTTGTAATAAAATTCCTCTGATACCAACTGTAACGCCCCGACCCTAGTTACCCAGAGTCGGTGCATTATTACATAACATTGGCATGATCACAAGAAAGATCAAATCTCGAAAGACCGATTTTTTTAGTAGCCTTGGAAACACTAGATATATTCATAAGTCTTAAATTACATCATAAAAATGAAAACTACAACAACATATTTTCTTCATAGTCCATAAACATATCCCCACATACTATCCCTGCAGGTAATTCATAAATTACTTCTTCATATCCCGGGAAAAATAAAATATTGAAAGGGGTGAGCTCAAATGCCCAGTAAGGATAACAATATAGCAGAAACTTTCATAAATAAGAATAAACATTTAAGGCAATGTATAACTAAAAAAAATCCTTTTAAACATGAAATTCAACATAGTATGGAAAAAATAAAATTAAATAATGCCATTTACTTATTCACATAGATATTATACTAATCGAATAATCACATGCAATATCAATAACCACTTTCATAATGATGGAATGCATAATGCCATACTATCATAACCACATAGCCAAGGCCTCGTGCCAAGACTACAAATAAGATTTTGTCAAGTCCATGTTCCAAGACACTATTTGGTCTCATGAGACATACCGATGCATCTAGGAGCTATAGCGGTCTCCACCCGTCACATATTAAGTCCAATGCATTCCCATATGAAAAGTTTTAAACATAACATAAACATTCGTATTAAAACTAGCATACAAAATTTCAATACTTTCACCATAAATCATTAATGGTATAGAAATAACATATCCATTGTAAAAAATATCACAAAACCTTCAATACAATATGGAAGTTTTAATTAATAATAATTCAGCTTAAAATAAGCTTAAAATCCAGCAAAGTATGTTGACATAGATGAAATCAAAACTCTTTTTAGAGAAATATCTCCTTTTATTTTGAAATCATTTAAGAGTCATATAAAATAAACCATTTTCTTTGAAAATATTTTTATAAGCTTGTAAGGTAAGCTTAGATGATTTTATAATGGTGGAAAATAGCAGCACCTGCTATATAAGTTAAAAAAACATTCTTACCTTAATTCTGTTGAAAAGGTTAAAAAGCACCTTGTTTGAAAAAAGATGGAAAGATTACTTTATAAACCTCCTATAAAAATTCAAACAATGGTATAAATGAATTTATCCCATATTCTAGTAAATAGTAAAAAAAATTTGAAATACATTTTTAAGAAACATGGATGTGGATGATAAGGAAATCCCAGTAGATTATTACGTAGAAACAACCTCGGATAATGAAGAGATTGTGAAATAAACGCTTACCTTGTACTTTTCCTTGGTTGGGGGTAGGTTAAACTCCTTTATAATGGTGAAATAATTGTTATTAAATTATTCATGAATTATATACATTCATATGATATCATATATGATCTTTTAACATTGCTTTGTTAATAATATCATAGAATTATCGTTGTTTCGGGTGTTAACTTACTCATTTTCTTTTATTTGTTTTGTTACGTAAACCATGTTTGTCATGGATAGGTTGCATATTATTCATATACAGAATGATATCAATTCCTTAAACATTATTTTTAAATCATCAAATGATAATTATACTTGAATGGATACGATGGAGAATGAATCTTATCGCGTTCGTGGAGACAGTAGTCCGTACGTACGCACGTGCGACAATATCATTCTTTTGATATTAAAATAATATATAATTGAATGGTATATCATATATACAGAATCATTATAATATTATATTTATTATTTACATGAATTACAAATCATTATTATACCCATCCAAATAATAATATATTGAATAACAATTACACCATGACGTGGAGACGGTAATCTGTACGTACGCACGTATGGTGACATGTCATTCAAAGGATAGATAGAATATTGAATATGGTTGTACCATATTTATAATAATATTAAAGCCTATGGGAGATACTGGATTAATCATTTTATAATGGGAATAACAATGAAAGAATAAGTTGAAGAAGAAATGAATTTGAAAAAGGGTGGTGAAAACATTACCTCTTCTATGGGTTCTTCCTTTTGATTTGATCAAAAGGGCTCCATAAGTTGGATTTATGACTAAATGAAAGACTCTATGATTAAGTGAGGGAATTTGAGAGAGTATTTTTTTAGAGTTTGGCCTATCCAAAAGGCTTTTAAGGTGTGAGTTAATGAGAAGTGAGAGTTCCCTTTTATAAGAGGGGTGAGGGGCACCTTTGGAAAAGCTAGAAATATTATTTTATAAAAAATTCATATTCAGTTTCTAATGGCTCAAAAGTGTATTATTTAAATTTTAAGGTGGGTATGGGTCAAAAAACACTCAACCAATATAATTTAGACAGGTTTGGGTTACTATATTGACCTTATCTTTAATTATTAACTCTTAGTTTATTAGTTTCACTTTTACAATGCCTCTTTGTATTTTTATATTATATGATTAATAAACATACTATATACATCCAGGAGACCCCTAATTGGTACATTAATTATACACCTATCATGATATAAGTCTCTTGGACGAACCTTATACTTTTAGGAATTTAATATAAATTAATAATATAATATTTGTTTTAAAAACTCTTTTATGACAATTTTGACACTATTCAATAATTGATTTTAAAAAAAATTATAATAGACTGATTAATTCGAAGAAAGTTAATTAAATAAAATTATAATATGTCATATTATCCTAGAAAATTATTGGTATTTATAAAAAGTCTCAAATTACATTTATTTGGGTATTTATAATATCAATTATTCCAATTTTTCATTAATTAGGTAATTACTACATCATCATTGTGTCATAAATAAATTAAAATTTTTAATGTATAAAAATTATAAATAAAATATAATTATGTAGGAAATCTTTTTATCTTTCTAATGAATATTTACAATCGAATTTATCTAATGTATAACTTTATATTAAATATGTTTTTGTAAATAAACTTTTATTTTATCTCTTTTAACTCTTCTTTGAATTAAATAATAATAAATGTCCTAATCTAATCCATGTGGACATAAATGATTATATTTTATTCCTAATTTTTTTTTGGTCAAGATACAATTTTCCAATAGAATTAGGACATGTTTCAGGGTAATATTAATATCATTTTTACCCTTAATTACCCTATTTACTTTTAACTGTGGTAAATAAAAGTAAAAGGTTAGTATTCACAAAAAATTATTTTCATCTGATTGAACCACATTTTACTAATTGATGTTTACTGTGTCTCTCGGATCTTCGAAATTCTATTCAAATAAGTGGTAAAATTATGTTTTATGAAAAAATCAGTTTTTTAACTACCACTTAGTGGTTTCACTATTCATCAAAAATTAAAGTTTTTCTGAACAATGCCAAAATTTCATCCTAAGCTATAATTGATATTCTGAATTCAAAAATGATGTCTATTTTAAAAAATTCCAAAAATATAAGTTGAATTAATTAATTTTATAATTAATTCCCACTGTTACAACAAATAGTTTGTTTTTAAGAAACAATATATATCAAAAGATTGACAATTGTTTATGTTCAATTTCAAAGTGAAATTAATTCTAATGAACACCATTGGATTAAATGGTAAAAATATATTCTAATTATACTTTAAAACCACTAAATAGTATAATTTATCACTATTAATTATTTTTATTAAAAAAAATTTTAAGTATTTTTCACTATTCATAAAAATTGGAAGTTCTCAGAAAAATACCAGGAATTCATCTTAGGATAATTTTGATATTCAGAATCCAATAATGAAGTCCATTTTGAAATATAAAATATATATAATTTCAAAATTTAGGTATTACTATTCATACTGACTGGTTTAATTGGTTATGGTGTGTTAGAATCTCAAAGTTGCGTACAATGCACGCCATTGCATTATTCAAAGGGAAACGTACCGTGGAAGCTTGGGGTGTTACATTCTCCCCTCCTTCAATAAATTTCATCCTTGCAATTTTTTTAAAATTTGGCTTGAGAATATAATGGAATGTCCCACATCGGAAAAAGAGTCAATAAAACTATCACTTTAAAAGAAAGGAAGAGAGGTATAAAGGTCACCCAAGATAACCCATACTAGGATTCCATGTAAGAAAACATGGATATGGACGATAAACTAAGTGTTTAGTTTTGATGGAGAGGGATAGAAAACATGATCAGGAGAAAGTTAACAATAAGAAAACCACAAACTTGTGTTGGTACAAACGGTCCTTAGTCTCTCAGTAGGAAAAGTAAACGGACAACATTTTTTTGTTTTAAGTTACATTACATAAGGATGAGGATTCATTTATGATATTTACTAAGAACATAAATAGATATACTTACTTTTTATGTATAGTTTCATTCTCTAATAGATTTTTACCACTAAATCATTTTTTTGAACAATGGGTATTCAAGAAGACTTGGTCATAATGGAAGATCAAGAATAAACTTCTATAGAAATACATGATCCACATAGGATAAACCATATATTTACCTTGTCTTTAGAGATTAATCAAAACCAAAATGATTAGTATGATATTTGATGACCCCCAAAGGGATATTCCATTAGATAAAAAAACACTAATCTTAATTTCTAAAATTAAACCATCAATACCCCAACGTTAAATAAATACCATTCAATAATCAATTGTCCTTAAAATCCTTCAATATTATCCAAACTAATATTGAAACTCAAAACTTATAAGTTTGTATTCTTCCATGTCAAATTGTATCTCCAAATGGCATTAATTACTCTTAATTTCACATACTTAAAAGTAATTAACCTAATCATTTCCATAAACAACCCAAATCACTATAAATTCACAATAAAAACATAGATAAAAATCCACCAGTACTCCTCAAATGAAATCCCATACTATTCTATTTTCTATACAACAAAGTGAACAACTTCCAAAATAACATTTATCACTTAATTACCAAACCATTTTCCTATACTAAGGGTATTTATATGATAAGACATAAGATCCCAAATCAAATTATAAATGATCAATAAAATCATTTAACTAAAAATAATAGTCACACTAACCAGGGACTTCACGTAGTCCAGTGGTAGGCGATAAATCCCAATCACACTTTGGTTGTGGGTTCGATTCCCACATCTTTGTCCGACGCGATGGGTTGTCACACGGTCTGCGTGTTGTTCTTTTTCAAAACTATATTTTATAACATTACCAAAATGAGATAAATTCCTTAAAATAACCATAACATAATTAACCTCAAATATTATCTCATACCTTGCATTTTCATCCCAAATTATAATAACATATAATTGCCACAAACCTAATGATCATATAAAACCAAATGGTTATTTATAACTATATTCACAAGATAAAAGATAATTCTTCCTCAAATATCATTCTCACATGGAAAACTGCGGGGTTAAAAATATAATAAAAAATTATTCCAAAGTAAACCCATCAACAAGGAGCACTAATACCTTTTAAACATTTCTCCAACCTTTTTTTTTCACATAGCTTCTTCTTTGACCAAGAAAATATCCTATAGAATAGTACATTAACTTGGGTAATGTCCAGGTCCCCTAAATTTATGGAAAATGACTGTAAATGGACTCTTGGGACCATTTTTATCTTCTTCCATAGTACTCTTCATTTTTCCATGTCAATTCGTAAAGCATTTCTTTTTCCCATTGAGACACTTTCCTGGGTGTCTCATTCCACATTTCCTGCATGATAGAAATTGAGGATTCCTTTCTCCATGGTCTCCACTTCTGGTGCTCTTATCATTCATCACCTTTCTCTTCTTTATTGAGTCCAGGAATTGGTTAATATATATATTTTTGATTATATTTTTGGAAAATTTATTTGGCATAAATATGATATCTTTTACGCCTATCAACATTCCATTTGTTTTTCATTGCCACCACCATTCCCACCTTGTACATCATTCTCAAAGTCACTATGACTTCCTTGGAATCCAGCCATTGAATAAAACCAGAAATCATTTTGTGAGTAACAGTAGTCATAAAATTATTTAGAGATTACCATGTCACCATATTCTCAATTTGAAACACATTAGGATTAACCAAGGTCATTTACTCTCATCTTATATATTTAATAATTCAAATCAATTAGTAAAGAAAATGTAAATTATCCTAAGCATATACCCCGGGAGTGTCGTAACCAAGAGTGACGCAAGCCCCGTTGTTGTGCACCAGTTCCCGTTCGAGTCTAGCTCAAAGCGGTGTTTTCGGGTTTTACCCATAGTACATCTGTGCCAGATCCACCTCTACCTGCTCGTATCTAGACAGGGATGAATTGCTCGGAAAACTCACAAAATCTCTACAATACCAAAACTCTAGGAAGTTCTTCTATACTAATCCTCAACCTTCATCTTAGGTCTACTTGCTCTAATCAGATTTTATCTAAATCTAGCATCCAAGGTTTGTACTAAACTTCCTCTGATACCAACTGTAACACCCCGGCCCCAGTTACCCAGAGTCGGGGCATTATTACATAACTTTGGCATGGTCACAAGAAAGATCAAATCTTGAAAGAAAGATTGGTTTAGTAGCCTTGGAAACACTGGATATATTCATAAGTATTACATTACATCATAAAAATGAAAACTACAACAAAATCTTTTCTTCATAGTCCACACTCATATCCCCACATACTATCCCTGCAGGTCATTCATAAATTACTTCTTGATATCCTGGGAAAAATAAAACATTGAAAGGGGTGAGCTCAAATGCCCAGTAAGGATAAAAATATAGCGGAAACTTTCATAAATAAGAACAATCATTTAAGGCAATGTATAACTAAAACAAGAGACTTTTAAACTTGAACTTCAACATAGTATAGAAAAAATAAAATGAAATAATTCCATTTACTTATTCACATGGATATTCTACTAATCGAATAATCACATGCAATATCAATAACCACTTTCATAATGAGGGAATGCATAATGTCAGACTATCATAACCACATAGCCAAGGCCTCATGCCAAGACTAAAAATAATATTTTGTCAAGGCCTTGTGCCAAGACACTAGTTTGTCTCATGAGACCTACCAATGCATCGAGGATCTATAGTGGGCTCCACCCGTCACATATTAAGTCCAATGCATTCCCTTATGAAAAGGTTTAAACATAACATAAACATTCATATTAAAACTAGCATACAAAATGTCAATACTTTAACCATAAACCATGAAGGGTATAAAAATAACATATCCATAGTCAAACATATCACAAAACCTTCAATACAATATGGAAGTTCTGTTTCATAATAAATCAGCTCCAATAAGCTTAAAATCCTTCAAAGGATGTTGACATAGATGAAATCAAAACTCTTTTTAGAGAAATATCTCTTTTTATGTTGAAATCATTTAAGAGTCATATAAAATAAAAAATTTTCTTTGAAAATATTCTTATAAACTTGTAAGGTAAGCTTAGACGATTTTATAAAGGTGAAAAATAGCCGCACCCGCCGTATAATTTTAAAAAAACATTCTTACCTTAATTCTGTCGAAAAGGTTAAAAATGACCTTGTTTGGAAAACAACAGAATGATTCCTTTATAAACCTCTTATAAAAAGTCAAACAAGGGTATAAATGACTTTAACCCATATTCTAGTAAATAGTAAAATATTTTTGAAATACATTTTTAAGGAACATGGATGTGGATGATAAAGAAATCCCAGTAGATTATTACGTATAAACAACCTTGGATAATGAAGAGAATGCGAAATAAACCCTTACCTTGTACTTTTCCTTGGTTGGGGGTAGGTTAACCTCCTATATAATGGTGAAATAATTGTTATTAAATTATACAAGAATTATATACATTCATGTGATATCATATATTATCTTTTAACATTGCTTTGTAAATAATATCTTAGAATTATCGTTGTTTCAGGTGTTAACTTACTCATTTTCTTTTATATGTTTTGTTATGTAAGCCATATTTTTCATGGATAGGTTGCATATAATTCATATCTAGAATGATATCAAGTCCTTAAAAATTATTTTTAATTCATCAAAAGATAATTATACTTGAATGGATACGATGGATAATGAATCTCATCGCATTCGTGGAGACGGTAGTCCGTATGTACGCACGAGCGACAATATCATTCTTTTGATATTAAAATAATATATAATTTGATGGTATATAATATATACATAATCATTATCATGTTATACTTATTATTTACATGAATTAAAAATCATTATTATACCCATCCAAATAATAATATATTGAATAACAATTACACCACGACGTGGTGACGGTAAGTCGTACGTACGCATGTATGGTGACATGTCATTCAAAGGATAGATGGAATTATGAATATGGTTGTACCATATTTATAATAATATTACAGTATATAGGAGATACTATATTCATTATTTTATAATTGGAATAACAGAGAAATAAGAAGTTGTAGAAGAAATGAATTTGAAAAAGGGTGGTAAAAACATTACCTCTTTTTCGGGTTCTTCCTTTTGATTTGATCAAAAGGGCTCCTTAAGTTGGATTTATGACTAAAGGAAGGCCTCTAGGATGAAGTGAGGGATGTTTAGAGAGTATTTTGGCAGATTTTGGAAGAACCAAAAGGCTTTGAAGGTGTGATTTAATGAGAAGGGAGAGTTCCCTTTAATAAGAGTGGTGAGGGGACCTTTGGAAAAGCTAGAAATATTATTTTATAATAAATTCATATTCGGTTTATAATGGCTCAAAAGTTTATTATTTAAATTTTAATGTGGGTATGGGTCTAAAACCACTCAACCAATATAATTTAGATAGGTTTGGGTTACTATATTAACCTTATCTTTAAGTATTAACTCTTAGTTAATTAGTTTCACTTTTACAATGTCTCTTTGTATTTTTATATTATATGGTTAATAAACTTACTATATACATCCTAGATACCCCCAATTGGTCCATTAATTATACACCTATCATGGTATAAGTCTCTTTTCCGAACCTTAGATTTTTAGGAATTGAATTTCAATTAATAATATAATATTTGTTTTAAAAACTCTTTTATGTCAATTTTGACACTATTCAATAATTGATTTTTGTAAAAATTATAACAGAATTATTACTTCGAAAAAAGTTAATTAAATCAATACTAATAGGTCATATTATCTTATAAAATTATTGTTATTTATAAAAAGTCTCAAATTACATTTACTTTGGTATTTATAATATCAATTATTCCAATTTTTCATTAATTAGGTAATTCCTGCATCATCATTGTCTCATAAATAAATTAACTTTTTTAACTTCTAAAAATTATTAATAAAATATAATTATGTAGGAAATAGTTTTTTCTTTCTAATGAATATTTACAATAGAATTTATCTTATGTATAACCCTATATTAAATATGTTTTAGTAAATAAACTTTGGTTTTAACTCTTTTAACTCTTCTTTGAATTAAATAATAATAAATGTCCAAATCTATTCAAGTGGACCTAAATGATAATAGTTTATTCCTAAGGTTGGTTATGGTATAGATACACTTGTCCAATATAATTAGGACATGTTTTAGGGTAATATTAATGTCATTTTTACCCTTAATTACCCTATTTACTTTTAACCGTGGTAAATAAAATTAAAAAGTTAATATTCACCAATAATTATTTTCATCTCATTTAACCACATTTTACTACTTGATATTAACCATGTCTCCTGGATTTTTGAAATTCCATTCACAGAGGAGGTAAAATTAAGTTTTATGAAAAAATCAGTTTTTTAACTACCACTTAGTGGTTTCACTATTCATCAAAAATTGAAGTTTTTCAGAACAATGCCAAAATTTCACCCTAAGATATAATTGATATTCTGAATTAAAAAATGATGTATATTTTACAAAATTCCAAACATATAAGTTTCATTAATTAATTTTATAATTAATTACCGTTGTTACAACAAATAGCATGTTTTTAAGAAACAATATATATCAAAAGATTGACAATTGTTTATGTCCAATTTCAATGTGAAATTAATTATAATGAACATAATTATATAAAATGGTAAAAATATATTCTAATTATACTTTAAAACCACTAAATAGTATCATTTATCACTATGAATTATTTTTATTAAAAAAAGTTATTTTTAAGTATTTTTCACTATTCATAAAAATTGGAAGTTCTTAGAAAAATACCAAAAATTCATCTTAGGATAATTTTGATATTCCGAATCCAAAAATGAAGTCCATTTTGAAATATAAAATATATATAATTTTGAAAGGTAGGTATTACTATTCCTAACGACTAATTTGATTAGTTTTGGTGTGTTAGAATCTTGAAGTTGTGTACAATGAACATCATTGCATTATTCAAAGGGAAATGTACCGTGGAAACTTGGGGTATTACAAACATGATTAACAATGTGTACCTTAACCAACTCTCAAAAACACAAGAAAAGAGAAGTAAGGAGTTATCTGAGATTTGGGGTAATGGAAACCATGGACGAAATAATATTTTGTTTTATACATGTTGGGAATATTGAAAGACACTCCCTAGTGAATGTTCAAAGGAACAAGAAGATGTTTTGACTATGGAAAAGAAGGACAAAAAGAAAGTAACTACCAGGGGAAAAGGAAAAGTACATTTGACTAAATGGATGGAAATATTGGTATCCCAAAGGTTTTACAAAAATTCCAATGTTTTATGTGTGTAATGAATGGGTATTATGCAAACCAATGTTCTAATTGGAAGGATCCTGAAAGTAATCATCACGGTGGTATAAGTAATGGTTATATTTTTGATGATGATGAGACTACATATTCAATGTGAATAGAAAAAGGTATTAAGTAAAAGGATGAGGTAGTCCTGTTAGTTCCTTACAGATGAAGTAAAATAATCAAAGCATTTATGTATTTGGATTCTAGAATTATTAATTGTGAACAATATAAGGATTATCTAGTTTATGTTTTTTAATGATTTTCAAGAATATAATGAATAGTTCCTATAAAAAAGAAAAGTTATTTAATAGAATTGTTATATTCATGGGAAACACAAGAATAAGGGTATGATATTGTTAATGTGTTCCTAATGTTAAGATAATGATATTTGGATAAGGGGCATGTTGGATATCAATAATTGAATTGGATGGTACTGATTACCTATTAACTGATAAAGCATTTTTTAAAAATAAGTTTGTACTATCATGGATGAATTTTATAGTTTTTTTATTTAATGAATATATCTAATAAAAATTAAAATAAAAAAACATTCATTATTTCAATAAGGATGTATGGTAATTTAGGTTATTACCATGATTCAAAGGAATTTGTGATATAGGTATTCACAAGATAGGTATGAAACAACCAAGAGATACTTTAAGATATATGGGGGATCAATGAATTTTTTTGAGAAATTTAGTTAATTTATTTCTAGAGTCTTGGAAATTCATCTTCTATAAGGATTATAAGTTTAACAATTTATATCAAGGTTAAGTTAAAATTCAAATGAAGTTAGTGATATTAATGTACTGTCTCAACACATGAGGATGTATTCATATTGGATAACCTATGCTAAGAATGTTTTTTGGTAGTAACTTATGAAATATGGGATGGAATATCATGGGTCTCATGATCTATTAGTGCTTTTGAAATGAAAATATCCCCTTCTTTTTTGAGAAATAAGTGAGGCATGAAAAAGGGTGAGATTATACTAAATTGAGTATGTATATGTTACATATGTGTTTTCATTTTATGATATTTATTCTATTTATTTTTAACGTAAGTTTATTCCTTTGGTTTCCATTGATTTTCTTGAGAAAAATGGAAAATTTAGCTTTGGAAGGGAGTGGAACACAGCTTATGCACAGTTACGGGAAACTATGTGCATTTCCCTAGAAAAAGTGTGTCAAAGTGTCATTTTTGGAAATATCTGAAAAACATGGTTAGCGTATGGATTTTCAAACCATCCCACATGTACCTTATGGATAGTTCTGACTACACTGCTTCCATATAGTTTGGGAAATCTTGCATCATGTCCAGGTCATTTAAATTTGGATATTTATCTTGTTTTTATTTTTAGATTTACCCCTAAATCCACCCCTCTTCTTACAAACTCAAGATTTACAACCCTAGAAGCCTCCAATCCTCCCTCTTCCACCCTTGGACCTCTATTTTTTAGGTGTATTTTGTGAAAAATATTCAATATTCTACAATTAATTCCTTATTTCCTTATATTATTCTTCTTTTCTAGGGTCCCTCTCCTCCTTTCTTGGGGCTTCAAATCTCTATCGGGTTGGGTGACATTTTTTGGGTTATATATAGAATTTTAGGGTTTGATATTGAAATTTATTGTTCAATATTGCCTTCATATAATTCTATTGTATTATGGTTCTGGTTTTTCAACATTCTCTAGAAGTTAATTCACTCAAGGTAGGTGGTTATGTGCATAATCATTATTTGATGAATTTTATTTACTTTCTTGAGAGTTTAAATGTGTTCTATGATTTAGGAGTTGGGTACAAAAGGTTTTTTAAGGTTTTTGAGTTGTATTTAGCATGAAAATGGTTTTTTCTAAAATTAATTGGTTATATTTCAAGTGAGAACCCTTTTTGTGAATTTTAATGTGTTTTATAAATTATGTAACATTTTTAATAAATGGTGCAAGTGGTGTGGATCCTTTTTAAGAATAGTTTTAGTGTGAATCTGGATTGAGAAGTTTTTTGGTTTTGAAAGTGTTTATTTATCATGTATGGTTATATTGATTTTCATATGCTTATATGAAATTAAGTTTTCATGTGACATGTGAAATGGTAATTAATAATGAAGGGAAACCTTGGTATCTAGGTCAGTGAACTAAGACTATTACATTAGTTGACTCAAAAAGTTGTTCATCCTGGATTCATCAAGTATGATTGAAAATACAACACTTACTAAATGATAATGATGATTTGAGACCACTAGACCCTTAGGGTGTCCCTTCCTAGTGGCTCCTTTAGGAGAATGTTGTTGTTCGTGGATGCTTTTCCACTTTTCACCAAGATAACATATACCCAGTGTCTCCCTTATAGAGAATTCCTATAGGGTTTTCCTATGACATAATTCTCTATTGATATATTATATTTTTTATTGGTAAATGGTGAACCTTGTGTTTTAATTTAAAAATAATTCTTTTTTTCATTAAAAAAAATTCTTTAAACATGTTTGTAGTTTTTATTTTTTAAAACCTACATGTTTATCTAAAAAATGACGTTTATAGCATGGAATATTTTATCGGGTGTCATCATACTGGGATATGGCTGACACCCTACTTACACCTTTGGGTGTAGGTAGACTTGGTTATGTTTTACATAGGTAAAGGAAAGGTGTTTGGAAATGGTGGTTCAGGATGCTAATGGTCTTTCCCTTCAAGTGTTGTGCTAGTGGATTGGAGACAACACTCCCCTTTCCATGTGGTGGTTTTTTGGGATAGTATTTACTTTAATTTTTGTTATAGACATTTTTGGGTTTTTTATTTAATGTTGTAAACCTAAATCTGAAAAAAAACATATGCCATGTTTGGTTATGATTATTTAGTTTTGGTTTATTTAATATTATTGGTTGGCTATGTTTATGTAATCGGATGAAATCATCCCCAAGTTGTGTCATTAACACCTAGGAATTGGTTTAGAGCCTGTGGGGATCAAGAATTCTCTTTGATCCATGCCACGGACTGGTTCAGGGTTGTGTTGGATGGCATTGTGGCCTGATTCATGAAAAAATGGTATCAGATAAGGTAAAACTCTTTTGGGCCATGATATTTGGGAAGAGTCTAGATATATTGAAGCCAGTATTGTCAGGAGTTGATCTTATATTTTCATTTAGGGTTCTTATCTTGCACACCTCATGACAGAACTCAAGTCACCATGGGATGTTTGGATTTCAGTTTGACTTCTCCTCCCGCTGAAATGTGCAGGCTAGAGGTTGTATGTTGACATGGGGAGGAGGTGTAGTGGTTTGGTTTTTATGTTATTCTGATGGGTTTGATTTCTTTGGATTTATGGGATGATGGTATTTAATGTTATTTCTAAAAAACTTAATATTGGTTGTATTGATAGTTTTCTTATGGTGATTGCTTTTCCTTGCAAAATATCTCCGTAGAGAATTTATGTGAAACCAAGGGAAGAGGTCAGAGAGATTTCTACCTCACTGATTAATCATAGATTAGGGAAATATTTCGTTTGGGATGTTCAGGATTTATGATAGAGAGTGGGTCTTGGTCCTCCTCTGGTTAGATAAGCTGAATCGGTTCCAAAGAAGGACAAATCTCAGGAGTTCCTTAAGAACACACCTCCATCTTTTCGAGTTAGAATGGAACCTCAAGAATTAGTGGAATTTCTTGAAAAGATATAGAGGATGCTTTAATTATCTAAAAATCCTGAGGAATTCAATGTGAAATACACTTATTTGGCTAGATGGTCCCAATCAGAGGTGGTGGGACTCCGTAGTTCAAACTAAAAACAATGAGTAGATGATCTGGAAAGATTTTAAGGTTGTTTTCAATGACCAGTACTATTCTAAGTTCTAGGAATACACTAGATCCCATGTTTTTATGTATATTTTTCAGGGGGACCATTTAGTGATGGAGTACAGCAACCACTTAACTACGTCTGTTCAGTACACACCAAAAATCGTTTCTGTTGAGAAAATGAAGGCTTAGAGGTTCTAAGGGGGGGGGGGGGTTTCACCCAGAGATATATTCTTAGGTATTTCCATTTAAGTTAATCTCAATGTTGAAGTTGTTAAACATGCTTATATGGTAGGTATTTATAGTAAGGGAGGGTTTGGTTCCTTTGGGACTATGTTAGTCGTAGCTAGTGGTAGTTCATATTTGAAATGGAGGAAGCGAGATGAGTAGGGGAAGAAGGTAGGTGGTATTTTAGGTCATCCTTCCTTGTAGTCTTTATTTAAGGATTTTGATTTTGGGTCAGTTGTGTTCCATTAGTTCGGGAAGGAAGAACGCATACAACCCACATGTCTATATCCTCCCAAAACATGCCAATAGTGTGGAGCTATAGGACACATGAAGTGCTTTTGAAAATTAGTTCACAAGTTTCAGAGTGGTGCAGGATCTAAACCTTATTGAGGGATGTATGTTTAGTCGGATCCATATAAGATGGTGGGATCTTAATTTGGTGGTCATTATAGTAAAAATAGATCATATTCAGTTTAACTTCAATTCATGATAGAGCAGCATATTAGAGGTCATTTTGAGAATCAACCAGATACAAGGAACCTTTTTTTAGTGGACCAAGCACCAGTGGAACTGGATACAGGGCCTTCAACAATTCAAGGTACCATTTTGATTGCATAATTTATAGCTAATGTTCTATTTGATATTGGTTATTCTATTTCATTTATCCCATACCTTCTTGTGAACTTGTTGAATTTTTTAACCAAGCCCCTACCATATGTAATGGAGTTGGTAACATCGTTGGGTAAAAACCGAGAGAAGGATCTCAGGTGTCTATATTATGTACTCTCTATTTCTGGGGTCAAGCTGGAATCGGATTTCATGGTCTAGGATATTGACCTCTTTGATGTAATCCTCATTATGGATTGGATGGTTCCCTTCTACGGTCATATCGATTGGTATATGAATTGGGTGAGTTTCATGGAACCTAAGGGAAGTACCAAAGTTTTTCATGGGTAATGGGATCCTCAGTAAGTTCGTGTTGGACCTCCACTTCCGAAAATGGGAAATATTGTTTTTCAATTATATTTTCACATGTTATAGGATTATGGTAGTATCCCTGAGGTTTGATTACCTCTTATATTTGATGATTTCCCAAAGGTATTTCTAGATTACTTTTAAGGATTTCATTTGGAGTAGGACGTGATGTTATCTATAGAATTTACACCAGGAACACATTGGATATCTCTTCCCTCATATCGTATGGACCCCACTAAGTTGTGGAAATTGAAGGTACAAATAGATTATTTTGAATCCAAAGGATTCATTCGCCTAAGTGTCACACCTTATGCTGCACCCATACCATCTGTGAAAAGGCTGACATATCTCTTCCATAATTCATTGATTATCATAAGTAGAATAAGGTTTCTATCAAGAAGAAATATACCATACACCAAATTGATGAATAATTTGATTAGTTAAAAGGGGAAAGATACTTCTATATGATTTTATTTCATTCTGGTTACCTCCATGTCTGGGTGAGAGAGATAGAAGTCTTGAAAATTGATTTAAAAAGATTGTATGAACATTTTTAGTTCTTGGTCATGGCTTTCGGATTGATGAATACTCCAGTGGTCTTCATGGAACTTATGAATTGGTTTTTCTAGAATAATCTCTATAATTTTTTCATGATATTCATGGACAACATCTTGGTTTATTTTAAATCTATGAAATAGAATTAGAAACATCTACAGATTATACTGGGTACTCTTCAGGATCACTGACTTTATGAAAAGTTTACTAAATGCACCATCTAAATGGGGGAGGTGATATTTTGAGTCACATAATCTTAGAGTGAGAAGTTTCATTGCACCATCAAAGAATCAGTACAATCATGTAATGGGAGAAGCCAAAAAATGTGGTTGATATCAGAATCTTCCTAGGACTAGACAGATATTATATGTGGTTTGTTTTGGATTTCTCTCAGCTAGCTTCACTCGTGACCACTCTTACCCAGAATGTGGTGAAGTTAAAATGGGGCCTAAAATTTCAAGAATCCTTCAAGGATATAAATCAGTGGTTGACTATTGTAGTTGTGTTAGTCTTTCTAGAATATGGAAATGGCTATTGTTTTATTGTAATACCTCATGAATGGGTATCTGGTGTATACTAATGCAGAGTGACCATGTGGTGGCATATAGATCTTTCCAACTATGAAAATATGAAAATAACTATCCAGACCCTGACATGTAGTTAGTAGTGGTGATTCATGATTTGAAGATGTAACGCTACTCTCTTTTGGACAGAAATTTGTTGTCTATTATGATCATAATAATTTGGCCAACATTTTCAGTCAAAGATATCTAAATTTAGGGTGGTTTTTTGTGTTTAGTAACTTTAGAGGCTTGAATTTGATATAGTCTATACCCTAGGAAAAGTGAATTTTGTGGTAGATGCTCTGAGTAGAAAAGTTTATGTGTAAGCCTTGAGAAATTCTAGTGATGAGTGTATGTTGATTAGAATTGTTTCCTAGTGGAATATGGAGACCAAGGAGCATAGTGGAGGTGCATACTTGGCTTGAAACAAGTTGACTCCTTCTCTTATGGATTTTATTTAGAAGGAGATAACTTTTGATGAGATATTATAGTAGTCTATGACATTTCTTCATCGTGGAGAGATGCCTTGTGATTGGTTGTTGACTCTCAAGGGAATCTTGTGCTTTAAGGCCCACCTTATGGTGTCATTATCATTGAGAATATGGTGATGCGAGATAGCCACCAGTCTTAGTGGTTTGTTCATCCTAATGTAACCAAGATGTATTATCATGTGTGTTAGTAGTTATTTAGTCTAAGAATGAGGTGGGATATAGGTGACATCATCTCATGGTTCTATATATGCCAACAAATTAAAGTAGAGCACCAAAGGCCCTCTAGTTTTCTTCAGCTACTACCCATTCCTACCAGGATGTGGGAAAAGACCATATTGGTCTTTATTATTAGATTTCCTCACATATTCTTGGGAACTAATTTTATTTACATATTGATCAATCATCTGACCAAGTATATATATTTCATTCTAATCAAAGATTCAACAAAGGTGGATGAGTTGGGCTAGATTTTGGTTCAAGAGGTTTTGAGGGTCCATGGAGTTCCATCATCAATTTTTTTATATGGACTCAAATTTTACCTTATGGTTTTTTAATACCTTCATAATGAAATTGGGTTGAAGATTAATTTAATCATGACATATCATCTACATAAGGATGGTCAGATAGAGTAGATGAATCATATTTTGGAAGGTATGATCTAGACATGTATCTTGGATTTATGTGGTTCTTGGGATATCCATTTAAGATAGGTTGAGTTTTTATGTAAAAACAGTTAATAATTTTTATTTTAATATATATCTATGGGGCTCTCTATGGTTGGTCATTTCAATACCCTTTGTGTTGCTCTAAGGTGGGTGAGACCTCACTGTTAGGACCAAGCTTAATGTAGAAGACGTCTGAGAAGGTCATGTTAATATGGCAGTGGATTTTGGAATATCAATTTCATAAAAAATATTATGATAATAATATTGGATGAGGTCTTGAGCTTTCCATGGGTGATTAGGCATTCTTAAATTTATCACATCCCTTGGATCATCATCATTTGAGTAAGAAAGGGAAGCTAACCCCGATGTATGTCAATCCTTTTGTAATTGTAGAGTGGGTGGGTAAGGTGGAATATATATTAGATTTACTCTATCATTGGACATCAATTCATGATTTATTTCATGTATCGTAACTAAATAAGTACAACTCATATCTATCTCATGTGTTTAATTGGGAAGAATTAAAAATAGATCCTGGTTTATCTATGTTTGAACGACTATTATGGATTGTGGATTACAAAGGGAAGGTGCTTCAGGGGAACTCTATTATTTTGGTCAGTGTTTTTTGGAAACATGGAAACGATTACCATGATTATTTGGAGTATAAATATTAGTTTGAGAAAGAGTACCTATTTTTGTTCTCTGATCATGCTTTGAGTTGACTTTTTAGGGATGGAAATTTTTTATGGTGGGGATAATTGTCACACCTGTGTTTTTTAGGTATTTCTTCTATTTATATTTATCATATGTGTATAAATTGTGTTTCCTCTGAGTTTGTTGACAAAAATGTATAATTTTATTTGGTAGTGGTGGTGCAACGCATGCGCGCAGTTAGGGGAAACTATGCACCTTTCCCAAGAAATTGTGCACCAATATTTAATTTTTGGATAGATCTGAAACACATTATTAGAAGATAGTTTTTCAACCCATATGAATAATTGTACAAAAAATCCCTTATAGATTGTGGAGATCGTGTTGTTTCCACACTGTTTTGATAATCATTTGGGATAATTATTCGGCTTGTCTAGGTAATTAAAATTTGGATATTTACCTTTTTTTCCCTTTTCGGATTTAACCCCAAATATACCCTTCTTCTTTCCCTCTTGGAATTTCCAACCTTATATGCCCCTAATCATTCCTCTTATTCCCTTGGACCTCCATTTTTGAAGTGGATTTTATGAAAAATCTTTAATATTGTTCAAGTAAGTCCCTCATTCCTTTGTTTCTCCCCCCTTTCTAGGGTTCCTTTCCAAATTTCTTGGGGCTTCATATCTCCAGTGGGTTGGGTGAGATTTTAAGGGTTAGATATTAATTTTTATGGTTCTTTCTTTAGGTTTATGGTTCAATATTTTCTTTATAGGGTGTGATTATGGTTCAGTTGTGGTTTTGCACCATTTTATAGAAGTGTCTTAACTCAAGATAGCGGGTTCCATTCTTAATCATCATTTTACAAATTATATATTCTTTCTTGAGTTTTTAAATGTGTTATATGATTTATGTATGTGGTGAAGAAGGGGTTTTTGAAGTTATTTAATATGAATATTGAATGATTTTTTTTATAAAATAAATTGCATGTATTTAAAGTGTGATCCCTTATTCTGAATTTGAATGTGTTTTAGAAATAATTAAACATGTTTAATAAATTATAAAAGTGGTGTAGAACGTGTTTTACAATGGTTTTGGAGTGACTTTGGATTTAGAAGTGGTTTTGGTTGCAAATTCAGTGATTTATCAAGAATAATTATATTGATTGGAATATGTTTATTTGAAATTGATTTTTAAGGGATATATGAAATGGTAATTGAACACAAAGGGAAACCTGGGTATCTAGGTCGGTGGAATAGGACTAGTACGCTAGTTTAAATAGAATTGGTTTTCCCTAGATTCATCTAGAAAGATTGACGATACAATAATAACTAAATGACAATGATTGTTACCGACCACTGGGCCTATGAGGTGACCCCTCCTAGTGGTGATTTTATGAGAATGTTGTTGGTCAGGTCTTTTATACCACTTTTCACCAAATATATGAAACACCTAGTGTACCACTACTATCTAGAGCCTATATGGGTTTCCCATTATATAGTGCTCTATTGAGATATAATACTTATCATCAGTATATGGTGAACCTTTTGTTTTAATTTAAAAACCTAATAAGTTTTCCTGTAAAATGTTTTCCATAAAAAAATTATAGCTTTTCTTTTAAAAACCGGAATGTTTATTTATATTATATTTTTTATTGCAAGAAATCTCATGTTGGGTGGCATACTACTAAGATGTGTGTAACAACCCAATGTTTTATAGATGGAAATTTTCTTCTTATAATTATGTCATATTATCACATGAAATTACAACATAATTAACTTATTAGTACAATGCAACCTTTAATCATAATATTATCACTTCTATGATTTGAATTTCAAAAATATGACATAAATGGTAGAGATCAGTAAGATGATTTGAGTCTGAGAGAAAAAACTTAATTTTTAGTTAATAGTAACCGACCCTTATGAGTTTCCACCTACCCTTATGAATAGTAATATTTCCTTTATGAATAATAAATTTTCCAAAAGAATAGTAACCTCACCCTTTAATGTATAAATAAAATGTATGCATTTTATATGTTATCATATGACTATAGTAAAAGTATTGGTATTTTTGTATGTCATAAATAATTATTTACAATTAAATAATTAATTTAAATGAAATTTTACTTTCCTAAAAGTTTTTCATAAGTTTTCAATTTTATGTATTATGGTTTTATGATAATTTTATAAGACCATATACAATTTTTAAAATCATTAAAATGTCTGTTATAGTTTTAAAATATGTATTTTTCAAGTAAATTATGATTTTAATTACAAATTAAATTATTCATATTTAGAAAATTATTTTCTGAAAAATAGTGCCATTTTTGGATTCTACATGTCGAAAAATGATTAGGGTGAAGTTTTGGGATTTTCTAAAATACTTTATTTTTTATGAATAGTAAAATATGATAATTCAAATTAAATGCTACAACCAGAATTTCAGCATCAAGTTTTGGTAATGGATGATGTAAGTGGACATTGGATCAATCTCACATACACATATTTCTGTTTTTTGTCACAATAATCATTACAATATCTTTTATTGTGAAAAACTAATAATCTAATGAGTAAAATATTTAGAAAACCCTCCTCACCTCCACTACAAAAAACACCCACACTCCCCTCCTCTCTTCACTCCTCTCAAGCATTATTCCTTCCATAAATTCTACAAAAATATCTCCCCAAGATCCTACCCCACATCTAACATCCCTTGGTCTCCAAAAAATACCAAATCCTCTCCCATTAAGAGTTTTTCAAAGGAAATAAACTCAAGAGGCAAACTCCTCTTTCTGATTCTTTTATTTTCTATTACATTATTTTATTTAATTTGTATATCCTCACCTCCATTCACCTAAATTGTATGATAACTCCAGTAACATACATGTAATGGAATATTTTTATTCTAATGTGATAATTCATTATCATCCCTCATTTACCCTTCTTTAATATGAAAAAATGAAGACACCATCTGAGAAGTGTTAATTTACAACATTCAAGGATGATGAGTTTTCAATTCCCATTACCAACTTCATTTTTGGTCATTAAGCCATTTATATGGTTTAACCAGAGCATAAATTTTGTATTATGTCTCATATATGGTTTTGGAATTCCTTTTTACACATGTTTTTTTAGTAAAACAACACGTGTTCATTGTAGTCAAAAACTGCCAATTAACCAAAAAGGTTGTCTCTAATGTTTTATATAATGATTCAACTTCACTCCAAGAAACCAAATTAAATTTAAAACCATTTAACCTTATGTATGTTAAATAATAAAATACAACTCCAATTTTTGATAGCCACTCTCATCATACATGTGTGTCTAAACATGAATAAGTGAACCGATCATTAAAACCAAGGATGCAAAGGGACCCAAACAACGAAATTAAACCTCATAACAAGTCAAAAATTTCATGAATGAATATAAAAAGGTTATAATAAATATTTTACTTATATAATAGCTACTTTATTTATTTATTAATGAAACTAATTTTATTATTCAGGTCATTAATATCAAGTGGAGAACACCATCAGACTTAAGTTAAGGGATCCTTTCTATTTCACTTTTACTCAAGAATGTCTCCTATGTTATTCCTTTTTATGTGTAATCCCTAATGATGGGGTATGATTTATCCCCTACCCCATAATTCCCTCATTATGTATAAGTTATTATAAACATATTTGTCTCTCATTATTCCCTCTTAAGTACACCTGATACCTTGTCGACAATCCATAAGGGATTCTACCCGAACTTCCTTTATTCCTTCGAGTTTCCTTATCTTAATTTGACCAAAATGAAGTTATCTTATATTTTTATGTGTATCATATAAATTATTTTTACAAGAACCAAATAAATTTATCCTTACCCTTTCATCATTATTTTTCATGGGATATACATTTTTTATGTGATTTCCACCTCCATACTTCCTGAAAAAGAGAACCGGTTTTGAGGGAACATTATGAATTCTTACCCAATTACAAGTAAACTGTATATTCTATTTTAAGCCCCAATTTCCTTTATAAAGTATTTATTTTTATTATGAAATCCTTTTTTGTTCACTTCTAGTTTAATATAAAGGGTCATTCCCTTTATATTTTAAAGGCTCTATAGTTTTTTCGTTAAAACCACACAAAAATGTTTTAATGCTAAAATTTATTAAATAATTTTTTCATATGTTGAAATCACATTCCATGAAACATTAATATTTTACCTTATTAATTCCCATGTATATTTTAATTACTTTATTTCATGGACCCTTTTATGATAGACACGTTTTTATGCTTTATGCCCTGATTGTGGTACCCAATTCTTTCCATGGGTAACCCTTATGATTATGTAAGATTTATTATGTATGATTATTTATGTGGAAAACATATTAATGAAAATTTAAGATGGGTTGTCCCATATATCACTCCAATACATTGGTTAAATTTGAGTCTCATGAGAGGTTATCTGAGACGGTCTTGAAAGTTAGACTTGGCCTGTGATACCTTGTGAAACTGTCTTGGTGGTTATCCTTGACTCATGATGAAGTTATGATTTATGTTTCTTCCATATTATTATGAATCTATGTATATGATTCCATATTTATATTTTATTATTCTATATGTTACATTCCTTTTTATTTCATTATTCCCTTCCTTCTATCTCATGTGCTAATGGTTTGTTCTTATGGTTATTCCCTTACGGGTCTATTTAGCGCATCCCTTTGTTCATGAGTTTTCACTAGGGTACCATATATAGATGTTTCCGCACAATGGAAATTAGAAGCTCAATTTGAATATTAAATAAATAAATGTTATATTTAGTTCCATGTTTTCAGTTTTATGTACCTAGTCTTCCAAGAAACTAGAATTCATGATCTTTTCTTGTACTCAGATATATAATTATTCTTAAATTCATGTAATGTTATGTGTAAAATGATAGGGTGTCTATAATTGGTATCAGAGGCATGGTCTAGTTATTTTTTGAGATTAGTAATAGAGAACTATAATAAGAACCTTATGGATGAGACTATTTATAAGAAAATACCCCTAAATTCTGGTAAGTATAGATTAAGTGGGTTGTCAAGAAAATACAAACCTAACTGAATACAAACAAGTAGAGGTGGCTCTCGCACCAATGTATCTAGGGGTAAAATCAGAAAACACTACTTTGAGCAAGACTTGATTGGGAACTGGTGCACAAAAATGGTCCTTGTAGCACTCTTGGTTTGACATTCCTGGGGGGTATTCATAGGTAAATTCATGTGTTTAGTGCATGCCATTATTAAGGGAATAAAAATCCCATAAGAATATATGTTTAGAAATATATCAACTATAACCTATATTGAAACATTTATAATCACAAGTTAGGATATAATTCCCCTAACATGTTTATCCTCTTATGTTCAATGTTTAATTTTATGCTCAATATCTAAGTATTAAAGCCCTATAATTGTACGTTCTTTTTCAAAGATAATGGCGGTAAATAGAAGAACATGTGGAAAAAATAAATGTGATAGGGAATGTGAATATTTTCCTAATTATATGCCTGATATGATAGTAATCGGTTGTCTAAACATCATGATAGTACTTTCTCTACTGGATCAAGTTATGAATAATAACATGAATCATGTGGAACACCCTCATCCTCTAAGGAAATATAATGTTTCTATTGAATTTTTCATGTAGTAATGACCCCCATGTTTAGTGGATCTTATAATCACCTCCTCATGGAACAATGGATTAACTCCATTGAAAAGATATTCATTGTCATCCAGTGCTCAGAAGAAGATAAATTTGAACTGGTGGTATATCTTTTTGATGGGGAAGCTGATCAGTGGTGGACACTGATCAATAATATGAATCCTCGAGAGGAAATGGATTCCATGGATTGGGAGGAATTATAGAGAATGTTTTTCAATAAATATTTTCCCCAAACCCTCCATATCATGATGGAAAGGGATTACATGGGCTCAGGTAGAAGGAATATGAGTCAATCAGTGTGTATGAAGAAAATATCACAAGGCATGAAAGGTATGCCTATGGATTTTTATGAAACACCGAAAGCAAGGAGGATCTCTCCTTTAGTGGACTAAAGCATAATTTTAAAAAATAATTGGTGAATTTATATTTTGATAGTTATTAAGAGATTTTCCATTGTGAACTCAAGGTTAAAATGGAGATTAGAGACTCCAAGTGGTATCATGGGCCTAGTGACAAGAAGAGGAAAATGGAATCTAATGCGGGTGGTCCCGCAAATAAACTCCATGATGGAAAAAAGATCGATCATCCCATGTGTAAAAAATTTGGTAACATGCATCTTGGGAACTGTCTAAGGAGAACCTATAATTGCTTCAAATGTGGAAAGTTGGGAAATCTGGATAAAAACTATTGATGTGATATGAAAAATCTCGCTAATGTGAAATTAGAAAGGAAGGTTCAGATAAATGCTCATCCAATGGTGCAGTGTTACAAATATAAGAAACATGGTCATTATGAAAACAATTTCCCTAGGCCAAGGGTTGTTGGAGGAAATCAACAAGAACCCCCAAGCCATCATGGAAGGGATTACGTTATCACTACTGTTGAAATGGATCTAGAAAATGACATGGTGACAGGTACACTAGTTATTCATTCAAGGATAGCTAATGTGCTATTTGATTCTAGTTCTATAAACTCATTCATATCTTGAATGTTTAGTAGAACTATTCAAGAACCGCCTCAAAATTTGGAGGAGAAGTTATCTGTGAGAACAACGAATGTGGAAATTATTGCGTCCATGGTTTATAACTCCTCCCTAGTTAACATTTATGGATAAAACTCCTCAAAAATATCATTATTCATCCTTTAGTGGAGTACGCTGCTATCTTGGGCATGTAATGACTATCCTTATAAAAAGACATCATAAACTATCAAGAAATAGATATTACCCTTTACATCCTGAAGCATCTTCGACTTCATTACAAGTGTAAGGAAGAAGTTGAATCGCCATTAGAATCATCATCTCAAGTGTGGATATTTCTGCCTTATGAGCAAGAATAACTAGCTAAAATGATTGAGAAAAAGGATACAATCAAGATTGAAGAAATTCCCATCATGAGGTATTACAATGATGTAGTTCCCCAAGAGTATCTTAGTCTTACTCCTAACATATTGGTTGAGTTCTCAATTGAAATTGTGACTATAGAGCAGGAAGAGTAGAAGTAGAAGTTACAGGAGAATCTAGGGAACGGTTTTATATGCCTGAGTGCATCACTATGGGGTGCACCAATCCTCTTCATCATGAAGAAGGATGGATCAATGCACCTCTACATTTATTAACGTGAGATCAATAAAATCATGATAAAGAAAAAGAATCCCCTTCCACAAATATTTGATTTGTTCGATCAACTTCATGGGGATAGTTATTTCTCTAAGGTGGACCTTCGGTCGGGATATCACCAATTAAAGATGTGAAAGGAAGTTATTCCCAAGACTACCTTTCAAATGAGGGATGTACACAATGAGTTCATAGTGATTTTCTTTTAACTCACTAATTATCCATAAATTTTTATATATTTAATTAATAGAGTCTTTAGAGATTACCTCGACAAATTTGGGGTCATCTTTATTGATGATATTCTTATAAACTCCAAGAACAAGTAGTAACATGATGAGCATTTGAATACTATGATCATGACTATGCGAAGGGAGAATATGTATGAAAATTATAGTAAATGTGATTTCTGGATGGAGGATGTATCATTCTTGGGACATGTTATAACCACCAAAGGGATATTTGTGGACCCTTTCAAAAGAAAAATGATTGAAGAGTGGCACGTGACAACATATGTAATGGAGATTCACAACATTCTGGTTCTAGCTGTGTATTGTTGAAAATTTTAAAGAACTTCTCCTAATTGTCAAACCTAATGACCAAGCTAGTAAAGAAGGGAGTAATGTTTTTCAGGACTAAAGATTTTGAATACTTCTTTAAGAAGTTGAAAAAGAGGCTAATCACTATGATAGTACTCACAATATCAACAAGTGGAGAACACTTTATGGTGTATAGTGATTCTTCCACTAATGGATTAGGCTATGTGATGATTCAAAATGTTAAAGTGTTATCCTATGCCTTAAGAAGTTGAAAATCCATGGGTAAAACTATCCAACACATGATCTGAAGTTGACGGTTGTGATCATTGCCTTAAATATATGTCAGCCATATATCTATGGGGAGAAGTGTGAGATTTATAATGATCACATGAGTATCAAATATATATTTAGAAAAAAATATCTTAATATGAACTAGTTAACATGGATGGAGCTCAACAATATTTATGACTGATCAGTCCACTACGATCCTGGTAAGGCAAACAAGGTAGCAGGTGCTCTAAATTGAAAGGATCATGCATCTTTACCAATGACGAGAATTGAATAGGATCCCATATTATTATATTATCAAAGGATAGACATATGAGTCATTAAGGGAGGAAAATCATAAATCCTTTATCAAATGATTGCTCAACCATCCCTCATGGAGAAAATAAATGATGCTCAATGAAAAGATCTGAAAATTCAGAAAATGGTGGAAACCATTAAAAATGGTAACTCCTCTAAGTTCATGATTGAGGTGGAAGGAGTTACAAGATTTGGGTCCTGATTATGTGTACTATATTATCTAGATATAAATATTGATCCTATGGATGAAGCACATAGCCTAACCTTCTCTATCAACTGATGTAGCACAAATATGTATTGAGATTTTCGGGAGAACTTTTTTTGGGACAATATAAAGAGGGAGATTTCATAGTATATATAAAAGTGCCCGATATGTCAAAAAGATAAGGATGAAAGACCAAAGTCTAAGGGGATGATGAAAACACTACCCATACCTACATGGAAGTGTGAGAACATTACTACGGACCTTTTCACTGGACTTCCAAGGACACCCAACAAAATAATGTTATATGGGTCATTGTGAATCATATTTCAATGATAACTCATTTTATCATTGTTGGACTCCTCATGTATTAATCATGTTTTAATGATCACAAATCTTATTTAATACTGTATTAATGATTCCAAATATTATTCAACCTAGTTCACTTCTATAAATTATATCCAATCCTGTGTATTTATGTTTAAAGTATTCTCATGCTTTAAAAAGAGCCTTGCGAGATCATAATTTCTCTATTTTCAATTTACCTACTTTATACTATCTTTTATCTACTATCAAAATACCTTCCTTAACAAATACATAAGTCTAATCCTTTTTATTATCATCATTGTTTAAGTCTGAACACCGTTACTTTGAAAAGTCTAAAACATTGTGAGTCTGCCACTAGCTATGCATTTTTGACACCGTGAAGCAGACACCGTGAACAAGACACCATTAAGAAGACATCGTGAAGCAGACATCATGAAGCAGACACTGTGAAGAAGACACCGTGAAGCAGACATTGTGAACCAGACATCATTAATAAGACACTGTGAACAAGACAATGTGAACAAGACATCGTAAAGCCAGACACTGTGACCATGAGACACCATGTGAAGGAGACACCGTTTTCATGACTCACTGTGACAATGTTTCATAAACTATTTTGTTGTCTTTCAATTTAATTTCCAACGGTCATATTTTGTGCTTTTAATACAACTGCTATTAATTAATGTGGGTTGTTGGCATGTTAGGAAATCATACCTCGTACCTATAAAAAGGTAATCATTCCCATTTCCATAGAAAAAGAAATAAAATGAATATCAAGATACACGGAGAAATATATTCAAGAAAGAACAGAAGATACATACGAGACCCATACAAGGAGATACACACATACATGAAGTGAAGAACACACGAATAACTTGAAGAACACTCATACGCATCAAGAACAGAAGTTCAAAGAGGAGGTTCAAGCGCTACAGGGAATACTCTCACATTCAAGCTGAACTCATGTACTGGAAGTGAAGAAACAAAACCAAGGAACTCTATTTTCTAGACAACTTCTAAAGAAGAACCCAAAGCTTCATCTGCTTTAATCTAAAGGAGTCTAGAGGTGCATTGACATCACACAAGAGCATTCTAAACTCATCTCTACATTCCAGCTCTACTGTGATCATCCTTTTTTCATTACAAACAGTGCGTGCTTCTGTCTATTTTGTTACACATTGACTCTTAAGATGAACTCGAGGATATTGAAATCCCCACACTAAACTCTTTTACACATTTCTGTATCCTATGAATAACTGTAGTAAAGGTAAAGTGTGACCTGGACATTCTCTATGATGTTGTTTAGTTTTCCCACATAAAATTGTGGTAGAGGTCTGAGGACCTGGACAGTAAGTGATCTGTTGTAAAACCTCGATCCAGAGTGTGGATCGTAGTTTATATAAAACTATTTGAGAGGAATAAGTCTAAGCTTAAGAATGAACCTCTTGGTTAATGCTATTGTGCATATTATTTTATTTTAATCTATTTTCAATATTCCACTGCTATTTAATTTAAATATAAATCTTTCTTAAAGTTACTCTGATAGTTAAACTAGAAAGTGTTTGTATTTATTTTAAACCAGTAGGTTAGTTTCAAAAGCTAATCTAATATTCATATTAGATTAACAGAGAACTAATCAATCTCTTGAGAACCTAACTGAACCGATACTGTATTAAAAATTTACTATAGTTTAGCTTGTTATTTAAATTGGGGGATTTTAATACAAATCTTTTGAACATAAATTTTAATTGGAACTCAATTCAACCCCCCCCCCACTCTTGAGTATCCACTCCGACCAACATTCGGTATTAGATGATTTGATAAAAGGTTTTCAAAACACTTTGTTTGTGAAAAGTTTTAAGCTAGGATTTTAGTTGTATCTTAAAGAAATTAAAATTTATGTTAATTCTAAATTTTTATATCTTTATATAAATTAGGTATTATGGATAACAAATTAGAAGGTGTAGCTACCATCAAGACACCCTTATTTAACGGTGTTAATTATGCCCAATGGAAAATCAAAATGAAAATTCATCTAGAAAGTATGGTATTTGACATTTGGACTACCATTGAGACTCAGTATAAGATTCCCGAAACTGTTATAACTACTTGGGATGAACCTACTAAGGCTGGTTTAAAAAATAATTATAAATTAGTGAATTCCCTGTATTGTGCTTTAGGAGATGAAGAATTTAATCAAATATCTTCTTGTAATACTACTTATGAAATATGGGATACTCTGGCTATTTCCCATGAGGGAACAACTAGTGTTAATGAGATGAGACTAAACAAATACACTTTTACGTGTAATAATTTTAAAATAAAAACCGATGAATCCATTTCTGATATGTATCTCATGTTTAATGATATAGTCAATACAATGAGCTCACTGGGAAAAGTTGTTCCAGCAAATGAGAAAATCATACGGATACTAAGATGCCGACCAAACAGATAGAGTGGAACCTCTATCTCTATATGAGAATCATGTGACATTTGGAAGCTACCTTTCAATGAGCTGATTGGAAAGTTGATGATGTATGAAGAAGAGATAAAGGTAAAAAAAGAATACGATGATGAACCTAAGAAGAAGTTAGTGGAATTTAAATCTACTACTTTAAAAAAAGGACAAGGAGAAAGTTCACATACCTATCGAATCAACTAGTGAAAATTCTGACTCAGATAGTGATGAAGAGATGGCTCATA
The DNA here is from genome assembly GCA_963277665.1 of Viscum album. Taxonomy (NCBI): domain Eukaryota; kingdom Viridiplantae; phylum Streptophyta; class Magnoliopsida; order Santalales; family Viscaceae; genus Viscum; species Viscum album. The sequence goes on from OY728148.1 coordinate 774,582,660, forward strand.
TAGCCAGGATATTCATGAAATTCTATAGGAAGAAGGAATTTTTCAGAAAATCAAATTATTAGGGTAAGTATGACAATAAAGGTCATTGGAAGAAGGATTGGAAGAGGACTGATCAAAATGATTAGATAGTCTGTTAAGAATACAAGATGAAAGAACACGTGAAGGCTAACTGTACAAAATTAATGTTTAAGAAGAAATATGATTTTAAGGAAAAAATTAAAATAAAGTTGTGAAAGAAACCTAGAGCACTTTAGAATATAGTTTAAGTGATTCTGATTCCACTCAGGATGAAAAATATCAAAAGGCTAATATATGTTTTATGATAAACACATCTGAGGAAACATTGGATACTCCTACATTAAACTCTTATTATTTTGGAGACGATTATGATTCAGATTCTGAAAACATGTCTAGTGAAGAATTATTTGAATACTATAATATGTTATAATATACTTGAAATGAGCTAAAGGAAGAGTACAAATTATTAAAGAAACAGTATGCCTTGACTAGCATTGTTAAATCTGATCTTAGTAAAGAAACGGAAAAGAATCCACAATTATTAAAAGAGAATACTGAACTCAAATTGTCTAAAAAGAAATTCATAAAAGATTTAGAAAAATTCACTAATGGAAAGGACACTCTTTCACAATTTCTAGTAAAACAAGTATCACCAAAGTGTACTACAGGTTTAGGCTATCATCCTGGAAAGAGACAAATTACAAAGAATAGATTTATTCTTAAATCTGGATAGTATTCTACTAGTTCTAGTTCTGTGAATTCTTATGTCTCAACTAGCTACTCACACAGTTATAGATCAAACAACATTTATCTTTCAAAATATTTTAAATATATTGATTATATGAAACTCATTAGACAAATCTAGTTACCAGAAGATCTTCTTGCTGACCTGTATGGACCCAAGAAAATCTGGGTACCAAAATCATTTTCTGTCTAAATTTGTATTGTAGGAAACATGATTAAAAAGTTCCTATAGGAAGATATGGTACTTGGATAGTAGATTTCTGAGACATATGACACGAGACTACTCATGTTTTACAATCTTAATCAAAGATGATGGAGGACATGTCACCTTTGGAGATAACTCAAAAGGAAAAATCATTAGCTTAGGCTAGATTGGTAACACTGATTCAATTCTAATTTCTAATGTTCTATTTTTTGATGGACTAATGTACAATCTGCTATGTATTTCTCAGTTATGTAAAGATGGTTTCAATTTTAAATATGAAAATGATGCTTTCAATTTTTCTGATTCTAAATTTTTTTTAGTATTTACTGTATTAAGAAATGAAAATGTTTATTTTTTAGATTTTAATTCTTTAGCTAAACAAAATTTTACTTATTTAAATGATTTTTATAAAGATTCCTGGCTATGGCACAGAATATTAGGACACTAAAATGTGCACTCTCTTAGGAAAATGACTAGGAATAGTTTAGTTAGAGACTTACCTAAACTGGAATTCCCAGTTAACAAATTATGCAATCCTTGTCAAAAGGGAAAGAAATAGAAAGTTTCTTTCAAACCAAAGAAAGAAGGTTATAATTCTCAACCGCTTGAGTTGGTTCACATGGATTTGTTTGGACCATCAAGAGTTTCATGTTTAAATGGGAAGCACTATGTTTATGTTCTTGTAGATAATTTTTCTAGGTACACTTGGGTATACTTTGTAACTCAAAAAAGTGAAGCTTTATCTTACTTTATTAAATACTCCATGTTTGTAGAAAACCATAGTGGACTTAGAATTACTACCTTGAGAAGTGATCGTGGCCGTGAGTTTGATAATCAGAAGTATGAATCGTATTGCTCACATAATGGCTATAGTAACAACTTCTCTTCTCCTAGAACACCTCAATAGTTTGGTGTAGTAGAAAGAAGAAATAGGACTCTTCAAGAAATAGCTAGGACTATGCTTAGTGAATATAATTTACCTATTTATATTTGGGATGAAGCTGTAAATACAGCTTGTTATACCATCAATAGATTCTTGATTAGACCAATTCCTAAGAAGACCCCTTATGAACTTTGAAAAAATAGGAAGCATAAGGTTAACTACTTCATAGTTATTGGTTGAAAAGTCTTTATCCTTAACACTAAAGATAATATTGACAAATTTTACTATAAATGTGATGAAGGAATTTTCCTAGGTTACTCTATAACCAGTAATGCCTATAGAGTATTCAATAAGAGAACCAAATGTGTGGAACAATCTATAAACATCAAATTTTATGATACTGATCCACATGAACCGAATACCCATATTAAAATTCTTGAAGAAGATATGTCCTTTCTAGACCTTAATGACAAAAATAGCGAACCTGTTGTTAAGACAACCAGTACTGAAATTTTTTTATAACCTACTTCTGTAGAACCGAAACCTGTAAATGAAATTGAAATTTCTAGCCCTACCTTCTCTATACCAACTAGGACTCTTAAAAATCATCCTTTAGTTTATGTAGTAGGAGATTTAGGTAGAGGGAAACAAACTAGATCTTCTCTGAAAAACCATGTTGAACATCAAGCTTTTCTTTCACAGCTCCAACCTATAAATATCAATGATGAAATAAATGATGAATTTTAGGTGATTTCTATGAAAGAATAATTTATTGAATTTGAAAAGAACAATGTTTGGAAACTTGTAGACAAACCTAAGAACACTTTGACCATAGACACCAAATGGGGTTTTAGGAATAAAGTTGACGATGATGGTAACAAATTTAGAAACAAGGCTAGACTAGTCGCACAAGGCTATAGTCATGAAGAAGGAATTGACTATGAGGAGACCTTTGAACTAGTATCCATACATGAATATATCAAAATCCTTCTTGCATATGCAACAAATTTTAATTTAAAACTATACCAAATGGATGTTAAGAGTGCATTCTTAAATGGGTATATAACTGAGGATGTTTTTTTGAACAACCTCATGGATTTACAAAACCTCATTTTCCAAATCATATTTTTAAATTATCAAAATCTTTGTATGAATTAATGCAATCTCCATGAGCTTGGTATGACAGATTGAGTACCTTTATTATTTCTAAAGGATTTACAAAAGGAATTGTTGATCCTGCTCTTTTAATAAAATGAAATTTTAATGATGTTTTAGTTGTTCAAATATATGTAGATGATATTATTTTTGGATCTTCGAAGAATTATTTATGTGTTGATTTTTCTAAAATGATGCAAAATGAATTTTAAATGAGTTTAATGGGAGAACTCAAATATTTTCTTGGATTTCAAGTTTTTCAAAATGAAAATGGTATTATTTTAAATAAAAGTAAATATACAAAGGATCTTCTAAAACTTATTGGATTTGATACCACTAAAATTAGTGACACTCCCATGATTACCACTTGTAAGTTTGATCTTGATGAAGATGGAAAATCTGTTGATCAATCCACATATAGAGGAATGCTTAGAAGTTTACTTTTCATAACTGCTATTCATCCTGATATTATGTTTTGTGTGTGTATGTGTGATCATTTTCAATCAAACCATAAGGAATCTCAATTAAATGTTGCAAATAGAATTTTCAAATACCTCAAGCAAACACCAAATCTAGGAATGTTTTATCCTAAAGGAAAATCATTTGAATTAGTTAGTTATTATGATGCTGACTTTGGTGGATGTAAGATATATATGAAAATAACCTCTAGAACATGTCACCTTTTAGGCAAGTGAATAGTATCATGGTGTAGTAAGAAACAAAATTCTGTTGCATTATCTACGGCAAAAGTTGAATACATAGTTGCTGGCAGTTGTTGTGCACAAATTTTGTGGATTAAACACACATTAATAAATTATGGATATCAATTCAGACATGTACCTATAAAATGTGACAACACAAGTGCTATTGACATCTCAAATAATCCTATTTCACATTCTAGGACAAATCACATTGATGTAAGAAATCAATTTTTGTGAGATCACTATCAAAAAGTAGATATCACTTTGGAATTCATTGGTAATGAATATCGACTTGCTGATATAATCACTAAACCATTAAATTATGAGAGAATAGACTTCATCATACAAGAACTAGGCATGATAAATCTCAAATAGATACTTCACTAGTTATTGTTTTAGGTCTCACTGTTCTATATCTTACTGTGTTATACTTTATGGTTTCATGATTACAGTTTCTCAGTTACTGTCTCTCATGTTTACTGTCTCACTGTAAAGTGTAATGTTTATTGTCTCACCTTTATCATTTTGTACTTACGGTCTGACGATTACTGTCTCTCCGTGAAACTTGTCTACTGTCTCATCGTAATGACCACTCATGGTCTCACCGTGAAAATTCATTATATTTTTTTAATCCGTATCATAGTAATAATCCTTTTCACCTTTTTATCCTCCCACGTTTTTATTTTTATGAAATTCGGTATTCCTAAATGACAAAAAAAGTAAGTATCAATCGGTTCTTCATCCAGGTTTTCTTCTACTTACTCTTTTCAAACCCTTCTTCATCCATTCAACCCTTCTCTCGCTCTAACCTTTAGTGGATGCGAAAAATGAAACATCTGTCATCATCGACACCTGGGAAGTGCAGCTCTAAGAAGAAGAATGTTGCACCTAAATTGACACCCGAAGGACCTTTGAATCTGAATTTGATAAACTGCGTTATTGTACCAGAGGAAAATGTTTTCCCCAAATGGCTTTTGACTTGTAAGTCTCTGGTATTAAAAGTGTTTGACCAAAAAGTCTGGTTAGAATGGTTCTTGGATGATGATAGACTTATCTATCCTAGGTTAGTAGCACAGTTTTACCAATAGGTACAATTCTCATATGATTCTAGTGAGAGGTTTTTTGTGAGGTGCTGGGTAAATGGTCAAGGATTCTCTTTCTATTCAAGGATATAGGTATCATGCCTTAGGATACTTCATGAAGGAATATGTGAGGATTATCAGAGAGGAACTCCACCTTCAACTGATTTATATGATCTAGAAGATTCCCTGAAAATCTTAACTAGAAATGGAACTCAGAGGACAGCCATTACTGCTGAATTAGATTGTGAAACAAGGCTTCTATTTAAGATTGTAAAGAATTTGGAAAGTCCAAGAAAAGGTTATTTTTTGTGTTTAAATATCAAGATTTGTTTTTGATTCACCTCAGGAAAAATGGGCATAAGATCAACATGTGCAAGTATATCATACACCACATGTGTGAGTTGATCAAAGTAACATCTAAGTCAACTTCTCTGTTTTACTCTCTTCTAATATTAGCCATTATTCTTGCAAAAGGTGTGGTTATAACTAATGAGTAAGTGATTATAGACTATGATTAATACCTCTCTAAAGACACTATCAAAATAATGAAGATAAACAAGAATCCTTGGAAAAATGAATGGGTGTAAGACAATGATAAATTCAATCCATTGGATTATCCCTCAAGAACAAAAGACATTTCTGATCCTGGTTTGGAACCAGATGAGATTGTTGAGTATCATGAAGAAGATGAAGAAGAGGCTGTAGTTCCACCTAGGGAAGTGATCATTATTAAAGAAGGCAGAACTACTTTTCCTCATATATTTCTTGAAGAAGAAGTCTCTGCTCCTAAAGAAGCTGTCAATTTGGAAATTCAACCCAAAGGTGTAATAGAATTAGTGGCCAAAGAACCTAAAAGGCATGCCATGGACGATCCTACAATAAAGGAGACCATAGTGGAAGAACCACCTGTGTTATAGGAGGTCAATCTTGAGGAACTCCCTATGGAACCATCTGTTCCTGAAATCATACCTTTTGCTAAGGAACGGATGGAGCTTGCTTTTCAGCTGGCTAGATAAGAAATGAGTGAGGAACCTAGAGCTGAGTTTGTGGATGTAACACCCTAAGATTTTAGGAATTTTTTTTAATGTCTTTTGTTATAAGCAACACTAAAGGAATATTTCACTATACACAACACTAGTTTGGCTTGCGTTACAGGCAAGAGCAAACATCCTCGATAGCTTGCATTGTACACAATACAGCGTTTCACTAAACAATGATATATTATTATAATATTATGAACTAGATATTATGAATAGTATTAAAATAATTTTGAATTTTATAACATTATAATTCATCTTACAAATTTCCAATAATGAGATATAAAAACAAAATCTATTTTTTGGATAAAAGAAGTATTTTTCAAAAAAATACAGTTTTACCGCCATTTGATGGCTCACCCATTTTAAATATAATTTTTTACAAGTTTATAAGTTCAATTTTACAAAATAAACTTTTTCTTATTAATTGGGATACAGAAATTTACATTGGATAAATTTTTGATATTTTTCTGACAAGGTTCTTATTTGGATGAATAGTAAAAACACGCTATCTTTTACTTAAAAACAACTTTTTTCATGGAGATAATTCATATGGTTAAATTATAATAGTAAATTGTTTTAAATTATAAACAGAATACATTTTTACCTTTTAATATAATATATTTCAATATAATTAATTTTACATTTAATTAGAAGGTAAAATTAATTCAATCTTTTGCAATGTGTTAAACAAAAACCCACCTTTTTCAACAACGAGATTAATTTTAAATTAATTAATACACCTTCTGTGTTTTGAATTTTGAAAAATGGATTCCATATTTGGAATCAGTAGGTATAAATTATGTTAATAGGATAACTTTTATTTTCGGGCATTATTAATAGTAACTATGGTAAATTTTATTTACCACAGTTAAAGGTAAATTAGGTAATTAAGGGTAAAGATAATATTATAAAATTACCCTAACACCTGCCAAAATTCTATTGGATGAATAATAGTCGACCCATATCACATAATTGTCAGAATAGATTCGTTTCATGGATTATTGACCATGAAAATGATATAATTATAATTAAAACCATAGAAAGTGACAACATGTCACTCTCTTACATCTTATAAGTGTAATAATTTTAATTTAGTGATAAACTTTATAAAACTTCGAACATGAATAGCCTCCATAAATATAATAAAATTATATACATCATTTTAATTTATTTAGATTTTTTATGGATTAAATAATTATCATTAATGATGACACAATAGTGATGTTGAAATTATTTTATTGATTGAAATATCAAATAAATGATTTTAAAAATATTAAAATAAATATTATATGAAATATTTAATGTGATCCACTAATTTTTTAGATTAATATGACATGTTAGGAATCTAGTAAATATTTGGGTTCGAATATTTTCTTTGTGTGTATTTTATTTAAATGCAAATAAATGAATAGTGTCAAAATTGACAATATTGTTATTTTATTAAAATAACATATAATAAAATTGATTAAAAAATCACGATAATATTTAAAAAATTTCAATTTAAATATATATGGTCTAAAATTTCATAAATTATCCAATTATGGACAAATAAAAACACATATGTAATTATTTATAACAATTGAAAATTTAGAATATTATTAGCACAAACAAAATTAAATAGATTAAATAAGGATAAATAAATTTGATAAGGTTTGAAATAAATTTCCAACACGTCTAAATTTTATTGTTTGATGATATTGCAACCATATCTCATCTCATATTCGAATTGAGTCATTTTTGGAGGTTTTTAAGAGGGTTTTAAATTTATTATAAATCAATATTTCTTATGTCTCCAAAGGTGCCCCTCTCCTCTCTTATAAAAGGGCACTTACTCCCTCTCCTAAAAACATTTTGAGTATTCATGATCAGCTAAACCCTGCCAATTTATCTTTTCCACTTCCCTATAAACATACTATTGTTCTTGGTCTTCTTCAAAGACCAACTTTAGTGCCATAAGTGGAGGTTTAGAAGAGCCGTGTCGAAGAAGAGGTAATATCCTTTACCAATCCTTTCAAATTTATTATTTCATTCTAATTCTAATTATTTATCTGTTTCATCATAAATTAATAACATCAATATCACACATATACTGATATGTTATTATAAATATAAAACAACCCTATTTCTCCTTCTATCCATCCTACGGAAAATGAAATCACTGTGCGTGCATACGTATAGAATATCGTCTCCACGCCGTGGTGTAATCTGTTTTCCACCACCACATTACTTGGATGGGTATAATGGTGTAAATAATAAATATATATGATTATTATAACATGATACTAATTTTTATATAATCTATCATCCTCTCCAACACAATTCAATAATTATGGGATCGATATCGTTGTTCGTGTGTACGTACGGCTTAACGTCTCCATGGTGCGATGTGATTCATTCTACATGATCTTAATTAAACCATGATTATATAAAAGACTTGAATGAATAAATCTGATATATATTATTCTAATACCATTCTGTAAATGATGTAGCTATAACCTAAAAAGGGTAATAATAATTTATTCTGGAAAACACGCATAAGAACATAAAGCAATGAACACCCGAATAACAAGTAGCAAGGAAATATTACTAATAAGAAGATATGAATATGACCATATATGATATAATAACAATGAATATGATTATGGAATAAGTCAATGATGTAACGCCCCGACCCCAGCTACCCAGAGTCAGTGCATTAATTACATAACATTGGCATGATCACAAGAAAGATCAAATCTCGAAAGACCGATTGGTTTAGTAGCCTTGGAAACACTAGATATATTCATAAGTTTTACATTACATCATAAAATGAAAAACTACTACAACAACATAATGTTTCCACAGTCCACACTATAATCCCCTCATAATATCCCTGCAGGTCATTCATAACTTACATCTTCACTTCCTGGGAAAAATAAAACATAGAAAAGGGGTGAGCTCAAATGCCCAGTAAGGATAACAATATAGCGGAAACTTTCATCAATAAGAATAAACATTTAAGGCAATGTATAACTAAAACAAAAGCCTTTTAAACATGAACTTTCAACATGGTATGGCATAAATAAAATGAAATAATGCCATTTACTTATTCACATGGATATTCTACTAATCGAATAATCACATGCAAAAATCAATAACCACTTTCATAATGTTGGAATGCATAATGCCAGACTATCATAACCACATAGCCAAGGCCTCGTGCCAAGACTACAAATAAGATTTTGTCAAGGCCTTGTGCCAAGACACTAGTTTGTCTCATGAGACCTACCGATGCATCGAGGAGCTATAGCGGGCTCCACCCGTCACTTATTAAGTCCAATGCATTCCCATATGAAAAGGTTTAAACATAACATAAACATTCGTATTAAAACTAGCATACGAAATGTCAATAATTTCACCATAAACTATGAATGGTATAAAAATAGCACATCCACAGTCAAACATATCACAAAAACTTCAATACAATATAGAAGTTTTGTATCATAATAAATCAACTTCAAATAATCTTAAAATCCATCAAAGGATGTTGACATAGATGAAATCAAAATTCTTTTTAAAGAAGTATCTCCTTTTATTTTGAAATCATTTAAGATCCATATAAAATAAAACATTTTCTTTGAAAATATTCTTATAAGCTTGTATGGAAAGCTTCGACGATTTTATAACGGCAGAAAATAACCGCACCCGCCGTATAAGTTAAAAAAAACATTCTTACCTCAATTCTGTCGAAAAGGTTAAAAAGGACCTTGTTTTGAAAACGAAGGAAAGATTCCTTTATAAACCTCTTATAAAAAGTCAAAAAAGGGTATAAATGACTTTAACCCATATTCTTGTAAATATTAAAAATGTTTTGAAATACATTTTTAAGAAACATGGATGTGGATGATAAAGAGATCCCAGTAGATTATTACATATAAACAACCTCGGATAATGAAGAGATTGTGAAATAACCCTTACCTTGTACTTTTCCTTGGTTGGGGTAGGTTGACCTCCTGTATAATGGTGAAATAATTGTTATTAAATTATACAAGAATCATATATATTAATATGATATCATATATGATCTTTTAACATTGATTTATTAATAATATCTTAGAATTATCATCGTTTCGGGTGTTAACTTACTCATTTTCTTTTATATGTTTTGTTACATAAGCCATGTTTGTTGTATCTTATTCATATCCAGAATGATATCAAGTCCTTAAAAATCATTTTTAAATCATAAAATGATAATTATACTTGAATGGATACGATGGAGAATGAATCTCATCGCGTTCGTGGAGACGGTAGTCCGTACGTACGCACGAGCGACAATATCATTCTTTTGATATTAAAATAATATATAAATGAATGTTATATCATATATACAGAATCATTAACATGTTATATTTATTATTTACATGAGTTACACATCATTATTATACCCATCCAAATAATATTATATTGAATAACAATTACACCATGACGTGGAGACGGTAAGCCGTACGTACGCACGTATGGTGACATGTTATTCAAAGGGTGGATAGAATACTGAATATGGTTGTACCATAATTATAATAACATCACAGTATATGTGAGATACTGGAGTTATTATTTTATAATGGTAAGAACAAAGGAAGAAGAAGTGGAAGAAAAAATGAACTTAGAAAAGGGTGGTGAAATCATTACCTCTTCTTCGGGTTCTTCCTTTTGATTTGATCAAAAGGGCTCCTTAGGTTGGCTTTCTGATCAAACTAAGGCCTCTAGGTTGTAGTGAGGGATGTTGGGAGATTATTTGGGCAGAGTCTGGCCGAAACAAAAGGCTTTGAAGGTGTGAAGAAATGAGAAGGAGGAGTGCCCTTTTATAAGAGGGGTGAGGGGCACCTTTGGAAAAGCTAGAAATATTAATTTATAATAAATTCATATTCGGTTTCTAATGGCTCCAAAGCTTATTATTCAAAGGTTAAGGTGGGGATAGGTCGAAAACCACTCAACAAATAGAATTTAGACAGGTTTGGGTACTTATATTAACCTTATCTTTAAGTATTAACTCTAAGTTAATTAGTTTCACTTTTACAATGTCTCTTTGTATTTTTATATAATATGGTTAATAAACTTACTATATACATCCAAGAGACCCCCAAGTGGTCCATTAATGATTAACCTATCATAATATAAGTCTCTTGGCCGATCCTTAGATTTTTAGGAATTTAATATCAATTAATAATATAATATTTGTTTTAAGAACTCTTTTATGTCAATTTTGACACTATTCAATAGTTGATTTTTGTGAAACTCATAACAGATTGATTACTTCGAACAAAGTCCATTAAATAAATACTAATATATCATATTAGCCTATAAAATTAGTTTAATTCATTAAAAGTTTCATATTATATTTATTTGGGTATTTATAATATCAATTATTTTAATTGTTCACTATTATAGTAATTACTGCATCATCATTGTGTCATAAATAAAATAAATTATTTAATGTCTAAAAATTATAAATAAAATATCATTATGTAGGAAATCTTTTTAGATTTCTAATGAATATTTATAATCTAAAATCCAACATATATAACCCTATGTAAAAATTGTTGTTCTAAAAGATATATGCTTGTGTCATTTTTGTATTCATTTTAACTAAATTAAAATAAAGTGTCATTATCACTTACAAGTGGATCCATGGGGTCCCAAAATTGACACAAAGATGTCCATGGTCGACCATCTATCAACCAATATGGTTAAGACACGTTTTTAGGGTAATTTAGTATTATTATAATATTTTTTTTAACCCTTATTTACCGGATTTACCCTTAACCATGGTAAATAAAATATTTACCGCAATAATTATTCAAAATGTCTAAAAATAAAAGTTACCTATTTACACAATTTGAACATCCTGATTCCAAATATGGAATTCATTTTCCTAAATTCAAAACACAGAAGTGGAAGAAATTAATTTAAAATTAATTCCCGCTGTCAAAACAAAAAGCGTGTTTTTAAGAGATAATAACTATCAAAAGATTGACACTTGTTTATGTTCGGTTTAATTGTAAAATTATGTCCAATGACCAACATTATATTAAATGGTAAAAATATATTCTAAATATACTTTAAAACTACTAAAATTCATAATTTATCACTATTAATTATTTTGATTAAAAAAGTTGTTTTTAATTAAAATTTAGTAATTTTCACTATTCATCAAAATATGAAAGTTATCCGAAAAGTACCAAAATTTCACCTTAGGCTAAATTCGATATTCCGAGTCCAAAAATGAAGTCCATTTTCAAATATAAAATATATATAATTTCAAAAATTAGGTATTACTATTCACAACGGCTAGTTTAATTAGTTGTGGTGTGTGTTAGAACTCGAGGTTGCGTACAGCACACGCTATCGCATTATTCAAAGGGAAACGTACCGTAGAAGCTTGGGGTGTTAAATTCTCCCCTCCTTCAAATAATTGCATCCTCGCAATTTCTAGGGTATTACTGCATAAAAAGACTCGGGTGGTTCTTCATCATAAGTTCCTCAGGTTCCCACGTTGCCTCTTCCATCTTATGATTCCTCCACAAAACTTTTACCAGACGCGCCGTCCGGTTTCTCAGCACTTGTTCTCTCGTATCAAGAATCTTGATGGGCTCTTCGCAATAAGACAGATCGGGTTCCAGTTCTAAATCTTCATAGGTGAGTACATGCGTTGGGTCAGGCATGTATTTCCTCAACAGAGATACGTGGAACACATCGTGAACTTTGGAGAGACTTGGCGGCATTGCCAATCGGTAAGCTACAGCCCCAATTCGTTCTAGAATTTCGAAAGGTCCGATGTACCTGGGACTCAATTTACCTTTCTTACCAAAACGTATGACTCCCTTCCACGGAGATACCTTCAGGAAAACATGATCACCGACTTGAAATTCCAAATCCTTCCTTCGATTATCGGCATAGATCTTCTGCCTACATTGAGCTGCTTTAATGTGATTTTGGATTACCTTCACCTTTTCCACCGTTTCCTCCACCAGTTCTGGGCCTACAAGTTTTCTTTCACCAACGTCATCCCAACAGGTTGGTGTACGACATCTCTTTCCGTATAACGCTTCATATGGTGCCATCTGAATACTCGAATGAAAGCTATTGTTATAGAAAAATTCTACTAGTGGTAAATATTGATCCCACATACCCTGAAAATCAAGTGAGCAAGATCTCAACATGTCTTCTAAGGTCTGAATAGTCCGTTCTGATTGTCCGTCTGTCTGAGGGTGGTAAGTAGTGCTCAAATGAAGTTCAGTATCCAGGGATTTCTGAAGACTTTTCCAAAATCTTGAAGTAAAACGGGGATCACGATCAGAAACAATCGATAGGGGTACTCTATGAAGTCTCACAACTTCATTAATGTATAGTCTTGCTAGACGTTCCAGGGGTAGATCTTCTCTTATAGCAAGAAAATGTGCTGACTTGGTAAGACGATCAACAATAACCCATATTGCATCGTTCCTTCTAGGAGTCTTCGGTAGCCCCATGATAAAGTCCATCGTAACATTGTCCCATTTCCACTCCGGTATGGGAAGAGGTTGCATGACTCCTCCAGGCTGTTGCCTTCCAGCTTTCACTTGTTGACAAACCATACATCTTGACACAAAATCAGCAATCTCCCTCTTCATGTTGTCCCACCAAAAATGTTCCTTCAAATCTCTATACATTTTGGTGCTCCCAGGGTGTATAGAGAAATTGGAACTATGAGCATCATCTAGCAATTCCCTTTTTAGATCAGGTATATTGGGAACACAAAGTCTCTTCCCGAATTTCAAAATTCCATCTTCATACACAAAGTCTCTCAATCTCCCATCATTCACAGCATTAATCTTCTTTTGGAATTCGTCATCATCGGTCTGAGAACTCTTAATCCTTTCTAGTAAAGATGGTTTGGAAACCATTTGAAAAAGCATTGATGTTTCACCTTCCCTGGTTATTCCCATGTCCATCTTCACTAGCTCCATGAAAATTGGATCCCTTTCAATTCTCATATTGTTCAAAAATCCATGGTCTTTTCTACTCAAAGCATCTTCCACCTTGTTTGCCTTCCCTGGGTGGTAGTGTATCGTGCAATCATAATCCTTGAGTAATTCAAGCCATCTCCTTTGCCTCATGTTGAGTTCTTTTTGTGAGAAAATATACTTCAAACTCTTGTGATCAGTATAAATCTCACATTTTTCACCATAGAGGTAGTGCCTCCATATCTTCAAAGCAAAGATCACAGCTGCTAACTCAAGATCATGAGTAGGATAGTTTTGTTCATGAATTTTCAACTGTCGTGATGCATAGGCAATAACTCTATCATTCTGCATAAGGACACAGCCAAGTCCTTTCTTTGATGCATCACTATAAATAACGAACCCATCATTCCCCGATGGTAGAGTCAATATAGGAGCATTGACTAATCTTCTCTTCAGTTCTTCGAAACATTCTTCACACTCTTTTGTCCAAACAAATTTAACCCCTTTACGTGTGAGCTTCGTTAATGGGTTAGCCAATCGGGCAAAATTCTGGACGAAACATCGATAATAACCTGCCAAACCAATAAAACTACGTACCTCAGTTATACTCGTAGGTGCTGGTCATTCTTGGATTGCCTTGGTCTTAGAAGGATCAACAGAGATTCCATCTTTAGAGACAATATGGCCAAGAAAAGAAATCTCCTGAAGCCAGAATTCACACTTGCTAAACTTTCCATATAATTCATGCCTCCTCAGAGTCTTCAAGATAATGCGCAAGTGATTTTCATGATCTTTGTAGGTTTTGGAGTATACCAAGATATCATCAATAAATACCACCACAAATTCATCGAGATACTCCTTGAAAACTCTATTCATTAGATCCATGAATACAGAGGGTGCATTAGTCAATCCAAACGGCATTACAGTAAACTCGTAATGCCCGTACCTGGTTCGAAATGCTGTCTTCGGAATGTCTTCTTTCTTTACACACAACTGATGGTATCCAGACCGAAGGTCAATCTTTGAAAAGTATTGAGCTCCATGCAGTTGGTCAAATAAATCATCAATACGAGGTAGGGGATACTTGTTCTTTATTGTTATAGCATTGATCTCCCTGTAGTCGATACATAACCTCATAGATCCATCTTTCTTTTTAACAAAAAGAACAGGGGCTCCCCATGGAGAAACACTAGGGCGAATAAATCCCTTATTACTCAATTCCTCTAGTTGTTTCTTTAGTTCGACTAACTCTACATTGGACATTCTATAAGGGGTCTTCGATATAGGCCTTGATCCAGGAATCAAATCAATGGAAAACTCAACTTCTCGTTCTGGAGGATGTCCAGGTAAATCTTCCGGAAATACATCTACAAATTCTTTCACAACAGGTACATCCTCTATTTGAACATTCCTTTCCTCACCCGCAGTTATTTCATTCTCTTCCTCCCCAATAATTGAATTTAGTTGAGCTATTGAGGGTGGATCTAAATAAGAATTAGGTGGTGACGATTCTGCTCTAAAAATAAGGTGTTCATTATCATTATCATCAAGAATCGTAACCTCTTTCTTCTTACAATAAATCTTCGCATCATAGTCCGAAAGCCAGTCCATACCGAGGATTATATCAAACTCGATCATAGGTATGACGATGAGATCAGCAGATAAAGAAAATTTATGTGCTCTAATGGGGACTGATTCACAAAACTTTGTTGCAACGATACTTCCCTTAGGAGTTTTAACTGACAACTCCCTTATTAAATCAAATTGGAAATATCTAATTTTCTTAGCAAACTGGGAAGATATGAAACAATGCGATGATCCAGAATCAAATAATGCATTTGCTAAACTTGAGGAAACCATTAAATTACCTGCCACCACGTCTTTCGGAGCTTCTACCTCAGCAGTAGTGATAGCATAAGCCTGGCCTTGATCCCTTGGCCTTTTCTGAGGTAAGTTCTCCTGACGCTTAGGACATGCATTTGCATAATGCCCCATCTCCCTGCAATTGTAGCACTGAACGTTGGTAGCTTCCTTCTTCCCCTTGCAATCATGAGCTTGGTGGCCTTTTTCACCACACTTGTAACAGACTCCCATTCCCTTCAAGAAAGTACCAGGATGTTTCTTCCCGCATTTACCACAAGATGGATATTCAACCTTTCCCTTCTTCCCCTTATTTCCATTCCCAGATTGATCAGCAGGTCTCTTCTTTTCTTGCTTTTCTTTAAAGTCATAAGACTTAGAGAATTCCTTTTCGGTCTTTATAGCACATGAGACAATGTCTTCGTACGATGAAAAGGATTGTGAGACTAATGCTCGACGGAGAAATGGTTTTAACCCATCAAAGAAACGATCAATATTACTTCTTGGGTTGCGAATATAATCTCCAGCATACCTCGCTAACCTTGTAAAGTTAGCCTCATACTTTGTGACATTCTCATCCTCCTTTTGTCTCAGACTCAGAAATTGTCTTTCCATATCTGCTCGATGGTCGCGAGGAAAGTATTTTTCTAAAAACAGATCTTTGAATTCCCTCCATTCCATATTTGATACTTCATCATCTTCCTTCGTATTTTGAATCAATGACCACCATTGATCAGCATCTCCAGTGAGGCGGTAAACTGCCATGGTAACTTTTTCCCTTTCACTACTCCCCAAAGCCTGAAATATTTTCTCTACGGAAAATATCCATTGCTCAGCTACTAAGGGATTTGTACTCCCATTGAACGTTGGTGGTTGTTGTCTCATGAATCGATCTAACATTGATCCCCCACGCTGCGGATCAGGGTGCTCCATACGGGTAAGGTTATTATTCATAACCTGAGTAAGTTGTCCCAGTACGGTGATTAGCTGATCAGCACCAGTTGCATCACCAGCCCCACTATAATTATCTTGAGCAGGAGGGCAATCCCTACATGGAGTGCGTGCATTGATACGGTTTCCATTTCTTCCACTAGGCGCCATTTCTAAAAAAAATGGCATAAACTAGATCAGTTTATGCATCAAAATACATAATCCCATACTTATAAAACACTAAACATAAATTGAACTATCTATGGATATAATCCATAATCATAAATATGTTTTCTTTGAGGAAGTATATACTCATAAACCCTTCATAATGATTTGTAAAGAAAGTGAGAGTTATCCTAAGCATATCCCCCGGGAGTGTCGTAACCAAGAGTGCAGCAAGGCCCGTTGTTGTGCACCAGTTCCCGTTCGAGTCTAGCTCAAAGCGGTGTTTTCGGGTTTTACCCCTAGGTACATCTGTGCCAGAGCCGCCTCTACCTGCTCGTATCCAGACAGGGATGTATTGCTCGGAAAACTCACAAAGTCTCTACAATACCAAAATTCTAGGAAGTTCTTCTATACTAATCCTCAAAGTTCAACTTAAGTCTACGTGCTCTAATCAGAGTTTATCTAAATCTAGCTTCCAAGGTTTGTACTAAACCTCCCTCTGATACCAACTGTAACGCCCCGACCCCAGCTACCCAGAGTCGGTGCATTAATTACATAACATTGGCATGATCACAAGAAAGATCAAATCTCGAAAGACCGATTGGTTTAGTAGCCTTGGAAACACTAGATATATTCAAAAGTTTTACATTACATCATAAAATGAAAAACTACTACAACAACATAATGTTTCCACAGTCCACACTATAATCCCCTCATAATATCCCTGCAGGTCATTCATAACTTACATCTTCACTTCCTGGGAAAAATAAAACATAGAAAAGGGGTGAGCTCAAATGCCCAGTAAGGATAACAATATAGCGGAAACTTTCATCAATAAGAATAAACATTTAAGGCAATGTATAACTAAAACAAAAGCCTTTTAAACATGAACTTTCAACATGGTATGGCATAAATAAAATGAAATAATGCCATTTACTTATTCACATGGATATTCTACTAATCGAATAATCACATGCAAAAATCAATAACCACTTTCATAATGTTGGAATGCATAATGCCAGACTATCATAACTACATAGCCAAGGCCTCGTGCCAAGACTACAAATAAGATTTTGTCAAGGCCTTGTGCCAAGACACTAGTTTGTCTCATGAGACCTACCGATGCATCGAGGAGCTATAGCGGGCTCCACCCGTCACTTATTAAGTCCAATGCATTCCCATATGAAAAGGTTTAAACATAACATAAACATTCGTATTAAAACTAGCATACGAAATGTCAATAATTTCACCATAAACTATGAATGGTATAAAAATAGCACATCCACAGTCAAACATATCACAAAAACATCAATACAATATAGAAGTTTTGTATCATAATAAATCAACTTCAAATAATCTTAAAATCCATCAAAGGATGTTGACATAGATGAAATCAAAATTCTTTTTAAAGAAGTATCTCCTTTTATTTTGAAATCATTTAAGATCCATATAAAATAAAACATTTTCTTTGAAAATATTCTTATAAGCTTGTATGGAAAGCTTCGACGATTTTATAACGGCGGAAAATAACCGCACCCGCCGTATAAGTTAAAAAAAACATTCTTACCTCAATTCTGTCAAAAAGGTTAAAAAGGACCTTGTTTTGAAAACGACGGAAATATTCCTTTATAAACCTCTTATAAAAAGTCAAAAAAGGGTATAAATGACTTTAACCCATATTCTTGTAAATAGTAAAAATGTTTTGAAATACATTTTTAAGAAACATGGATGTGGATGATAAAGAGATCCCAGTAGATTATTACATATAAACAACCTCGGATAATGAAGAGATTGTGAAATAACCCTTACCTTGTACTTTTCCTTGGTTGGGGTAGGTTAACCTCCTGTATAATGGTGAAATAATTGTTATTAAATTATACAAGAATCATATATATTAATATGATATCATATATGATCTTTTAACATTGATTTATTAATAATATCTTAGAATTATCATCGTTTCGGGTGTTAACTTACTCATTTTATTTTATATGTTTTGTTACATAATCCATGTTTGTTGTATCTTATTCATATCCAGAATGATATCAAGTCCTTAAACATCATTTTTAAATCATAAAATGATAATTATACTTGAATGGATACGATGGAGAATGAATCTCATCGCGTTCGTGGAGACGGTAGTCCGTACGTACGCACGAGCGACAATATCATTCTTTTGATATTAAAATAATATATAAATGAATGGTATATCATATATACAGAATCATTAACATGTTATATTTATTATTTACATGAGTTACACATCATTATTATACCCATCCAAATAATATTATATTGAATAACAATTACACCATGACGTGGAGACGGTAAGCCGTACGTACGCACGTATGGTGACATGTTATTCAAAGGGTGGATAGAATACTGAATATGGTTGTACCATACTTATAATAACATCACAGTATATGTGAGATACTGGAGTTATTATTTTAGAATGGTAAGAACAAAGGAAGAAGAAGTGGAAGAAGAAATGAACTTAGAAAAGGGTGGTGAAATCATTACCTCTTCTTCGGGTTCTTCCTTTTGATTTGATCAAAAGGGCTCTTTAGGTTGGCTTTATGATCAAAATAAGGCCTCTAGGTTGTAGTGAGGGATGTTGGGAGATTATTTGGGCAGAGTTTGGCCGAACCAAAAGGCTTTGAAGGTGTGAAGAAATGAGAATGAGGAGTGCCCTTTTATAAGAGGGGTGAGGGGCACCTTTGGAAAAGCTAGAAATATTAATTTATAATAAATTCATATTCGGTTTCTAATGGCTCCAAAGCTTATTATTCAAAGGTTAAGGTGGGGATAGGTCTAAAACCACTCAACCAATAGAATTTAGACAGGTTTGGGTACTTATATTAACCTTATCTTTAAGTATTAACTCTAAGTTAATTAGTTTCACTTTTACAATGTCTCTTTGTATTTTTATATAATATGGTTAATAAACTTACTATATACATCCAAGCGACCCCCAAGTGGTCCATTAATGATTAACCTATCATAATATAAGTCTCTTGGCCGAACCTTAGATTTTTAGGAATTTAATATCAATTAATAATATAATATTTGTTTTAAGAACTCTTTTATGTCAATTTTGACACTATTCAATAGTTGATTTTTGTGAAACTCATAACAGATTGATTACTTTGAACAAAGTCCATTAAATCAATCCTAATATATCATATTAGCCTAGAAAATTAGTTTAATTCATTAAAAGTTTCATATTATATTTATTTGGGTATTTATAATATCAATTATTTTAATTTTTCACTATTATAGTAATTACTGCATCATCATTGTGTCATAAATAAAATAAATTATTTAATGTCTAAAAATTATAAATAAAATATCATTATGTAGTAAATCTTTTTAGCTTTCTAATGAATTGTTATAATCTAAAATCCAACATATATAACCCTATGTAAAAATTGTTGTTCTAAAAGATATATGCTTGTGTCATTTTTGTATTCATTTTAACTAAATTAAAATAAAGTGTCATTATCACTTACAAGTGGATCCATGGGGTCCCAAAATTGACACAAAGATGTCCATGGTCGACCATCTATCAACCAATAGGGTTAAGACACGTTTTAGGGTAATTTAGTATTATTATAATATTATTTTTTTAACCCTTATTTACCGGATTTACCCTTAACCATGGTAAATAAAATATTTACCGCAGTCTTTATTCAAAATGTCTAAAAATAAAAGTTACCTATTTACAAAATTTGAACATCATGATTCCAAATATGGAATCCATTTTCCTAATTTCAAAACACAGAAGTGGCAGAAATTAATTTAAAATTAATTCCCGCTGTCAAAACAAAAAGCGTGTTTTTAAGAGATAATAACTATCAAAAGATTGACACTTGTTTATGTTCGGTTTAATTGTAAAATTATGTCCAATGACCAACATTATATTAAATGGTAAAAATATATTCTAAATATACTTTAAAACTACTAAAATTCATAATTTATCACTATTAATTATTTTGATTAAAAAAGTTGTTTTTAATTAAAATTTAGTAATTTTCACTATTCATCAAAATATGAAAGTTATCCGAAAAGTACCAAAATTTCACCTTAGGCTAAATTCGATATTCCGAGTCCAAAAATGAAGTCCATTTTCAAATATAAAATATATATAATTTCAAAAATTAGGTATTACTATTCACAACGGCTAGTTTAATTAGTTGTGGTGTGTGTTAGAACTCGAGGTTGCGTACAACACACGCTATCGCATTATTCAAAGGGAAACGTACCGTAGAAGCTTGGGGTGTTACAAATGACATTATTTAAATCATTATACAAGAGGTTCGGATAAGTACAAGGCATATCAGACCTAAGGTAATGGAAAATCTCGCAAATCTCAATTTTTATCTGAGATTGTTTATACTTCGGTATTTACTGGGGAATATTTATCATCCAAATACTCATTTCCTCATTATGTAATATTATTTCTATCCTCCTAAAAAATTTTAAATCCAATTTTACCTATTGGGGAATTTTTAGTAAAAGATATGAAAGGAATCTTTTGTCATTTTCAGTACGAGATACTTTTTGACTTTTCCGACCCAATTACGAGAAGAATTTTTTTTAACTTATACGGCATGAATGGATTGTTACAATTTCATATAACATTATTTACAAGAAGCTTCCTTTACAATTTTTCATGTTTATTTTCAATTAACTTCTTTTAGTTTAAAATTGTATGACATGTTGAGAAAGTAAAAAAAAATTGGAAGTAAAAAAGGATATTTTCCTCAAGAATGGAGTTCAAGTGTTTTATAAAAATTATTTTCCTTCTAAAATAATATAGATTTATGTTTCTATCCCTATTATTACATTAATTTGATCATGTTATGATGGAATTATTTTTATGAATACCTTTGTCGTTTATGGATTATATTATGATGGCATGATGTTTAGGAATCCCATTTTTATTACATGGGTTATGCTATGATGTATGATTTATGATTTTGGGGCACACATAAGAATGGTTTCATTATGAGATGGGTGGGACCTATATCTCCCTCTAATGTATTCGGTAAAGATTTATCTCTCATGAGATAGACATGGCTGGAATGACAATTTAATCTGGTTTAGTGATACAGGACTGGAATGAGGAGTGAAATCAGTTCAGTAATGGACTTTGTCTATTATGATGGTCTTTCCAATGAGTCTTGACTTATATGAAATTATTTTCTATGATTATGTGTTTATTCCACAAAGTTTAATGTATTATGTTATGATTATTGAGATTACATTTCACTACTATGATTTATCCCATGTCATTATATTATGATATCTTTTAGAGGTTATGATTTTAAAAATGGTATGTTCTTATGAATAAGATATGATTGATATTTTTTTTTACCCTTACTGAGCATTTGAGCTCACTTTTTGTATGTTTTCTTTTCCCCAAGTCAGGAAGAAGGGTATTAAGTAGAATATTCCAAAACAGGACTCTAGATATGATGAAATAAACGGGATACAATGTATATGATTTATGAACCAGTTGTTTATATGTTTCCTAGTTTATAAAGACAATATACCTATATGGAATTATCATGGTTTTGTTATATGTTGTAATAAGTATGCTTCAATTCTGATGTAATAACAATGTATGTAACGTATGGGTCATTATAGTTGGTATTAGAGGAAAGGTATAGACAACCTTTGGAAACTAGGATGTTAAAGCCTTTGTAAGAACCCTAAGGATATGTCTAAGCCTAAAACACAATATTAGTAATCTATGATAAGACCTAAAGTGTTAAATTTTATTATCGATTATGTAGATTTCCTGTTATTATTAGTGTGTCTCACACTATGCTTCTTGGGTTTAGACAATGGTTAGAACCCAAAGGAACCATGTTAAAGCATAATGCGATGGGCAATGCAATGATTCTCCCCCTGAGCAACCAAACGTTATGGGAGATAGAATTAAAAATCATGTAGGCATGCTCACACAACATTATCAATCTGTGAATCATGAAAGACTTTCAAATGAGAAGAGGAAGGAGCAACATTCTGTTGAATCCTTCATGAGGCAACATCCACCTTCATTGAGTGGGTCTTCAGATCCATTAGTGGATGAAAAATGGATTAGCACCATTGAAAAGATATTTTTAGTTCTAAAATGTTCTGAACATGATAAATTCATCTTAGAAGTATATTGTTTGGAAGGTGAGGATAATCAATGTTGGAATATATTCAAGAATATGAGGCAAATAGACGAGATTGAGTCCATGGAATGGGACAAGTTCAAGAACTTATTTTTCAATAAATACATCCCTCTTATTCTTAGAACAAAGATGGAGAAAGAGTTTCTTGAACTAATGAAAAAGGATGATGAATCTGTTGGTACCTATGAAGCAAATTTTACAAGACTTTCATGGTACGCTTCTGGAATTATTATCCAACCTGAGAGTAAGATCGATCAATTCTTTAGTGGCATAAAACCATGTCTCCAAAGGGAATTAGCTATAAGTGACTTCAATAACTATGAGGAAATTGTTAGATGTACTCTCAAGGTTGAGATGGAGATTGGAGTAACTCATCAGTCATATGGGTTTGATAAGAAGAGGAAAATGGAATTCAAAAGAAAATCTACAGACCACACTGAAATGAATATCAATTTTCCCTTATGCTCTAAGTGTGGAATGAAACATGGAGGGAATTGTATTAAAGGGACAAGTAAATATTTTAAGTGAGGAAAAGATGGTCATCTAGAAATTGAATGCCGCAGTGATAGGAAAAATGTGTCTATTGATGCAAACAATGAAAAGGATACACAGAATGCACCTCCAACACTTCAATGTTACAAGTGCAAGGAAATGGGACATTATTACAATAAATCCCCTAATTCAACGGTTTTTTATGATGATTGATGTCAACAAACTCTTAAGGCCAAATAAAAAGGAATTTCACATGCAATTTCTATCGGTGATGTAGATTACGATAACGAAGTGGTGAATGGTACACTTACCATCCCTCTGCAGTAGAAAATGTATTATTTGATTCTGGATCCACACACTCTTTTATTTCTGATGAATTTTTTAAGGTCATCGACATACTACCCCAACGATTAGCTGTTGAGTTAGCTGTGACAACTCCTAATAGCGAACCAGTCGTATCAAAAGTTTACAATTCTTCTCCGATTAAAGTTTGTGGGAAATTGATTCTTGAAAATCATCCGATCTTTCCTATACTATAATTTGATGTGATTATTGTCATGGATTGGCTTTCTTTATATGGATCTCATATCAATTTCCAAATAAGGGAGGTCACATTTCATATTCTTGGTCAATCTATGCTCATCTATCAATTCAAGGATGAACATAACCTTCCAATGGGAATTTCTTCAATCTTACGATTCTTCATTCCAATAAATGAAGGTTATTTATCTCAAATGGTTGGAGAGAAACTCATGATTAAGAATATGACCATTGTACGAGAGTTTGATTATGTCTTTATAGAGGAATTTCTAGGTCTTCCACCAAACTGTGATGTTGAGTTTTCCATATAACTAATACCGGTTTCTTTTCCCATTTAAAAGACACCTTATCGAATGGCCCCAATTGGGTTACAGGAATTTAAGAAGAAACTCCAAGAGAATCTTGATGAGGGATTCATACAACCTACTACATCACCTTGGGGAGCACCTGTTCTGTTTGTTAAGAAAAAAGATGGATCAATGAGACTCTACATTGATTATCGATAACTTAACAAGATCACTATCAAGAATAAATATCCTCTACCATGCATTTATGACTTATTTGACCAACTACGCAGAACTCAATACTTTTCCATGATTGATCTTCATTCAGGGTATCATCAATTAAGGGTCAAAAGGGAGGATATACCAAAGACGGTTTTCCATACAAGGAATGGACACTATGAATTTATAGTGATTCCATTTGTTCTTACTAATGCCCCTATATCTTCATGGATCTAATGAATAGAGTCTCTAGAGACTGTCTTGATCAGTTTGTGGTAGTCTTTATAGATGATATTCTTGTCTATTCAAAGAGCAAGGAAGAACATGAAGATCACTTGATAATTGTATTAAAAACCCTAAGAAAGGAGATTCTTTATGCCAAATTTACCAAGTTTGAATTTCGGCTTCAAAAAGTATCATTTTTGGGTCACATAATCTCAAAAGAGGGGATATCTATGGATCCAGCAAAAATAGAGGTTATCGAATGATGGTTGAGACCGACAATAGTAACTGTGATTTAAATTTTTCTTGGTTTGGCTGGATATTATCAATGTTTTGTGAAAGATTTTTCACTATTATCAAATCCACTCACCAGGATGACTCGAAAAGGAGTTATGTTTGATTGTATGGATGAGTGTGAAGAGAATTTCAAGTTGTTAAAAAGAAGTTTATCTAGTGCACCTGTGCTCACACTGCCTTGTAATGGAGAAAGGTTTCTGATCTATAGTGATGCATCTAAGAAAGGATTGGGGTGTGTTCTCATGAAAAATGATATGGTGATAGCTTATGTCTCACGATATATAGTTGAACATCCATGAGCAAAATTACCCCAACTCATGATTTGGAGTTAGCTGTGGTAATCGTTTCATTAAAGATTTGGAAGCATTATGTTTTTGGTGAAATGTGTGATATTTATACTGATCATAAAATTTTAAAGTATATTTTCACACAAAAGGATCTGAATATATACCAAAGAATATGGTTGGATTTGATTAAGGATTATGAATTCTCAATTCGTTATCAACTAGGGAAAGAAAATAAGGTGGAAGATTCATTAAGTCGACAAGACCATGCTAGCTTATCCATGATGAGGATCATAAAAGATCCAATTTTTATGGATTTAAAAATTATGGATCTTGGAATTATAATGGAAGGGGAATAATCATATCTTTCTCAAATGAATGTTCATCAATCTATACATGTGAAGATTTAAGAGGCAAAAAAATAAGATGTAGATTTACAAAAGAAGGTGAGAAATGTTCCTGAATTTCACATTGATTGGGATGAAATAATAAGGTTTAGGAATCGGGTTTGTGTTCCTCCCATCCCAGAATTAAAGAAGAAAATATTAGATGAGGCTCATAGTTCTTCATTCTTTATTCACCCTGGAAGCACGAAGATGTATAGGGACATGAAAGAGTACTTCTGGTGGGATGGCATGAAAAGAGATGTTGTTGAATATGTCTCTCGATGCTTGGTTTGTCAGCAAGTTAAATATGAGAAACAGAAGTCTAATGAGATGTTACAACCATTACCCATACCAGAATGAAAATGAGAAAACATTACTATGGACTTTGTCACTGGACTTACTAAAACATCCAAAGGTGATAATACTATCTGGGTTATAGTTGATCATCTTACAAAGTCGCACACTTCATTGTTATTAGAGAGGATTTCCCTCTTGATCAGCTTGCCATGATATATGTAGAGGAAGTGGTAAGATTTCATGGAGTACCACTTTCCATTTTAGCTGATCAGGATCCAAGGTTTACCTCGATGATTTCAAAAATTCTTCAGCATACTCTAGATATAGATTTGAGTTTCAACACTTCTTATCATCCTTAGATAGATGGTCAGTCTGAGAGGAAAATTCAAACTCTAGAAGACATGTTGAGAGCTTGATCTATGGATTTAAAAGGTGGTTGGGATCAACACCTACCTTTGGTGGAATTTTTTTATAATAATAGCTTTCACTCCAGCATACAGATGGGTTTTTATGAAGCTCTCTATGGAAATAAATGTAAAACTCCAACTGGCTGGGATGAAGTTGGGGAAAGAAATCTATTAGGGTCTGTTCTAGTTGATGTGATGGCAGAAAATGTCAGATCTATTCAACAACAGATAAAAGCAGCTCAGAGTCGACAAAAATGTTATGCTGACAACCGTAGAAAAGACCTAGAGTTTGAAGTGGGTGATAAAGTGTACTTATGAATATATCCTTTGAATAGAGTAATGAGATTGGGAAAGAAGGGAAAGCTGAGACCTAGGTATATCGGTCCTTTCAAAATACTGGATCTTATTGGAAAGGTAGCTTACCAATTGGCACTTCCACCACATATCTCTCAAGTCCATGATGTGTTCCATGTATCTCTCCTGAAAAAGTACATACCTGATATTTCACATGTACTAAGCTCAGAAGTTGTACTGCTAGAGAAAATTTCTTATGAAGAACAGCCGATAGAGATTATGGATTGTAGCGAAAAAGTTCAATGAAACAAGACAACTTGCTTGGTTAAAGTTTTATGGAGGAACTTCCAATTAGAAGAAGCTACATGGGAACTTGAGGATATGATGAGGGATAGGTATCCTCATCTGTTTGTTACAAAGTAAAGAATTTATGGGGAGAAATTTTTTTAATGGGGGTAGAATGTAACACCCTGAGATTTTATGAAAGATATTTCTTTTAATTTCTTATGTTATACGCAACACCAAAGGAATCATTCACTACACACAACACTAGCTTTTCATGCATTATATGAAAGAGCAACCTTCCTCTATAGCTTGCATTGTACACAATACCGAGTTTCACAAAACAATGATACATTATTATAATATTATGAAGTAGCTGTTATGAATAATATTAACCGAATTTTTGCAATGTTTTAAACAAAATCCCGCTTTTTGAACAATAATATTAATTTTTGATTAACTACTACACCTTATGTGTTTTGAATTTGGAAAAATGGATTCCATATTTGGAATCAGTAGGTCCAAAATATGTTAATAGGCTACTTTTAATTTTTGGGCAATATGAATAGTAACTAAGGAAAATTTTATTAACCACAATTAAAGATAAATTAGGTAATTAAGGGTAAAAATAATATTATAAAATTACCCTAAAACCTGAAAAAATTCTATTGGATGAATAAAAATTGACCCATATCACCTAAGGGTCAGAATATATTCGTTTCACAGATTATTGACCATGAAAATGATATAATTATAATTAAAACCAAAGAAAGTGACAACATGTCACTCTCTTATATCTTATAAGTGTAATAATTTAAATTTAGTGATAAACTTCATAAAACATCAAACTTGAATAGTATCTATAAATTTAATAAAATTATCTACATCATGTGAATTTATTTAGAATTTTTAGGGATTAAATAATTATCATTAATGATGGCACAATAATGATGTTGAAATTATTTTGTTGATTGAAATATCATATAAATGGTTTTAAAAATATTAAAATAAATATTGTATGAATTATTTAATGTTATCCAAGAATTTTATAGATGAATATGACATGTTAGGAATCTATTAAATATTTTTGTTCAAATATTTTCTCTGTGTGGATTTTATTTAAATGCAAATAAATTAATAGTGTCAAAATTGACACTATTGTTATTTTTTAAAAATAACATATTATAAAATTGTATAAAAAATCAAAAAAATATCTAAAAATTATATATTGAAATTTATATTGTCAAAAATGTAAAAAATGATCCAAATATGGAAAAATCAAAACACATAAGTAATTATTTATAACAATTTAAAATTTAGAATATTATTACCAAAAATAAAATTAAATAGATTAAATAAGGATAAATCAATTTGATAAGGTTTAAAATAAATTCCCAATATGTATAAATTTTATTTATTAATGAGAATACAAACATATCCCATCCCATATTCTAATATAGTCATTTTTGGTGGGTTTTAAGTGGGTTTTGAATTTATTATAAATAAATATTTCTTATGTTTCCAAAGGTGCCCCTCCCCTCCCTTATAAAATTGTACCTCCTCCATCTCCTCCTCACAACATTTTGAGCCTTCAAACACGGCCAAAAACTACCATTTAATCTTCTCCATTTCTCTAGAAACATACTATAGATCTTGGTCTTCTTTAAAGACCAACTTTAGTGCCCTAAGAGGAGGTTTAGAAGTGGCGCATCGAAGAAGAGCTAATATCCTTTACCAATCCTTTCAAATTTATTTCTTCTTCAACTTATTCTTCTTTATTTTTTTCATCATAAATTAATAACATCAGTATCAATAATATACTGATATGTTATTATAAATATGAAACAACCCTATTTCACCTTCTATCCATCCTACGGAAAAATAAATCATCGTGCGTGTGTATGTACGGAATACCATCGCCACGCCGGGGTGTAATCCGTTTTCCACCACCACCATACATGGATGGTTATAATGGTGTAAATATTAACTATATATGATTATTACAACATGATACTAATTCTGAGATATTATTTCATTCTCTCCAACACCATTCAAAAATTATATGAACGATATCGTTGCTCGTGCGTACGTACGGCTTACCATCTGCAAGATGCGATGTGATTTGTTCTACATGATCTTTATTAAACAATGATTATATAAATGAATTGAATGAATAAATATGATATATATTATACTAATTCCATTCTTTAAATGATGTAGCTATATCCCAAAAAGTGGAAAAATAATTTATTCGACAAGACACGCATAAGAACCTAAAGCAATAAACACCAGAATAGCAAGTAGCTATGAAATATTACTAATAAAAAGATACAAATATGACCATATATGATATCATAACAATGAATATGATTCTGGAATAAGTCAATGATATTATTTAAATCATTATACAAGAGGTTCGTATTCGTACAAAGCATATCAGACCTAAGGTAAGTGAAAATATCGCAATCTCAATTTTTATTCGAGATTGTTTATACTTCGGTATTTACTGGGGAATATTTATCTTAAAAAACCATGTTTCCTCAATATATAATATTATTTCTATCCTCCTACAATTTTTTAAATCCAATTTTACATATTTGGTGAATTTTTAGTAAATGATATGAAAGGAATCTTTTGTTGTTTTCAGTACGAGATACTTTTTGTCTTTTCTGACCAAAGTATGAGAAATTTTTTTTAACTTATACAACATGAATGGATTGTTTCGATTTCATAGAACATTATTTACATGAAGCTTACTTTACAAGTTTTAAAGTTCATTTTCAATTAACTTATTTTAGTTTAAAATTTTATGACATGTTGAGAAAGAAAAAATGTTTTTAAGTAAAAAAGGATATTTTCATCAAGAATTGAGTTCAAGTGTTTTATCAAAATAATTTTCCATCTAAAATAATATAGGGTTCTGTTTTGATCCCTATTATTACATTTATTTTATTATGTTATGATGGAATTTTTTTTATGATGACCTTTATCTTATATGGATTATGTTATGATGGCATGATGTTTAAGAAGCCCATTTTTATTACAAGGGTTATGCTATGATGTATGATTTATGGTTTTGTGGAACACATAAGACTGGTTTCATTATGAGATTGTTGGGACCTATATCTCCCTCCAATTCATTGGGTAGATATTTATATCTCATGATATAGACATGGCTGGAATGACAAATTAATCTGATTCAGTGATACAGGACTAGAATGAGGAGTGAACTTGGTTCAGTAATTGACTTTGTCCGCTATGATAGTCTTGGAAATGAGACTTCACTAATATGAAATGATTTTCTATGATTATGTGTGTATGACACAATGTTTTATGTTTTATGTTATGATTATTGGGATTAAATTTCACTACTATGATTTATCCCATTTCATGATATTATGATCTCTTTTATAGGTTAAGATTTTCAAAATCTTATGTTCTTATGAATATGAAATGATTTATATTTCTTTTGTTTACCCTTACTGAGCATTTGAGCTCCCCCTTTGTATGTTTTCTTTTCCCTAGGTCAGGAAGAAGGTTATTAAGTAGGATATTTCAAAAAGGGACTCTAGATATGATGAAATAAGAGGGATACAATGTATATGATTTATGAACTAGTTGTTTATGTTTCCCAGTTTCTAAAGACATTATACCTATACGGTCATATCATGGTTTTGTTATATATTGTAATAAGTGTGCTTCAATTCTAATGTAATAACAATGTATGTAAATTATGGGTCATTATAGTGGAACTAGACCAAGATCCTAAGCCTCTCTATTCTGAGAGGGAAGCTTCAGTTGAGGGGGATAAAACCCAAAATCTTGAGTCTGTTGATGCCTCACATCCAATTGAGTCAAGTCCTATAGACACTCAGTATAAATTTCCCAGTTTCTATGAAGTGAATGAATCTACGTAGGTTACTACAACTGGACTTGATATTTCCTCTCTATTTCAGTTGAAATCTGTCTCCAATTTTTCACCTCAGAAGGAACCTAAGCCTGTACCAGTCCCTACTCTTGAACCCTTATCTGAACAGCCATCCATTGTAAGTAAGGATGATCTAAAGGAATTTGGTGATACTCTCTTATCCGGAGTTGAAAAACTCTTGAATACCCAACCTATTCCAGTGAAAAATTTAAGTGAGAGAGATGCCTCACTATAATTGGAGAAGATTATCTGGAAAATACAACTTAAGATGATCCATGAAATTCATGAAGTGGGAGTTGAAAATAAGCTGCTCAGTAATGAAGTAAAGACCCGAATAAGTATGGTTAAAGACATGCATAGAGAACTTCATTTGAGATCTTAACCTGCTACTCCTCAAATCCCACAAGTTGGTGTGTCTCAACATCAACCTTATCTAGTATCCTTAGATGAAAAGATCACTCAAAGGAAAAAAACAAATTGTGATGGAAATGAAAGAGTTTGTTTCCAATCTGAATAAACTCACTGATGAGTATACAGGGTGTCTTCAGAAGGTGTTGAATCATCTAAAATCTCTTACCACAACTGTCAAAGCATCTGGTCAATCCTCTAAACCCTCCTTGGACAGTGATCTGCTCAGAACTGTTATCAAAGAAGAGCTTCAAAATGTATTCAGTGGTTTCAATGCATCTTATTTAACTAAAGTGGTCAAAAACAGGGATAGAGTTCTTGACCAAGTACAAATCCACTCCAAAATGGCTAATGATGCTCAACAAGAGATTGCCAAGAAAGTGGATTTCTTCTTCAACAGAATTTTCTCCAAGATAGATATGAAAAACCTTTTCAATTACCTTGTAGAAAATCTGAGGATTCTTCCTACGACTCAAGCTTTCAAGAACCAAGTCCAGAAACTCACGAGGTATTCAAGATTCTGGGACAAGTTTATGGAGAACAAGGAAAATTTTGAAAAATCCATGCAATATGGTGGAGAGATCATTACAGATTTCATCAAACTCCTGAGTCCATATCTTCATTTCCAAAGTACAGCCATTATTGCTCTAGTGGAAACACCTCTTAGACCTGGGCTGCCTACCTTCTCCTCTACTCTATCCTTAACTACCATGTTTGTTGGACAAGCACTCATCAGATAAGGGCTGTGATTCTTGATCAACCACTACCCAGATCTTTTACTAATCCTTCCTTGGATCCCTCAGTCTTTGAAGTTCTCCCTTTTCCCTCTTTATCAACCACCTCTTTGCCTTCTTTTACCTCAGCCTAAGCCCCTTTGGCTTCCTATTTTTCCACTGCTACTAATGGAAAAGAGAAGGCCAAAACATGAAGAAGAATAGTGATTTTTTTGATAGGGTTGATATTATTTTTTTATTACTCTTTTTTTTGTACTGAACCTTATTTACTCAAAATCAAATGTGCATTTTTTTAACCTCTCGTATTTCATCTTTTTGATAATCCCATAATGGAGAGAAGTGTCTATATGTTAGCTTTTAATCTCTGTAATTGATTTTATCTCTATAGTTACATCCAATATGCATTTTACCTGTCCATGATTTATGATCATCAAAAAGGGGGAGATTGTTGGACTCCTCATGTATTAATCCTGTTTTAATTATCACAAATCTTATTTAATCCTATGTTAATGATTCCAAATCTTATTCAACCTAGTTTACTTCTATAAATTATATCCAATCATGTGTATTTATGTTTAAAGTATTCTCATTCTTTAATAAGAGTCTTGAAAGATCTTAGTTGCTCTATTTTCAATTCTCCTACATTATACTATCTTTTATATAATCTAAAAATACCATATTTAACAAATTCTTAAGTCTAATCCTTTCTATTATCTTCATTTTTTAAGTATGAACACTGTTAAATTTAAAATACCAATACACCGTGAGTCTTCCACTGGCTATGAATTTCTGACAACGTGAACAAGACACCATGAAGAAAACACCATGAACAAGACACCGTGAAGCATACACCGTGAAGCAGACACTATGAAGCAGACATTGTGAAGAAGACACCTTGAACCATACACCGTGAACAAAACACCATGAAGCTAGACACTGTTAATTATTCATTTAATTCAATATTATGTAAGGTTTAAGGTCGGGTCCTTGTAGTTGGCATCATAGGTTGGTTTAGATAACTATGGGGGTTATAATTCTATTAAATGATTATCCAAAAATATTTTTTTATGTTCAAATTGAAATGATATAGCATTTAAAGATTACCATGTTGCTTCACCTAAGTTATTTCTGTGTTAAGAGTGGTTTTTCATAGAGGAAACATAACAGCTTTTCTGGGAAGGCATACAGAGGGAAATTACCTTTCAAATCAATATCCTGAGATGGGCAGAATTAGAACTAAACAGTTTGTTGCAGTGATGGCTCGGTTGACTCAAGAGTTGAAAAGAAAATTGGTGAATGCTCCAGTTTTGGAACTTCCTTCCAAGAATGGTGAGTTTTTTATCTACAGTGATGCTTCATTGAAAGGACTTGGTTACGTCCTAATGCAGAATGATCAGGTAATTTCATATTCTTCACGTCAGTTGAAAACTCATGAGGTAAATTACCCTACACATGATTTGTAATTAGCTGCTGTTGTTTTCTCTTTAAAAATTTGGAGGCAGCATTTGTATGGAGTAAAGTGAGAAATATATACAGATCACAAATGTTTAAAGTATATATTCACTCAGAAATAATTGAGCACGAGATAGAGGATATGGCTAGAATTAATCAAGGATTATGATTGTATAATTAATTACCATCCGGGAAAAGAAAATAAAGTGGCTGATGCTTTGAGTTGAAAAAATTAATGCTTCATTAACAATGCTATGTTTGGAAAGATATCCTTTAGTTAAAGATTTGATGAACTTTGGCATAAAAGTTGTTGGTGCAGGATGTCCTTCTGTTTTGTTTCAGGTATCAGTGAAATATTCTCTATCAGACAGAATCAAGAAAGCATAGAAGTAAGACAGTGAGTTGTAGAAAAAGGTAGAGCTGGTTCAGAAGGGTAATTTTCCTGAATTCGACATTGATAATGATTGTGTCTTGAGATTTGGGAAGAGATTGTGTGTGCCTTGTGATTCAAAGTTGAAGAGAGAGTTGTTATGTAAAGCTCATAGTTCTCCATTTTCAGTTCATCCTGGAAGTACTATGATGTACAGAGATCTGCGAGAGTATTACTGGTAGGATAGAATGAAAAGGGATATTGCTGATTTTACTGTGAAGTGTTTGACTTGTCAGCAGGTTAAAGCAGAGCGGTAGATACTGAAAGAGATGTTGCAGCCTTTACTAGTACCATAGTGTAAATGGGAGATATATCCATGGACTTCATTGTGGGATTGCCGAAGACACTTCGAGGTAATAATGCAATCTGGGTTATTGTTGATCGATTGACTAAATCTGCTCATTTCCTTCCTATTCGAGATACATTTTCTCTAGATCAACTTTCTTAATTGTATCTTAAAGAGATAGTCAGGTTGCATGGAGTTCCCATCCCCATTGTATCTGATCGTGACCCCAGGTTTACTTCTAACTTTTGGAAAGGCCTTCAGAAGTCATTGGGTACTGAATTAAATTTTAGTATAGCTTTTCATCCGCAATCAGATGGGTAGTCAGAATGAACAATTCAGACCTTGGAGGATATGCTACATTCTTGTTTGATGGATTATCAGGGAAGTTGGGACCAACATATTTCTTTGGTTGAGTTTTCTTATAATAACAGTTTTTCATTCTAGTATACGGATGGAACCATTTGAGGAATTATATTGGAACCAGTGTCAAACTCCATATTTTTTGGATGAAGTGGGTGAAAGGAAGCTAATGGGACCAGAATTGGTAGAAGATATGGTAGAAAATGTTCAGTTGATTCAGAAACACCTGAGAATAGCTCAGAGCAGACAGAAGTGTTATGCGGATAACCGGAGGAAAGATCTATCTTTCGAGGTAGGTGGTCATGTTTTTCTCAAAGTTTCACCATGGAAAAGTGTGATGCGATTTGGTAAGAAAGGGAAACTGAGTCCAAGGTTCATTGGACCATATGAAATTCTGGAGAAAGTTGGATCAGTTTCTTACCGAGTGGCTTTACCTCCGAGTTTATCTCAGGTACATAATGTTTTTCATGTTTTGATGTTGAGAAAGTATATGTCAGATCCATCTCAAGTTTTTAGCCCAGAGGTAGTTCAGTTGGAAGAGAATCCCTCTTATGAAGAACAACCAGTCCAGATTCTTGACCAAAGAGAGCAAGTGTTGCGAAATAAGGTAATTCACCAGGTAAATGTTTTGTGGAAAAACCATATGGTTGAAGAGGCAACATGGGAATATGCAAATGCTATGAGGGATAAATACCCCCATTTATTTTGATAAGTGAATAAAATTGAGAGGATGCAATTCCCAAAAGGGGGAAGGATGTAACATCCCAGGTAAATAAATAATAAAAAATTTTCATATTTATTAATATTTGCGAATTAAATATTAATTTTACTTTAAAGGGATTGCTATGTTCGATAGCATACCTGATACGCAACAAAGAGTTTCTTTGAAATCTTACATTGCACACTGGTAATATAATAATATTATTTTAAATGGTAGTTAACACGTAACTGTTTTATTGGCAGGAATGAATATAAATAACTAATATATGATTATATATGTCTGTTAAATGTTTTTAAATTTATCCAATAAAGGATAAAGGCTTAAAATATGAAAAGAATTCAATTTTAGGCATATATACTCTAATTTTCACTAAAGGTCGACTTATCGCCTTTTCATGGCGAAACTTATTTAAATATAGTTTTTGTCACTCTTATACTTTCTACTAGACCAAATAAAATTCTTCTTTATAATCGGGACATTAAAATTTACTTTGTGAATTTTTTTATATTTTTCCGATAAAGTTCATTGTTTAATGAATAGTGAAAATGTTGTATTTTAATTCAAAACCTCTTTTTAATATAATTTATTTATATTATTAGATTATCTTTGGAATTGGTTTTAAAGTTAAATTATAATATATTGTTACCATTTAATCCAATAGTTGTCATTCAAATTAATTTCACATTGAAATTGGACTTAAACTAGTGCCAATCTTATGATACATTTTGTTTCATAAAAACATGCTATTTGTTTTGACAGTGGGAATTAATTATTAAATTAATTAATGCAAATTATATGTTTTTAATTATTTAAAATAGTCATCATTTTTGAATTCCGAATATCAAATATAGCTTAGGGTGAAGTTTTGGTATTTTTCTGAAAAACATCAATTTTTGAGGAATAGTGAAACCACTAAGTTGTCTTTAAAAAACTGATTTTTCGTTTAAATGAAATTTTACCACTTTTGTGTTTTGAATTTTGAAAATCCGACATACATGTTTGTAATTAAGAAGTAAAATTTTGTTCAATGGGATTAAAATAATTTTTTTGTGAATAGTAACTTTTAAGTTTTTAATCGCGATTAGAGGTAATTAGTGTAATTTAAGGTAAAAATAATGTTTTAATAATATGAAATGAACTTGACACATGTCCAAACCTCATTGGATGTGTCATGTCCAACCAATACAATCCATGGGTCAGCTTGGGGACCCCATGAAGCCACTTTGGTTGGAAAATGACATTAATAACTTTTTATTTAAAGTTAAAATAAAAATGTCACAAACATGAAATGTTTTACAAAAATAATTTATACATGGGGTTATAAAAGTCATATTTATTACTATAAATAGTCATTGGAAATATAAAAATATTTCATACATCATAGTATTTTTTTTATAATTTTTAGACATTAAATAAATTAAATTATTTATGACACCATGATGATGCAATGATTACCTCGTTATTTAATGATTTAAATAAAATAAAAAGAAAATGAAAAATCTAAGACCTACACATGTCAAAAACCTATTGGATGGGTAGATTTAGAACCCTTATTACCTTATACTCTAAATATATAATATTAGGACCCTTTTTATCCAAAAATAATTTTATAATAATGTATCTTTTCTTAACTTTCCAAGAGTGCCCCTCCTCTCCTCTTATAAAAGGCCCCCACCTATACCTCCTTACCCACACCTCTCAAGCCTTTGGTTCGGACAATCTATGCTCTTTTTGTCTATAAAGATCCCTCTATTACTCCTATAGGCCTCACTTTTGGCAGAAGTCTTCCCAAGGAATCCTTTGAGCTCAAATCAAAGAGAGTTACCCGATTTTAAGGTAATGGCTTCACTTGTGTTATTTTGTTTTATTTTGATTCTCCAACCCCATAAACTCTTTTTTTTCATTTATTTTGTAAAAACTCCATTATATTCAATATACTATGATGTTGTTATAAGAATAAATAGAGATACACTTACACAGACCTCCATCTAATGGTTAAAGAACACACTATTTCTGTAGATGGCGAATTTCTGCCTCACGAAACGATGATTGTTAAATATTCATATAACACCATCAAAGGTGGACATTAAGATGTCACTATATTTATATATGATATATAATATGTTTATTTTTTACTTAAGATTCTTTATTTTTTCATTTAGGTCATACCTTTATGGTTTCCATTATGGGTAAACACGATATCTTCATTTTAGGAAGTGAGGACTACCGCCCCCTCAAAGTGATTTGATTCGTTAATACCATATGTGGTATGTATAAAGGATATATTTAATTACATTATATATGATACCATACTGGAATTATAATACTATTATGTGTCATTATGTTTTAATTCCATTAAAGTATGAGATAGAAATGAACGTAGCATTCATGCGTTCGTACGGCTTACCGTCTCCATGAACGGCGCATTTCATTTCTTATCCCCAAATGTAATATAATATTATAAGTACATATATATATAATGGATATATATGTTGTATGTTACATCTAAATGATGAATATAATTCTGGAATTAAATATACATACCTCTAATTTAGTATTAATTCCATTAATATGACATAGAAATGAAAGTACCGTTCATGCGTACGTACGGCTTACCGTCTCCATGAATGGTGCATTTAATTTCTTAACTCTAAATGATTATGTAATATTATAAGTACATGTATATTCTGGATATATATTATATATATTATATCCAAATCCTGAATATCGTTTTGGATATAATGAACCTTTGACCTCACGAACAACATGTAATTGTAAGAAGTCCACTTTCAACTTAAGAACCAAATATTTACAAAACAAACATTATTAACTTAAATGATTACCTAAAGTTTATAACATGGAAATAAGTTATATAAAAGGAATAATTAACTTGAAAAAGGTATTTGAGAAAGTAGAAATTAACTCATGTTTGTTATTCAGGACGTTAAAGAACGATCGAGTCAAGTCGGACCCGATGTAAGGGACTTCATCTCAATATCCTTTCATTGAGGCATATTTTGTTATAATACAAGGATTTATTTTTTACGGTGTATAATCCCCTTTGAATTTTAATTTTATACAAAAGGAATCTTTTTCTATGAAGCGTTTTACAAAACGACAAAAAGGAATGTTTCTTTTAACGTATACGATGGCAACGACCTTTTCCACCACCGTGAGTATTATTTGGTCTTTGGCTTCCTCAATAAGCTGTAATGTTTTTAAAATGAAAGAAATAAAATATACTCATTTGTTTATTTTGGTATTGAAAATGGTTTTTATAATGGATTTGTTATGTCAATATATTTAAGTGATATATTGTTATCAAAGTGTGGAAATGTTTTCTTTCCATTATATTTTTTTTATGTCTTATGATTTTATAATGGTACTTGGACATTTGACGAGTGGTTACGTGATAAACCATATGACGGGTGGTGCCGTGAATACCAGGACGGGTGGTTACGTTATAACCTCCAATGCAATGGGTATGGAAGTCAGCTTTATGGCTTTTCTATTAAGTGATATGTGTGGAAGTCAACCGTATGGTTATTCCATTTAAGTATGTTTATGTCCCAAGTTACCTTTATATGTTATGTGATCTTTATATGGGTTTTATGGTAACCTTTTGGTTACAAAAGGGTAAGTAATGATATTTTATTCAATGAAGAGTTTTTACTACTTCATAAAGGTGAAAAGTATTACTTTGATAAAGTATACATGGTTTACTTGTTGTTTTGAAAAACTAATAGTTTCCATTCATTGTGTATCCCTTACTGAGCTTTTTATGCTCACCCCGAGTTTTTTTTGAAATGTTTTTCACAGGACTTAATGTGGAATAGGTTTAAGGATGGGATCAAGATAAAGTCATGCTATCTAAAACATGGACCTAGAAATGTTTCTTTTTAAGAGTTTTTATTTTATGGAAACATAGTAGAAGTGTCTACTTTGTAATCTTTTGAGATGTAATAGTTATGTCCTAATTATCTAAAACTCTAAACCTGAAAATATCATCAATGTGAATTAGTCATTTAATTCAACATTAAGTAAGGTTTAAGGCCGGGGCCTTATAATCTCCCCTTACCCCTTCTTTTATAAAAAATAAATGAAGACAGCATTCGGGATGTGTTAATTTACCACATTCAAGGATGATGGCTTTTCAATTTTCATTACCATATTAAATTATGGAAATGAAACCATTTCCATGGTTGAACCAGACCATAACATATATATTTTTTTCTCATAAATGGTTCTCAAATCCTTTGTTACATATGGTTTTGATTTATAAAACAAAACATATTCATTGTGGTCAAAAACCGCTAATTAACCCAATAGGTTGTCACTAACGTTTTATATAATGATTCAATATAATTCCAAGTAACCAAGTTAAATTTAAAACCATTTAACCATATGGATGTCAAATAATAAAAATAACTCCACGTATAAAAAATCACTCTCATCATACATGTGTGTCTGAACATGAATATGTGAACTGATCATTAAACCCAAGGAAGCAAACATACCCGAATAATGAAATTGAACCACATAATCAATCAAAAAGGTCATAAATTAACATAAAATTGTTATAATAAATATTATTCATATTAAATATGTAATTTTATTATTAATTAATTAACCTATCTTGATTATTCATGTCATTAACATCAAGTGGATTACAATTTCAAACTTATGCAAAGGGATCCTCTCTATTTCACTTTTTTTTCAAGAATGTCTTATTTATTATGACCTATTATGTGTAATCCATAACTATGGGGTATGATTTATCACCTCCCAAATACTTCCCCCAGGATTTATAAGTGATGATAAAGCCATTTCTCTCTCATTAATCCCTCTTAAGTACACTCGATACCATGCCGATAATTCATAAGGGATTCTACCCGAACCTCCTTTGTTCCTTTGGTATTCCTTGTCTTTTTTTCACCAAAATGAAGTTATCTTATCTTTTTTTCTACATATTCTAAAAAGTTTATACATGTAAAAAATTAATTTATCAAGACCCTTTCATCATTATATTCTGGGGATATACATGTTTTTAAGTGATTCCATCCTCCACACTTCCCAATAAGTAAACCTGTTTTGAGGGAACTTTCGGAATTCTTACCCAATTTCAGGTGCACTATATCTTCTATTTTAAGAAGCCATTTTTTTATAAAATCTGTCTTTTTATTATTAAAACCTTCTTGGTTCCCTTCTAGTTTTATATAAATTATTTTTTTCCTTTCTATTTTAAAGGCTCTATAGTATTTTCCTTAAAACTGTACAAAAATGTTTTAAATGCTAACATTTATTTAACATTTTTCTAAAATATTGAAATAACTTACCATGATATATTCCTATTTTACCTTATTAATTTCCATTTATATTTTAGTTATTTTTTTTCATGGACACTTTTATGATATGCACATTTTTTATGCATTATGACATGATTCTGGTTCCCAATTCTTTCCATGGGTAACCTTTATGTTTATGTAAGATTGATTTTGTTTGATTCTTTATATGGAAAAAATATTCATGAAACGTTAATATGGGTGCAACAAGATATCACTACAATTAATTGGATAGTGATGAGTCTCATAAGACATTATGTGTGAAAATCTTGGTGGTTAGTCTTTTCTTGTGCAACCATGTGCAATAGTCTGGGCGAATAGCCTTGACTCATGTTAAAGTCAGATTTTATGTTGCCTCCACATTATTATGACTCGATGTTTATATGATTCCATGTTTATATATTATGATTCCATATGTTACATTACTTTTTATATCATCATGTCATGACTTCTATCTCATGTGCTAATGCTTTGTTCTTATGGTTATTCCCCTAATGGGCTATTTAGCTCATTCCATTGTTCATGTGTTCCCTAGGGTAACCTATGAAGATGTTTGAGCACAATGGAATTTAGAAGCTCAATTTTAAGATTAAATAAATAAATTTTTTATTTAGTTCCTTTTTTCAGTATCATGTACCTAGTCTTCCAAGATAGTAGACTTCCTGGTCCTTGGTTTGTACTCGGATGTACAATTATGATTAAAATCATGTAATGTTATGTGTAAAAGGCTAGGGTCACTATACTTTGTCTCACACCCTAGTTATAACTTTTTGTGAAAGTATACTTTGTTGTGTTTTACACTTATAAAGGTAATGTGTTTTGAGATGGTGGTCCAGGATTCTAGTAGTCTTCTCTTTCTAGTGTTGTGATGGTGACATGGGGATGAAAATAATCCTATTATATGGTAGTTTTTGGGATTATTTCTAGTTTAATTTTTATTTTAGACCTTTTATGTTTTTATTTAAAGTTGTAAAACTAAATCTAAAAATAGTTTTATTCCATGTTTGATCATGATTCTTCAGTTTTGGTTTATTTATTATTATTGGTTGGTTATTTTTATCTAATCAATTGAAATTTTCCACAAGTTTAATTATTGATACCCAAGAACTTGTTTCTATCCCATGGGGATAAGTAAATCCCTTAGGGCCATGCCATGTACAAGGTCATGTTTTTGGTTGTATGGCACTCAGGCTTGGTTCGTGATAGTATATATTCTCATAAAAAATTTACCCAAGGGAAATGATCTTGGAACAAAAAAAAATCATCCTACTACCTTCTTTTCTGATGAATCAAATGGATCCCGGTATCATCGCAAATTTATGGCATTGTGATTGTTAACTTTTTCCCAATAATTTTTTCTATCACACTTCCTTAGAATAGGATAGTTGTATTTCCCTTCTATGTCCATGTCTTCACTTTCCATCTCTGTTCTCTTATGTGGAAACCTAGTTATGAGTTACTATGGGTAACTATTAAGCTTTCAACTTTCCCTTTTTAAAAGGATGTTTTGTTATTCATTTTTATGATGTGGGTTTCTATGAAATAACCTTTAATATATTATTCCTTTAATATCCTAGAATAACATTGAGGGTGAAATTCATTTTAAGGGGGTAGAATTAAACACACCGAGATTTCATGAAATAATTTGTTTGAATTAATTTAATATTTTCAATATTTTTCATTTCACAAAATACTGAATATAGCTTTTGTTATATGAAAAACATAATGTTTGCCTTGATTTATATTCAATGCCAAGATAATATTGCGCAAACACGCAACATTGAATTAGTTTTTAGTACATAAATACTATTATTTGTTTTTGTTACACACAATGTTGCGTTCCTTTAATAGATTATGTTATATATAAGACGAATTTTTACTGAATAGTATTATATTGTGAAATTATTAATATTTAATATATTATAAGAAATAAATTATTCATTAGATTAGTGGTTATGATTTTTATTTAATAAATTACGAAAATATAAGTTTTATAATAAAAATTCACTAGTTGTCAATTAATTGTAAATGAAAATATATACCAACTAATTATAAAAGAAACTGTTTAATTTTTATGCTCCCAAATTATTTTTATAGTAATAAATTAAATTAATTATAATTAGTGAATAATATTAAATAAATCTATATTTTTTATACTCAGTAAAATATTTTTTATATTCATCCAATAGATTTTATACACATAAGATAAGATCCAACTTAATCTTATGTGTAAAACCCCATATTTTTTTTTCAAAAGGGTAATTTTATCACATTTTAAAATAGAACCCATTTTAAATATAATTTAGAAAATTTATATTTATTAAATGAAAACATAAAATTATTATTTCAAATAGGAGTATCAAATTTTTCTTTGGTTGAATTTTTTTATTTTTTAAGATAAGATTCATTTTTTGATGAATTGTGAAAAATAATGAATTTTAATTGAAACCATCATTTTCAAAAAAAATTGTTTAATTATTTTCTTGATTGGTTTTAAAGTATATTTAAATCAAATTTTTATCATTTAACATAATTAATGTCATTTTAAACAATTTTACATTTAATTTAGATGTAGAAATGTTCATATATTTTACATGTTTTCACTTTAATAACTCGTTTTCTCACCCTATCCATGAGACTAATTTTAAATTAATTTCTTCCAATTATTTGTTTTGAATATTGAAAATTGGATTCAATATTTTTAATTACAATATAAAAATTATTTAATTGGTCACTTTTATTTTTGGACATTATGAATAGTAACTTTAGCAATATTTTTTATTGCCATAGTTAATGGTTGATCGGGTAATTAATGATAAAAATAATATTATAACTAATATAAAATTACCCTAAAACATATCCTAATTTCATAGTATGAGTGTTTTTATTGACTAAAATCTTTCTTGGGAAAGTATTCTATACACTTGGAGCCACATGGAGGAATTTTACACTTTTATAGTATTTTATTCAAAGTATAGGAAATTTTATTACACTTTTTTTAACAAGATAAATATTTTTCATATGTTGTTATTTTATGGATATGTTCTTATATAAATAGTATTTTGTAAGATAATTTTATTTATGTATAATGGTAATTTATTTACAATTTTTTTGAAAATAAATAATTAAATTAAATAGTGACACAATGATGATGTGGTAATTGTTTAATTAATGGGAGAATCAAATAAATGATAATGTAAATATTAAAATAAATATAATTTCACTTAATTAATTTAATCAATTATTTTATGGATGAATTTGAAATTTTAAATATACTTTAAATGAATATTTTTAAATATATCATTTTTTATGATACTTTAAAAAAGTCAAGTAATGAATAATTTCAAAATTGAAATTATTGATATTTTAAAATAAATATAATTTTATTAACTGATATAATATTTATAGAAATATAATATTCGTCAGAATAATTGGTATAAGTCATAAAATGTCATTAATGACTCATTTTTAGGTTTTTTATCATTTTATACTAACTATATTAAAACATAATTAGTAAAAACACATGTTGTCCTCATAAGAGTTAAAGAGATTAATTAAGGGTTAAAAAACGATAAGGGTGATAATATGAAATAGAAATATATAATAATTATTGGCTGATATTATATCAATATATACTCATATTATCATCTATGTAGCATAATTTGGAAATATTTTTAATAAACAATGTACTTTATATTAATTTAATATTTTAGGAGATTCCTAGAGTGCCCCTCCTCTCTCTTATAAAGGGGAACCTCTCCTTCTTTTTATTCACACCTAAAAACCCCTTTATCTTAGAAAACCACTACCAAATTCTTCTAAAATATTTCTTCACTAAATACTTGAAGCCTTAAATTTTTCATAAATCCAACAAAATGATTCCTTTTGTGAAAATCAAAAAGAGATACCCAAAGAAGTGGTAACGTTCATCAATGAACATTTTTATTTTA
Organism: Viscum album; assembly: GCA_963277665.1. Taxonomy (NCBI): domain Eukaryota; kingdom Viridiplantae; phylum Streptophyta; class Magnoliopsida; order Santalales; family Viscaceae; genus Viscum; species Viscum album. The sequence continues at coordinate 774,627,225 of OY728148.1, forward strand.
TTTATTCCTTGAAAAACTTCAATAATTTATATTTAATATTTATATAATAACCTCAATATCATTAATATACTAATATATTTTTATATAACATTTTCAACCTGAACTCACACACACTTCCATCTAATGGGTAACGAACTTACCATTCTTTTGTACGGTGATCTACCATGTCACGAAATGATGTTTTTTGTTTTTTCTTTTTCACCAATTATGGGAGGTTATTATGATGGAAACTCTATTTTTATATGATATATAAGTTATATATGATATAATTATACTTATGTAATTATAAAATCATCTCTACCATTTTTACCATATAATATTTTGGGGAAAATGATAACGTCGCTCGTGCATACATAAGGCATATCATCTCCATGACAAGATGTGATTCTTTATTCACCTATATTTCATAGATGATAATAATGATTATTTTTTATGAATATATATGTTTTATATAACCTAAAAAATATTCTATAATGATAATATATCATATATTTTCCTTTTTTTAACCCGACAAGAAAATAGAAACATCGTTCATGTCTACGTACGACCTACCGTCTCCATGAATGGTTTATTGCATTTCATATATATATATTTTATAGATTATTATAAATGTTAATATATTTAATATATATGATATATAAGTCATTTTTTACATTCATTAGACAATTAAATCATGATTTAAGTAAGAGGATCAAAAATTAAAAGTCACGACATGTATGATAAACAAAGCGGTTATTCCCTGAAACATTACTTTAAAATGGGAATTATTAATAAATGGGTAATAGAAACTCATAAATAAATAATATAAGGTACTAAATATATGAATATGGTTCTATGGTTTATTTATAAAAAATTTATATTTATTATACAGGAGTTGTTAACATGTTTGATGGAAATCAAGAGTTAAGGTAATGGAATTTCATCTAACTTTTTATTTTCCATGAGATACATACAATTTTTTATGACTCGGTTATTTTGTGTGGTGTATATACTCACCTATGAAATGGTATATAATTAATTTAATTTATTTATTGTTATTATATTTTCTAGATTATTTTATTATTTTATGGAGTTGAGGATTCTAATGTTACTTGAGTAGTATGGGATTTCAGTCTCACAATTATTTTCCCTGAGATACAAGATTTTTTTCACCACCTATTTCATAATTGTGTTGTATTTAATACCCATTAATATTTCCTATGATTAATATCATCACATTTATTTTCATTTTCATGTCTATTTTATGATCTCTCTTTCAGGGGGTTTATTGTTCAAAAGATACCAAATCGGTAAACAAATTTTGTCTCAATTTTCCTTCTTTGAGAGACATGTTTTGTTACATAAAAACATTATTTTTATGTGTATATACTACACTATTACATTTCATATCATCAATATATTTATTTTAATGATATTATAAGATTTATTTAATGTTATTATATCTTCAGACATTAATATGTATTCCCTTAAAATATTTTTTTTAAATGTTTTAGAGGCGTTTTAAATAAACTATTATCCATTTTTATGGAAGAAAGATTTTCCAAGATGTTTAAAATGGTTTTCAAAGATTCCTAATAAATTTTCAAGGTTATTTTCAATGAAAAATGATTTTTAAATGTTTTCTGATTTTAAATAATTTTTTATAGTTTATAGGATATTTTCGTAAAGAATTACATCCAATGAAATTTTAAAACCATTTTTCATATGTGATAATATTATTTGATGTTCATTATGTTTTAATGGAGATATAGTTCAATGATACCATTAATATTTTTTTCTAATAATGGTTTAAGATTATAATGGAATGATGTTAATGAAACTCATTTTATTCCATAAGTTTTTCTATGATTAATGATTTATGTTCTTATGGAACACATATGTATGGCTTTAATTATATGATGGGTGGAACCTATATATACCTACGATTAATTGGATAATTATTTACAACTCATGAGATAATTATGGGAATCATGTCAATGAGCTTGATCCACTATGGGAAGATGGGGAAACCCGATTAACTCTGGGATGATCGGAAAACCCAATCCACAATTGGAAGATGGAGAAATTTGATCCACTATAGGAAGAAGGGAAACCTAATACTTTACAAGGAAAGGATTGTGATTTATGATAGTGGTATGTACCTCCCAATATGTGTAGACCCATGTTGTTTCCTGATAAGTTCTATCAATTAATCTTGACTTATAGTGAATGATATTACATATTTTTGTGTATGTCACAATTCCATGTCTTAATTCTATGTTATGCTTTCATGGTTTATGCTCTTGATTACCTTATAATTCATGTCTTATGAATTTATAATATTTATTCCAGCATTCATGTTTATGATCTTTTATATTATGTGTATGATATTTTATATGATGTGTATGATCTTCTATTTTCATGATCATGTTCTCATACCCTTATGCTTATGATTATGGGGACACGTTTCCCTTGTTTATACTTACTGAGCATCTAATCTCACTAATTGTTTTTCACTTCCCTAGGTTATGAAGTATGTTTTTTATGTTCAATTACTTTTGGAAAATATCATTGTGTGAAACATTGAATATATTTCACTGAGTTAGAATATTTTTGTTCCAAGTTTCCATATGCACTGAACTAATACAGTCTTCACGCATCTGTTTTTGTAATGTTTTTAGTTTTCAGAAAAAGTAATATAATTCTAATGTAAAAAAATATTGGGTTATTGTACTGTATAATTATAAAAAAATTAAATTAATGATACATGAGGGTAGAGCACATTCAAAGCAATTCAAAATTGATGTAAGGGTTTTTTTCTCACTATTATTTTTTGTGATACATATATCATATTCACAACTTGTTTACATTATATGATATATATATATAATACCCATGAATTTATTTTATAATTAATTTCATGTAAATTATGTGGATTTAAAACCCCATATATTTTTCTCTATCACATTAGGTTTTGATTCACAGATCACCAAAGTTGTACTAATTATTTTTCTCAATATTGTTTTTTTGAGACTTGTTTGATGTTATGAACAATTTATGTCAGTAAGGTTTACATAATTCCCATTTAACATGATATATTATGATTATACTAGTTATCATGATATTTAAGGTTTTATTGAAGTTATTATTTCGTCTTTCTTATGATTTATATGTTACCAAAATGGTAACAGATTCTTGTTGCAATCTCATTGATTATCAGGATTATTTTTGATCAAGTTTCCAATATTGAAATTTTATGACGTGCCTCTCAAAACTTCCATAAATATTGATCTAATTTGGTTATTTCAAAAGATTACATGTTTTACTTTCATTTTAATCTCTTTATGAACTCAAGACAATGAAATAATGTCGTTAAAGAAACCCAACATTATTTCTCTCTTCGGTCATAGATCTGTTTTCTTCTATATCCATGTTTTCTAAAAAAGTTATCAATAATTTTGTTAATATTATATTTTTATTTTTTAAATTCATTTTTTGACATTATTATATTTAGAAAAATATGTTTAAAATTAATGTTTTTGTCATTTTATGAATGAGATACTTTGGAAATTTTACAGAATATATGAATGGAATATTTGTTTTAAAGTATACGTCAGGAATGCAATTTCTTACCCTCATAACCACTCACTACTGGAAAAATAGAAATTTTTTATAGTACATTTGTGACATGTTCCCTTTGCAAATAACCTATTACAGAAAAGGGATTCCCAAATATTACCTTTTATGATGGACCATCGCAAAAATCATTATTTGTGATGAGAAGTAGTACTATCACAAAAATGTTTAGTGAATTTTTAAAAAACCCATTGCAATAGGTCGTCTACCTGTCATAATTACTTTTCTAGATTTTTTTAAAACGTTTTTTGGACGGATCTTCACAATTATTATTTACAAAGGGCCTGTCACAAATAATTGGAAAAAATAAAATAAAATTTCAAAATATTATAATATTAATATAAATGAAATATTAATATTAATATTAATATAAATGAAATATTAATATTAATATTAAAATGGTAAAATTATTTATATAATAATAATAATAATATATTAATATTAATATAAATGAAATATTAATATTAATATTATTAAAAAATATTTATAAAATAATTAAATAATATAATAAGATTATTGATATTAATTTTTATGAAATAATAATTGTAATATTAGTAATACGATAAAAACATTAGTATTCACAAAAATATAAATATATATTAATTAATAAAATAATAAATATAATAAAATAATAATAAAATAATAAAAACTGTAATATTCGTAACAATATAAAAATCACACTATTTAAGTATTTAAATAGTTAATATTAAAAAAACGTATATTCAATAGTTACAATATAAAATAAAAATACATCCCTGAGGAGGAGGGTCGTCTGGAGGATATAGAGGAGCTAAAAGAGATGGTGGAGGAAAATCCATTCCTAAACAATGAGTTAGATATCGCATATACTCCATTTTCTACAGCTCCTGCTAATGTTTCCATTGACGTATCTCATCCTACATCTCTTTCTACTCTTGTTGTTGCTGATGTGGGAACTATTACTATTGTTGTTGCTACCACTGACTCATATCCTCCAACTCCCTATGCATTGCCTATAGAATCTCACACTGAGCTTGCAGCTTCTCCTCATACTATGCAGCAAATGATGATTAATTTTTGTGATCTCCTCTCAAGCTGGACATCAAAATCACAGTGGTGTAAAAAATCTCAGGGGTCAATCGAGAGTTGATACCAACAACTCGGCCTTTCTCAAATGCATACTGGGTTGCCTGCATCCATACTGCCTTATCAAATCAAAGGGAATTGGTCTGACCATCGGTCTCGGCCTAAATCTCACTATGTTCCTGATACGTCACGATCTCAAATGAGTCATTTAATTTCAATTAAAAATTATAAAAGTTAAAATAATATTTGTAGTTAAATTTAAAACTCAAAAATAAAGTATACTGAATATAATCTAATGTTGTAGATCGCCTCTAATCTCCCTAGTGGCTGGCTCATTATACATCCACCTATAAATGTTGTACACTTTAATATTTGGATGTGCGGCTAGCTATATGTATATAAAATAAACCGTTTATATTTAAATTTATATAAAATATTTTTAAAAAATTACTTACTATATGCTCCCCATGCGTACTGAATGTACGACTACCAGTTCGATGTGTCACCTTTTGACTCCCTTGATTTTGATGATCTAATTATGATATAATACAAAACCTCATACACAACTAGTCTATTAAACATCCATACCATACCTAAGGTAAAATATACTCAAGTCGGTGGACATGACATGTATCATCAGACTATTTCGTTCCTGCTTTCTTCATTACTTTCCATTTCAAATTGGGAAACCCTGAGTGCAACACGGATGCATAACTCCCTTCCATGCCTTCCAGATAGTCTCACATATGATCTCATCAATGGGATACCATATACCCTTCAAATAATTCATAATATCATGTTATTAATTAAATTAAATTCAAAATAAATATTATTTATTTACATACCAGTCAATACTCTAACATGTAGTGATGAACATGAATGGGAATCTAATCCCATGAAACACATGCCTTAGAAAAATAATTGTGCAATATAGCACTCCCCTATCCTAAAACTATATGCACAAATCTGTGAAAAAAAAGAAAAATTAATCAAATAATTTGAATATAAATAAATTAATGAAAATATATTAAAATACATAGGTAAACATACACCTGCGTACGTGTATCAACCCCAAGACATAGATGTCACTCAGGGATAGATTCAGGAATCATCAATCAGGCAAGACCACACTCCCTTAGAGTGATCCCTAGACCACTAGTAGTTTGAGGGTTATATGATCTGATATCCTTCTCATCCAAGGGTAGATCATTCTCCTACAATAAGTGATACAGATGGTCGTCCATCTCAAACATGAAATGACTATTTGTTAGAAAACATTTGAAAACAACTATTATATAAAGATATATATTGTATATGATTATAACCATATTTTAACTGTATCAATGTCCATCTTCATCCTCATATTTGTTGTTTTTTATGTCAATATCTTCATATTTCTCCTTAACATCATCAATTTTCATATTAGTTACAACTTCAGTATCTCATGTCATTTCAAATTTAGTCGTGACATCATTAACATAAACTCCACCACTGTCCATTAACTATAGGGTGGCAGCAATGATATTTGTGTCTCTTCATAAAATAGATGGATTTAGAGAATTATATTGAAAAAATTTAATTCATTGCACATTAGTTGAATAACATTAACTTTTAGTAAACTATTTTTTTTTTTGCGATTTAATTTTTATTATGCTCCACCAATCACCCAACTCTCTTATAGTAGCACAGTAATTTGTATAATAAATTTTATATACTTGATGAGATAATAAAAATGGTTCATTTACTACAAGATGAAATTTATATTATTATCAATGATTCCTTGGATCAGAAGAACACACAATCCTCTATCATTATCCAACTACTGACATTTAAAAATCATTATATAATATTTTCCCAGATAACACAATTCAATAATTTTATCCATCATGCCGTAAAAGTAAGCATCAGTTTCCCTATGATGATATCCACTAAATAAAAAACCACTATTCATTGTTTTTTTGTCCCTAAATGCACGTGTGTGAAATAAAAACCCATTCACCACATATGTATTACAATATTTATTCACTTTGGATGGTGGGTTACTCAATACATACAATCGATTATCAATTTTATCAGTATGTTCAGATACCTGAAATTTTGTAAAATAATTGTCACTATAACAAGTATTAAATTGATGTTTTGTGTGAAATCAAAAAAAATTTATGTTACCAGTTTTTGAAAATAGTAGGAATTTTTTTTGATGACGTTCGTCTATAGAAGCTGTTATAATTTGTGAAAAATATTTCTTGATAAGATTATAATATAACTTATAAATAAAATAAGTTTAATGTATTATTAAAAAAATTATTCAATAAGTTATAAGAGAACTCACCGTACATATGGGGTAATTTCTTTACATTTGAGCAGAATATATGTATGAGCTCTATGATGTTCATCATCTAAAATCCATCATTTATGAACTCCACCATAGCCAAGTTTAGGCTGATCAAAAATTGATTATTGATTCCTCATCTCTTTATCAACATTTACATTATTAAATCCCAAGAGATTGTGTTTTGAGGTCTATTCATATTGAAAGTCATGATTACAGAAAAATAAATTTCCTCTTTCAAATAATCTTCTACAATTGAGCCTTCAACTAATGCTTTATTATGTAATTTTTTCTTCAATTTCTATATACATATCTCAAATCGGTACATCCATTGAAATTTTACTGGGCCGCCAAATTTTGTTTCATGTGACAAATGTAATTTCAAATCTTCCATTGAGTCAAAAAATGCTGGTAGGAATTCTTTTTCCAGTTTACATTAAATTAAAAAGACATCTTATTGCAGTTTTCTTAATGAATCGTAGTCTATTTTCAACAAAAAATGTATCAAAAAAATAATACATATCTATTTACACATCCCAAGTCTTAGGATTTAACAATCCACTTAATTCAATCGTAATACATATTTCCATTAAAACAAGACATTCATGACTTTTTAATTTGGTAATATAACCATTTCTAACACATCTACCCAAATTAGAAGAATAACCATCTAGAAGTCTCAAATCTTCAAGCCACAGAAAAAATAATAAGTGTCTTTCTTTGGATAGTGTATAAGATGCTTTTGGCTTCATTAACTTTTGTGATCTAAAATTTTCAAATAGTTCAAGCATCGGTCAGTTCCAAATTGGGGAAAGATCTAATAATTGTTTTATATTATCATTGGTCTTACCTATAGTATAAAAAACTGTATGAAATAAATTATCATAACAGTTAATCTCAATATGCATCACATCCAATAGTTTATGGAACAAAAAATCAGACCAATGTGGAAAATATCAAAAAAATAATCTATTTTATCCAATTGTTCTTTTTTCCAAACCCATAAATTTTCTATCTATTTATTGTTGGTCCAAATATGATGAGAGGTAATGAAGAGAAAATTGATTTTAAATATGTACCTGGGATAATTTTTGGAGGCCCATCTTTTTCAAGTGATCCTTTTCAGAAATGATATTTGTTTTCATCTAAAAGGATGATCGGTTAGAAGGAATCTAAGATAATAGCCAAAAAAACAAGGTTCTTTTCCATTGACGAACATAAACACTTTGTTTTATCTCATATAGTACGAACAAGATTTTTTACCATGTGTACTCCATCCATATAACATTCCATATGCTGGGAAGTCACTAATTTCCAACATCAATGCAACTTTCAGTAAGAATTTTTGTTTTGTAGCCACATCTTTTATACTAACACCATTACTCCACCGTGAATTTAACTCATCAATTAATGGTTCCAAAGAAAAATCAATATTCCTTTTTGGTTGACCTAGAATTAATAAGGTCAAAAAGATTTATGGATCCTTTATCAACATCATTGGAGGTAAATTGTACAAAGTTATAAAGACAGACCAACATGAATACTGGCTACTATAAGAACCAAATGCATAGAAACCATTAGTATAAAGGCCCAATCAAATGTTTTGGTCTTATAAAGAATAACGTGGATGAACATGGTCAAAAATATTCCCAGAATCATCATCATAGGGATGATTTAATCTTTTACCCATTGAAATATTGGTTTTGTGCCATAACATCAAGGTTGCTGTGTAATGAGACACAAATAAATCCGATAATCTAGGTGTGAGTGGGAAATATCTCAATTGTTTTACAGGAATAACTCCAGACTTCCCTACATGAGCTTCTTTATACCTGGATTGTCCATATGTAGGACAACTATCCAATGAATCATTTCCACAATAATATAAGATGAAATCATTTGAACATGCATGAATCTTCTAATAAGTAAGACCCAGATTATGAACTAGCCTCTTGCTCTAATTGAAATTTGTAGGAAACATATTTCCTTCAGGTAGTATTGTTTTTACCAAGGATAATATCTTCTCAAAAAAATGTTTTACATTCTATTATCTGATTTAATAGCCATAAATTTATCATATGCTTCAAACATTTTTATCTTGAAACAAAGATATAAGGAATCCTTATCAGACCTTAATAACTCATATAAATTGGATCGTTCCAACATAAGAGTTAAATAAATATCATCCCGGGTTTTGGTTTGTTTAAAAGATAGACCTTCCACATCATGTACTAAATTTTTAAACTGTGCTTGATCCGAAACCAAATTATATTCTCTAGAATTTACTTCAACATGTTCATACCCAAAAAAATCTTTCAGTTGAAAACCAGAATGCAATAAATGACCTCCAACATTGTCAAATGTGTCATTCTTCCTAAAAGAACATTTTTTAAAGGACACTTAATTTTCCCTTCTAAAATAATATTTGGTTTCTGATGATGAAAATGATAAGAAATCTTACACACCCTCAATATATACATGATTTAAACTATAATCATTTGTATTCTTTATTCTAATTTATCTAAGAACCGTCATCTAATAATTAATGATGTTGACATCCCGGTTCTATATTTTTCTCAAAAATATGAAACAAATATTTATTCTGTATAATTTGATATAAGATAAACACTATAAATAAAGAGAAGACAATTATTAATTAAAGGTATTTGCTACTAATTATTGTTAATTATTGGCAGTAAAATTTCCAGTGGATTGGTGATAGCTCATTTTCTAGACGAATCATCCCCTTGCAACTTTCTAAGACTAAAATAATTTAGAAATGTCTGGTCTAATGTACAAATATCTATTTTTGTATAAATAGGTATGGAAATAAGGAAGGCCTTGATGTGCTTATATTCATGCTCAGGCATATGAAAATTAATATTCGTATTTAAAAGTATACATTTCATAGTGATTTTAGTTAGATAAGTTCCATGTATGTGAGTCATTAGGAAAAAGAGCCTCTTTTTTGATGGCTCACCCCCTTGAAACTTTCTCTAACTGAAATCACTATAAAAAATTTTCTTCAGTGTATATCTGGGTAGATTTTTCATTCTTATTTTAGTGGGAGAATGTTGTAAAGAGATGAGGTGTCGATCAAAAGGAATACCAACAATTCGCTGGAAATTATGCTATTTTATCACAATGTACTCGAATTAATTCCAATTTATTAATAATTAATTACAATTATTACTAATTAATCCCAATTATTATTAATTATTCCCAAATTATTATAAATTATTCCGAATTATTTCTAATAATTCTTAATTATTACTAATTATTCCTAATTAATACTAATGATTCCTAATTATTACTAATTATTCTTAATTATTACTAATTAATGTTAATTATTACTAATTAATCCTAACTATTACTAATTAATCTTCATTATTACTAATTTATCAAAATTATTACTAATTAATCCAAATTATTACTAATTAATTCCAATTATTTCTAATTAATCCCAACTATTACTAATTATTCACAAAATATTACTAAGTTTTTCTGAATTATTACTAATTCTTCCTAATTATTACTAATTATTCCAAATTATTTATAATTATTTCTAATTACTACTAATTATTCCAAATTACTACTATTTATTATAAATTACTGCTCTTTATTCATAATTAATCCTATTTACTCCTAATTAATCCTAATTAATCATAATTATTACTAATAAGTATTAATTATTATTAATTATTCATAATTATTCCTAATTAATCCTAATTAATCCTAATTAATCCTACTTATACCTGATTAATCTTAATTAATCCTAATTATTCCAAATTATTCATAATTATTCCAAATTATTACTATTTAATCCTGATTTTTACTAATTAATCCTAATTATTAATAATTATACTTAATTATTACTAATTATTACTAATTATTCCTAATTATTACAAATTAATCCTAATTATTAATAATTATTCCTAATTATTCCAAATCAATCCTAATTAATCTTAAATAATCCTAATTATTCCAAATTATTTCTAATTATTCATAATTATTACTAATTAGTTTTAATTATTACTAATTATTTCTATGTATTACTATTTATTCTTAATTTTTACTATTTATTCTTCACTATTAGTAATTATTCTTAACAATTCTTAATTATTAATAATTATTCCTAATTAATACAAATTATTTCTATTTATTCATAATTATTACTAATTATTCCTATTTATTATTTTTTATTACTACTTATTACTATTTATTATTAATTAATCCTAATTATTCCTAATTAATCTTATTTATTACTAATTATTTTTATTTATTACTAATTAGTCCCATTTATTACTAATTAAACCTAATTACTACTAATTAATCCCAATTAGTACAAATTATTCTGACTTATTACTAAATATTCCCAATTATTACTAAATATTCCCAATTATTACTAATCATTCCCAATTATTACAAATTATTCCCAATTATTACTAAATATTTCCAATTATTATTAATTAATACTAATTATTACTAATTAGTCTTAATTATTACTAATTATTCATAATTACTACTAATTAATCCAAATTATTACTAATTATTGCAAATTTTTACTAATTATTCTTAATTATTTCTTATTATTCCAAATTATTACTATTTATTCTTAATTATTACTATTCATTACCTTTTATTACTAATTATTACTATTTATTGCTAATTGTGAGTAATTATTCCTAATTATTACTAATTATTCCAATTTATTACTATATATTCCTATTTATTACAAATTAGTCATGTTGATTACTAATAAATCCTATTGATTATTAATTGATCCTATTTATTACTAATTAATCCTAATTATTACTAATTTATCCTAATTTATCCTAATTTATCCTAATTTATCCTAATTAATCCTAATTATTAATAATTATTCATAATTATTACTAATTAATCCTAATTATTTGTAATTAATCCTAATTATTTCTAATTAATCCTAATTATTAGTAATTGATCCTAATTATTACAATTTATTACAAATTTTTACAATTTGATGCTATTGATTATTAATTTTTACAATTTATTACTAATTATTACAATTTATTAATAATTTTTTATAATTTTTTCTAGTTATTTATAATTATTAGTAATTATTTATAATTATTACTAATTATTTCTAACTAACACATACATATAATGTCACGACCCACCTCCCGGGGCCATGAACCTTGTCATCTAACCCCATGGATCTCCTATAATACCTTGGTTGTCTTCTTAGCACACCATAGTCTATTACTCTCAAGGGTCTCTTATCAGACTAATGACTGTCCCCACAGGCCAACACATGTTCTTTCAGTGTGTTTTTTCCTCACTCGCACACACCCTGGGAAACATCCCAGAAGGTCACCCATCTTGATTACTACTCCCGGCCAAACATGCTTAACCGAGGAGTTCTAATCAGGTAGGCTCCCGAAAAAAAGGTGCACCTTGTTGACATGGGTAGTAACACTTAGCCTTTTAAGTCTCACTTTTTCAGGGGTGTTACATTATCCACCCCTTTAAAACACAACGCCCTCATTGTGGACCCCAAGCCTCAAACCCAGGTAGTGCCTAAGCACTTCCGACCGAGTATTGACTCTGATACCATTTGTCATGACCCATCCTCGGGGCCTCTGCCGTGACTACCACAAGCCCACCTTCGATAGGCCAGGGGAAGGCGACTAGCACCAAATGAGTAATACCGATAAAAGGGAAGGCATTTCCTTTAAACCTGGAACACACACAGTCTAAACACAAGCTGTAGAAGTAACAAGTACTAATATAGAAAAAAAGTGTGCTGAAAGTAAGTGTACTGGCCGAACATGCCCCGTCCACCCGTGTCGAGCCGCCAAGTCGCGCCCCATGTGCACTTACCCGAGCCGGCCTCCTGCGGCCCTCGCGACGCCTCCGGGCCGAACTTCCTTTACACCGACCCGCAACCGGTCCACACCCTCGCGACCGGTCCACGCCCTCGCTCTCCTGGCAACCCTTGCGGCCTGTTGGGCTTGGCCTAGTGGGCCTGGACGAACCCAACGGGTTAGGCCAGACCGAACCCAAACTGGGTCGGCCTAGACTAAGTCGAGCCGGGTCTATTCGACAGGGTCGGACTGGACCCGGGCCTACTACCTACCCTTTACTTTCTTTTGGCCATATCTTTGTCACCGGACATCCATTTGATGAACTATTAGCGGCGCTGGTATTCCTGGAGCATGACGGCCCCTTTCTGTATACCCCATTAGAGTTTTGGGTATAGTTGAGATACAGTCAGGTTGGATCGAGCACGAATTCAACTGGGCCCCTAAGACTAAAAGGCTAATAACTCACAGATCGGGTGTCTGATTGATGCGCTGTCAGTTGCGTTGAGACCCCTATGATGTGGCAGACCATTGGGATACTTTTTTGAGGTACTTCTTGGTAGTTAATGTAACGAAACTGGGCTTAAGTATCGGACCCTCCCGGATTCCAGCGTGCTTCGTGAGGGATCCCTGTGGCTGGCTGCTTTCTAACTACTGTTCCAGGATCCTACATGGGTTCGATAGCTCTGACTATTGTTCCAGGATCCTACGTGGATTCGAAAGCTTTGATACCATTTTTCACGACCCATCTCCCTGGGCCATGAACCTTTCCATCTAACCCCTTGGGTCTCCTGTAATTCCTTCATTTCCTTCCTAACACACCATAGGCTGTTAATCACTAGGGTCGATTATCAGACTAATGACTATCCCCACAATCCAACACATGTTATTTCAGTGTCTTTTGACCTCACTCACACACACCCTGGGAAACATTCAAGAAGGTCACCCATCCTGATTACTGATACAGGCCAAGCATTCTTAACTGAGGAGTTCTAATCAGGTAGGCTCCTGAAAAGAAAGGCGCACCTTGTTGACATGGGTAGAAAAATTTTTCCTTTTAAGTATCACTTTTTCAGGGGTGTTACATTATCCACCACTTTAAATCACAACACCCTCGTTGTATACCTCAATCCTCAAACCCAGAAAGTGCCTAAGCACTTCCGACTGGGAATTTCCTTCTGATACCAATTTGTCAAGACCCTTCCTCGGGGCCCGTTCCGTGACTACCCCAAGCCCGAATTCCATAGGCTAGGGGCTGGCGACTAGCACCAAAGGCGTAATCCCAATAGAAGGGAAGTCATTTCCTTTAAACTTGTAACACACACAGTCTGAAGAAAAGTTGTAGAATCAATGAGTACTAATATAGAAAATAAAAGTGAAATGGAAGTAAGTGGTCGTGTATCCTGTGTGGGTCCGACATCTTAGCTGTTCCTATATCCTGTGTGGGTCTGACAACTTAGATGACAGTTTTTACTTCTATTCTTGTATCCTGTGTCGGTCTGACTGAATAGATGGTCTTGTATCCTGTGTTGGTCGGACAACTTAGCTGGTCCTGTATCCTATGTGGGTCTGACAGCTTAGATGAATCAGTGACTACATCTGATCATCTCTATCACTCTACAAAAGATATATACCTATGTGAGATGAGTCTTGACTTTCAATCGATATCATCGAGATGATTGAGTTTACTTCCTTTTTGGAATGGGTTGTGCATGGGCTCGAGAGTTGGAGTCGGACTGTGATTAATAACTTAGGTATATGTATAGGCATATACCTAAGTAGGGTATATTGATACTTCATGATTGTATCTTCCTTATGTGGTTTATCCTTTGTGGATTATGGGAGACCTTTGGGGGTCTCGGGGTCCCCTACTAAGTATTCTTATACTCACCCCTTCACGGGCTTCGTCCACACCTTTTTGTGTTCTGTGCAGATGACGAACAACAATGATCGAGGCTGAGGGTGACAGATGGGAGGCTTCTCGGAGCTGGACTAGACAGGATGTACCGTAGGGACGATTTATTCAAGTTCTGTACCTACCCTTTAGGTAGGATTCCCTGGTGGACGATCCAAGAGCTATTTTTCCTTTTTTACTTGTACTTGTTGTTGAGTTGGGTTTGTATACTGGCCCACTTACTTTCATCACACTTTTCATTTCTATATTATTACACATTGCTTCTATAGCTTGTGTTTAGACTATGTGTGTTATAGTTTTAAAGGAAATTCTTTCCCTTTTATAAGGATTACGCCTTTTGTGCTAGTCACCAGCCCCTGGCGTATGGAAGGCGGGCTTGGAATAGTCATGGCACGGGCCCCAAGGATGGGTCGTGACATATAATTATACATAAAATTAAATACTGAAAAAACAAATTTATAATTCTAATTTAATTTAATTGCAACTAATAAACACAAATTACAGATTATTCAAAATAAAATAAATTAACTAAACAATAAAAAAAGATGATAAATACCTTGAAACTGAAGCTTTTGGGGTATAAAAGTTGCAAATTGTGCTCTGATTTAAATTTATAAACTATGAAATATTTTAGAAGAAGTATTTTTAGAAGTAAGAGGGTGAGAAGTTGAGAAAGGAGTAGAATGAGAGGAAAAACATATGTGGACATATATAGGTCAGCTTATTTGTGACATGTCACATTAAAAATATCCACTAACTGCATTAATTATAGTCCGTCGATAAAAATCTATTTGTGACTAGGACTATCTCAAATTGGTACATGCCGACATACTATTTGCGATGGAACAAGTACCCTGTCACAAATACTAAAAACTATTGTCTGGAATTTGTGACTGGAATTGAGAACCCGTTGCAAATTCCCTTCCTGCATTTTAGTACACATTTCGCATCAAACCTTTTATGATGGGTCATTATTCCCCCATTGCAAATAACCCCTTCCGATGGGTTATTTGCGATGGACCCCTATCCTGTTGAAAATAAGTCATCCCAAATGGCCATTTTTCTATAGTGACTCAATTATTTGAAGATTGTTTTTCCAGTTTTTGAGGATATTTTCAAATAAATTTGTTCCCATAATACTTGAGAAATATTTATATTTTATATAAATGAATTCAAAGTGAATGTCTGTTTTCCACAAAAAAAATATATAGTTATAATTTCAAGTAATATTTAATTTATTATGACATCCTTTGATGTTATTTAAGATTTAATGAGGATATAATTGAATGTTACCATCCATATTCAACTTTTTGGAATGAAAATGATGAAGTATATTTGAAAACAATTCCATGAAACTTATTTCTTTCCCACTGGTTAATTATGTTAGGATAAAACCTTTATGAAACTCATTTCTTTTCCACATGTTATTATATCATAAAATGAAGAAATATTTATGAAAATCATTTCCTTTCCCAGAGTTTTTCTATGATGGTTTTTTTATCTTTTGGAAGGATTTTTATGATTTTTATTCTGGGATGGGTTAACTCATAATTATATATCCCTCTAATGAATTGGGTAAAGATGAATATATCATGAGATACTAAGGGAAAGAATGGAGAGTGATTCTGATTCTGTAAGATACTCTGTCCACTAAAATGGTCTTGGGAGTGAACATTGACTGAGGATATATAGTAATGGTTAGTGAACTCAATCCACTATGATAGTCCAAGTAGTGATCCTTGAATAATGAAATTATTTTATATGATTATCTATCACGACCCACCTTCACCAAAAAGGAGATAAGGGACAGCAAATTGCCACACCCTCCCTTTTTTAAGTTGAAGGAGTGATAATGACCCCCGAGACCTTCCTTCAATAAGTCCCGGAGTGGAGACCAGCACCAAGGGTATAGAATCACACACAAGATGGAAGGTATTACCATTTTTATTTTTTTAGGATCGGGAGATAAGATAGAAATCCCAACAACACAAAAGCTGAAAGTAAAAGGTAAATCTGAAAGTAAACTGTTCCCACATGCATGTTCAAAAGTAAAAGATACAATCCACAAGAACTCCAAAGATAATGTACCAAGAAAAAGGAAAACGACAACAACAACTGCCCCAAGGTCTAATCTAGTACGGTCCCGCTCGATCCATGAAGTCCTCCTAGAAACCTCAAAGTAGATTATATACGTAGGGTGAGCATATAAGTATACTAAATAGGGAAAACAAAAGGCCCTTGTGCACAAGTGGAGAGGCATTCTAATGCCATGTGAGAAAAAGAGATAACCAAAACATCTAACAAGGCAAACTATCCACCCAATCCTAAAAAAGGATCACTCCCCAAATAATGCAAGTCAAGTAATGTATAGTAAAAGCGCATCGAAGTTTGGGTACCCTATTCCACTTTCCCACTAATTATTGAAGACATTATATGCAATTTACCAATCCCGCATTTCTTACCATAGTCCAACTGCCACACCCGCCTGCACACACCTGGGACACAATCACACATCCTTCCAGCTAACACCTGGACCACAACAACTACCGCCACGCCTTAAGACACATGGGCCACATCCCAAAGATTATTGGGAACAACGTGCCCACACACACCTAGGCCAAACACCACAACTACCCTTCCCGAAGAAACATGGGCTATAATGGACCTCAGGCCATCACAGCCTGCCTGAAGAGACTTGGGATATTCAGGAAAGGGAGAACAAAAGAAGCTAATAACCAGCCACTCATAGGAGTGTTGGAAAAAACACCCTCCCACATGAAATGGGGGTGTTCGGCACTAAGTGTTCAACTTGGGTGGGGCACGAATAAGAAACATAAGAACTACAATTATAAGTATAGGTAACATGCACTCATCCCCCCTAGGGTATCCAAATCCAACCTAATGACAAACACCCTTTTTACTATTCATTCATAAAAGAACAGCACATCACTCATGACCAAGTCACAATTCATTCCCCAAACCAATTCCCCATTTTAACCATTATCATTTTCATGTTCAAGTGATTCCATTAGGTGAATTATACACTATTGGGCAACTAACAGGCATAACCACAAGCTAGAAAAAGAGAAATAGCCAAACGACAATTTAAGAATTCACACCTGGTTCCCTTGTAAAGTCACAAGAAAAACGGGATAACTGATATCCCTAAAAGTACTAGAACTAAACCAAGTCTCGAGATACAGTCCACACTTAAAACAAACGAAAGGGACTACTGAGATCCCTGGAAATAATGGAACCAAAGAAAACCCCGAGTTAAAGCCCACACAACTACAAATTCACAACCGAGAAATGTGCCACAACAAAGGATCCCATCCCCATTCACATCTTCCCATAATAACCAAGCATAACAACACACCAACTACCAAAATAGAGTGGGAACTCTCCTAGGTTCAAACACATCATTCATCAGGTTCTTCTTTCTGTTTGTTAATCGAGTGATCACAAAAGGATTCTTGTTTTACTAAACATCCATTTGAACCAAACTGGGTTTAGGTGACTAACCAATTTCCATGTTATAGTTATTTAGTCATCACAAAATGCATGGTTTCATTAGGATGCACGGAAAGACCACAATGGCCATGATTTTCAGTGAGCACAAGACCATACAGTTCACAACACATACCAACGTAAAAGAGTATAGTAGAACATCGATCACACCCCCTTCATTAATTAAAGGTCTGTTCATTATCTTCAATAAGTTTGGTTTCATCAATACCCATAGTAACAATATCATACCCACCCCTCATGATGCACGGTAAAGAGAGATGAAGGAAAAAACCCTATTTGTATGATCAAAGATTGATGTTATTATCCACATGCCACGAAGGGGGGATGTGCGACTTACAGGGGAGGAACCTCGGGGACTCCAAGGGCGAGCAGAAAAGCTTTGGAAAAGGCGCACAACTTGCCTCGGGAAGGGATACTCCAAACGCACTGGGAAGAAAAGAAGGCCGGCCAAAAGGAAGAATAAGAAGAAATTCATGTGTGATATATAGATAAAATCCCGTTGTTACGGGATATGTGGATATGAATGGCTTTAAAATCGGATCGCGGTTCCCCATGCAGTTGGGTGGTTACACACGATGGGATTAATTGTTATTTAATGATCCCCATCAGAAAAGGTGGTAACAACTATGATTTTAAAGGATTTTATATAAACAGAGGGGCACGATATGCAGACACACAGCTGGGTTCATTGGGTCTCTCCCCGCGCTTAGGAATATAAGCATTGATTAAGGGCTTAAAAATGTCCTTGAACCACTCCCAAAAAGGTTAAAAAGGGCCTAAAAGTGGTGTTACGAGAGAAACTGCAGAAGAAAAACCCGACAGGGCCATGTGGCACCATTCATGCCACACACACCGATCGGTGAGGCACCAATCAGTGACACACCGATCGTGTCCCACCAGTTGGTGGGGCACCGATCTCCTCACACTGATCGTGTGGACACCGATCAGTCGCATGCCGATCGGTTTCAAACCGATCATTTGCACGTCGATCAGTCACACGCCAATCAGTCGCATGCTGATTGGTCACACAGGTCGCACACCGATCGGTTACACCCACCGAGACGCCAACCTTAGGATCCAGATTTTGGAAACGGGGTGGACCATGAGGTCTTGGGCCATCACATTATGTGTATACCAAAAAATTATATCTTATACCAATGGTTTTCTATAATGTTTTGTGTTATTTGATTACTTTATGATTCATATCTTATAAGAAACTAATACTTATTTCATGAATCAATATTATGATCTATGATGTGTTGGGTATAGTTTTCAAATCATAATACCATTTTCTCATACCCTTATTCTCATGTCATGTTTATGTTATCATTAATATCTCCCTTTTTACCCTTATTGAGAATCTAAGTTCATCCATTCATATGTTTCATGTCCTTTGTTATAAACAATGGTTTTTGGTATGTTATATCTAATAGGGGTTCTACTTTGGGTGATCTTAGTGGGAGATGATTTAGATCTCTTATGAAAAAGTTTTTTATATATTCAATTTTACAAATATTCTAATCCTATGTTATTATAGAATTTATTGTAATGTTATATATTGAATTTTCAATAATAATAAGATATAATACTTATGTATGAAAGGTATAGGTCTCTATAGTTTGTATTAGAATAGGGTTTAGTTAATATTTGAGGATTATGATTAGGGACATTGGGTTAAAACCCTGGTTGTAAGACTAAGTATTGGATAACATCCAAATGTTTTAGTAAGGATGATATTATGTTGTTATCCTAGACATACATCCCAATAGGATACTATAAGAAAATATGGTTTTAGCATAGATGCTTATATGGATAATAACCCTGAAAAGAGTTGGTTGTGTAAATATCAATTATCATTTTAGTGCATGATGGGTGTTCCCTTACTTCACAACTAGCTTGATCCACTTGGGGGATATTTTTGGGTTAATTTACATTTTCTTTATAAACTATTATGTGAAAATTGATTAGATGATGACCATGGATGAACATGATTAAAAATAAGGTGTCATTGAATGAAATGAATATGTCATTATATAGACAAACTATAAATAATTTTTCATGATTATATGGTTTCCCACTATGATTATTTTTTATAATACTATGATTTTTGGTTATAGTAAATGGTTGTAGATAGGATTAATCATGTTAATGTTGAATGTGACTGAACGCAGAATGATTATCTTAATGAGAATCTAAATGAAACGGGAGATGTAAGGTGAAATATTTTGATTAAACGTAATTAGTTATCCCATTATATGATTAACACTATAAACGTGGGTGAGTTTCCTGACATTCCTAACAAAAGAAAAATGGAGTTTCATAAATTCTGTATAGGGATGGAAATTCTGCTTCATACGTGTCATCTATGTACAAAAAAGAAATGAGGGAAATGTCTTCGAGAAATGAGAAGTTATTTTATATGTGGAAAAGGATATAGAGAAAGTAATTTATATACATAAATAGAGAGTTATATGAAGGAATCTGAAGTTCATCCTATGGTACTGTTATAGTTCAATGTATTTTATGTGGGGAATATTTTCATTTTTATTCAATTCCCTAATCTACGGGTTAACTCCTAGACAGTGGAAGGACTTATGCTATGTTAGTTGTTCAAGTGGAAGGATTGAGGTGTTTATGTATATATATTATAAATTTATGTTATGTAAGTGTTTTATCAATGATATTATTATTAAATGAATCATAAACTCTATGAGGATTGTTCTGCATAAGTTTTTCATTAAGGATTTTAAAGTATGCATTGAATGGTACCGATAGCCTAGAAAAGTGATTTAATGGTAAGGTAATATTTTATGGAAAACACATGATTGAGGGAAAGATAACACTAATGTGTGTTTAGTGTTGAGATAATAATGTTTAGTTACAAATTATTATATTTATATCAATAATTTAAATATGATAGTATTGGTTACCTTATAGCTGGTTACTAATTTGATAATAATGTTTTTTATGTTAACTTTGATAAATTTTACTGCATTTTTTATTTATAGATTATATTCAATAATATTTAATTTTATTTAAGGAATAAGGATAGATTTATTTTTTGTAACCATGTATTCATTTATTGATGTTTTTTATAGAATCTAGTTATTACCATTTTTTGGAAAATATATGATCATGGTATTTACATATTTGGTATGTGGAATTAAGAATTCATTTTTATTATTTATGGTATTAATGTTAAGTTTATTTTGGATATTTAGTAACCTTATATCTATATTTTTGAATTTGGGTCTATTCAAACATATTTTGGATGACTTTTATGTTTACCTACTTTTGGAATGGTTTAAGTTGAACTTTTTGTATTATTATTAAGAATTTGGATATTGAAGTATGATTTATTCAAATTGGATAACCTATGCTAATCTATTTTATTTTGAATATATAGATACCATTGGAATGAGTTTTCATCATTTTATTGATCTTATAATCTATTAATTGTAAATTTTATTTCTTCATGCATAAAAATATCATCATGAATTTTCATTTCTTTGAGAGGGTGATGATGTGGAAGTAGGCCAAAGTACACCAAAGGAAAAAAAATTCTTATGAAATGGGAATGACTCAAGTAAATGTATTTTAACATATTATCGATATTTATTGTAAAATAATCTCTCAAATTTATGAAAATTATATTAAAATAAAAATATTTTCCTTTTACCATTATTTCTCATGAATAGATGGTCTTTTCACCCATCATAGATTTATGGTGTTATGGTTATTTACTTCTTCATAACCATGATTAATATCACCATATATTAGTCCTCAGACCATATTACTCTCACACATGTTTATATTTCAACATCCAACCAATGTTACCCATATCTGGGAACTCTATTATTTTTTATTTCAACTAACTTATATGTTCCCCACTTTCCCTTTTTAAAGGATGTTTTATTATCCCTCTGAATGATGTGGGTTTTCAACAATGTTTTTTCAAAGTATTGAACCTTTTATTCCTAATATAAATATATTTTTTAAAATGTATTAAAGGGGAAGAATGTAATATCATAAAAATTTAGTTTAAAATAATGATAATCATGATATATTTCTTAATATGCCACACCAAGTTTCAATAAAATTCAGATTTATTATATAGATATTATTATTTAAATGTTACTATTATAACCAAGTCATAAAATTGCAGGATATGAATTTGAGTAACAAAATTATATGATATATGATTAATGGTCATACTAAATATAAATTAATTGACATATTCTTAGTAAATAAGAAATAATTTTTTTGTAAAGTCATTTTTTTCTTCAAAAAATGTAATTTATTCAAAAATTATTTTTATTGTTTTTTGTGTGTGGAAATTATAATTAATTTCAATCCAGTTCATATGTTTTATATAAAAAATAATATAATTTTTAAAATCATTATATCAAACTTCACATACTGTTAAATTTTGGGATTTTTATGAAATGATCGTTTATAGTGAATCTTATAAAAAATTTGGTTTTTTCTAATACTCACAATACTTTTTATTAAACCAAGTAATATAAAAGTACAAATATATTTTTTATTTATTATTATAGTGAAATATTATCCTTTTTATTTATTATTATATAATTTAATCCATTTTAATTATCAATATTCATGATTTGGATATAAGTTTATTTTAAGTCTTAAATTTTTTTCTAAAAACAATTTTTTATTGTGTTTTTTGAATTTTTATCAAAATTAAATTATTCCAACATTAAAAAAAGTATTCTAAAAAATGGATTTAATTTTTGGAATCAAACTGTAAAAATCACCTTATAGTGTATTTTTGAGAATTTTCTTAAAATATTGTTTTTTATGAATAATGAAAAAAACTATTTATTTATTGAAAACTTATTTTTCATTTAATGAATTTAAAATGTTCGATATTGATTTTAAAATGATTTAAAAGTAAAATTAGTTAATTTTTATTATTAATAATCCAATTTAGGTATTTGGAATCAATTTTATGATGAATTTTGATTTAAAAAGTTTTTATACTTAAGACAACAATTTTTTTGGAAAATTATTTTTCATCAAATTATACAAGTTTAACATTCAATTAAATTCTGAAAATTACTTGAATTGGGATTGATATAATATTATATTTATTTAAATAATCATAAAAAATGTTATGTAATTTTTTTATGTATTTTGTTTTTAACAATGAATAGTTAAAATAATAAAAATTTGTTACATCGATTAAGGTTAAAATGTATTTAACAGGGGTTAATCCAAATGATAAGGAATGTTTTACAATTAAATATAAATCCTATTTAATGGAAATATTTATAACTTTTAATATACCAACTTTTAATATTTCTCCATTCAGAATCATTTTTCATGGGTATGACATTTTTATATTTTAATCATTTAAGAAATTCCAAGTGTGTCCTCACCCCTGCTTATAAAAGGACACCATTCCTTTATCTTTTTTACACCACATTGAGCCATCTAGATCAACCAAAACATGGATCATTATCTTTTTAATTTCCTTATATAAAAATTAGAGTTTTGTTTATTCTTAAAAGACCATTACATGGGTCCTTGAGCTTGTATTTCATGGAGGTCTTCCAAGGAAGAGGTAATCGACTTACCCAACATCTTTAAACTTATTTATTTTTCTACCTACTCAAAATATATAGTATTTATCATGAAGTAATAATTCATAAAAATTAATATAAATAATGTTTATTATGATTATTTGACCACAAATATCCAACCATTTTTTCATCAAATGTGAAGTTATAGTAGCACATGTGTGCACGTGTGGACTATAGCTTCCACAATGTGATATAATTCATTTTTCATCACCAACATTAATGGATGGTTATTATGATGGTTTTAATATTTATATGTTATATTTATGATATAATTATTACTCTTGAATTATAATATCCAATCTACCTTCTTACCTTCAAATCCATTGGAAAACAATAACATCACCCGTATGTACATGTAGACTACCGCCTCCATAACCTGATGTGATTCATTTTTCCTATACGATTTACATGGATTGTAATAAGGGTAGATTTAATGAATATATATAATATATATAATATAATAATTATTCTTTAATTATGACTTATTATTTATCTTTTTTCCATCGATAAATAAGTGAAAACCATGTTCATGCATAAGTACAACATATCACCTCAATGGATATGGAAATTCATTTTTATATCTATTACTTTTATAGATGACTATAAAAATATTTATAATGAATATATATTATTTTTATATAATTCTTAACATTATGGATATTATGTTTCCATTATCAAAGTACAAGGATCACAACTACCAAACCAAAATTATTTTTTCAAAATAAAATAGTTAACACTAAAAAACAATCATTTTATTATGGAATTATTAATAAATGCACATTGAAATGTTATAAGCTAATCATATATGATATTATAAGTAGTTTAATTACTTTGTTTTATAAAATTATAATAAATTTAAATTTATTATATAATAGGTTACAGAGATTTTGATGAAATTAAAACATGAGGTAAGGTCTTATTAAATAACTTTTATTTCAATGAGCCATTTTACATATTCACCAATTCTTTACATAGTGTGTTTTATATAACTCCAGTGAATGTATTTAATGAATATTTTTCTATAAATTTTAGGATTAAAAATTACATACAAGGTTTACTCTTTTGCGAGGTTTTAATTCAAATATTACCAAAGCGATAAGGCCTCTTTGTCCAATTTTTTTTAATTGAGACATATTAGATGTTACACACCTATTTTTGTTTACGAGGTATATATAATAACCCATTAAAATGTTATAAATTTATTATCCTTATTTTCATGATATTTAAAGTTTATTTTAATTTATTATTTTATGGTGATTATGTCACATCCATGCCTTTATTTCTAGGTATTTTACTCTACTATTTCTGGACCTCATTCCCCCTTGGTTTCCCCCCTTGAACCCCCTAAAATTGGAAGATTTTGAACATGTTTTGAGTGGAAAAAACTGGGCGGACAGATTTTGGGCATAATTTTCCAAACTGTGCAGGAAAAATGTATATCATTCTATAACTCACTAAAATTGTTTTGAAATTACCAATTCATCCTTTCGGGATAAACCATAATGCACCCATTTTTTCCCCATTTTATGACTAGCATCCTTGGATATCCTACAATCTCTCTCAACCTCCTTTGGAACTCAATTTTGATGGGGGGTTTTGTGGAAAACATCATGGATTATAAAGTAAGTGATTTCCCTTCCTTGTTACATCTAATTCATTGGGGATTCGTCCACTTTTCTTAAAGCTCCAAATGTACTGATTCTAGGTCTTCATACTTCAGGTTTGTTTTTTAGTTTCTTCGTCCAATATTGTGGTTTTAGGTTTGTTTATACACTCTTGTGGTGCGACAGTGGTGAGATTGAAGTTTCACACAAGGATTTGAGGGTTTTGACACTTTTAGTTAGTGATACCTTGTTTAAAATTGTATAATGATTTATCTTGAAATATATATATTTTTATCATGTTCTACTTTCTTTTTGTTTGATGTTAAAACTATTTTTGGTATCATTAGTTAATTGGTTGATTTTTAAGTCGATTTTTTGTGTGAAAATGTGGTTTTTTCATGTGCACTATATGTTTTACCAATTGAGGTTGTTTTATAATTCATGGAATGGTTTTATTAAAATATTTTAGTGTTTGAAAATCTGGTGTAGTGTAGTATTGGTATGAATTTGGATTTAAAATATGGGTTTTAAATGGATTTTATGTGCAATTTTTTGTTATACTTTGTGAAATTTCTTTATGGAAATTATAAGTGCTTTATTGAGTTATAATAATGGTGAAAAAGAATAGTTTGATAAAGGTTTGAGTGTGTATTACTAGAAATGGTGTTTTCATGTGTAAATGTAATTTCATATCATGTGGAACTTGTTTGAGTTAAAAGAGGTAAACTTGGGTATCCTGGTGGGAGGACATATACTATTATACTAGTGATCTGGAGTGGTTCTTTTCCCTATCTCACTTAGCAAGTGTGAAATTGACCACACTAAATAAATTATAATGACCATGATTAGATACCACTATGTTATTCATATGATCACTTCTTATCATTTACGTTAGAGAACGAATATTTTTTATTGTTACTTTTACAATGATATATGAGGTACCTGGAGCCCACAACTTGCTAGTGTCTAGGGGTCTTCCAATCACTAGTGCCCATTGAAAATTTGGTATTTACCATTGTATTATTATATGTTTGTATATAAAGTTCAGTTTCATACATGTTTTATTTAAATTTATTCATTCTTAAAGGTTGCCCCTTTGAAAACTATTTTCCTTTAAAATTTGTACTTAAGAAATTGTTGCATCCATTTCTTGTTTATAAAAACATTAAATATTTTTATAAAAAAATGATAATCACATAGAATATTTGGGTGGTATCCTATTGGTATTAAGCTCAAACCCTAATTACTCGTTTGTCTCTAAGTATACTTGATTATGTTAGGAAAGGGTAAGGGTAAGGGCTTTGGAGATAGTGGTTTGGGTTGTTAGTTTTCTTCCATGGTGAGATGTTATAGATACGACTCGTGGGTGATGACCCCTTATCATGTGGTGGTCCTTGGGATATTTAGGATAATAATTTTTTAGTTTTTCACCTCTTATGTCATGTTTAAAACCCTACACTTAGTTTTGAATTTTATTTAATGATTTTTTTTGGTAATTTCTAGATTCAGTTTTTTTTATTTTATTTGTTTGTTTAATGCTTCAAAACTCAGGTAAATCATTCCCAAACACTAATTTAAGATACCCAAGACCTTGTGAAAACCTCTAGGTATAGGGATCTCACTTTGGGACTTATCATGGACCGGGTCGGGTGCTGGTTTTGATAGAGACCAGATCTGGTTCGTGAGAAAATGCAATCAAAGGAGGTTAATATTTTTGGGTCACATCATTATTTTGGGATGATTTTGGTTAGATGGGATATAGGAATATCAAGGATCAGATTTTTGGTTATGAGTAGTGTACATAACAAATACCTCTCGTGAAAATCCTTGAGTTACCATGGTATGTTGGGATTGTTTATTTGACTTCTCTTTTAGGTGGGACGTATGGGCTGAAGACTGCACATAGCCCTTGTGTGGGAATGATGTGGTCATTTATTTCATTGTTGTGATGTGTTTGACTTATTTACATATTATTTACTTCCAAAAAAAATCTGAATTTTAGTACTTCTTATTTATTTTGTGATTGTTGCCTTATGTAGAAACATACCACCCCAAAAATCTCCCTTACACCCACAAGAGGACTCTCGAGATATTTCTCCCTCACCGATCGATCAAAGGTTGGTAGAAGTTGTGGCTAGGGAATTCCAATCCCTAATATAGAGAGTATCTCTAGCTCTTTCTCCAACTGGAGAAGAAAAGTCTTTTGTTGGGATGAGAAAAGACTAGGAGTTCCTAAAGAACAAGCCTCCTACTTTTTGTGGTAGTAAAGAACCCCAGAAAGAAGAGGAGTGCCTCAATAAGATTGAGAGTGTGTTCAAGTTTTTTGACACACCTAATGAGTTCAGGGTAAGGAGTGCCTATTTTCTATTAGAGGGTCACAGCCATAGGTGGTGGGAATCAGTTGTTCAAACAAGGAAGAATGAACATATGATATGGAAGGAATTAAAGGATACTATCAATGAATAATACTACCCTGAAGAATTGGAATATTCTATATCTAGGGAGTTTATGGAGATGGTTTATGGTAATATTTCTGTGATGGAATATTCTAAGCGATTTTCTTAGTTGGTCCAGTATGCTCTGAAAATGGTCTCCAATGAGAAGATGAAAACTCAAAAGTTTGAGAGGGGTTTTCGGTCATAGATATATTCTCAGAACATCTTGTTTAAGATAAAGACTTATGTTTAAGTGTTTAACCAAGCTTGTATGGTAGATATTCACCACAAGGTGGGATGCGGTTTTTGTAGAATAGTATCAGTGATAGAAAGTGGTACATCATCTAAAAAGAAGATGAAGTAGGAGGACCAGGGTAAGAAAGGAGGTGGTTGTTCAGTCCACTCTTCCAAGAATCTTTCATCTAGGGATTATGATGCGAGGTCTATCATGTCCCACTATTGTGGAAGGTCAAGGAACATCTGACCATCATGCACATCTCCTTCGAAACCCTATAATCAATGTAGAGTTATGGGACACTTGCTACAGTTTTGCAAGATGGATATTCCACTCAAGATTGAGGCAGGGTCTATGGCCTCCATGGGGATGATAGTTATGTCAGATCCATCTTGGATGGTGGTATCTAAATTCGGTGGTCATGGAGGAAGGGTCGGTTCATCTTTAGTTCAGATCCAATTTAGGGAAAAGCCCCAAACTAACGGTCATTATCAGGCATAGTGTAAGAATCTTCATGTTGTAGAACAGACACAAATGGGATCATATGCAGTGCCTTCTACTATCCAAGGTACAATTTTTATTGCATCTTTTTTAGTTAATGATATTTTTTATACTGGTAGTTTTTTTTTCATTTATATCTGCCCGTATTGTGAGCACGCTGAATTTTCCAACTGACTTTTTATCTGTTTCAATGGATTTGGTGACATCATTGAGTAAAAAAAGGGAGTAAGGTCTCAGGTGCCCATCGTGTGCACTTACTGTGTCTGGTTTGAGATGGAGTGGGACCTCCTGGTCCTCAATATTGACCATTTTGATGTAATCCTTGGCATGGATTGGCTAGTTCAATTTCAGGAACCCAACTATTGCTATAGAAGGTGGGTGAGTTTCACAGAACCTAATGGTAGTCATCAGGTTTTTCTTGGGGAATGGGATCCTCGGTCAGGTCATGAAGGACCTCCACTCCCATATTTAGAAAATATTATCATTTAGTTATCATCACTCGTGCTAAAGGATAGTCTTCATGCTTCTGATGGTGGATTACCTCATGTAGTGAATGAGTTCCTAGAGGTATTTCCAGATTACTTTTTAGGCTTACCCCCAGAGCGTGATGTGGAGTTCTCAATTGATTTGGCACTACAAAAATAGCAGATATCTCTTCCCTTTTATCATATGCCCCCCACTAAGCTGAGGTAATTAAAGATATATCTAGAAGATTTGGAATCCAAAGGGTTAATTTTCCTAAGTGTCTCTACTTAGGCCACTCCTTTCCTTTTTCAAAGATGGCTGATGGATCCCTTTAGGTTTTAATTAAATACTGGAAGAAAAAAATCTATCAATCAAGAACAAATATCATTTTCCCTGAATATATGAATTTTTTTATTTTTTGATGGTGAAAAAGTGGTTTTCTAAAATAAAAATTTGTTAAGGTTACCACCAAGTCCGGTGAGAGAGGTAAATATCCTGAAGACAACCTTCTAAAGTATGTACAACCACTTTTATTACATGGTTATTAATTTTTGGTTGAACAACATTCCTAATGTTTTTATGGCACTCATGAATAAGGTGTTCCACTGGTATCTCGACTCCTTTTTTGTGTTATTCATGGGTGACATCCTGGTTTACTCTAGATCCAAGGAGGAGTATGAGTATCACTTCAGGTTCTGTTAGGAACCTTGAGGGATCATCATATTTTTGAAAAGTTGTCGAAGTGCACTTTATGGATCAAGTAAGTGATTTTTTTAGGTCATGTGATCTCAAAACAGGGCGTTTCGGTGGACCCAGTGATGATCAGTGCTATGATGTCATCAGTGCAGCGGAAGAATGTGTTTGATTTCAAGAGTTTCCTAGGCCTGGAAGGTTATTATAGGCTATTTTTTCAGGATTTCTCTTAGCTTTCCTAACCCATAACCGCACTCACCAAAAAAGGGGTGATGTTTTTATGGGTCCCAGAATGTCAGGCATCCTTTGAGGAGCTGAAGCAGCGGATGATTACTACCCCCGCGTTGATCTTTCCAAAATATATAAAGGGATATATGGTGTATTGTGATGCTTTAGGTATGGGTCTTGGGTGTGTTCTTTTGTTGCATGATCACAGGGTGGTGTATTTCTCTCACCAACTCCAACCACATGAAAAGAATTATTTGACCCATGACATGGAGTTGGAAGCGGTGATGCATGCCTTTAAGACATGGTGTCACTACCTTTTGAGGGAGAAGTTTGTGGTCTACCCTGATCACAAGATCCTATCCTACATCCTCTCACAAAAGGATCTTAATCTGAGGCAACGTTGTTGGATCAAGTACCTGCAAAGGTTCAAAAATGATATATTTTATACCCCATGAAAGGGAAATGTGGTGGCTTATTCCTTGAGAAGAAGAGTACTGTTATAGGCTTTGAGAATTTCTAGTGATGAGTGGACTCTAATGGGGCTATTTCCTTAGATTCATGTGGAGACTAAGGAGAATAGTGTAGGTGAATTATTGGTAAGATTTGAGTTGATCCCTACCATTTTAGGGATGATTTACAAATATAATCCCAGTGATGAGCCGTGTTAGTGGTCGATACAATCTCTTTATGGTGGGGATACATCTCTTGATTGGTCCTTATCTCCAGAGAGAATCTTCTTCTTCAAGGGTCGTGCAGTGGTGACTTCCTCTATGCGAATGGTGGTGATGAATGATATCCAACAATCTCAGTTGAATTTTCATGCTATGGATTCCAAAATTTACTATGATATTCATCGATAGTTCTAGTGGCTCGGTATGATGTGATATATAGCTAAATTTGTGTCGAGATTCTACACATGTCGGTAGGTAAAAGATGTGTATCAAAGACCCTCTGATTTGGTCTAGCCATTACCCATCCTATTCTAGAAGTGGGATGAGTTTTCCATGTATTTCATTATTGGATTAAATCATACACCTTAGGGTAAGAATGACACATGGGCAACGATTGATCGTCTGACCAAATCATCCCACTTCATTCCGATCAGAGATACAGCTAATGTGGATGAGTTGGGACAATTGTATCTTCAAGAGGTGTTAAGGATTCATGGTGTGACATTAGAAGTTTTCTCCAATAAATTCCCCCCTTTTACTTCTTTATTTTGCTAAAGCCTTCATAAGTCTTTAGTGTCTCAAATTAAAATGAGAACGACATATCATCCTCAAATAGATGGTCAGATAGAGCGAGCGAATCAAATCTTGGAGGACATGCTCCGTGCATGTGTTTTGGAATTTAGAGGTTCGTGGGATAGTCATTTAGGATTGTTTATGTTCTCTTGTGATTATAGTTACCAATCCTCTATTCTAATGGATCCTTTTGAGGAACTCTAGGGCCACCCATGTCTGTCCCCTCTGTGTTGGCCTGAGATGGGTGATACCTCACCTTTGGGGTAAGCCTTGTGCAAGAGACTTATGAGAACGTCATGTTGATTATTCAATGGTTATTGATAGATAAATGTTTCCACATATCATATTCTAATTAGAGGAATCGAGACCTATATTTTTATTTGGTTGATCAGGTTTTCTTGCAGATGGACCCTCATCTGGGTCATTGTTGTTTAGGAAATCAGGGCAAGATAACGCTAATTTATGTCAGACCTTTTGAGATTTCTGAGCAGATTGGAAAGTTGTAACATTGGTTATCTTATCTTTCTCAGTTTACATCTATCTAAAATGTTTTCCTTGTCTCCAAACTAACTAAGTGAAACCTATATTCATCCCATGCACAAAATTGGGAGGGTTTTGATATAGATCCCAGTTTGTCTTTTTTTGAGTGGCCAGTGCGAATAGTTGATTACCAAGAGAAGGTACTTTAGGTAAAGTCTATTATAATGGGTTTGTTCCTTTGTAAGATAAGTAACTATGTACACAAAACTTGGGAGTGGAAGTTCTGAGTTGAGAAATAGTACCCATTCTTTTTTTCAAATCAATCTTTTGGTTGAATTTCTGGGGAAAATGTCTTTCAAGTTGGGGAGATTTTTCACATCAATGCCTTTATTTATAGGTATTTTACTCTTTTATTCTTGGCCCTCATTCCCCCTAGGTTTCCCCCATGTAACTCCCTAATATTGGAAGAGTTTGAACATGTTTTGAGTGGACAGAACTGGGCACAGGGTTTGTGTGCACAGTTTTCCAAACCGTGCAGCCCTATCCATCTCATTAAAATTGATTTAAAATTACCATTTTTTCATTATAGAATAAACCTTAATGGACCCATTTATTTTCCATTTCGTACCTAGAATCCATGTACAGCCTCCAAGCTCTCTTAAACACCCTTGGAAGTAAATTTTGATGGGGGATTAGGTGGAGAAACATCAAAGATTTTCAATTAAGTGATTTCTCTTCATTGTTTCTTCCAATTACTTGGGATTTCTTCCACTTTTCTTAAAGCTCCAAATGTCCATAAGCTAGGTATTTATATGTAGGGTTTATTTTGGATTTTCTTCATACCATGTTATTGTTTTAAGTTCATTTTCACTCCCTTTTGGTGTTTTGGTGGTTTGATTGAAGTTTCTCACAATGATTTTATAGTTTTGACACTTTTGGTAGGTGATTCCATGTGTAAGATTTTTTGAATGAGTTAGATTGATAGATTTATATTTTTATCATGTTCCTCTATCTTCATTCATGGTCTGAAAACTTTTTTTGGTATCATTTGTTAAGCGGTTGATTTAAAAGTGCTATTTTTTGTGAAAATGGGGGGTTTTCATGTGCATTCTATATTGGACCAATTGGGGTTGTTTTATACTTTAAGGAATGGTTTTATTAAAAAAATAGTTCTTAGAGTTATTTTATTTTTTAATATTTGTATGCATTTGGTTTTAAAATAGTGGTTTTAAATGTATTTTTTGTTAACAGTTTTTTATACATTGTGAAATTATTTTATTGAAATTATAAGTA
This sequence comes from Viscum album, assembly GCA_963277665.1. Taxonomy (NCBI): domain Eukaryota; kingdom Viridiplantae; phylum Streptophyta; class Magnoliopsida; order Santalales; family Viscaceae; genus Viscum; species Viscum album. Next base: position 774,660,307 of record OY728148.1, read on the forward strand.
CATTATCGAGTTATACTAATGGTGGAAAGCGTTTTTAGAAACTATTTTCAGTGTGTATGTCAAAAACTAGTCTTTTTATGTGTAAATGGAATTTTACAGCTTTTGGAACTTGTTTTATCATAGATGGGAATCATGTGTATCTAAGTGGGAGGACATGTACTAGTATACTAGTGATCTGGAGTGGTTTTGTCCCTGTTTTACTTAGCAAGTTTTTCGTTGACAACACAGACAAAACTATAATGATAATGACTGGGGACCCCTAGGTTATGTTTATGTTCCCTACTAGTGGCTCATACATAAGAACAAATATTTTTTTATGGATACTTTTACACCATGATACGATATACCTAGGGCCCACAACTTGATACTTCCTAGGGGTGTTTCATGTGACTAGTGGTCATTGACTATTTGGTATTTACAATTGGCATATAGAGTGTTTGGATTGAAAATTTAGTAGCTTGCATATTTTATTTAAATTTATTCATTATTTAATGTTACCCCTATGAAGACTATTTACCATTAAAATTTTCACCTTAGAAATTGTTGTTTTTATTTATTATTTATAAAAACTTGTAATATTTCTATATTATAATGATTATCACATGAATTATTTAGGTGGTATCCTATTGGGATTACGATTACACCCTACTTACACCTTTGGGTGTAATTAGACTTGATTATGTTGGACAGAGGTAAGGGAAAGGCCTTTGGAGATGTCGGTTCGAGTTGTATGTTTCCTTCCGTGGTGTGGTGTTGTAGAGACGGCTCGTGGGTGATAAATGCTTGTTGTTTGGTGGTCCGTGGACTGTTTTTATTACTAATTTTGTAGTTTTGGACCAATTTTTTCATATTTAAAACCCTATACTTAGTTCTGAATTTTCTTTACTAATTTTTTGGTTGGTAATTTTCAGATTCAATTTCTTTTATTATTTGAGCTTATAAAATCGGGTAAATCATTCCCAAACACTAATTCATGATACCCAAGAACTTCTACCATCCCATGGGGATATGTAAAAACCTTCAAGACCCATCATGGATGGTTCGGGTGCTAGTTTTGATGGTGACCATATAAGGTTCATGACATATTATGATTCAAATGTTACCAATGTGGTAAGATATTTATGTTGTAATCACATTTCTTGTTAGGATTTTTTATGATCTAGTTTATAATGATTAAGTTTGATGAAATATATGTCAATAATTTACTGAATATTATACACCTATAGTTTTTTAATGATATTACATTTTTTACTTTCATTTTTCTCTCTTTAAGAATTCAAGAAACCAAAATATTGTTTTTCAGGAAAACTGACATTATTTATCTCTTCGGTTGAAGATCCTATTTCTTAAAAATCCAGGTTTTATAAAAAAAAAATCAAGAAATTTATTATTATACGCCTTTAAATTTTTTAATTTTATTTTTACCCATGATTGAATTTTCAAAAAAAAAATGAATCTTCTTTCCTTTTTTCAAATGAAGTAATTTTTACTTTTTATCGATAATGTGGAAGATATATTTGTTTTAACATATGCTCCATGAATGAAATTTCCCACCATCATGAATTATAAATTGTTTGAATCTTAATTTACAAGTTTGAAAGTTCAATTTCAAATAAAATGGTTTCCTTGACATTTGGGAAATTTTCATATTTTAAATAAACGAATCCCATGTTCAAAGGTTATTTTTATCAATAAATGTTCTCGTGATCTTTTAATGAATTTTTTATCTATGATATAATATTTTGATGTCACATATTCCTTTAGGGGGATCTGATACAATTATACAATCTAATTTCATTTTTTTAAATTGATTATAATGATGATGATTTAAGGATGATTCCACAAAACGTTTTTCTCTACCATGAATTAATTAAGTGATAATGAAACCTTTATGATCCCCATTTCTTTTCTATGGGTTATGCTATGATGTAATGATGAAATATTTTAGAAACCCATTTCATTTATATGGGTTATGATTTTAGGAATATTTTAGATTAATATGTCAAAAATATATGTGATTGTTATTATGTGATTGGTGGGTCCATAATTCTACGGCCCTATAATATATTGGGTAAAGATGGATGTCTTATGGGATAATAAGGGATGGAATGGGGTGTGATCCCAATACAGTAAGGGAATATTTCCACTATGAGAGTATTGTGAGCGAACCATGACTAATAATATAATGAAATGGGGAGTGTACCAAATCCACTATGATAATCTTTTTAGTAATCCTTGACTATGTAATGTTTCTCTATGCTTATGTCTATTCCATTAGGTTATGTCTTATTCAAATGTTTTTCTCTCATATATCATGTTTATTGATTCCTTTATTATTCATGTCTTATGAATAATCATGATTTTGTTCAGGACTCAACATTATGATCTATGATACTTTGGGTATTTTTTTCAAAAATTAACAACAAGTTCTCATACACTTATACTCATGTTATGTTTAAGTGATCATTAATATCTCCCTTTCTTACCCTCACTGGGCTTCTGATCTCACCATTTCTTTTGTTTCCTTTACCATGTTATCAATAATTGTTTAAATTATGATATGTTTAAAAAGGGTGTTATATATGAAGAACCTAGAGAGGTAGGATGTATATAATTAATGAATAAGTTTTTTAGGTATTAAAGAATCCAAATACACTAAAATTGTATGATTTTAGAGTATATTATAGTATAATCTATTAAATATTTATTTAATAATATGTAATGTGTACGTATACAAATTTTGGGTCATTTTATTGGTTATATGAGACTACCACCTCACTTTGTAGACGATGTTGATTCTGGTCTTAGAGAATATTTATTATATACCTAGTGTTATAGATAACATTATATCTATGTCCAATTTAGACATAGATGGATTTTTATTCAATTATAATAATAACATAAACTAATTTTACAAATATATAATTTTTTATAGTATGTAACACCAAAAAAAGTCTTTATGCACAATAATATAAAAACTAAGTGTTGGAAACTGCTAATGAATCAAGTTCACTTGACTCATATCACACCCAGTTGTGGCTCTTCCAACTTGATCATGTAAACTTGAAGATCATGAGAAACCTCTATCAATATGGGTGTATATATTCCTTGAAACTAAAATAAGGTAGAAAATTTAATTCTTGTTTTTAAGTAAATATGAACAAGCTTATATTTTTTGGAATGTGTGAAAGGTCCATATTGATTATTAAATTGGTCCATATTGATGTATGGGGACCTTTTCTAGTTGAAGCTAGTGTTGGATACTCTTAAATCACTACTTTAACCAAAAACATTGGTATATATAGATATTTCTACTTAATGATCTATAATTCTAAATCCATTTTGCATTTTATGGGGTTCAATAATTAAGAGGAGAATGGAATTGGTAATAAGATAAAAATACCATGATCAAATTCTGGTGAACTTTATCTTGACCAAGAGTTCATAAACTATATGTGGAAATTTTTGGTTCTATATCAACTCATTCATCCATATACACCATAGTGAAAAGGTATTGATGATAGGAGTAACCAAACCTTATTCAAAATGGTGACATATATAATGAGTCATTAAACTATTATATTATCATTTCATGGATATGTAGTATATATTGTAGTCTATACACTAAAATTTCTACCATCTAGAGAATAAAATAGAATTATATTTGAGTTCTAGAGGGGAAATACACTCATTTTTTCCCATACACATGTATTGAGTTATGGGTTGTTTGTTAAGGTTATCTCTTGAAAAAAATAGTGCCTCATAACATAAAGTGTATCATTATAATATATCATAAGTAAACAAAAGGATATTACATATATAATCATTTAGATAACAAATTAACAGTGGTAGGATAGTTTATATATAATTGATAGGAAACACATCCTCAAAATATATAGTGGGACCGACATTGAATATGATGAAGTTGATGGTCAAGATACACAAGAGTGGGCATAAGAAAAAATTACACAAGACCCATAGTGGTGGATGTTCTAGAGACATAAGTACTACATAAGATAACCATATAAGCTATATAACTTGGGAGATGTGGATTTAAAGTCACCATTTATGGTGACATGTTATTAGTTGATAATGACGAGCCTATTCCCTATAAGGATGAATTAAAAATCATAGAAGTTTCAAGATCATAAGAATCCATGAATTTTAAAATGGATTACATGCATCAGAACTATATGTTGGTTTTAGTAAATCCTATAGTTTATGTGAAACCTATTGGGAGTAAATTATTGTTCAGAAATAAACTAGGCATTGTAGATAAAATTAGTGCCTATAAAGCATAACTAGTGGCTAAAGGGTTTAAGAAATTTCAAGTCATCTACAAAGATGAAATATTTTTAATAGAACCTATTATAAAATCTATTATAATTATAATAGTTATAGAATGTTACCATGATTGTGATATTTTAAAAGTGGATATTAAAACCACTTTACTTAATTGAAACCTTATGGGAGATGTCTATATGAAAAAACATGCGGGGTTTTTGAATCAATGATATTCCAATATGGTATGAAAGTTACATAGATCCATTTATGGGATGAAGATAACAATACTATCATAGAATATTTTCTTTTATGAATCCAAAATGAAATTTGGTTTCATATAGAATGATTATGATCCTTGTGCGTATACATGGTTTAGTGGGAGTGTAGTTGTTTTTTTGTCGAAAAATGTTTGTGAAATATTACTAATCAGAAAGAAGATTCATATCTTATAGTAAGTTAAGACATGATTGAATACATTTTTCCACATGAAGGAATCTGGGGATGTGTCCCATGTTCTTGGGATCAAGACCATTCATGATATAGCTAAGAGGCTTGTTAGACTATCTTGGGGTATATATGTTAAAAATATACTGAAGAGATTCAATCTAGAATAATCCAAGTGGGGGTGTTTTTTCAATTTCATGTTGTATATATCTGTCCATAAAATTTTTCCCTCAAACACATTAGGAGATATGGGAATGACTAGGGTTCCTTATGTTTCAGTGATAGGTTATGTCATGTATTTCATTATATATACCATTCTGGATTTTACAAATGTAACACCCTGGTACTTAAAATAATATATTTTTTTTAAGACCTAATATTTTAGATATATTACTCCACACAAAAAAACAGTCTAAAATTATCTATTATATATTAGATAAATATTATACAATAAATTAGAAATTCATAAAATATTTTATTTTGAACACTTAATGTTTTAAATGGGAATTTTTCAATAAATGAAGTTTTTCTTTATATATTGTGTTTTCATTTAAAAACTAATTTTAATAATAGTAATTTCCTAAAATAAAATTATTTTTTGAATTCGTAATTTCAAAATTTTATTATGGTGAATTTTTGAGATTTTTCTAAAATGATGTATTTTTTGATGAATAGTGAAAAAATACTGATTTTTTCTAATATAATCACTTTTATGACTTTAATATTTTGAAATGATTTTATATAAATATATATTTTTTATAAATTTAAATAATTTATTTAAAATTTATATTATTAATCTAAAAAACCCTTGTATAATATTTTGAAAACATAAGTTATATTTTACATTAAAACTTATTTTTATTCCCATATGTTAAAATTTTGTTTTTTTTCAGCTTATAAAAATATAATATAAAAAATATATTTAAAATATAATATAAGAATTTCCATATTATATAATAATTTTTATTTCATTATTAGTTATAAAATAATGATCACTAAGATTAAATTTAATGTCCATGATAATAGTGAAAGAGTTATTTTCAAAGAAATACTTTATTAATATTGTGAACTTTTTTTCATTATAAAATAAATTCATATATTTTATATAATAAAATTTATATGATATATAAATATATAAAAAATATTTTATCAATCATTTAATTATTAATTAATGTTTTATAATATTAATAAAACTTAATGGTAAAAGAAACATTTTTCTACAAAATAGATTTTTATATATTAATTGTTTTAATTTGAAAGTTAATTATAACTTATTTAGAAATTGAATTTTATTATATAGAGATTAAATTTATGTTTATAACATAACTTTTATATAATAATGGTTATGTTATATTTTTTATATAATATAAATTACTTGAAAGATAACTAATTACCACAGTATAAAAAAAGTTAAATTTAAAAGTCAATGAATAAACAAATTGAAACCTATTTAAAACATGTATGGAAAGGAGTGGAGGAGAATTTGTCAACATTATATCACCCCGAACTCTATTATTTCTCAATTTTGTGACCATTTACCCAATAATAGTGTCATTTCATTATTGAAATATAATGTGTGTTTACAAAAGTGATATTTTGTAATCTTATAAAAGGGGATAAATTCCACCCTCTCAATGTTAAAAATAATCTTAAACATTTCTGTAAACCCCTAACCAATTTTCATCTCCTATAAGCACCAAACATGACCTAAAGCTGGTGATCCAAACTTTTTTATTGGTTTTCGATGGGTCAATATTGCAAATGATGATGCTTAGATAATTTTTATGGATTCATTTAAAGGCATTGGATGTCAACATTGAGAAATTATCCATGTGAGTTTTATGGTTTTTGAAATATTAATTAATGTAATGGAAATAATTTAATAATAGTACACTATCTATGAAATATTTAATAAGAATATAAATGATAGTAATTCAAGAAGATCCTGCAATATTCAAATATTACAGGAGGAGTATTAATTTTAAAGGTTGTGCAAAAAAAGGCCTAACAAAATATATATTATTTTCCATGAGAAATTTGGAAAATTAAATTTGAGAAGGTTTACTTGATGAATAATTATTTTTAGAGATAATTAAATTATTTTTTGAGATTTTAATAATTTTTTAATAGAGATTAGTAAAAATATATGAGAAATCATGCATGATTTTTGGGATAGATCGATCAAATTCATTGTGCGAGGCTATCGCACCCACATGAATGATCCATCTCACTAAGCTAGAATTTCATTAGGAAGTGGAAAATAATTTCACCCATTGAGGGTAAGTATTGGTTCACGTATATCATATAGATGGTGGTTCGGATGGTTGTGTAATGGTGTGGCATGTCCTGGTGATGACTGTGTGGGTAATAGTGTTTCGGGTTCTTAACCCCAGTTCCATCTCAAAGAAATAAAGGAACATAGAGGTTTATATAGAAGTTATATACCACATGGATAATATATGTGGTATGAGTTATGAATATTACTTTTGTCCCATGTTAAAAATAGGCATAAATAATAGCTGATATCCAATATTTAATATATTTTCCATCTGATCAAGGCCATCATTTTCATATTCATCTAATAGTTTAGGGTTTAGTTGTATGTTGTAATTATACCATTTAAAAGTTATTAGTATCATGTTAATCCGTGATTATTGATCAAGAAATGATAAAATATGAGTCTTCTATTTAGTATATCGAGATGATATCACTTTCGTGTTATGATTTATGAACTAAGGTGTGCCTGAAATTCATGCACATGAAAACTTTAAAAAAAATTATAGATGCTAAAATAGAGACTCTATTCAGTAATAAATCTTGTTTTATGGAATAGGTAAGTTCTAAATAATATAATATATGTACAGTTTCACTTATATGTATATACATTGAATGAGAATGAAGAATTTTTCATCTAGGGAGCAACTTCTGATATTATGGTGCATACTACATTCATTCATCTGATATTAAAGATCAAGAATCATGAAACTTATTCATGATAATAATTCAATGTTATGATGCATTTATTTTTAATGAGTATAAAATATAGTTCTTCGATACTAAATTAGTATGATATATGATTTTCATTATTTATCCACATGAAGATTATGTTATATGGCACGTGAAATATAATACCAATAGAAAATTTTTGGTATTAAAATAAGGAAATATAATACCTTGGATTTTGTGGGTGTTCATATTTAAAATTATAAAAATAAATGTGTTATTCATGAAAAAATTATATGAAGGTTTTTGAAATAATATAATAATGAGTTTCTTGGAAAATAATTAAATGATATATTATCACATGCACAGTAATTGTTTTTTTTTGTGGATAAATATGTGCATGAAAGTGACAAATAATATATAGAAAATATTTAAAAATTTTATCCATTGTGAATTAATATTTTGAGAAAACATGATACATAATTTTTTCAAAAAGAGAGAGGGTTTGGAGATGGGATCCTTTGAAGAAGAAGTAACTTGTGTATGAGAATTAGGCCACTCAATATCTGAGAAGAGCTTCAAGGGAAACATATCTATTTCATATATTTTTTGAGGACCTTTAAAAATTTTTCCCAATTCAGTGGAATCCAACATTCTTGATGAGGATGATTATCTAAAGAATTATTTTTATCTATCCATTCTCAAAAAAATAAGTGAATAAATCTACTAGTGGGATCTAGAAGTGGGAGAATCAATTAAAATATGGAGAAGTATTAGGTAACAGTTGATTCTATGTTGATTTATTATTTAGTTGGGACCTTTTTTATCTCTAGTGGACTCTATAGTGGTATAAATGTGAAATTTGTGATGATGGTAATTGAATCTACATGGTTGTAGCCACCTGTATATAGAGAATAATCCATGTTGTGGGTATAACCAACATGGAAAGGAGTATGTCTTTCATTCGAACCCATTAAATAAGGTGTGATGATCTCTATAAAACATTTAATTTACAAAAAGTGATATTAAGAGACAATATTAATTGGATCGATAACCTTAACAAGTTCAATAAGTTAAATTAAATGAGAATTTGTAAAATGGGTGTTGCACTTATTCACTTATCTCTACGTGGTTTCTAACAAATTCTTGTGATATATAATTTATATTAGAGGAGTTGTACTCTAAATATCAAAGAATTTTTGAAGATAGAATCTAATAAAGACATCAATAAATGAATAACCCTTAATTAAATAAAGTTTTAAAAAGGTAAAAAAAAATAAGGAAGGAAAATAAGAAAAAATCACTCTCATTTTAATCAATGAGAAAATGAAGAAGAAGAATAATGAGTTAGTAAAGAAGAGAAAATTCTTAATGAAATCAATAAGAACAATATTATAGAATAAGAATAAGAAAATATTATCATTAATCTTAAGAATAAATTTGATGAAAAGGAAAAATACTTGTTTAAGACACAAGTTATATGTGTCACAATTCATAATGTGTACAATAAGGCTACATAAGACTTCAAAAAATCAATGCAGGATAATAGATAACATTCTTAAGATGGTGAGATAAATATTTCCAAAAAAACCTTTAAAATCTGATTCCCAAAACAGATTCTCTTTATCTGATAATGTTGGTCACAAATTTAAACTAGTATAATTTTGGATAAATAAAGATAGTAAGATAAACTCTTCTCTATAAAAGGAATATATGAGTTCAAGAATATTAGTTACATCTACAAAATATTTCTTACATTTATTAAGTACATCAACCACACAATACAAAAATATATTTTCAATCGATCTAGAATATCACAATTCAGACACCATTATATGTGTTGTGTAAGGTATGGCGATAAAACCTATTCTTGTTGGTATAGTATATTTTTTTCTAGTAGTATGAGAAGCCCTAATGGGAAGATATTGTGATAAATAGAAACATGAGTATCCCTTTAGTAGTAAAAAAAGAAATATTTTGACTATAAAACTCCAAATAATAAAATAAACCTATTAACTTAAACTTCAAGGTGACAAGTAGTACGTGTGAATGGTGCAATAAGTTATGGTATATAGCCAAAAAATTCTTTATATGTATTATTGGATAGTTTAAAAAGTATAAAAATAAAATAAAAGCACATGAGGCTTCATGTACTCAAATGACAACAACTGAATAATTCATTTCACGTAAAGGAAAGACTAAGATTGTAAGTAAAAAATTTAAGGAGAAAAGGAAACCCTTATCCTAAATTTTTATTTTAAAGAATAAATAACATTCAAACTTATTCCATATTATTTTATGTGTTTTTAGAAAATAAGTAGGGAATTGAAGGAGATGGTTGTGGTTGTCACCTCTGAACAACATGAATAGAATATCTTTTATGGAGTCTTATTACTAACATGTAATGAAAAATAGGAGTACATCCCTTGAGGGTGATAATACATGATAATGAAGTTTGAAAATCACACAATCAACCCAAACTCTTAATTTTATTAATCATATTTATTAAGGGTTACTACTCGATGAATGAAAAAATTTAAAAAATTGGGTTTTATTCTTAATGACAAATACTTTATGATGTCTTTCTTATCATGTTTGTAAGATCATGTTTTCCTTGTCTCAATAGACCCCCATATTTATTATTTATGACGTCTAATCATGGTGTCACATGTAAGTATTTTTTATGGCGATCTTAGAAAACCTTTTTCACATCACACTTGTTTTCTGCACTGATTTTTCCACATTGAATTAGTGTTGAATAACTAAAGGATCATTGATATGAACCTTGTGATATCATCCCTCTCTCTGAAGTGTACAAGAAACAATATTTTAATGGACGAGAACATATTTTCAAGAAATATGAGGTTAGATGACCACATTTATCCTTCAAATTTTATTGTCAATATAGGAGGTTAAATCTAGATCTCTAAATGTTGACTTTTATGATGTGAGGGGATATTTAAAATAAAATACGAATGGGTAGATTTTTAATCCCAATTTTAATGTTTATTGTCAATTGTTCAATATGTGATGTGATGATTCTTAGGGGATTGTTATGGATTCATATAATGAAATTGTATGTCCTTCATGAGCAATTATCCATCTAATCTTGATGTTTTTGGATCTATTTTTTAATGCCAATGATTTATGTTAATTATGAAATAATGTATACACCATATTTATGAAGAATATAAATGAGAGGAATTGTAAGATCCTCATCCCAGAAGCCACTAAACCGGTGCTCCGAGCCGGTCATCACTTGACCTCAGGCATGCTTCCCCATACGTGAGAGGTTGCCGACTAGCAACGATGGTCTAAGGAGTCACGTAGAGAGACTATACCTTCTTTACAAAATTAAGCCATAGAAGAACACAATATAAATAATGGAAAAAATATGAACGAAAACATTAATGATAATAACCAAGCATTTCCCAGACAGGGTACAAACCACAAATCAAATACAACCATGCCATGCCACACAAGTAGTGAAAAGTGGAAGAATCCCAAAATAAATCAAATTTCCAAAACTCAATTTGGGTCTTGACTCCAAGTCCAAGTCCTACTCTATGTACATCCCAAGCCCAACTCAACATATCACAGTAGGACCTCTGCCCTTTTCCTAACCTGCAAGCAATAGATCTGCTCGGGTACCCAACGATAGCTTGAGCGAGGTATGAGTACAAAACTCAGTAGGCTGCCACCAATGGTGTCTATAAAATATCATGTCTAATAAATAGTGCATGCATGTACTTAACAAATGGTAAGTAAACAAGGTATAGTTCTGGTGCCATTTTTTAACACGATTCATTTAATTCATGAATAGTAATTATCCCAATCCCATTTGTTATACCATCTTTATTACATAATCCACATATATCACAAGTTCCATGGGTTAGGCACAAATATCATCTACAAAAGGGTCCAAGGAAATAAATCACAGTGCATAGGGGAAATAAAACAAGTCCCTATCTTAATAGGGATACACATATCACATGAATTCATATCTTCACCTCAAAGCATCAGTCTGGGTGGAATACATCACGCTATAGAAACCTCATGATCCTCACCTTGAAGCATTAGTTCAGGTGGAATGCAACTGATAGGGAAATAAAGCATCAGTCTTATCCCTACCCCATGCATTACAGTGGAGTTTAGAGTCTCATTCCAACTCGACCCGTGGGTGTAGAACCTCAGTCAATACCCCACACTACCAAGCTATGTGCACATTCTATACATATATGTAACCATTAACCATTTTCACAACATCACAACCATTTACCAAGGAAAACATAAACCATAACAGTAACAAGAGGGTTAACACCATGCCTCAATCCATTAACACATTTACTACATTTCACATCATCAAGCTAGTTAACCAAAATTCATTTTATTATAATTATCTCACTTAGCATTCATTAATTATGACAATCTCACTAGTCTTTGTTCATCATGCCTAACTCACTAGGCTTGATTACTATGTTCATAATCTAATCTATTGTGATCTATAAATAGTTCCACTTAATAAAACATTCACCCAATTTCCAAATTCAATTCATATCCATTTATCCAAATTCCAATTTTCATGCCTTAACCCACTAGGGGTATTCAACCACCCCTTAGACTTGTCCCAATTCATCATAGACCATTCATTGACCCATTTAGCCCATTTATCATTTCACAATATTTTACCAACCTATGTATTCTAAACACAATTATCTTGTCACATAACACAATCATGTCATTACATTAAACTATTTAGGTTCACCTCCTAATTCTCATATATTAACCCATTCCACAATTCATCCCCAATTATCATTTCTTGTGATTGTCTCACTATGCATAATCATGTATAAAGCTAACCCTTATCTTTTCCCATTATCTCACTTAACCCCTTTTAATTAATCCCACAAACACCCACATAGGTCACTACTCAACCCATTTGTGTTACTTGGACTCCCATTCACATCATTCAAGCTTAATATCATATTCACCTTGGGTTCTATGTTTTCACACAATGGCCCTACATTTACCTAGCTAAACTTTATGTCCGAGAACATGGGCATATCCCATGGGTGGCTCTAACATCTCCATACATTCTGCGGGGATCATGAGGGTTCCATTTGGTTGTTTAGACACCCTAAGCATCACATCGCAATAATGGAATGACAGACTCTTCACAATAGGGTCATAATCAAAAAACTAAATGCACAAATCTCTATAAAACTCAATGGATAAAACTTGTAGACCACCTACCTCGAATCCAATTATTAATGCTCCCTTAATATTGGACTTCTATCTGGGTGGAAACATCCCTTAGAGACCTATCCTAGAACTCACATTGAAAAGTGTGTTTTAGAGCTTCATAAAGAGATGGAACAAACCACAAACCCTAATCCGCAAAAGAGAAGGAAAGAGAGGATTATACTTACTCGGAGCTTCAATCCACAATTGACGGTGCTCCAAACGACCAACAAATGATGGAGATTGATCCTTGAGACCTCTAGAGGTTCTTGGGGCGTCACTAGGGCTGGTGGATGTGGAATGAAGGAGAAACCCAAAGTTTGTCTTAAAATCATGGTGTGGAATTGTTTCAATTTTTTCCAATTTCTATGGGCCAGACAGTTTTCCCGCACGGTTTGGAAAACCCTGCGGGATCTACTATCCCCGACAGGCCATCCCACACAGCTTCCTGGGAATCCCACATGGTTTTCCCTAACTGTACGAAGCCCATGATCAAGATATTGTCTGAGTATGGATGGTCCTCATGGTCTACCTGCATGGTTACCCCTAACTGTGTGCAGACATTGCACCTTGCACTACTTGTCCAAATTTCTCTACTCTTTGTACCCCGAGCCCCCAGGGCACCCCCGAGCCCCCACCAGATCTTCAAAAACACTTATCTAGCCAAAATAATAGGCCAAACTGAAACATAAACAAAACATACCTTAAAACTATTTGGGTTCTTACAACCACCCCACCTTATAATGGCTCATCCTCAAGCCACTCTTCTGAACATCACTAACTTCAATAACCAGAGGTCATTCCACTGGGCCTGCCTATCCACCCACTTTACAAGTTTCTGGTTGCTCATCATAAGGCCAATGAACACTGTCCAAGGGAATATACTTACCCCACAACACTTCCTCACCACAACCACAACACAAAATTAAAACTCCTCATGGATTCATCATCTTCAACCGTTCTCCCCATGAGAAGTTTATAAGGAAAACTTAGGTGACAACACCTAACTCATAACACATGGAAACGTAACACACAATATCCCATTTTCATTGGGAAACCAATCGAAACCTCATTGGCACGGTCCTCTACACAACTCATGACCCAAATCACTTAGGGTTATTTTTTGTTCGCCCAACTCCAATGGTGACCCAACCCGGTATCACCCGGAGGAAAACACACGACCCTTCCAACCACATTTCCTAAAGATCCCACTCCACAACTATACATCTAAATGCAACTCAATAATCTAATCTAAATGACTAGTTAAACCATGCCAAATCTCTCTATCAGGGCCAAATCACCCAAATGGTGACCACTTGAGTCCTTCCACCCTGAAACTCTAATAACATCATCAACAAATCATTTATCTGGTATGGTTCTTTCCACCATTTCTAGTTACTTGGATCCTCCTTCATCAATGAACAACAACCAGAACTCAACCCAACCTTCCCATTTCTTAACATGTTCCAACATATGGTCCCAAGCATCCATATAAGCATTTCCCTGCCTTGGAATCCAGTTGCACCATCACAACCGTTGGGAAGAAATCCCTACACCATCCATTCAAGGACTAAGACCATCCTAAAATCAATCATATTTAAATTTGTTTTGAAAGGAACATTCCTCTAAAAAATGAACCCATAGGTGGGTAACACACACCTCACCCTTAATTTTTACCATCTCAGGTCAGACCACTTTCTACTGGGTTGCCCCAGAAAACCCACCTTCCATTGATGGTAAGCTACCACTTTTTCTCACCTTTCCAAGGTGCTCACCAACTTGAAGCATGTCATTAACTTCCAATGCACCCACTGAGGTCATTCACTGAATTACAATTGGATTCAAACATCACAGAATTACCTCCCTCTAGACCAGCATCAGCTACACCCTTGGCATGACTCCACATCATATGGCCAAGGTTCACCCAACTTGACGATGTCCTAAAACCACTCAAGGAAAATTGGCCTGAGTCTAACTCCAATATCCATTGGAGTTATAATACCCCAAATTATCTTTCCAAAACCTGATGTCAGAACTAACCACACCCTCCTATGACTCAACACAACCATCACAAGATTCACTTGGAACAACCCTGAGCATAACCCAACACTAGGCTCATTTTTCACCACATCAAGTCCCACACGCCTCTCCAAGGAACCTGACATTCACCTCATTGGTTCCTCATTTCTACCCTGGTGCCACTACGTCATCTTGATATTCTCCTTCCCACATACAAGGCTGATTTGTCACTCCCCACCTTAGGAGTGTCATTACCTTTTCTCACCATGATGGATTCCAACCACTGCATCTTAAAACTGATCACAAACTCATCCCCAAACATAGCGATGGACAACCATCCTTTTTTCCAAAATAAGAGAATGAACACCACCCAGTGCCTGTTCTTAGCTTCTGTGAACAGAACCCACGGAATTTGTCAACATTTTTTCTATCTCGAGGTCCTCACCCAATGCCATCGAGGGTGTAGATCTCATCATCAAACATCACACATATCGCTTCCTTGCGCGTAAACTCTATGATTTCCATCATGCAACTAAAAACCTCCATGTATCTTAGAGAGAGACAGTGTTTCTCAACATACTTGGGTATATGTAAAGATGTTGGGCATGCTCATCACTAGCTAATGTACGCTAGAATGTCATTGAAAAACACAACCACCAACCTATTCATTTTTGATGTCAAACTATGGGACACCATAACCTTTCAGTAATCTCATGCTTCCCTACTGAATGTACCACATTAACACTTAACTATCACAACTTAGGTGAGATTGAAAACCCGGTTCAACCATCACTCCATAGCCTAACCATTCATACAAACATGTTCAACCATATGACCACCCATACCTCGGGTGTCACCACCGAACGAAAGTATATAACAACACTTTATCCACCCTTATCATTTCAGTTCAAAACAACTTCCAGACCTCCCTCATAGGATACCTTGAAGTTTGAACCAAACCAACACCCTTGACTAGAGTCACAACCTGGATAATCCATTGGAACTCTCTCTAGACCAAACTTATCATGAAACGAATGAAGCAAAGCACGTGAATGGAACTATCACTCTCATTCTGATGTGCACTATGCTTTGCGTACCAAATAAAAATCTTTTATAGGTTCAACACCAAAGGTGTACAAATTCATTTGGCACTATGGAAAATCAACCTCCCAGAATTTGAGTCCCAACTTGTAGGGTATCTTCTCACAAGATCACCAAGACCCAGGAACCATCCTTAGGGTCCAACATGCACTCTGTACGGTCACAGACCAAGAACATTTCCTCATTCACATTATCGAACAACGACTCGCAACCCAAATTCCATAGCCCCACCAACGGATCCCTAAACACACCACCAAGGCCATATCATGACCGGAAAGGCCTCACAATCCAATCCCAAAATCTCTAATATGGAACTCTCACTACCGCAAGCCACGCTTAGAATGGTCAAATCGAAAACACAAAGGATACCCACCTTTGAACCCAAACAATATCATTCCAAACATTCCATTAAATTGACACTTCGAAGAATGACCGGCAGACTTTAACCACAGTTGGAAAACATCTCACGCTATCAACATTAGACACACCATTATTCATACTCTATCCCAACAGTTGTCATCACACATAGAACACTACCCCCTACCATACCTACCATGGTCATGGTCAGCATGGGGTTACCAACTTACTCAAACACAATTCTTTCATCCACACATCTTCAAACCAATTATTCTTTCACATCATGATCCTTTCCCCTAAAACACGTTTGTCATTTCACAACATGTAAAATCATCATTTTTAACACAGTTACACCTTTCATTAGGAATAATTCATTACCAATTTACCATTATTATGAAACACCTTTTTCTTTTGGACACTGAATCAACCCTTACAATTTTTCATATCCCAAAACTTTAACCAAGTCACAAAATTTATTTATACATGATATTCTATAACACTTCATTTTAATTCTTTTCATTTTTATACTTTCATTACCATTATTAAGAATCATTTTCTACATATTTATCAAGGAATTAAAATGAATTCAACTGGCCATGCCCCACACACCCATCCCGTGTGTCTGCCTATAAGGATGTGTACTGTCTATATCCTTAGGTGCCTAAAATGATGCACGAATGTGAATCCCCTTTCCATTCCAGCAATGAATGAAATATCATAAATTTTTCAAATCACACAACATGTGAATCACCCAATGTTGAAATATCATTCAACTATAACAACACACATCAAGAACAACAATTACCACCGAGGGTGACATGGTTTTCCATCGTACATGGGCTAGAAACATCCAAACATAAGCTCTTTACAAAGGCTCACCACTGTCCTAATCTCTTGTCTATTATCCCCAAATAGTAATAAAGTGAAAAGAACACCCCTGATACCACTTTGTAACGTCCCCTACCCGAAAGCCACTAAACCAGTTCTCCGATTCGGGTTGCCACATGACCTCAAGTGTGCATCCCCATATACCAGAGGTTACTAACTAGCAGTGAGGGTCTAATGAGTCACATGGGGAGATTATAACTTCTTTAATAGAGTAAGCCATAACAGAACACAATATAAATAATGGAAAAAATATTAACTTCCAATTAAACAATCATAACAAAAAATTTCCATAAAAGGGTACAAACCACAAATAAAATAAAACCATGTTATGCCATAATAGTAATATAAAGTAGAAGAATCCTAAAATAAAACAAATAGATAAAACTCCAAATGGGTCCTGACTCCAATTCCAGGCCATACTCTATGTACCTCCCGAGCCATACTCAACATCACGCAGTAGGGCCTTTGCCCTTTCCCTGGCCTACAACCAATAGATCTTCTCTGGAACCCAATGACGGACCGAGCAGGGTGTGAGTACTAAAATCAGTAGGCCACCCCCAATAGTGTCTACAAAATATCAAGTCTGATAGATAGTTCATGAATGTTCTAAATAAATGTTAAGTAATCAAGGGACAGTTCAAGAGCCATTATTTAACAAGATTCATTTAATCCATGACTAGAAATTATCCCAATTCCATTTCTTATACCATATTCATTACATAAGCCACATAGATCACAATTTCCATGGGTTAGGAACCAATATCATCTACAAAAGGGTCTAAGGCAATCATTAACTGTGCATAGGGTAATTAAAACAATTCTCTATCTCACTAGGGATACACATATCACATCAATTCATATTCTCAACTTGAAGCATCAGTCAAGGTGGAATGCATCATGTTATAGAAATATCATGATCCTCACATCGAAGCATCAGTCTGGGTGGAATGAAACTGATAGGGAAATAGAGCATTAGTCCTATCCCTACCCCATGAATTAGGGTGGAATTTAGAGCCTCATTCCAACTCAACCTATGGGTGTAGAACCTCAGTCAATACCCCACACTACCACGCTATGTGAACTTGCTATCAATATATGTAACTATTGACCATTTAAAAAAAATTACAACCATTACCCAAGGAAAAATTAACCCATAATAGTAAAATGAGATCTAACACTGTTCCTTAAACCATTAACACATTTACTAAATTTCACATCATCCATCCATTTAAAACAATTCCATTTTATTAATCTTATATCACTAAGAATTCATTTATTATGCCTATATCACTAGGCTTTTTTCCACATTCTAACTCACTGGGCTTCATTACTATGTTTTCAATTCATTCCATTATGATATCTAGTAATTTCCACTTAATAAAACATCCCCAAAATTTCCAAATACAATTCATATCAATTTATCTAAATTCCCATTTTCATGCCTTAACCCTTTAGACGTATTCAACCACCCATTTTCCTTATACCAATTCTTCATTGACCATTCATTGACCCTTTTATCCCATTTATCATTTCATAATAATTTTCACACTTATGCATTCCAATCACAGTTATTATATTACATAACACATTCCTTTCTTTACATTAAATCATTTAGGTTCACCACTTAATTCCCATGTATTATCCCATTCCACAATTCATCCACAGTTATCATTTCCCATGGTTATCTCACTAAGAATAATCATGTCATCATCTAACCCCTTATCTTTTATATTTATCACACTTAAACCCTTTTTTAAGCCCACCAACACCCACATATGTCATTACCCCACCCATGTGTGTTACTAGGACTTCCATTCACATCTTTAACCTTAATATCATATTCACCCTGGTCATTATGTTCTCAGACAATGACCCTAAATTTACTTAGCTAAACTCTAAGACTCTGAACGTGGGCACACCCTATGGGTGGCTCTAACTTAGGTAACATCATCCTCCATGCATCCTGAGGGGTTCATGAGGGTTCCATTTGGTTTTTTAGACACCCTAAACATCACATCACAGTAATGGAATGGAAGACTCTTCACAAGAGGGTAAGAAACAAAACACTACATGCACAGATCTCTATAGAACACAACGGATAAAACTTTTAAACCACCTACCTCAAATCCATTGATGAAAGCTCCCTTGATCATGGATTTTGATCTAGTTTCAAACATCCCTTAGAGCCCCAAACCAGATCTCACCCAAAAAAGAGGGTTTTGGAGCTTCTTAATGAGATGGAAGAAACCAAAACCCCGAATCCTCAAAAGAGAAGGAATTAGAGGATTAGACTTACCTAGATCATTGATCTGAAACTAACGACACTCTAAAAAACCAATAAAAAGGGAGATTGATCCATAAGAGCTCTTGATGTCCTTGGGGAGTCACTAGGGAATGAGGAGGTAGAATTGGGGAAAATTTGAAGTGGTTCTTAAAATTTTGGGGTGTCATTTTTGTAATATTTCTAACTTCTCTGGGAGGTACAGTTTACCCGCACAATTTTCCAAACTGTGCACGGACCCTGTGAGGGATACTGCCCACGAGAGGCCAACTTGCACAGCTTCCTGGGAATCTCATGCAGATTTCACTAAACTTATGGAGATAGTTCCGATTCTATTTTCCAAGGATGGCTAGTCCATACGGTTTACCCGCATGGTTACCCATAAATGTGCGCATACCATTTTCCTAGCACTACTTGGCACGATTTCTCTACTAATTGCACCCTGAGCCCCTGAGGCACCCCGGAGCCCACACCTGAACTTTTGAAACACTTATCTAGCCAAAATAAGATGCCAAACCAAAAAATAAACAAAACAAACCTTAAAAAGATCTGGGATCTTACAGGAATTGAAGAAGGCCAAGAAAAATTAAATAATTTCATGAGGAGTTTTAGTTGTGATGGAAATTAAAAAAATAGAAAGACATGAAAAATATATATTATTTTTTATGAATAATTTTTAAGAAGAAATTTTCTAAGGCTTACCATATGCAAAATTATTTTTAGAATGAATTGAATTAACTGTCAATGATTTTAAAAAATCCTTTATATTGTTTAGTAAAAAAAATATATCAAAATACACAAACTTTGTGGACCACCTCAATCAATCGAATTGTGGGAGGAGGAATCAACCAATTGTGATACCGAGCTCACTAATACATCATGCATATTGAAGTGGGAATCAATATAACCCAAAAAAGAAGAACATAGTAGTGTGTGCATAGAATGAATAGGGTTCCCGGATGGACTGCACAATGGTGTTTCATGTCCTAGTTATGGAAGCGTATACAATATTATTAAGAGTTATTAACCCTAGTGATGGTTCAAAGTACTAAAAAAGCATAGGGAGTTTATATGTATGTGATCATCCATATGGAGTGTCACGACCCTTCCCAGTGGGGCCTGCGCCGCGACTCCCCAAGCCAGCATTCAATAGGCCAGGGGTTGGTGACTAACACTGAGTAGACATGTTACTAACATGGGAGGCATGTCCTAATTACCTGTACATATGCACACATATCCAATCCCACAAATGCTAAAATGTAAAAAAACCGCTAAAAAATACATGGATATAAATAAACCCAATCACCAGAGTACATCGGAAGGTAATGTGTTGAAAGTAAAATAGGCCAAAATATGAGCCCACCAAAACAAGAGTCTGAAAACTGAAAAGTCCAACCTGTGAACGACAATAGGTATTGGGACTGCTGCTCGTAGTCGTAGGAACACCTCGGCCTGTAGGGAACTTAGAATTCCCAGTCTTGTCATGGTCCTCCCTAGACTCTGTCAAAAGGATACTCATCTTAACAAAACACAAAACTTGTGGGAAAATCCCGTATAGGGGTGAGTATAACAATACTCAATAGAGGACCCCAAAAACCACAAATAAATACACAAAGAAAAGGTACAGTCAGTTTTACACTATATATTTCTTCAGAACATATAGCAAGTGAAACACAATCAAGATATACTCGAAACCCAGACCTTTTCTCTAGAGGAAACTTCCACAACTGCATACCTCCTCTAGGGATTCTGTTCAAAGATTCCATGAAGCACTCATTCCGGGAGAACACACTCCACAAGTCTGATAGCTCTAAGGACGTTCGTCCGAGAAGTAATGATCATTGGGAAATTTCACAAGAGGTAGTTACACTCATTACTATAGACACACACCTGAGTGGGAAGATCACGATAGATATAAGCACTCATTAAGGGATACACACTGCTGAGTGGGAAAGATCATAATACACAGAAGAGGATCACTTCCAGGGCCATGGCGGATACCACAACTCATTAGGATTCACCAACTAGGTGATTCACTAGGTAGTTGGAGGATCAATGCCTCGTAGAGTTGGTCACGTCGATTCCTAACTCTACCTATGGTTCAGAATAGATAGAGGATCTCACTCTGGGCCACTCAGAGGGATGCTGACTCCGACACAAAAAGTCCTGCTAAAGGGATCATACTCTTGTAGAATGAAACGATGCCTGACCTGTAGGGGAAGGAGAAGAAGGGGAAC
The DNA here is from genome assembly GCA_963277665.1 of Viscum album. Lineage (NCBI taxonomy): Eukaryota > Viridiplantae > Streptophyta > Magnoliopsida > Santalales > Viscaceae > Viscum > Viscum album. The sequence goes on from OY728148.1 coordinate 774,682,102, forward strand.
GAACCCAAATGAAACATTTACAAGATGTGGTGAACAAGATGACCAAACTGTGTTCCAAAAAGTACATGACATGTAGGAAAGTCACACGCTGTGTCTTCAGACCCCGAGAACTACACATGTTCAACGATCCATTTTGTAAGGTTGGTCATGTAGGGAAAAACAGTCAAAGGCATGTGGTAGGAATTACATGCCATGTCTGAGTAACTGGGGTCGGATCCATGTACAATGGACATGTGCCCATACATGACCTCAACCCAAGTACGCCATCCCGTGTAGTCGGTGCACAGAGTGACCCATGCTTCTGGCCTCACCTGGCCATGTGGTGTATTACACGGCTGTGTACTATAACCTATGTCTGTGTACTTTCCAAATTACGGGACGAGCCCCAGGGATGGTGCAACATGCCGTCTGACCGGGGTCACATGCCATGTGATACCCGTCTAACGCCCTAAACCCTAGTCACTACTGAGCTGGTCAACAGGGTGTGCTCTTATGAGATACACGTCGTGTATTTTGGAAATTTCTAGATATGAAAACCTCCGCCATCGCGCCTCCGGTGATGTCTCATTCATTGATCAAGTCGTTCAATCACCATGGAACTCCCGTGTTTTGGTCTCCATGACACCACATAGCTATTTCCATTGTTTCTGGACCTCCGATCAGCTCCGAACACATGTTTTGATCATCCCGCGTGAAGAACGCTCGAAAAATGGCCTCTTCCGATCCGAGTTGATTCATTGTCTTTCATGGTCGTCACACATTCGTAGGGTCTATGTGATGTCATATCTCTGGTTTGGGATTGTTGCGTTGCTATATGGGTGCGCAACGATTCGTTGTTTGTCACCCCGCAAAGAACGTCAAGAACGCACGATATGAAAATCAGGAAAGGAAAGAATCCAATAAAACAAATTGAGGATCAAACCTCCACCATCGTTCATCACGGCCTTGATCCACTCTCATTAGTAGGCTTAAATAGATCAGAAATTAACAATAATCAACATGGACTAATTCCCCATAATCATCCTAATAAACAATCCTGTAAGAACGTATGAATCCGTGAATCAACTTGTTTGTGGTTGATCCGTGTTCGTTGTTTAAATTCAAAATTGAGGAAAGAAGAAGGAAATAACAACCCATACCTCATGAAGAGTTCGATTGCTGATGAAGGGGGGGGGGGGGGGGGGGTTGTGCCACCGTCATTGTCGAGATCCTTCAACTTTATTGGTGTAGCAATTATCAACTTCAATTCTTCATTGTCTGTTGCTGAGAGTTTGCTCCAAAGATACATGGATTCTCTAGAGTTTCCTCAAAATCCTTGCCAATTAGAAACATTTTATTATCCCAATAAAAAATGAAAACATGTCTGAAATTCAAAATACATTGTTGTATTAATGAGTCTAGAATTCCATTTCTGAGTTATTATAACATGGCATTTATTAAAGAAACAGTTTCCCCATCACCACACTACAGCGGATGTTTCCAGAAAATAAAATAAAATAACTTTGGGAATATAGAATCCCGTCTTTTTATAACATAACTTTTCATTCCATTACACGGAACTGAGGATCTTTAAGGTTTAGTGTCTTGGAAACAAGGAACATAAAACATGAAACAAAAAAAACATTCTTCTTAAACACTTGAAAGGATTCTCCTCATGTTCACCGTAGGCTCATTACTGCATCTCATAACTTGGGGACATACATCAAAAGGAAGGGTGAGCAGAAGGCCCAGCAAGGGAAACAAGTGAAACATTTTACATATGAACTTGAGATACATCAATAAAGTCATGAAAAGAACTTTAATGCATGAAAATGAAATCATGAGGCATATCATAATAAAAATAAAACTTTTTCATAACTTGAAGATGTGGCTACATCATTTAACATAGACAATCATGAACATATCACCAAGTTCCATCCCCAAGGTGTCATTTTAAAATTACCAAGGTTATTCACCAAGGTATCGTGAAAATTGTAATCTCTAGTGGTTACATCATTACCCAATGCATTGGAGCGCTATCAGGGCGCACCCTTAAATTTGTCTTTATTATCATGTGAGCCACATATATAATCATCAAACATTTCATAAATAACCCATATAGCATAAAATAAATGGGTTTCATTTCATAATCATAACGTTTTAAAAACTGCTTTAAAGACATGATCTTTACGTCACTTTAAACCCACGGAAAGGGAAAAAGGGTTTCATGTATGTAATTCCCAGAATTTAAAATAGAATATTTTGATATATATGTGAATACCCCTGTAGAAATAAGAGCTTTGAGTATTCACTTTATAACATAAAATAATTTTTAGAAAAGAGAGAGAGGCATTTTGAGACGAAGATTCTGCAGCATAACGGCTATGTTACAAGGTTTTAGAAAACATTGAGAAGAGAGGGGACATGGGTCAAACATTCATAAATGACCCATAAAACAGTAGAGGTACAAAATATAAGGGATTTAAGAACATGGTAATGAAATTTGAAAATATACCATATGAAATGAAGAACATGAAAGGAAGAAAAAAAGATTTCTCCTGTGAGAATTCGGCAGCCTAACGGCGTCACTTAAACATCAACAAAATTGAATTGACAAGGTCAAATAGGGTCTCTCATCATATGAACATAAGAGTCCAGTATGATAGATATAGATATCATACCCCAACATAATAGAAAGGAACTTGAAAGAATTGACATGAAAGTAGAACTTCAAAACGAGAATGGTGAAGAACCACTTAAAAATTCGGCAGCCTAACGACGCCACTTAAACTTCAAAAAAATACTGAATTGAAGAGATCAAATGGGGTATCTCATCATATGAACATAAGAGTCCAGTATGATAGATATAGAGATCATACCCCAACATAACAAAAAGGAACTTGAAAGAATTGACATGAAAGTAGAACTTCAAAACGAGAAGGGTGAAGAACCACTTAAAATTTCGGCAGCCTAACGGCGCCACTTAAACTTCAACAAAATACTGAATTGAAGAGATCAAATGGGGTCTCTCAGCATATGAACATAAGAGTCCAGTATGATAGATATATAGATAATACTCCAACATAACAAAAAGGAACTTGAAATACTTTACAAGAAAATAGATCTTGAAAAATGAGAAGGGAGAAAGAATCTGTTACAAAAATTTCAGCAGCCTAACGGCGCCACTTAAAACTTCATAAAAATAAATAATGAGAGTAAGAGGGGATCTCTCATTATATTAACATTAAAAGGGGAGTAAGAGGAGTATAGAAGAACATCCTCCAACATAAGAACATGGAGCATAAAAGGAAAGACATAAAAGAGATTACTTGAAAAGAAAGAGAGAGGTCAGATCCCTTACCTTAAAATGTAACTCTTAAACCTCAAAGGTTGGGACCTTGAGGGCTTGGGGGCACCTTGGGAGGACTCCTTGGGAGTTAATGAGACCAGAAATTCGTTGGGAATGAGTGGGGAGTCGAATGGATGAGAGGAGGGCTTGGTATTTATAGGGAAAGTGAGGGGACAAGGCATTAATGGCCAAGGGACACCTCACATGTGCTTTTCTCAAACCCATGTGCTCTCCCTTGTCATTTATCATGGAGTTAGGCCACATGGGGCCCCCAAAACAATAATTCATCACCCTTGGCCGGACAACCCTCAAAAGATCTCATGACATCATCATGACACCGTTATGATGTCATTAAACATACCGAAACCCTAAAACTGTATTTTTACTATTCACTGAAAATTCAACTTTCTCAAAAAAATCCCAAAATTTCACATTAACCAAATATCAATGCTCTGATTTCAAAAATGAAATCCATTTTATAAAAATAATTTTCTAAATATTTTTAATTAAATTTTTAAATAAAAACACTATTCATCGAAAATTCATTTTTTTCAGAAAAAACCCCAAAAATTACCATAACATAATATCGATGCTCTAAGTTCAAAAATAAAGTCATTTTTATAAAAATAATTTTCTAATTATTTTTAATTAAATTTTTAATTAAAAAACACTATTCACCCGAAAAAACTAATACTTGAATAATAATTAATGAAACCGTTATTTAACTATTTTATTGAATCACATTACTTAATCAAGGTGCCTAGATTATTTTAAAACTTTCTTTAAGTGAGATTACTAATCCATTTTGTCATATTACTAATCCTAATCATAAAATCACTATTCATAATTTACTATTCATCAAAAATCAAGTTGATCTTATTAGACTCTAAATTTAGTACTGAACATAATTGCAGAAGACCATTTTTTGAAAATCATTACACATTTTTAATTATTTAGGGTTTACATAAACATATTTAAAATATCCTTTTTCTAAAATTCATCAAAAATATGCATACTATATTTATCCGGTCATTTCAAAATTCATAAACTTCATCATAAGAAGAAATCCCAATTTTTTTTTAAAACAAGGATTACACAAGGTAGTTACGGTCTCGTTACATAACCCCTTATAATACCAGCATAGGACCTAAGAGTAAGGTGTGCTAGGGTGATAGAAGCTTGGGGCGGCTCAGTCAACATTGCCCGAGTAGTAATTTCTATCAGTTTGAACTTCTCACGAAGGCGATTTCGTTCCAGCTTCACATGATGAAGTTCAGCTTGTATTTGATCCAGAGCAAAGCCCAGTGGTGCTACCTCCTTCCCAAGCTCTGTTAGATGGGCTTCGATCGGTCCAAGACTACAAGGTGAGGCCATCGAATCTTCTTTCTATAATAATTAACCAAGATTACTTATATTTAGAGACAATAATCAAAACATTTTGTTCACATCGGTCATGTTGACCGATGGTTATATAATAGTCAAAAACCCACTGATCTCATTTTAATTATAATCATGTTTATCAAATAAAACATTTTTGTTGAGTATAACAATAAAACATAAAATTTTAAAAAAATTCGGGTCATTACAATCTTCCCCCCTTAAGAAATTGCGTCCTCGCAATTTTAAAATTGGGTTTTGAAATTTCATTGAAAGTCCCACATCGGAAAAGGAGTCAGTAAAAATATTACTTTAAAACAAAGAAAGGGAAGTACAATGGTCACCCGAGTTAACCCACACTAGGGTTCCACGTAGGAAAACATGGACATGGAGGAAAAAACAAAGGGTCAAGTTCTGAGGGAGAGTGATAGAGAACATGATTAGGAGAAAGTTAACCATGAGAAAATCCCAAACTTATGATGTGTGTAAACGGTCTTTGATTACCTAGTAGGAAACGTAAACCAACAACATTTTTGTTTTACGTTTCTTTTCATAATTTTGAGGATTTCATTTAATACATAGAACAAAAACATAAGAAAATATACCTACCTTCAAGTAGAGTTTCATCCTTTAACAAGTCCCTACCAACACTAATCTTTTCTCCAAATGATGATAATTCAAAAACACATGGTCTCATAAAAGCACAAGAATCATCTTCTATAGAATCACATAATCTACAAAAGATTAACTATCTATTTCTTCTATCTTTAAACATTATCCCAGAAACAGAAAGGTTAAGTTAAAACAACTCTTCAAAAAGAAAGAATCCCATAGGAATGGAAACTACTTTTAAATCATCAAAGTTCCATGGTACTACCCAAAGTTCATCATAGACCATTCCATAAATAACGGTCCTTAAAATTCTTCAAAACAAACCAAACTAAGATTGAAACCCAAATACAATAGGGATTTGATAACATAGTCTTCCAAAACAACTTCATTGTTCATCTCCAGACAACATCAACCAATCCTAACATCTTATAAAAAGTAGCTAACCTAAACATATTTTACCCAAGATAGGTTAGTCATTCCCATAAGTAACCTAAATTACTATAAGTTCACCTTAAATTCATCGATTCTTCAAAATATAAGTCAACCTTACTCCTCAATGAAAATACCGTAGTAATCTATTTACCTCGATCAAATATGGTTCCCAAAATAATGAACGTCTTCCAAAATAATAATCATATTTTAATCCCCTAATCATCCCTGTCATATTAATACGAAAATCGTCGCATTTCCTATCACATTGGTTGTCGGAAAATGTTATTCCATTTCCCACCATTAACTAAGAAGAGAAAGCATAATTAGGGGCTTAAGTACTTAGCTAATAATCATGAAAAGGAACTGAAAGCATATAAGGATAACTTGTATATGAAAGGTATACCCTAACTTGTGATCTCCTAGGTTCCCATCTAGGTTATGAATGATCATATATTCTTATGTGAACCTTTATTTTATTTTATCTTTATTCCTTTAACAATGGTTCATACCAAGCTTATGAATTTACCAAAGCATATCCCCCGGGAGTGTCGTAACCAAGAGTGCAGCAAGGCCCGTTGTCGTGTACCAGTTCCCGTTCAAGTCTAGCTCAAAGCGGTGTTTTCGAGTTTTACCCCTATGTACATCTGTGCCAGAGCCACCTCTACCTGCTCGTATCCAGACAGGGATGTATTTGCTTGGCAACCCCTTACTCAATACTCACCAAAATACCAGGAAGATTTCCTATATTAAACTTTTCTATAGGGTTCCTCCTAGAGTTTTCATATCCTAATTTCCACAAATAACTAAACCATCCTTTGATACCAACTATAGCATCCCGTCTTTTTATAACATAACTTTTCATTCCATTACACGGAACTGAGGATCTTTAAGGTTTAGTGTCTTGGAAACAAGGAACATAAAACATGAAACAAAAAAAAACATTCTTCTTAAACACTTGAAAGGATTCTCCTCATGTTCACCCTAGGCTCATTACTGCATCTCATAACCTGGGGACATACATCAAAAGGAAGGGTGAGCAGAAGGCCCAGCAAGGGAAACAAGTGAAACATTTTACATATGAACTTGAGATACATCAATAAAGTCATGAAAAGAACTTTAATGCATGAAAATGAAATCATGAGGCATATCATAATAAAAATAAAACGTTTTCATAACTTGAAGATGTGGCTACATCATTTAACATAGACAATCATGAACATATCACCAAGGTCCATCCCCAAGGTGTCATTTTAAAATTACCAAGGTTATTCACCAAGGTATTTTGAAAATTGTAATCTCTAGTGGTTACATCATTACCCAATGCATTGGAGTGATATCAGGGCGCACCCTTAAATTTTCCTTTATTATCATGTGAGCCACATATATCATCATCAAACATTTCATAAATAACCCATATAGCATAAAATAAATGGGTTTCATTTCATAATCATAACGTTTTAAAAACTGCTGTAAAGACATGATCTTTACGTCACTTTAAACCCACAGAAAGGGAAAGAGGGTTTCATGTATGTAATTCCCAGAATTTAAAATAGAATATTTTGATATATATGTGAATAGCCCTGTAGAAATAAGAGCTTTGAGTATTCACTTTATAACATAAAATAATTTTTAGAAAAGAGAGAGAGGCATTTTGAGACGAAGATTCTACAGCATAACAGCTATGTTACAAGGTTTTAGAAAACATTGAGAAGAGAGGGGACATGGGTCAAACATTCATAAATGACCCATAAAACAGTATAGGGACAAAATATAAGGGATTTAAGAACATGGTAATGAAATTTGAAAATATACCATATGAAATGAAGAACATGAAAGGAAGAAAAAAAGATTTCTCCTGTGAGAATTCGGCAGCCTAACGGCGTCACGTAAACATCAACAAAATTGAATTGACAAGGTCAAATAGGGTCTCTCATCATATGAACATAAGAGTACAGTATGATAGATATAGAGATCATACCCCAACATAATAGAAAGGAACTTGAAAGAATTGACATGAAAGTAGAACTTCAAAACGAGAATGGTGAAGAACCACTTAAAAATTCGGCAGCCTAACAGCGCCACTTAAACTTCAACAAAATACTGAATTGAAGAGATCAAATGGGGTCTCTCATCATATGAACATAAGAGTCCAGTATGATAGATATAGAGATCATACCCCAACATAAAAAAAAGGAACTTGAAAGAATTGACATGAAAGTAGAACTTCAAAACGAGAAGGGTGAAGAACCACTTAAAATTTCGGCAGCCTAACGACGCCACTTAAACTTCAACAAAATACTGAATTGAAGAGATCAAATGGGGTCTCTCATCATATGAACACAAGAGTACAGTATGATAGATATAGAGATAATACCCCAACATAACAAAAAGGAACTTGAAATACTTTACATGAAAATAGATCTTGAAAAATGAGAAGGGAGAAAGAATCTGTTACAAAAATTTCGGCAGCCTAACGGCGCCACTTAAAACTTCATAAAACGAAATAATGAGAGTAAGATGGGATCTCTCATTATATTAACATGAAAAGGGCAGTAAGAGGAGTATATAAGAACATCCTACAACATAAGAACATGGAGCATAAAAGGAAAGACATAAAAGAGATTACTTGAAAAGAAAGAGAGAGGTCGGATCCCTTACCTTAAAATGTAACTCTTAAACCTCAAAGGTTGGGACCTTGAGGGCTTGGGGGAACCTTCGGAGGACTCCTTGGGAGGTAATGAGACCAGAAATTCGTTGGTAATGAGTGGGGAGTCGAATGGATGAGAGGAGGGCTTGGTATTTATAGGGAAAGTGAGGGGACAATGCATTAATGGCCAAAGGACACCTCACATGTGCTTTTCTCAAACCCATGTGCTCTCCCTTGTCATTTATCATGGAGTTAGGCCACATGGGGCCCCCAAAACAATAATTCATCACCCTTGGCCGGAAAACCCTCAAAAGATCTCATGACATCATCATGACACCGTTATGATGTCATTAAACACACAGAAACCCTAAAACTGTATTTTTACTATTCACTGAAAATTCAACTTTCTCAGAAAAATCCCAAAATTTCACATTAACCAAATATCAATGCTCTGATTTCAAAAATGAAATCCATTTTATAAAAATAATTTTCTAAATATTTTTAATTTAATTTTTAAATAAAAACACTATTCATCGAAAATTCATTTTTTTCAGAAAAAACCCCAAAAATTACCATAACATAATATCGATGCTCTGAGTTCAAAAATAAAGTCATTTTTATAAAAATAATTTTCTAATTATTTTTAATTAAATTTTTAATTAAAAAACACTATTCACCCGAAAAAACTAATACTTGAATAATAATTAATGAAACCGTTATTTAACTATTTTATTGAATCACATTACTTAATCAAGGTGCCTAGATTATTTTAAAACTTTCTTTAAGTGAGATTACTAATCCATTTGGTCATATTACTAATCCTAATCATAAAATCACTATTCATAATTTACTATTCATCAAAAATCAAGTTGATCTTATTAGACTCTAAATTTAGTACTGAACATAATTACAGAAGACCATTTTTTTAAAATCATTACACATTTTTAATTATTTAGGGTTTACATAAACATATTTAAAATATCCTTTTTCTAAAATTCATCAAAAATATGCATACTATATTTATCCGGTCATTTCAAAATTCATAAACTTCATCATAAGAAGAGATCCCAATTTTTATTTAAAACAAGGATTACACAAGGTAGTTACGGTCTCGTTACATAACCCCTTATAATACCAGCATAGGACCTAAGAGTAAGGTGTGCTAGGGTGATAGAAGCTTGGGGCAGCTCAGTCAACATTGCCCGAGTAGTAATTTCTATCAGTTTGAACTTCTCACGAAGGCGATTTCGTTCCAGCTTCACATGATGAAGTTCGGCTTGGATTTGATCCAGAGCAAAGCCCAGTGGTGCTACCTCCTTCCCAAGCTCTATTAGATGGGCTTCGATCGGTCCAAGACTACTAGGTGAGGCCATCGAATCTTCATTCTATAATAATTAACCAAGATTACTTATATTTAGAGACAATAATCAAAACATTTTGTTCACAGCGGTCATGTTGACCAATGGTTATATAATAGTCAAAAACCCACTGATCTCATTTTAATTATAATCATGTTTATCAAATAAAACATTTTTGTTGAGTATAACAATAAAACATAAAATTTTAAAAAAATTCAGGTCATTACAATCTTCCCCCCTTAAGAAATTGCGTCCTCGCAATTTTAAAATTGGGTTTTGAAATTTCATTGAAAGTCCCACATCGGAAAAGTAGTCAGTAAAAATATTACTTTAAAACAAAGAAAGGGAAGTACAATGGTCACCCGAGTTAACCCACACTAGGGTTCCATGTAGGAAAACATGGACATGGAGGAAAAAACAAAGGTTCAAGTTCTGAGGGAGAGTGATAGAGAACATGATTAGGAGAAAGTTAACCATGAGAAAATCCCAAACTTATGATGTGTGTAAACGGTCTTTGATTACCTAGTAGGAAACGTAAACCAACAACATTTTTGTTTTATGTTTCTTTTCATAATTTTGAGGATTTCATTTAATACATAGAACAAAAACATAAGAAAATATACCTACCTTCAAGTAGAGTTTCATCCTTTAAAAAGTCCCTACCAACACTAATCTTTTCTCCAAATGATGAGAATTCAAAAACACTTGGTCTCATAAAAGAACAAGAATCATCTTCTATAGAATCACATAATCTACAAAATATTAACTATCTATTTCTTCTATCTTTAAACATTATCCCAAAAACAGAAAGGTTAAGGTAAAACAACTCTTCAAAAAGAAAGAATCCCATAGGAATGGAAACTACTTTTAAATCATCAAAGTTCCATGGTACTACCCAAAGTTCATCATAGACCATTCCATAAATAACGGTCCTTAAAATTCTTCAAAACAAACCAAACTAAGATTGAAACCCAAATACAATAAGGATTTGATAACATAGTCTTCCAAAACAACTTCATTGTTCATCTCCAGACAACATCAACCAATCCTAACATCTTATAAAAAGTAGCTAACCTAAACATATTTTACCCAAGATAGGTTAGTCATTCCCATAAGTAACCTAAATTACTATAAGTTCACCTTAAATTCATCGATTCTTCAAAATATAAGTCAACCTTACTCCTCAATGAAAATACTATAGTAATCTATTTACCTCGATCAAATATGGTTCCCAAAATAATGAACGTCTTCCAAAATAATAATCATATTTTAATCCCCTAATCATCCCTGTCATATTAATACGAAAATCGTCGCATTTCCTATCACATTGGTTGTCGGAACATGTTATTCCATTTCCCACCATTAACTAAGAAGAGAAAGCATAATTAGGGGCTTAAGTACTTAGCTAATAATCATGAAAAGGAACTGAAAGCATATAAGGATAACTTGTATATGAAAGGTATACCCTAACTTGTGATCTCCTAGGTTCCCATCTAGGTTATGAAGGATCATATATTCTTATGTGAACCTTTATTTTATTTTATCTTTGTTCCTTTAACAATGGTTCATACCAAGCTTATGAATTTACCAAAGCATATCCCCCGGGAGTGTCGTAACCAAGAGTGCAGCAAGGCCCGTTGTCGTGTACCAGTTCCCGTTCGAGTCTAGCTCAAAGCGGTTTTTTCGGGTTTTACCCTTATGTACATCTGTGCCAGAGCCACCTCTACCTGCTCGTATCCAGACAGGGATGTATTTGCTTGGCAACCCCTTACTCAATACTCACCAAAATACCAGGAAGATTTCCTATATTAAACTTTTCTATAGGGTTCCTCCTAGAGTTTTCATATCCTAATTTCCACAAATAACTAAACCATCCTTTGATACCAACTATAGCATCCCGTATTTTTATAACATAACTTTTCATTCCATTACACGGAACTGAGGATCTTTAAGGTTTAGTGTCTTGGAAACAAGGAACATAAAACATGAAACAAAAAAAAACATTCTTCTTAAACACTTGAAAGGATTCTCCTCATGTTCACCCTAGGCTCATTACTGCATCTCATAACCTGGGGACATACATCAAAAGGAAGGGTGAGCAGAAGTCCCAGCAAGGGAAACAAGTGAAACATTTTACATATGAACTTGAGATACATCAATAAAGTCATGAAAAGAACTTTAATGCATGAAAATGAAATCATGAGGCATATCATAATAAAAATAAAACTTTTTCATAACTTGAAGATGTGGCTACATCATTTAACATAGACAATCATGAACATATCACCAAGGTCCATCCCCAAGGTGTCATTTTAAAATTACCAAGGTTATTCACCAAGGTATCGTGAAAATTGTAATCTCTAGTGGTTACATCATTACCCAATGCATTGGAGCGCTATCAGGGCGCACCCTTAAATTTGCCTTTATTATCATGTGAGCCACATATATCATCATCAAACATTTCATAAATAACCCATATAGCATAAAATAAATGGGTTTCATTTCATAATCATAACATTTTAAAAACTACTTTAAAGACATGATCTTTACGTCACTTTAAACCCACGGAAAGGGAAAGAGGGTTTCATGTATGTAATTCCCAGAATTTAAAATAGAATATTTTGATATATATGTGAATACCCCTGTAGAAATAAGATCTTTGAGTATTCACTTTATAACATAAAATAATTTTTAGAAAAGAGAGAGAGGCATTTTGAGACGAAGATTCTGCAGCATAACGGCTATGTTACAAGGTTTTAGAAAACATTGAGAAGAGAGGGGACATGGGTCAAACATTCATAAATGACCCATAAAACAGTAGAGGGACAAAATATAAGGGATTTAAGAACATGGTAATGAAATTTGAAAATATACCATATGAAATGAAGAACATGAAAGGAAGAAAAAAAGATTTCTCCTGTGAGAATTCGGCAGCCTAACGGCGTCACTTAAACATCAACAAAATTGAATTGACAAGGTCAAATAGGGTCTCTCGTCATATGAACATAAGAGTCCAGTATGATAGATATAGAGATCATACCCCAACATAATAGAAAGGAACTTGAAAGAATTGACATGAAAGTAGAACATCAAAACGAGAATGGTGAAGAACCACTTAAAAATTCGGCAGCCTAACGGCGCCACTTAAACTTCAACAAAATACTGAATTGAAGAGATCAAATGGGGTCTCTCATCATATGAACATAAGAGTCCAGTATGATAGATATAGAGATCATACCCCAACATAACAAAAAGGAACTTGAAAGAATTGACATGAAAGTAGAACTTCAAAACGAGAAGGGTGAAGAACCACTTAAAATTTCGGCAGCCTAACGGCGCCACTTAAACTTCAACAAAATACTGAATTGAAGAGATCAAATGGGGTCTCTCATCATATGAACATAAGAGTCCAGTATGATAGATATAGAGATAATACCCCAACATAACAAAAAGGAACTTGAAATACTTTACATGAAAATAGATCTTGAAAAATGAGAAGGGATAAAGAATCTGTTACAAAAATTTCGGCAGCCTAACGGCGCCACTTAAAACTTCATAAAACGAAATAATGAGAGTAAGAGGGGATCTCTCATTATATTAAAATGAAAAGGGCAGTAAGAGGAGTATAGAAGAACATCCTCCAACATAAGAACATGGAGCATAAAAGGAAAGACATAAAAGAGATTACTTGAAAAGAAAGAGAGAGGTCGGATCCCTTACCTTAAAATGTAACTCTTAAACCTCAAAGGTTGGGACCTTGAGGGCTTGGGGGCACCTTGGGAGGACTCCTTGGGAGGTAATGAGACTAGAAATTCGTTGGGAATGAGTGGGGAGTCGAATGGATGAGAGGAGGGCTTGGTATTTATAGGGAAAGTGAGGGGACAAGGCATTAATGGCCAAGGGACACCTCACATGTGCTTTTCTCAAACCCATGTGCTCTCCCTTGTCATTTATCATGGAGTTAGGCCACATGGGGCCCCCAAAACAATAATTCATCACCCTTGGCCGGACAACCCTCAAAAGATCTCATGACATCATCATGACACCGTTATGATGTCATTAAACATACTGAAACCCTAAAACTGTATTTTTACTATTCACTGAAAATTCAACTTTCTCAGAAAAATCCCAAAATTTCACATTAACCAAATATCAATGCTCTGATTTCAAAAATGAAATCCATTTTATAAAAATAATTTTCTAAATATTTTTAATTTAATTTTTAAATAAAAACACTATTCATCGAAACTTCATTTTTTTCAGAAAAAACCCCAAAAATTACCATAACATAATATCGATGCTCTGAGTTCAAAAATAAAGTCATTTTTATAAAAATAATTTTCTAATTATTTTTAATTAAATTTTTAATTAAAAAACACTATTCACCCGAAAAAACTAATACTTGAATAATAATTAATGAAACCGTTATTTAACTATTTTATTGAATCACATTACTTAATCAAGGTGCATAGATTATTTTAAAACTTTCTTTAAGTGAGATTACTAATCCATTTGGTCATATTACTAATCCTAATCATAAAATCACTATTCATAATTTACTATTCATCAAAAATCAAGTTGATCTTATTAGACTCTAAATTTAGTACTGAACATAATTGCAGAAGACCATTTTTTGAAAATCATTACACATTTTTAATTATTTAGGGTTTACATAAACATATTTAAAATATCCTTTTTCTAAAATTCATCAAAAATATGCATACTATATTTATCCGGTCATCTCAAAATTCATAAACTTTATCATAAGAAGAAATCCCAATTTTTATTTAAAACAAGGATTACACAAGGTACTTACAGTCTCGTTACATAACCCCTTATAATACCAGCATAGGACCTAAGAGTAAGGTGTGCTAGGGTGATAGAAGCTTGGGGCGGCTCAGTCAACATTGCCCGAGTAGTAATTTCTATCAGTTTGAACTTCTCACGAAGGCGATTTCGTTCCAGCTTCACATGATGAAGTTCGGCTTGGATTTGATCCAGAGCAAAGCCCAGTGGTGCTACCTCCTTCCCAAGCTCTGTTAGATGGGCTTCTATCGGTCCAAGACTACTAGGTGAGGCCATCGAATCTTCTTTCTATAATAATTAACCAAGATTACTTATATTTAGAGACAATAATCAAAACATTTTGTTCACAGCGGTCATGTTGACCGATGGTTATATAATAGTCAAAAACCCACTGATCTCATTTTAATTATAATCATGTTTATCAAATAAAACATTTTTTTTGAGTATAACAATAAACCATAAAATTTTAAAAAAAAATTCGGGTCATTACAGCGAATATATTTTATTTTTATTTTACTAAAAACATCTAGAAATTATCTTTTTTCCCTCGACCTGCGTTGGTCGAGGTTTGACCCCTTCTTAGGTAAAGTCATCATTCCGGATGCAACGGTGCACTTTGATTTTTAATCTGGGCATCCATTGGGAAACTTCCACAACCACAAATATGTGCGAACTCACATAACTTAAAAAGATTCAAACCACCATTCCGGGCTCACCTGGCCTTAGAATGATGCGTCATCTCTACGCCTGGTCTCGTAATAATTCCATATAATATTTAAAAATAATAATACACAGAAAATTCCAAGACATTATATTTTCCACACCTTGGGTATTTACAACCCTGAAAAGCCAAAACAAGACTGCTAAAAAAGATAGGGGTACTGGTCATGGATCTGAGCCTCTACCTCCCATGTGCTCTCCTAAAGATTCTCATGCTGCCATCGAACACACACCAAGGGAATAAATTGCCCACGAAGTATCCTCTGATGCCGATCCTCGATCTCTACTAGGTAATCAGCAAAGGTCACTCCATCTTCGATGTCTAGCTCATCCCAGTTGATGACGTGCAATGGGTCATGCACATAACTCCTCAGTTGCGACACGTGGAAGACATCATGTACTCGATGAAAGTATAGCGGTAGAGCTTGGTGGTATGCCACCTCGCCAACTCTGAATAGTATCTGGAAAGTTCCGATGAACCTCGGAGATTGCTTGCCACCCTGGACAAATCTCTATAACCCTCGTCGAGGTGAGACCCGTAGAAACACGTGTTCTCCATCCTAGAACTCCATAGGTCTCCTTCATATATTAGCATAAGACTTCTACCAGCTCTGTGTAGTCTTTATCCACTCCCGGATAATCTGCAACTTCTCAGTGGTGGATCTCACCAACTCTGGACCCATGAGTACAGACTCTCTGGGGTCGGTCCAGCAAAGTGGTGACCAGTAGGGTCTCCCGTACAAAGCCTCAAAATGTGCCATACAAATGGTGGAGTGGTAGCTGTTATTGTATGGAAACTACACCAATGGTAGGTGGTCCTCCCAACTATGACCAAAGTCCAAGGTACAGGCTCGTAACATATCTTCCAGAACTTGAATGGTCCTCTCCGTCTGACCATCAGTCTGTGGATGGAACGTCGTGCTCAAGCGTAGCTGTGTCCCAAAGTCCTCCTACAGTCCCTTCCACAATTGAGATGTAAAATGGCCATTTCGGTCTAATACTATCATCGATGGGACTCCATGAAGCCGAACTATCTCATGTACATAGAGGCGTCTCAATCTCTATATGGATCTCAACTCCCTAATTGCATGAAATTGGGCCGACTTGGTGAGTCAGTCGATGACCACCCAGATGGAAACATGCCTCTTGGACGTCCATGGTAATCCAGTCACTAAGTCCATCTATATTTCATCCCACTTCCACTCTGGAACCTCTAGGGGGTGAGATAATCCTACTGGAAGCTGGTGCTTAGCCTTCACCTTCTGGCATGTGAGGCATCGAGAGACGAGCTCTGCTACTGCCTTCTTCATGCCTGACCACCAGAACTGTCGTCAAAGATTCTGGTACATCTTTTCTGATCTCAAGTTTTCTGGAAAGGGTGATGTGTGAAACTCCTTCAGAACCTCTTCCCGCAACACCACTGGTATGATAGTGCATCCTCTGAAAAGAAGTATGTTCTCCCCACCTTGTGAATATCCATAGGAGAATGTCCTACAGATAACATAGCACGTGAAGCCTCACAGTCATAATCCCCGATCTGTGCCTCCATGATTCGCAGTAAAATTAGAGGGGTGATAACCATTGACTGTACGTAAGATTCATCCTCTCTGTCAATGAAGGAAAACTGTAACGTGGCCAACCGCTCTGTTGCCTCACTCAATAGATGCGGGATCGACCTTCTGCTAAGAGCATCCACCATCTTGTTTTCCTTCCCAGAATAGATGATCTAGAAATCATAATCCTAGAGTAACTATAGCCAATGCCCCTTCCTCAGATTCAGATCCTTTTGTGAGAAGATGTACTTGAGGCTCTTGTGGTCATAGTAGACGATAAACCGCTCGCCCATAAGGTAGTGTCACCACATCTTCAAAGTGAAGACTACCACAGCCAACTCGAGATCATGGGTCGCATAGTTCTTCTCATATGTCCTAAGCTGTTGCAAATGATAAGCAATCACTTCCTGCCTCTACATTAGGACACAACCAAGCCCGGTCCCTGTTGTGGCATAGAAAACTATGTACTCGATACCCTCCTCCAACAATCTTAATATTGGGGCACTCGTCAAACTCTATCTCAACTGCCCGAAAGCCTACTAGAACTTCTACATCCACATGAAGAGTTTCCGGTTTTGGGTCAAGGATGTCAACGATGATGATATTCAAAGAAAATCTGGGATAAAACTTCATTAATATCCTTCCAACCCATGGAATCTCTGAACCTCCCTCACGTTCCGAGGTGGTTCCCATGCTAACACTTCCTCCACCTTGGCTGGGTCCACAGCTACACTGTTTGCTGAGATGACATGTCCGAGAAAGTGGACCTTCTGGATCCAGAACTAGCACTTCAAGAGCATCCCATAAAGTCAGTGCTCTCGAAGTATGTCTACAACCATCTGGAGGTGTCTTGCATGCTCCTCCTCTGACGCGTAGTACACAAGGATGTTGTCGAAGAAGAACACTACGAACTGGTCCAAATACAGCTGGAAGATCTGATTTATTAGTCCCATGAACACTGTAGGGGAGTTTTTCACGCCGAAATGCATCACCAAGTACTCATAGTGACCATAGCAGTATCTGAATTTCATCTTCGATATATCCTTTCCCCGTACCCATAATTGGTGATAACCTGATTGAAGGTCAACCTTCGTGAACCACTGTGCCCCTCTTAGCTGATCGAAGAGGTCATCGATTCTCAGCAAGGGATACTTGTTCTTCATTGTCACCTGGTTTAGGCATTGGTAATCCACGCACAACCTCAAACTCATATCTTCCTACATGGAAAACAAGACCAGGGATGCCCAAGGTGAAACGCTGGGACTCAAGAAAACCCTTGATATAAAAATCCTCCAATAGCACCCTCAGCTCAAGATGCTCTACGGGAGCCATCTGATATGATGATGAAGAAATTAGTGTTGTCCTGGGGTGTAAGTCAATACAGAAGTCGATCTCCCTGTGGGGAGGTAGTCCTAGAACATCTTCGGGAAAGACACCCTCGTACTCCACCACTACTGCTAGGAACAGGGGGCTCATCACATCTACTACTTCGAGGGCTAGGGTAGCCAACTGATGAGTGACCTGGTGCACCCTCCTATGAATGAGACTGTTCTATACTACCTGGGTCTCATTTTCTTTGACAAAGGAAAATCTCGTCCCATCACTACGAACACACTGCACTCTTCACCTAAAACAGTCAATCTGGATCTTCTTTTCTCCAAGTAGGCATGCTACTAACATGGGAGACATTACCTAAGTACCTTTACACATGCATACATCTCCATGTCCACAAATGCTGAAAGGTAAAAAACCCACTATGGAACAAAATGCATGATTACAACTAAACACAATCACCAGAGTACAGCAGAAGCTAAAGTGCTAAAAGTAAACTGGGCCAAAATACAAGCCCACCAAAACAAAATTCTGAAAACTGAAAAATCAAACCTATGAATGCAAAGAGGTATTGGGACTGCTACTCATAGCCATAGGAACACCTCAGCCTGTAGGGAACTCAGAAAGCCCGGTCTTGCCTTGGTCCGCCCTGGACTATGTCTAAAGGCTGCTTGTCTGCACAAAACAAAACACCTGTAAGAAAAGCCCGTGCAGGGGTGAGTATAACAATACTCAATAGACGACCCTAAAAACAAAAAAGCAATACACAAAGTAAAGGTACAGTTATCTATAGATATTATATGTCTACAGAATATATATCAAGTGAAACACATCCCAGATATACTCGAAACCCAGACATGTGGTCTAGAGGCAATTCCCACAACCACATACCTCATCTAGGGATTCCATTCGATGATTCCAAGAAGCACTGGTTCTGGGAGAACACACACCACATGTCTGGTATCTCTAATGACATCCATTCGAGAAGTATTATTCATCAGGAAATGTCACAAGAGGATGTTACACTCATTACAGGATACACACTCTTGAGTGGGAAGACCAAAATAGATAGAATCACTCATTGTGGGAGACACACTACTTAGTAAAAAATATCATGATACACTGATGAGGATCACTTCTAGGGCCATGGAGGATACCTCGACTCATCCGGATTCACCAGCTAGGTAGAGGATCAACGCCCAGTAGAGTTGGTCACATTGATTCCTAACTCTACATAGGTTCAGGAATAGATAGAGGATCTCACTCCGGGCCTCTCGTAGGGATGTCGACTCTATCACAGAAAGTCCTACTGAAGGGAACATACTTCTGTAGAAGGAAATGATGCCTGACCTTTAGGGGAATGAGATGAAGGGGAACAAACCCAAATGAAACATGTCTAAGATTCAGTGGACCATATAACCAAACCGTTTTACAAAAAGTACACGGCATGTAGGAAAGTCAAACGCCGTGTCTTCAGACATCGGGTATTGCCTGTGTTAAATGGACTGTGTCATAAGGTCGGTCATGTAGAGAAAAACAGTACACAACATGTGGTAGGGATTACACGTCATGTATGAGTAGCTGGGGTCAGATCCGTGTATGCAGTCCATGTGCTCGAACCTGGCCCCAACCAAATTATGCCATTCCGTGTAGTTGGTGCACGGGTGACCCGTTCTACTGGACTCACCTAGCTGTGTGGTGTAGTACACCGCTGTGTAATATACCCCATGTTAGTGTACTTTCCAAAGTACATGCAGAGCTTCAGGGAAGGTGCAACACGCCATGTGACTAGGGTCACACACCGTGTCATACCTGTCTAACACCCGAAACCCTAGCCACCGCTATGCTGGTCCACAAGGCGTGTTCTTTTGAGATACAAGCTATGTATTCTAGAAATTTCTAGAAATGAGAACCTCCTCTATCGCGCCACTGGTGATGTCTCTTTCTTCGATCTGGTCATCCAATCGCCATGGAACTACCAGGTTTTGGTCACCCTGACACCATGAAGTTGTTTCCATTGTTTTTGGTCCTTCGATCGGCTCTAGAAACATGTTTTTATCATCCCACACGTAGAACGCTCGAAGAACAACCTCTTCCAATCTGATCTGATTCATCATTCGTCATGGCCGTCGCACCTCTATAGGGTCGATGCAGCATCGGATCTCCAGTTTGGGATTGCTGCATTTATAGATGGGTGCTAAAAGATCCATTATTCAATGCCCCACAAAGAACACAAAGATCATGTGAGAGGGAAAGGGTAAAAAATAATCCAATAAAACAAATTGAGGAATGAACCTCCGTCGTCGTTCTTCACGACGTTGATCTGCTCCCATTAGTAGGCTTAAATGGAGTAGGGATCAACAATAATCCACATTGACTAATTCCCCATAATCATTCCAATGAAAACCTCCCACAATAACGTACGAATCTTTGGATCTACTTGTTTTTGGTTGATCTTCATTAGTTATTTAAATTCAAAAATAGGGAAAGAGGAATGAAATAACAACCCATTCCTCATGAATAGTTTCATTACTAATGACAGGGGGGTCGTGCCTACATAATCGCCGTGATCCTTCAACTTCATTGGAACAACAATTCTCAACTTAGATTTTTATCGTTTGTTGCTGAGATTTTTCTCCAAATCTCCACAGATTCTCCAGAGTTTCCTCTCAATCCTTTCCTATGAGCAACACTCGATTATTGCAATAAAAAAAGGGAAACTTGTTTGGCATTAAAAATATGTTATGGTATTAATGAGTCTAGCTTGTCGTTTCTGAGTCATTATGACGTGGCATTTATTAAATAAATAGTTTCCCCGTCGCTGTGCTATAGTGGATGTTTCCACAAAATAAAATAAAATAACTTTGAGATTTTATTTTATTTTTATTTTACTAAAAACGTCCGGAAATTAAATTTTTTCCCTTGACCTGCGCCGGTCAAGGTTAGACCCGTTCTTAGGTAAATTCATCGTCCCGAACACAACAGTTCCCTCAGATTTTTTATCTAGGCAACTGTTTGGAAACTACCACTACCACACACATGTGCCGACTCACTTAACTTAAAAAGTTTCAAATCACCATTCCAGGCCCACTGGGCCTTGGAATGATGTGTTGTCTCTACGCCTGGTCTCGTAATAATTCCACATAATAATTACAAAATAATAACACACAGAAAAATCCAAGACATTACATAGATAATCCTTGTTGGACAAGAAATTCAATTCACTATTCACTTTCATTAAAAACATATGTAAATAACATCCACCATTTGACCATTTTTATCTAGGTTTTCTGATCGAGGTTGATCTTCTAATCCTCATACTACTATTGAGGGTTTAAATTTAAGTGATAATTATTACATTTAGGAGCCATGAAGATCATTATAATACATGAGTATTGATCAATCCATGATCAAAGTAGAATCTTCAATGCAATATACCAATATGAGATTACTGTTGAGTTGTGATTCAAGCCCTAAGATGTGTCCAAAATCCAAGCACACACAATGTTTCCTGAGTAATTAGAAATCATTAACTAAGAATTTATCGAGTAATAAATCATTGTTTAATGAATAGTTAGGGATAGAATAATGTGATATAAATATAGTTTCACTTACATTTATATTAATCAAATGATAATAAATAAAGTTGCATCCATAGAGTTTCATATGATATTCCATTGCATGTAATATTTACACATGTGATGTTACAGATATTGAGTCATGCATATTGTTTATGATAATAAGGCTACATTATTATATAGGAATTTTAAATGAGGATCAAATATAGTCCTTTGATACTTCTTTAATATGAGAGATAAATTTTTGTATATATTTGTATGAATATTATGTTTCATTCCATGTGAAATATAATACCAATTGAATTATGGGGTATTTAAAGGAGAAAATATAATACCTAAGAGTTTATGGGTATTCATATTTGAATTGATGAAAATAAATGTGTTATTCAAAAAATATTTATATAAAGTTTTTTAGAATGAGAAAATAATGATAGTTTTTGAAAATAAATAAATGAGATATTATCATATACATAATAATTTTTTTGGTAGATAAATATGAGCATCAGGTTTATGAAGAATGTGGAGAAGAGATTGATACATTTCATCCATTGTGAAATAATATTGAGATAGAACTTGATACATATTTTTATCAAAGAGAGAAAGAGTTTGAAGCCGGGAGCCTTTGAAGTTGAAGAAACTTGCGTTCCCATGTTTTCAAAAGATGAGAGAATTGGATAAATCAACATCTGAGATGTGTTTCAAAGACAATAGATCTGTTGCATATCAATGTTGAATAACTTAATGAATTTTACCCAAGGTAGGGGTGTCCATATTTCATATAGAGGGAAACAATATGAAGAGGAATTTATTTCAATCACTACGTTTTTTATTAAACAAGT
Organism: Viscum album; assembly: GCA_963277665.1. Taxonomy (NCBI): domain Eukaryota; kingdom Viridiplantae; phylum Streptophyta; class Magnoliopsida; order Santalales; family Viscaceae; genus Viscum; species Viscum album. The sequence goes on from OY728148.1 coordinate 774,704,684, forward strand.
GAAGTAATATTCCAGTGGACTCTATGAGTATAATACTCAAGTGGACTCTGAAGTATAAGAAAGGAATGGTGGATTCTATAATGATACATTGTGCATGTGTGATCTTTTTTATCTCTAGTAGACTCTTGATTGAGAGAAATGTGGTCTCAATGTTGATGATAATGGAATTTTTTAGATATAACAACCTACATATAATAGATAATCCATTTTTGGGTTATAACCAACATAACATGGAGTATTACTTTTAACAAAAAATTGTAAATATTTTGTGTTTCAATATCTAATATTACTACTGCGCATGAAGTGATATTGAGAGATAATATTCAGTGGATCAAGAACCATAACAAGTTCAAGTGATTAATTTAAAAGAGAATTTGTAAAATGAGTGTTTTATTGACTCACCCCATTTCAATATCACCTAAATAATTCTTGGTATCTATAAAATCCCATGGTCACCATAAGTTTACCTGACCATCATTTCCAAGTATAATTTCTATAGAATGTTCAAAGTCCCATAGTGAGTATTACATAATCCATCTGTTTTTTTCTTAATCTTTACCTCAAAAAACTATCCTAACCATATTAATATAATTACCTCATTATAATTATTATATTAGAGTGTCGTTATATTAATGGAAAACGCCTTTTTTTCTTTTTTATCCACTTATAGAAATAGAAGAACATCAATTGTGTGTTTGTGATGACTATCTCCCCATGAAGGTACATCTTATATTTTTTACCACTATCTCTATTATCTAGTAATAATGATGGAATTAAAGAAAAAATTTAAAATATATAATTAAATGAAATTAAATAAGTTAAAAATATAATATTTCTTTATTCTCTATCAGTCTTTTATAAAATGATAATGTTAATTGTGTTTTGTATGGACTACCACCTCCTCAAAGTAACATATCTCATTTTCACCTAGTTTATTTATTATTTAATGAAATCACATGAAACTTGATTAAAAAACATAAAAATATATTAATAATCCATTATTACACTTTAGTTATGATATTATGTCAAATTAAATCACTTTCATGACTATAATCATATATTAATTACTGTATGTTCTTGTTTGGGTAGGTCTAACCACATACTTGGAAATTGATATAATATATATATTGGAAGAATATGGGAAAATAATTACTAATATTAATAATATTTAAGAATAAAATCCTGATTCTTTTATTTATAAAAGTATATATTATATATTAAACTTATTATTAAAATATCATATTTAATCACTAAAATTGTTGAAATAAGAAGACGTCGATTCAATTTTCACACAAAGTAACTAAACCGCTTATGGAATGTGATATGAGATTTAAAAATAAATATTTGATATCTATTATAGTACCATTAACGATTTATTAATTATCAACTTGTTTTGAAAAAAATGTATACCTAAAATGACAATAGGTATCATGCGTGAAATAATTAACGTTACTAACACTGATAGTAAATATTAGTTATAACTAACTAATATTTTCATAAAAAATTATCATAAATGAAGTATATAAAAGGAAATTTATATTAATAAAGTTATTAAATAAAATATTAAGATATTTATATTTTTTTCATAGGAGGTTAGGTGCATTCATAGAGTGAATCAAGACCATAGAACATGTCTATGCTAACAAACTTTTCTTATATTGTGTTACAAACATTATTATTGAAATCTATCAATTCATATTTAAATTAATATACCTAATAGATAAAGTTTAATTAATTAAAAAAAAATTATATGGTTTTATAATTATTATTTTTTAACCTCATTATCAAATTATTCTTACCTCATTGATAATGTTACTTGAAAGGTTTTCTTAGTCTCAATTCATATTTCTTAATATATATTTCTTATTATACACCATATTTTATTTTTCATAGCGTATATAATACCCCCTTTAATATTTTATATAATTATTGTCTCTTTATTCATGGTATTTATGTTTCATTGAAAATTATATATTGTAAGGGGTTTTGATTCGAAAGTTTCAAAATCCATAAGTAATATTTGTCTCTATTTTCAATTCCTTGAGACCAGTTTGATATTATACACCATATTTTATTTTATATGGTGTATTAAATACCCTTTTTAATTCAATTATAATTAATATATTACATTTCATTTTATTTTAATTTCATTGTACCCATATTTTTTTTATTCTTTCATAACCACTACCATAAGTGTGTTTGTACCTCAATTTTTCTTCATTGATATATGATTCATGTTCACCACTTGTTTCCTTCTTTAAGTATATATATTAGTTGTGTATTAATTTATAAATACCATCATAATATTTTTCTTTGGTGAATAAAACACTTAAAAATATATATCATCCACTATATTAACAATCATCCTCAATTATAGGCAAGATATTTCTTTCAATTCCTTTCCAAAATAAATACTTTATTTTTCGTTATATTTTTTGAAGGGAATTAACCTATATACCTATAAAAAATTGATTTGTAAAATTATTTTATTAACAATATATCATTATTATATATGGTTTTTTAGGATTCATACTCTGAAAGTTTACTTTTAGATTTGGCAGATATTGACAGTTGGTATACTTGTTATTCTGATAAACATTTTCATTGACTACTCAGGTAAGTAGAGTATTTATTTTTTATCCATCCAACTTCTATATCTGAATAGTATAAGTTAATTTATTACCTATAAAATTATTAAAATTCCTTATATTTTTAGGCCCATTGGTATGTTTATTGTTTATTAAGAAATGTTGATTATGAATTGTGTCGTTATTCATATCTTTCATATGGTTAATGCATTAGACATAAAAAATGTGATTGGTGAAAAAAAATAGTATATTTCTCCTTGATTTATCTATTTGTCTCATTAAAAAATATTTTGGGGGTATTTGGTATATTCCTACTCCTCATAATCATGATTTCTTGGTTATGACATGGATAGATAAAAAAATTGGTGATTCGTCCTTAATAGTAAGAATAATGTATTAGTTAAGGCCTTAATAGTAAAATATGTTCTACATTATCCATTCGATCACCATAATTTCAATTATTTGTATCCATGTGTTTTTTATATTAATTTTTAATCCATAAATTTATTTAAATCTCTTGTGTTCAGTTATTTGCAATTATATAACATGAATTTATTTTATCTATATTATTCATTCCATGATAGATTTTTATATACTTTTTCCCTTACTAAGCCTTAGATCTCACCCTTCTTATATTTCCATTTTCCCATGTTATGAAGAAATGTAATGAAAATAGAATGTGCGGATAATTTTTAAGAGATGTTGAATAATTATTACGAATTATGTAGTTTCATATATAGTGTGATATTATCCTTTAGTTGAGAAAGATATGTGATTTATTATTTAATTTTCTATCCTAATTCTATAAATATCTAAACCTAAAAGTTTATTTGAATATATGTGATGTAATATATTCTTTAAATCATATGTTTATGGGATAATTAAATTCATAAATCTATAATGTTGGTCAAACCAGTATGTAAACCTTGTGTTATTAACACCATATCCATGAGTTTGGGTCTAAGATAATAGCAGTTGGTATCAGAGTGGGTATTAGATAAATTTAGAGATTAATATTTTATAAGTTGAGGATATAAATTTTATTAAGGATTATTATGTTATGGTTGATCATAATATTAATGTAATAGATAACCCTCTAGGTTAGTTTAAGTAATATTGAATATTTTAGTGATTGTGAAAAGATAACTTTAGTGAAAACCTAGAGATGTTTCTAAGGGATAATTCAAAGTATAATATAACATACTGAAGTTTTGGTAAAGCTTATAATGTTTAGTACTCTTAAAATTCACATCCCTATTTGGATACTGGAATGTGGATGTGGATGGGGTAAAAATTCATCTAGGTTTAATCACCTGGAAAAATGATGTTTGAGCATCAACTCCATCTTTACTCTGGTGAATGATGAGTTTGAATATTTCTTCATTCTTCGATATACACTCTTGGGTGATATTATTTGGTTAATAATATTCTCTTTATGAATAACTATGATGGATTTGAGAACATAAATATGGTATGGTAAGAGAACCTAGTATGAGTTATACATTGTATAACCTAGAATAAACCAAGAGTTACTTATGTTGATCTAATAGCTAATGTAATAATTTCAATGAGTACAAAATTTGGAGGATGAATTTATCATCTAATTGTTTTAAAATAAATCTATTCTAGTTTTCAACACTAACATTGTATCCTTTTTCTAATTAATCATCAGAGGATAAATAAATCATGTTAAAAATGAATTCTAGTAAAAATTTATAGATTTTCCCAATGAGTAACCTACTGAGATAAGAGATTGAATCATGTCGTTAAACCAAAACAACTATTAAGAATCTTGATTAACAAAATGAACATAGTTGAGTTTCTAAACATTCCAAAGAAGAATATGAAGAAGTCTCATGGATGTTTAGGTGATGATGATTATGAAGGAAATAATATTCAATTTACTTCGTGTCAAATTTTATGTAAGAATTACCAAGAGTAATGTCTTAAAGAAACTATGATATGTTTCATTTGTATAAAATGAGATCCTATAGAAATAAGTTTCAAGGTAAATATAAAGTAATCAATTAACAATATGAAATGAAAAGATGTGATTCCTAGTCATATATAAGATATTAAGGTAGATACCTCATTTAAAAATATATTTTTTAGTTGTGCATGTTTTTTATATTCCCTTAACAAATTTTTTTAGTAAGTTATAATTAAAATTATGAGTATGAAATTTATTTATATGGGTGAGTGTAACACATTGATATTTTAAATTATATATTCATTAAACACCTAATATATTTGATAGTTGGCTCCACATGTAACACCGAACAAAAATGAGCCGCAATATACTACATGAATATTATTTATAAATTTTAACAATAATAAAAACTATAGAATTTAATATTATTGTAATCAATTATAAATTCATATGAAATTTGATTAAGAACTCTTAATGTTTTAGACAATAATTTTTCAATAAAATAAGTGTTTCATTATATAGTATATTTTCATTTTAAAGATAAATTTTTCAACATTATAATTTTAATTTTGTAAAATGAAATTAATTTTTTAATTAATTTTTTAAAAACATTATTATGTTGAATTTTTTAGATTTTCTAAAATAATTGATTTTTATTTTGATAATAAAAAATACCAATTTTCTAATACCGTCACTTTTAGGACTTAAATGTTTTTTAATCAATTTATATATATAAAATATTTTAATAAAGTAAAATATATAATTTAAAAAATAATATTTAGAGTTTATAAAACCATTGTATAATGTTTTTTGGATATTTTATGTAATATTTTACTCTAAAAAGTGTTTTTATTCACTTTTATTAAAAATTATTTTTGAATCACTTATAAAAATTAACTCTAAATAAATTGGATGTATTAGTTTAGATCCAAATTTTCATATTATTAAATAATATAAATTTTATCTTCAGGAAAAAATTATAATTAATTTGATTATAGTTAATGATCATGATAATAACTAAAGGGTTGCTTTAAAAGAATTTTTTATTAATGTTGTGTACTTTTCATCAAATGAATAAAATTTATCAATTTAATACAATTAATACTCTATTAGTGATAAACATAAATTAAAATATATACTCACTCATTTAATTAATAAAAAATTTTATATAATATTAATAACACATTATTTTAAAAAGAATATATTTTTACAAAAATGGTTTACAATATATTAAATATTTTAATTTTAAAGTTAATTTAAGATTATTTAGAAATTAATTTATATTATATGGAGATTAAATTATGTTTTATAACATAAATATTTTTTAATAATACCTTGTATTTTTTAAATCATATAAATTACATAGGTGAAAAACATTTACCATTATATAAACAAAAAAATGTTAATGTAAAAAACTAAGAATAAATGACTTTAAACATGTCTCAAACATGTGTTTGAATGGGTTTTAAAGGACTTATAAACCTTATATCACTCAAAAATCCATTATTTTCACTTTTGGATGCATTGACCACTAAATAGTGTTATTCTTTTATTGGAAAATAATCAGTGTTCACAAAAGATTCATTTTCTTAACGTAAATTGAGGATCACTTTCACCCACTCAATGGTAAACATAACATTATAAATTTACATGAAAACATGATAAAATATCCACTCACATAATTCCATTTCATATAATAAACCTCTTCATCACCCAAAGTTATCCTTATCTCTTTATTTCTAAGGATGCTTTCAAGAGAACGCTTAGGGTCCGAAAGTGAGTATCACTTAATCCATATCATTTTCTTATTAATATTTCCCTTACAAACCTATCCCACTTATAGTAATATAATTTAATATATTAAAATATCATACATATGTGTTATTACATTAATGGAGTAAACCATATTTATTCCTTTCCATCCACTTAAAAAAATATAAGAATATATTTCATCGGTTTTTTGCAAACTGTTGCCTTCACAAAGCGGCACCTTCCATTTTTTTGCAACCACCTATATTAAATGGTTATGAAAATATAATTAAATAATAAATGTTTAATATATAATATAATAATGTTTTTAGGATACAAATTATAATACACATTATTTCCATCTCATTCACTGGAAAATAAAAACGTTAATCATGAGTTGTGTGGACTACCACCTCTTTGAAGTAACGCATATAATTCATCATATAGAACTTTATTATTTTTTAAAATTACTTAAAATATGATTCAAAACATTAAAAATATTTAAATAATATAATAATTATACTATAATAATGATATTATTTAAAAATAAATCACATTCATAACCGTAACCATCCAATAATTATGGTACGTTCATGTTTATGTCACCCCACCGTTCGTGTTGGGGTGGTTCGGGTTTAGGTTGATTGGGGGAAGGTAATGGGGTAAAGTCCTAAGGCCCATGTTTCTAATATAGTTTTTTTCCATTATATTGTGTTCCATGTTGGCATATTTAATCGATTATATATATGTTCATGTTTGGGTTGGTCTGACCACCAACTTGAATAAGTATATAAAACTCTATCATGGATGGATATGGATCTTAAATATTATATTTATTTTAATTTAATTATAAAAAAATATTGTTTTATGGTTATGGAAATTTTATTTTATTTATTTTACTTATTATTAAAATATCATATTTGATCACTAAAATTACTGGAATAAGCCAACACCAATACAATTTTTATAAAAAGTTACTAAAACACTTATGGAGTAAGATAAGGTCATTATAAAAAAATTATGTTATATATTCTATTATTTATCATTATTTATGAATTATGAACCAAGTATCAAATAATGGGTATGAGCATCGAAATTATAAGGCATGTATGAAACTATTAATGTTACTAACACCTAATGGTAAAAATAAGCTATAGATAACTAATATATTCAAAATAAATGATCATTAATACAACATATAAATGTTGTGTCAATAAGGTTTACTTATGAATTTTCCATTCCTTTATGTTTCGAAAATCACTAACACTCTATCCTTAGTCAATTTTATTTTTGTCATAGATTTATATTAATAAGGAAATTTTCCATTCCCAAGGAAATTTTCTCCTAACCTTTGTTTTAATAATTCATGTTATAGTTTCTCTAAATCTAAATCATTTTATTTCTATGTGTAAATTTAGGTTTCATATCTAAAACCTCGAAATCCTATATGTACTAAGATATAGAGCATTCTGTTTTTTGGTTCTGAATTCCGATTCCAAATTCTCTGAATTCAGACTTTGAATTATCTAAAATTCAGATTCTGAATTCTCGGAAATTCAGACTCCGAATCCTATGAAATTCAGATTCTGAATTCTCTGAAATTCAGATTCTAAATTCTATGAATTCAGACTCCGAATTCTTTGAAATTCATATTCTTATATCTTCATAATTATGGTTCTGAATTCCATAGAATTCAGATTCTGAATTCCTCAGAATTCTGGTTCAGATTCTGAATTCCTCAGAATTCTGGTTCAGATTCCTTAGAATTCAAGTTCCGAATTCCTTAGAATACAGGTTTCGAATTCCTCATTATTGAAGTTCCGAATTCCTCAGAATTCAGGTTCCGAATTCCATAGAATTTAGACTCCGAATTCATTAGAATTCAGACTCCTAAATCTATCGAATTCAGGTTCTGAATTCCTTGAAAAACCGAATCCAAATATCTATGTAATATAGACTCCGAATGTTTATTTTCTTAGACTCGAAACTTTATTTTTCCTTAGACTCTGAAAAATGTATTTAGTTCAGCAACCATATTTTTCTAACCTTATCTTATTTATGAAATGGTGTCGTGTAATATTTTTCTAACTAACCGTTGTTTGAGTGAAACGTGTATAGGTCCCTCTAAGATTCATAGAAAAATATGATCGATGGAGGAGGGAGCTGACCATTGGGGAAATGCCTATAAATAGGATCTCATTTGAATGAGCCCAATAACAACAAAGAAGGGTGATCACTCAAGATATTACATGCTGCTGAAGTGATTTCTAGAGAGATAGACTCTCATTCATTGTTCGTACTGACCAACTTGTTCATCTTTCTTCATGTGACTCTGATTGTTGTTGTGTATAATCGAGGACTTCTAGTGATAGGAAGACAGAGGTGTCGACTACCTTAAAGTTCAAGGAATTCCTTGATAAAGGAGATAAAGGTTCATACTACCTTGATGTCCAAGGGCTTGTGGGGATAGCAAGACAGAATATGATATTCCTATTAAAGGCTTATCCTATTATGCGTAAGACATACTTTCTTGAAAGTATAAATCAAGGGACATTTATTCAAGGTTATTAGATACCCTGCTCTTTCAGTTAAAATATTTCGTACTTGTTACTTTGTATTGATTCAAGTTTATTTTCTACTACATTTTGATTAATAAGGAATGTATAACTATCTTTTACTTTCTTTTACTTTTATACTCTGATTATTAAGATTATATGCGCTTTAAGGTAGAATCTTTTTCCATGTAAACTTATCTTAAGTTTCATTTCTGGAATCATATTTCTGGAACCCATCATTCTTATAGAACTAATAGGTCTTGTGAATTTACCTTGTTTAACATTGTTAAACATAGTTTTCCTTAAGGTTGAAAACAAATCTTTTATACCAACTTTAAAGGTTCCAAATTAATTTTTAAAGTATACAATTAACCCCGGCCCCCCAACCTTGTATATTTAGCATCTACATTAATTTTTCTATCTTAAAATTAGTATCAGAAGAAGTTTCTGAGATACTTATGTTCCCAAATATTTTTTCTTGCTCATGTCTTCATTTTTTTTTATATTTTCCTTTCTTAGGATTTTTATCCGTGTTTATATACTTTACTATTAATAAGTTTTGTGGAAAGATATTTTATTTTATATGGAAGGAATGAATATTGGTTCGATTGATAATCTAAATCCTACTAAACCACCTATATTTGATAGGAATGATTATGAATATTGGAGAGATCGTTTGAAGTATTTTGTTATTATTATCAGAAAGGAAAACTTTTTTATTCTTACTGAAGATTAAAAGATTCTTGATAAAAAAGTGAGAATTTTTACTAATCAAGAAAAATCATAATATCAACTAAAATAAAAGGTATTCAATACTTTGTTGTGTTTCATAACCAGGAATATATATAGTCAGATTTCTTCTTGTGATGCTGAAAATTGTATTTAGATGAAATTAGAGGTTACTCATTTTGGTACATCCAAGGTAATAGAAACTAGAAGAGATCTTCTTAGAGAAGAATATCATGGATTTCTATTTCCTTATGGAGAACCAATATGAAAGGTGTAATAATGATTTATGACTATTTTTAACATCTTACAATCCATGGGTGAGAAATTTTTAGATGACAAGGAACTTGTAGAAAAGATTATAGATATCATGCCCAACGAGTGGGAATCTAAGAGAACAATTATTGATGAGAATAATAAAGTATCACATATTACTCTTGATGATATTTTTTTAATTCTTGTTCAACAAGAGACAAGAATGAAAAGAGATGCTAATTTGAATAAGAAAAATAATGGCACTGGAAGTGTAGCCTTTAATACTTCTGAAGTCAATACTCCTGAAAAGTTTACTAGGTCTGAATAAAAGAAAGTCACTGTTTTATATGTATTTAGTGAAAGTGAACATTCTGTGAATGAGCTAGCTAATCTTTCTCAAATTATGAACAATAAGGTTGGGATGAAATACTTTCAGTATATATTTAAGAAGAAGGAAATAATGGAAAATAAGGAATCTGAAGATACTTGTTATGAATGAAAAAGAGTAGGGAATATAAGGTCGAATTGTTATATTCTTAAGAGAATGTATAGAAAGGAAAATCATTCTGAGAAGAATGGAATGAATTACTACAATGATAAATCTAAAAATATTTTAAAAGCTAATGACACAAGGAGTTACAGTGGTGGACACTCTTCTAATGAATTCTGAGAGTATGAATCTTCTGATCAGAAGAATCTTGGTTAACTAACCAGATTACCTAATGAAAATCATTTTTAATGGTTATGGTACACAATGTTGAATCTATAACCAATGTTTCCCTAAATGAAAATTATACTGATAATAAATATTATGAATCTTCAGATGGAGAATCTTATTTTGATGAAGATAATAATTTATGTACTTATGAAGAAGTTTCTAGGTTTGCTGAGCTTCTTGAGAATTAGAATTATAAATTCAATAAAAATATTGATAAGGAAAATTCTATAAAATCTGTTCTTACAAAATAACTATCATATCTATCTAAAGATCCTAATAAGAAAATTAATGATTTTAAAATTATTTCAAAAAACCTTGAGGAAGTTAGTTTTGAGAAGGATAAACATTCTAAGGATCTAGAAAAATTATTTTCTAAGAATAAATTTATAAAGACTAACTCTAGTGCTAAAACAGATGTTTTTTAGGATAAAAACATAGTTATTAGACTAAAGTCTAAAATATTTTCCTTGAGGAAGTGTTTGTCAAACTTTACCTTAGGTAAGGAATAATTTGATAAGATGCATTCCCAAATTCGACCTCTAAGGAATAATTCTGGTTTTGGATATACTTATTCTAAACCAGTTTTTAGTAATAATTATTTTTTTCCTCAATGTGCCCCATTCTTTACTAAATGTCCATGTGGTGGAAATGGGGAAAAAATTGTTCCTTAAACAAAACTCATTCTTTAGGTTTTCATAAATCTTATTTTTCAAATAAAATGTGGATTCCTAAAATTGTTCTTTCTAATGTTTCTGGATCTAAGAAAATTTGGGTTTCGAAAGTTTAACTCTCCTATTTTCAAGAAATTAAATATAGTACCAACTGCAATACTTGGTACATGGATAGTGGATGTTCCCATCACATTACTGGTAACCAAAACATCTTTTAAAAGATGATCAAGATGAAAGGACAAAAAGAAACTTTCATAGATAATGCTCATGGAGAAATTATTATTACAGGTAACATTGTTCTTCTTGGAAAAACATTTATTTCAAATGTTTTATTTGTTAAGGGTCTTAAGCACAACCTTATTAGAATAATTCAATTATGTGATGAAGGTTAACATGTGATTTATAGGAATGACATGTTCTTAGTACAAAATACCAAGGAAGAGTTTATTCATTCTTGTGATTAGCAAGCGAATGTATACAAACTAAACTTACAAGAACTTAGGATCCAAGACCTACCTTGCCTTTGTGTAGTGGAAGATCATTCTTGGTTATGGCATAGAAGGTTATGATATTGTAACCTTAGGAACCTATGTAAACTCTCTAAGAAAATAATACTTAAGGATCTACCAGATCTTAGATTTGATTCTTTAAAAGTCTGTGATCCTTTTCAATATGGAAAGCAACATAAATCAAGTTTTAAATCCATTGGTTAAGTCTCAAATACTGATGCGTTACAATAAGTTCATATGTATCTCTTTGGTCTCATAAAAATTGGAAGTATTGGAGGAAGATATTATGTATTTTTCTTATTTGATGATTACACTAGATTTACATGAGTTTATTTTCTAGAAAATAAGTTTGAAGCCTTTTCTCATTTCAAAATTTTTAGAGCCCAAGAAAAAAATGGGAAAACCCTTACTTTGATAATTATTCATTGTGATCATGGAGGAGAATTTCATAATTCTAATTTGGGAACTTTTTGTAGTAGAAAAGGCATTACTCACAACTTCTCTACACAAAGAACTCCTCAGTAGAATGGTGATGTGGAACGAAGAAACTGAATTATTCAAGAAATAACAAGAACTATATTGAGTGATTATTCAATAGCTAAACAATTTTGGGCTGAAGCTGTAAGGACTGGTTGTTATACTATAAATCAAGTTTTGATTAGAACTTTTCTTAATGAATCCCCATATGAGTTATTAAATGGTAGAAAACCTAGACTTTTCTACTTCAATGTTTTTGGTTGCAAAGCATTCATTCTGAATACTGAAGACAATTTACATAAATTCACACCCAAATCCGATGAAATTTGTTTTCTAGGCTACTCCACTACTTCTAAGGCTTATAGAGTTTTTAATAAAAACACTTGTACTGTTGAAGAAATAGTACATGTCAAATTTGATGAAACTAATCCCTTTGTTTTTAAACAACCTCAACCTGCATCTTCTGATGTGTTTCCAAAAACTGATTATCATCCCTTGATAGAAAACCCTTCTGATAAGGAAAATGTTCAAGAAAATGTTTTTGATACAACCACCCCAAAATATTTCCTATTATATGTTGATGAACAGGTTTTACAAAACCCAAATCAATGGTTTCTCAAGAATCATCCTTCTGATAGTATCATTAGTGATGTAAATAAACCTGTAAGGACTAGAAGTTCTTTATGAAATGAAGTAGAACATCTATAATTCCTTTATCAATTGGAACCTAAATTCATTTATGAAGCTTTAGGTGATGATGATTGGATAAAAACTATGCAAGATGAGCTAAATGAATTTGAAAGGAATAAATTCTAGACCTTGGTTGAAAGACCTAAGGAAACTTCTATTATTAGAGTAAAATGGGTCTTCAGATTTAAGTGTGATAAAAATGGAATGAAATTAAGAAATAATGCTAGATTAGTTTCTAAACGATATAATTAACAAGAAAGAATAGAATATGAAGAATTCTATTCTCCAGTAGCTAGACTAGAATCTATTTGTATTATACTTGCCTTTACAGCATTCCATAACTTTAAACTTTTTCTAATGGATGTTAAATGTGATTTCGTATATGGTTATGTTCAAGAGGATGTTTTTTTTGGAACAACCTCCTAGTTTTGAAGATAAAAAACATCCTGAACATGCTTTCAAACTTACCAAATCTTTATATGTACTTAAACAATACCCTAGAGCATGGTATGATAGACTTAAAGTATTTTTATTACAAATAAATTATGTTAAGGGAAATTCTGATGCAACTCTTTTTATAATGAAAGATAAGAAAAATGTTTTTATTTTTCAAATTTATATTGATGACATTATTTTTGGTTCAACTCAGCAATATTTATCTAATTCATTTGTGAATCTAATGAAATATGAGTTTGAAATGGGTATGATGGGTGAGTTTACATTTTTCCTTGGATTTCAAATTTCTCAAAAACTAGAAGGAATATTTATATCAAAACATAATTATATTAAATATAGTCTTAAAAATTATGGATATGACAACACTAAAAGTATTAGTACTCCCATTGGTGCCTCAAATTCCCTTGATCTTGATAAATGTTGGGAAACTAGTGGATCAAACATCATTTAGAGGTATGGTAGGATGTCTATGATACATAACATCTAGTCATCTTGACTTGTTGTTTTCATTATGATTATGTGCAAGATATCAATCCAGTCCTAAGGAATCTCATTTAAATAGAGTGAAAAGAATTTTTCTCTACTTTAAGGGAATCGTGGATTTAGGACTCTTTTATACTTATGGAAATGATATTTTCTTAAAAAGATTTTTGAGTGCTGAATTTGGTGGATGTAGAATGGATAAGAAAAGTACATCCAGAACTTGTCATTTCTTATAAGATTCATTAGTTTCTTGGTCATGCAAAAAATCCACACTTAGTATCACTTTCCACTGCTGAAGCTGAATATGTTGCATCTGGGAGTTGTTGTGCTCATGTATTGTGGATGCAACACACACTCACAGAACATGGTATGAGTTTTATGAAAACAAAAATATTGTGTGATAGTACTAGTACCATTACCTTAATTAAAAATCATTCACATCACTCTTGGTCAAAACACATTGATATTAGACATCACATTTATAGGGATAACACACAAAAAGGAGATATCATTCTTCAATTTATCGGAATGCAAGATCAACTTGATGATATTTTCACAAAATCATTACCCTATGATAGATTTGAATTCATTAAATAGAATTTAGGAATGATAATTGTGAGGTAATATTCCATATTAACTTCTTGTTAAAACAGATCTGCTTACAGAAAGAAACTTCATTTTATAGGGGGAGTACATTTTCTTGTTAATCAAAATTAGTTTCATAGTTAAATTTATTTTCATCTAAATTTTTCATATTCTAAATTTTTTCATAATCTAAATTTTTTCATATTCAAAAAATTTTCGTAATCTAAAATTTTTTGTATTCTAATATTTTTTTTTCATAATCTAAATTTTTTCAAATTATAAATTTTTTCATAATATAAAATTTTTCACATTCTAAAATATTTCAAATTCTAAATTTTTTGTAATCAATTTTTTCCTAATCATATTTTTCTAGAATCAAGTGTTATTAAAGAAGAATTTCCCTCATTATGAATAATCTTCCCATGTAATCCGAAAGTTATGATTATTTCCCAAGTTTTTGTAATCAACTTTTTACATGTTGGTATTTTTATTTTTATTTAAATTTTTTGGATTCAATTTTACTTAAATCTAAAAGTTTTTCTTAAAACCTAAAATGATCAAAACCTATCAAAATCCTTCTTCGGTAATCATCTCAACCATCAGATTTGGTCAGAAGTTTTTCCAACCATTGGATAAACCATGGAAGCTGAACCGTCGCCTCAATCGCCTATATAAAGCCTCTCTAATGGTTGTCCCACCTCAGTTTTTCATGCTTTCATGTGCAGAATATCTATCTCTATTCTTAAGGTCGTTCCTAATTTTCAAAAAAAATCCCAATTTTCTAATGTCTGCTAAAGAATCTCCTTAGAATGAAATGTCAACTGTCAAGAAAATCTATGAGTGTTAGATATATAGAGAAAGGTAGGCTGATCCGAGGTTCTATGATAAGTATGACACTATTATCTCCATGAATACTACGTTTAATGGCTGGGAGAGTCTTTGTATTTAAAAAACAAAGGCACGTGATCTAATGTATCTGGAATTTTTGATTGAGTTATATGAGACAATAAGTTTCTTCAAGGAAGAAGGCAGAGAAAATTTCTCTTTTTTGTGCAATGGAAAGGCTTACCCACATTCTTAGAGTAAGACAACAAGTCTGATTGGAATTCCTTATGAAGGAGAAGTAGAATTATGTACTCACAAATTACCTAATGTATTAAGATATTTTGATAAGGAAAAGTCTATAGAGTTATTTGGTTTGAAAGGAGTAAAGACTCTGAAGATTCTTCATTTGTCAACAAACTAACAAATTCTTGAATTATGGGTTCAAGGATTTATAATTCCAAGGAAATGGGATAAGGATACTCTGAAGAAGAGTGATATCTATATATTGGATTTCTTGGTAAACATTAGGAATATTAACCTTGTCAAGTACATCTTGTTTATGATCAAGAATATCAAGAATGGAAATATGAAATCTCAAATCATCATGTATCCAACTATTATCTCAAATATTATAGTTCTTTGATTTGAATCCTTCAGAATTCCATGCAGTTTCAAGCTGAGAAACTACAAGGTAATGTTGTTGAGTGATGAAACATTAAGGAGAATGAAGGATGGCTACTCTAATGAATCCGGAGATTTTTATGATCTATCTGATGAAGAAGTATAAACTTTTTCAAAGATGCCAGAAGTGGCTAAAACCTCAAAGAAAGGTTGAAGTATGAGAAAGACTATGGAACTGGAATAGAAAAGCAAACCTCTATGACTAAGGAAACTCAGTCACCACGACTGAAGCCAAATAATTAAAAATCATATCCTGATGAGGTAGTGGATAAGTGGAAAGAGGATACGAAAAATAGGAAGGAAGGGGAGCCTAATTTTGGCTAGGACCCTACTGATGAAAAGTCATTAAAAATAAAGGTTGCTAAAGATATTGAGAAGAAACTAAAAGTGAAGAAGAAAAAGAAGAAGATGTCTGAGGCTGAGATAGTTCAATATCTTCTTAATGATATTCAGAAATCATATGAACGGATTCCTGGGCCGGAATATTTTTTGTCGAATCAGATCATGTGACTCTGGGAAAGACTGTTTTGATTCCGGAATCACATCATGATGAAGAAATAGTTCAAGAAGAAAAACTGGAAGAATAAGGAGAAGAAGAAGAAGACAATGGTAATATTGAGGACATAATCAAGCAAGTAGAAGATTACCATGCGAAGGAAAGTCATTTTGAGAAATTATCAATCCGAACTTTTAAAGACAGGTCTTAAAAACTTTCTACTCCACCAACAGATGAGAAGGGTGAGGAAGAAGTCAATAATTTGTCTGAAGAGGAATGTAGCAATCATGATTTTTTCCACCCAGAGGATGTTGAGGCAGCAACTGAGAAAGAAAAAGTGGATGAAGATTTTATTATTCAGCTATCAAATAGTAAACATGAATCTCCCAAAGCACAAGACATCATTCCAAGAGTTGATAAGGGAAAGTAGGTGCCATTATATTCACCTAGTAAATCTATGGTGAAGAAGAAAGATGTTGGTGCTTCGTTGAAGAGGAAAGCTAAATACATAGAAGAAAAATCCTTAATATCGAAACATTCAGATTTAGAATCATCTTCCCTTGGACTTGAATTTGTTGTTCAATCTTTGAAAAAGATGGTTGGTACTATTCCCTTATTCCCAAGCATAGACTCAAGATTCCAGATGCTTCAGTATATGATATATCAGAAATCAAATTCAGTTTCCATGGTTATGGATATATGTGTTTCACTAGAGGCAGATTTAAAAACCTTCCACATTGGTTATGAGGCTCATAAAAGATCTTTCAAGAAGATGATAAGCATGTAAAGGAAGACAATTGAGGAGATGATAATCTTTGTTGAATTTCATGAAAATGTCTAAGATAATTTTTGTAACCCCCCGAGATTTTATGAAAAATATTCTTTTTAATTTCATTAATGTCTTGTGTTGTATGCTACACCAAAAGAAGCTTGCACAACACGCATCCTTGACTTGCCTTGCATTACACGCAAGCGTGACCTTCCGTGATAGAGTGTGTTGTACGAAATACCGAACATCAGTATCACTTATATACTGATATGTTATTATAATTATGAAACAACCTTATTTCACCATCTATCCATCCTACGGAAAACGAAATCACCGCGTGTGTGTACGTACAGAATACCGTCTCCACGCCGTGGTGAAATCTATTTTCCACCACCACCTTAATTGGATGGGTATAATGGTGTAAATAATGACTATATATGACTATTTAAAAGTGATATTGATTCTAAAATAGTATACATACACTCCAATACAATTCCACGATCATGGGAACGATATCGTCACTCGTGCATACGTACGGAATACCGTCTCCACGATGTGATGCGATTCGTTCTACATGATATTCATTTCATAATGATTATATAAATGAATTGAATGAATGAATATGATATATATTACAATAATAACATTCTGTAAATGAGGTATCTATTACCTAAAGAGAAGAATAAGAATTTATTCGACAAACACGCATAAGAACAAAAAAGTAATGAACACCCGAATAACAAGTAGTAATGAAATATTACTAATAATAAGCTAAGAATATGACCATATATGATATCATAAAAATAATTATGATTCTGGAATAAGTCAATAACTTTATTTAAATCATTATACAGGAGTTTTGGACACTTACGAAGCAAATCGGACCTAAGGTAAGGGAAATATCACAATCTCATTTTTATCTGAGATTGTTTATACTTTAGTATTTACTGGGGTGTATTTTATCATCCACATCCATGTTTCCTCAATATGTAATATTATTTCCATCCACCTATAATTGTTTAAATCCAATTTTACCCTTCAGTGAGTTTTTGGTAAAAGATATGAAAGGAATCTTTTGTTATTTTTCATACGAGGTACTTTTTGACTTTTCTGACAAAAGTATGAGAAGAATGTTTTTTTATACGGCATGAATGGATTTTTAAAACAATATTTCCAAGAAGCTTCCTTTAAAAGTTTTCAAGTTTATTTTTAATCAACTTCTTGTAGTTTAGAATTGTATGACATGTTAAGAAATGAAAAGTGTTTTTGAAGTAGAAAGGATATTTTTCTCAAGAATGGAGTTCAACTGTTTTATCAAAATTATTTTTCATTTAATATAATAAAGGGTTTTGTTTATATCCCTATTATTACATTGATTTGATAATGTTGTGATGGAATTATTTTTATGAATTCCTTTATCTTATATGAATTGTTTTATGATGTCATGATGTTTAAGAATCCCATTTTTTTACATGGGTTATGCAATGATGTATGATTTATGATTTTGTGGAACACATAAGAATGGTATCATTATGAGATGGGTGGGACCTATATCTCCCTCCAATTCATTGGGTAAAGATTTTATATCTCATGAGATTGACATGGCTGGAACGGTAGTTTATACCGGTTTAGTGAAACAGGACTGAAACGAGGAGTGAACTCGGTTCAGAAATGGACTTTGTCCACTAAGATAGTCTTGGCAATGAGTCTTGACTAACAAGAAATGATTCTCTATGATTATGTGTGTATGACACAAAGTTTCATGTTTTATGTTATGATTATTGGGATTATATTTGACTACTATGATTTATCCCATGTTATGAAATTATGATCTCTTTTGCAGGTTAAGATTTCAAAAAGATATGTTTTTATGAATATGACGTGATTGATATTTCTTTTGTTTACCCTTACTGAGCATTTGATCTCACCCTTTTATGTTTTCTTTTCCCCAGTACATAAAGAATGGATTTATGTTTTTAAAAAAAGAAGATCTTTATGGGAGATGTTGAAGATCTTTCACCACGATTAGAAGATTATATTCCGAGTTTCCAAAGACACTAAACTATTACGGCCCTTGTGTGTGTGTTTTTGTTATGTACTAAGTATTCCACAAAAGTAATGTAATGTCTATGTACGTTATGCTTTGGGTCTCTATAGTTGGTATTAGAGGAAAGGTTTAGTCAACCTTTGGAAACTAGTATGCGAAAACGTTAGTGAGATCCCTAGAGATATTTCTAAGGTATGTCTAGGGATATCCCTAAGGATAAGTATACGTATAGGATACAATCCTAGAACTACGGTAACGATCATAGAATTTAACCTAAGATGTTAGATATTGAGGATACTCCCCCTTTATTATGATGTTTTCCCTAGCATGATTTTTTCCTCTCACACTGTTCTTTTTGGGTTTTAGACGATGGATGGAACCCGAAGGAACCGTATTGATCAATGTAATGGACAATGTAATGATTTCCCTTCTGAACAAACAAATGTTATGGGAGATGGAGTGCAAAATCTTATTGCTATACTTACACAAGCTATGAATCATTCTGGACTTCCAAATGAGCAGAGAAGGGAACAATATTCTATTGAGTCCTTCATGAGGCAACGTCCACCTTCTATCAGTGGGTCTTCTGATCCACCTGTTGTTGAACAATGGATTAGTACTACTGAAAAGATATTTTCAGTTCTTCAATGTTTCGAACATGATAAAGTCATCTTAGCAGTATATCATTTGGAAGGTGACTTTGATCAATGGTGGAATCTTATCAAGAATACGAGGCCAAGATATGAAATTGAGTCCATGGAATGGGACGAGTTCAAGAACTTATTTTTCAATAAGTACTTCCCTCGTATTCTTCGAACAAAGATGGAGAAGGAGTTTCTTGAACTAAAGCAAAAGGATGATGAATCTGTTGGTATATACAAAGAGAATTTTACAAGGATTTCAAGGTATGCATCTAGATTTATCATCCAACCTGAATATAAAGTTGATCGATTATTCAGTGGCTTAAAACCAAATCTTCGAAGGGCATTAGCTATAAGAGACTTCAGTAGTTATGAAGAAATTTTCCATTGTGCTATCAAGGAAGAAATGGAAGTTGGTGTTACTTATCCATCTCATAGTTTTGACAAGAAACGAAAGATGGAGTTCAAGGAGAAATCTCAGAATAATGGTGAAAAGAAGATGAATGTCTCCTTATGCTCAAAGTGTGGAAAGAAGCATGGTGGAGATTGTCTTAAAGGGACTAGAAAATGTTTTAAGTGTGGAAAAGAAGGTCATCGAGCAGCTGAGTGTCGAAGTAATGGAAAAAGGGTTTCTAATGATGTGAATAAAGAAAAGACTGAAGAGAACGCACCAACAACACTTCAATGCTTCAAGTGCAATGAAATGGGGCATTATTCTAATCAATTCCCAAATCCAAGGGTTAATGATGATCAACATGAGCAACCACTTAAGGCAAGGGACAAAGGGAAGTCACATGCGATCACCATTGGCAATTTTGAATATGACAATGATGTGGTGGAATGACTAAGTGTTTATGTAATGGGATTCCAAAATAATGTTGTATATAGTATTGTGGAATATTGGAATATTTATGTATTGGTCTATTGTGGTTTTCAATAATTTTATGGTACCGGTAACCATGGAAAGTGATTGAGATATTTTTGGAAAAAAAGTTGATATGCACATAATAAATGGAAAACGAGAAAATGAAACATTTGACAGTATTCATGAGCTCATGATTGATATAAGGACTAAGTGATATCATGGTTTGAGTATATAGAATTTTGAGGATTTTGGTATGTGGAAAGTGTTAACTTTTAACTGCATTCATGTTTTCACTATGGTTCAATTAATGGGTATTCATTCTTCAAGAGAATATATGATTAAGGTATTCACATGTTTTTAATTTGACTAACAAGATATATCTTATGATATATGGGGGATAAATTATGGCATTCACGTGATTGTTATGTGACATTACAAGTAACCATTTTCTTTATACTATGAGCTTGGACCAAAGTATTTTAGATAAGCCTAAAGATTGGAATGGATTATTTTGGACATACGTTAGTATTAAGGATAAAAGTTTTTTTTTGATATTATTGATGGGATGTTATTGTATTATAGTTTTAGAAAAAGGACAACCTGTAGGACGGGCGACAACCCATCGTGTCGGACAAGGCTGTTGGAATCGAACCCACAACCGAAGTGCGACTAGCCTTTATCGCCTACCACTGGCCTACAGGAAGTCCCTGTTTAGTAGAAACTAGTTTTATTATATTAAGCAGCATGATATATGAGGTATAAGTCCATTTTAGGAACCATATATGATTAATCTCACTATAGATGGACTTTTGTATTTTTTGATAACTTTTCTAACCTTTTGTATGAGACAGATGGAATGACCCATCATTCTATCACATGATCTGCTAACACATCACGAATGACAAATTCTACTTCACTTATTTAAGAGATAAAGTGGAAATTGTCCAAAGAACGACCAACGGTGAGACTATACCAAAATCACGAAAGTATTTCTTCTAATTCCAATTTCATCAACTTTAGGGAAATGATCTTGAAAACCAAAAATGTTGTCCTAGTGCTCTTATATCTAATGATTCAGATGTTACCTTAGATCATCAAAAATTTATGGATTTGTGATTGCTGGATTTTCTATATCCATGTTCTCTACCACTCTCTATCAGAACATGATGGTTAGATTTATCTTCTATATCCATATTTTCACCTATGTGGAAACCCAATGATTAGTTTATTTGCGTAACCGTTACATTTCATACTTTAGATTTTAAAGCCAAGTTGGGGTATTCCTTTTTACGTTGTGGGATTCTATTAAACAAAATTTCTAGTAGTAAACTATTTATAACCCCGACGAATTTCGAGGGCGAAATTCATTTTAAGGGGGGTAAAATGTAACACCCCGAGATTTTATGAAAAATATTCTTTTTAATTTCATTAATTTCTTGTGTTGTATGCTACACCAAAAGAATCTTTCACAACATGCATCTTTGACTTGCCTTGCATTACACGCAAGCGCGACCTTCCACGATAGCATGTGTTGTACGCAATACCGAGTTTCTCTAAACAATGATATACTATTAAAATATTATTAAAACTAGCCGTTATGAATAGTAATAACCACTTTTCGAAATTTTGAAAATTTTATTTTTCAAAATGGACTTCATTTTTTGATTTGGAATATCGAAATTAGCTTCGGGTAAAATTTTGGTACTTTTCGGATAACTTTCATTTTCTAATGAATAGTGAAAATTACTAAATTTTAATTAAAAACAACTTTTTTAATCGAAATAATTAATAGTGATAAATTATTAATTTGAGTGGTTTTAAATTATATTTAGAATATATTTTTACAATTTAATACAATGTTGGTCATTGGATGTAATTTCACATTTAAACCAGACATAAACAAATGTCAATCTTTTGATAGTTATTATCTCTAAAGAACACGCTATTTGTTTTGACGATGTGAATTAATTTTTAAATTAATTAATGCAACTGATATGGCTTGAATTTGGTAAAATAGACATCATTTTTGAATTCATAATATCAAATATAGCTTAGGCCTAATTTTTGGTATTTTTCTGGAAACTTTCATTTTTTGATGAATAGTGAAACCACTAAGTGGTAGTTAAAAAAAATGAATTTTTCATAAAACATAATTTTACCGCTTCTGTGAGTGGAATTTCAAAAATCCGACAGACACGGCTGATGTCAGTAAGTAAAATGTGGTTCAATGAGATGAAAATAATTTTTGGTGAATAGTAACTTTTTACTTTTTTTTACCACGGTTAAATGTAAATAGGGTAATTAAGGTTAAAAATGATATTATTATTACCCTAACACATGTATTAATTCTATTATATAAATTTAATTCGACCAAAAACAACCTTAGGATTAAAATATGACCATTTAGGTCAAGTTGGATTAGATTAGGACATTTATTATTATTTAATTCAAAGACGAGTAAAAAGAGTTAAAATCAAAGTTTATTTACTACAACATTTTTAATATAGGGTTATACATAAGATAAATTTGATTATAAATATTCATTATAAATATAATAATATTTCATACATAATGATATTTTATTTATAATTTTTATACATTAAATAAATTAATTTATTTATGACACAATGATGATGCAGTAATTACAATAATAGTAAAAAATTAGAATAATTGATATTATAAATACCCAAATAAATATAATTTGAGACTTTTTATGAATTCCACTAATTTTCTAGGTTACTATGACATGTTAGTATTTATTTAATTAACTTTTTTTGAACTAATAATTCTGCTATGAGTTTCACAAAAATCAATTACTAAATAGTGTCAAAATTGACATAAAATAGTTTTTAAAACAAATATTATATTAGTAATTGTTATTTTATTCCTAAAAATATAAGGTTCGGACAAATGACTTAGATAAGGTTATATATATTACTAATAAACAACTTGGGGTTCGTTTGGATTTTTATAGTAAGTTTATTAACCTTATAGTATAAGAGCACAAGAAGACACGGTAAAAGGAAAATTATTTTACTTAATGTTAAATCTAAATGATAAGGTTAAAATAGGAACCTAAACTTGTCTAAATTCTATTGGATGAGAGGATTTCGACCCATCCCCACCTTAGCTTCGAAATAAATCAATTTGGAGCTATTTAAAACCAAATTTGGCTTTATAATAGAATAATATTTTTAGTTATTCCAAAGGTACCCCTCTCCTCCCTTATAAAAGGGCACCTCCTCCCTCTCTTCCTCACACCACTTTGAGCCTTCAAGCTCGGCCAAACCCTGCCAAATTCTTTTCTCCACTTCCCTAGAAACATCCTAGAGGTCCTGGTCTTCTTCAAAGACCAATTTTAGTGCCCTAATAGGAAGACTCAAAGAGGCGCTTCAAAGAAGAGGTAATGTCCGTTACCGATTCTTTCATCTTTATTTCTTCTTCCACTTCTTCTTCTTAGGATGTTTCATTATGAAGTAATGAAATCAGTATCACTTATATACTGATATGTTATTATAATTTTGAAACAACCTTATTTCACCATCTATCCATCCTACGGAAAACGAAATCACCGCGCGTGCGTACGTACGGAATACCGTCTCCACGCCGTGGTGAAATCTATTTTCCACCACCACCTTAATTGGATGTGTATAATGGTGTAAATAATGACTATATATGACTATTAAAAAGTGATATTGATTCTGAAATAGTATACATACACTCCAATACAATTCCACGATCATGGGAACGATATCATCGCTCGTGTGTACGTACGGAATACCGTCTCCACGATGTGATGTGATTCGTTCTACATGATCTTCATTGCATAATGATTATATAAATGAATTTAATGAATGAATATGATATATATTACAATAATACCATTCTTTAAATGAGGTATCTATTACCTAAAGTGAATAATAAGAATTTATTCGACAAACATGCATAAGAACAAAACAGTAATAAACACCCGAATAACAAGTAGTAATGAAATATTACTAATAATAAGCTAAGAATATGACCATATATGATATAATAACAATAAGTATGATTCTGGAATATGCCAATAACATTATTTAAATCTTTATACAGAATGTTTGGACACTTACGAATCAAATCGTACCTAAGGTAAGGGAAATATCACAATCTCATTTTAATCTGAGATTGTTTATACTTTGGTATTTATTGGGGTGTATTTTATCATCCACATTCATGTTTCCTCAATATGTAATATTATTTCCATCCACCTACAATTTTTTAAATCCAATTTTACCCTTCAGTGAGTTTTTGGTAAAAGATATGAAAGGAATCTTTTGTCGTTTTTCATACGAGGTACTTTTTGACTTTTCCGACAAAAGTACGAGAAGAATGTTTTTTTATACGGCATGAATGGATTTTTAAAACAATATTACCAAGAAGCTTCCTTTACAAGTTTTCAAGTTTATTTTTAATCAACTTCTTTTAGTTTAGAATTGTATGACATGTTAAGAAATGAAAAGTTTTTTTGAAGTAGAAAGGATATTTTCCTCAAGAATGGAGTTCAAGTATTTTATCAAAATTATTTTCCATTTAAGATAATAAAGGGTTCTATTTCTATCCCTATTATTACATTGATTTGATAATGTTGTGATGGAATTATTTTTATGAATTCCTTTATCTTATATGAATTGTTTTACGATGTCATGATGTTTAAGAATCCCATTTTTATTACATGGGTTATGGAATGATGTATGATTTATGATTTTGTGGCACACATAAGAATGGTATCATTATGAGATGGGTGGGACCTATATCTCCCTCGAATGAATTGGGTAAATATTTTATATCTCATGAGATAGACATGGATCGAATGGTAGGTTATACTGGTTCAGTGAAATAGGACTGAAACGAGGAGTGAACTTGGTTCAGAAATAGACTTTGTCCACTAAGATAGTTTTGGCAATGAGTCTTGACTAACAAGAAATGATTCTCTATGATTATGTGTGTATTCAAAAAAGTTTCATGTTTTATGTTGTGATTATTGGGATTACATTTCACTACTATGATTTATCCCATGTTATGAAATTATGATCTTATTTGCAGGTTAAGATTTCCAAAAGATATGTTTTTATGAATATGACGTGATTGATATTTCTTTGGTTTACCCTTACTGAGCATTTGATCTCACCCTTTTATATTTTCTTTTCCACAGGACATAAAGAAAGGATTTAGGTTTAAAAAAAAGATCTTTATGGGAGATGTTGAAGATCTTTCACCACGATTAGAAGATTATATTCGGAGTTTCCAAAGACACTAAACTATTACGGTCCTTGCGTGTGTGTGTTTGTTATGTACTAAGTATTCCACAAAAGTAATGTAATGTCTATGTACGTTAAGCTTCGGGTCTCTACACTTTTGAAACCAAAGTTGGGAAGATCAAGGATCTTACAAACAGTTTTGAGGAAAAGATAAGCCTAGCACAAAATACTTGGAAACAAGAAGTTAAGGATATGAATGGAAAGCTTATTTCTGTGGAAATTAATTGTAAGAGTGAAAGGTATCAAAGAATTGAGATTTAAGAGAATCTTGTTAAGAAAGAAACAGTATTAAAAGCTCAAGAAGAATGTCTTAAGGCTCAGGAATAAAAAATTAAAGCCTTGGAGAAGAAGAATGAAGATCAGGATCAACTGATCAAGCGTATGAAAGAAGATCACAAGGAGCTCATTAAGTTAAAACCCATTGTAAAGACGCTAATAATGAAGGAGAAAGAAGGATAATTTCTTTATATTATGATATTTTTTTTGTACTTTTCCTTATATAGATTCTTTCAATCATTAATGATATTTTGGTTGTCCTCCATATTTTGTTTCACTTGTTTTGTACTAATTTTTCAAGTACCATTCATTTTTTTCCATTCCCTCTATTTCTTTTTGAAAATCACTAAGGGGGAAAGGAATGATAAAAATAATATTAAGAAAGAAGATATTTCCCTATGTTAGGGGGAGTTCATCTAAGGTGAAGTTCTTATCAAAGAAGATTTTTGTATGCAAGCAAATGAAAAATCTTATTCAAATAATCAAGAATATGATCCTTAGTGATCCCGATGCCTAAGGGGGAGTTAGTCATATTCATCTTGATCCATAAGTAAAGGGTGATAAGTTTTATTTTCAAGTCCATAATAGTTCTATGTCATTATATAATTTTTAGTAAGGATGTTTGTGATTTCCAAAAAGGGGGAGATTTTTGAGTCAATAAGTTTTCCTTAGGACTTTTCTATTCCTTTATGCTTTTAAAATCATAAACACTCGATCCTAAAGAAATTTAATTTTTTCCAAAGAGTTATCTTAATAAGTAAATTTTCCTTTCCCATGGAAATTTTCTTATTATCATTGATTTCATTGTTCAACTTATAGATTCTCAAAATATAACTCTTTTAATTTGTAAGTGTAAAATTAATTTTCATATTTAAAATCATGGAATCCTATAAATACTTGGATATAGCTAATTCTATTCTCAGGTTCTGAATTCAGGTTATGAATTCTCTAAATTCAGGTTTTGAATTCATTGAGTTTAGACTTTTAATTTTTCTGAAATTTAGTTTCCAAATTCTGTGAAATTCAGACTCTAAATTATTTGAAATTCAGATTCTGAATTCTCTAAAATTCCGATTCCAAATTCTCTAAATTCAGACTCTGAATTCTCTAAAATTTAGATTCCAAATTCCTTAGAATTCAGGTTTTGAATTCCTTAGAATTCAAGTTCCGAATTCCTTATAATTCAGGTTTCGAATTCCTCAGAATTTAGGTTTTGAATTTCTTAATATTCAGACTCCAAATTCATTAAAATTTAGACTCCAAAATTTATATAATTCAGGTTCCGAATTCCTTGAAAAATAGAATCTGAAAATCGATGTAATTTAGACTCTGAATGTTTATTTTCTTAGACTCCAAACTTTATTTTTCCATAGACTCTGAAAAAATGATTTGGTTAAGAAACCATATTTTTCTTACCCTTGTTTTAGTTATGAAACGATGTCGTTAAATCTTTTTCTAACTAACTGTTGTTCGAGTGACACATGTATAGGTCCCTCTGAGATTCAAGGAAAATATGACCACTGGAGGAGGGAATTGACAATTTGGAAAATTCCTATAAATAGGATTTCATTCAAACAAGCTGAATAACTACAAATAACGTTAATCACTATACAGATTACATGATGCTGAAGTGATTTCAAGAGAGAGAGACTCTCATGATTTGTTCATACTGAACATCATGTTCATCTTGATTCGTGTGACTTCAATTGTTGTTGTATACAACTTAAGACTTCTGTGGATAGGAAGACAGAGGTGCCGACTACCTTAAAGTTCGAGGAATTCATTGATAAGGAAGACAAATTTGCTGACTACAATGAAGTTCTAGGATTTATGGGGATATAAAGGTAGAATCTGATATTCCTATCGAGGTCTTACCCTAGTATGGGTAAGATAGACTTTATTGAAAGTATAAATCAAGGGACCTTTATCCATGGTTGTTGGATACCCTACTCTTTGGGTTAAATGATTTCATACCAGTTACTTGTATTATTTCAAGTTTATTTTCCACTGCATTTTGATTAATAAGGAAAGTATAACTATCTTATACTTTCTTGTACTTTTATACTTTGATTAGTAATATTTTATATGCTTTATGGTAGAAACTTTTTCCTTGTAAAATTTTCTTATGTTTTATTTCTGGAACCATATTTATAGAACCTATCATGTTTATAGAACTAATAGTTCTTGTGAATTTACCTAGTTTAACTTTGTTAAAAATAGTTTTCCACAATGTTGAAAATGAAATCATTATACCTACTTTAAAGGTTCCAAAGGAATATTTAAAGTATACAATTCACCCCCCCTCTTGTATATGGAGAATATACATTCATATTTCAATCCTACTATAAAAGGTAATGTATATGAATAAGGTTTTAAAATATATAATTAAAATATCTATATTTTTTGTATAGTATTTTTGATGTATACGTAGAGTGAATCAGGACCAAGGTAAGGGTTTGTAATAACTCGATTTTCTTCTATTAAGTTACAAATGTTGTTATTGCTATTAGTTGTTCTATGTTTTATTTATTCCACCTAATGAATAATTTATAATTTATTTACTCTTTGTTTTAAAGATTATTTCAACTCTTCTTTATATCCTCCTTATCAAATGATTACTACATCAAATATTGTGTTAATTGAAAGCGTTTCTTAGTCCTAATTTCTATTTTTTATGACATATTTCTTATAATATATCATATTTGCTTTTGTATGTTTCATATAATACCCCATTTAATATTGTTTATCATGATACTATAATTATTCATGATATTTAATGCTAAATTTGATATTATATCCTTCGTGGGTTTTTTATATGTTGTGTTCCAAATTCATAACTGTTATTTGTCTCTATTTTTAATTACAAGAGACATGTTTGATATCATGCACCATATTTTCTTTTATATGGTGTATTCACTGCAAAATTTAATTAATTTATAATTTAAATATTTCATTTCATTATATTTTATTTCCATAGTAACCTTAAAAATATTTTTTTTATTCTTATATTGACATTATTATAAGGTTGTTTGTGTCCCAATTTTTCTTTATTGACATATGATTCATATTCTGGTCTTATCTCCTTTGTGTGGTGTGTATTTTTTCCATATATTAATTTATAATTTCTCTCATGAAAGTTTCATTTGGAGGATTAAAAAAAATAAAATATATCACTGTATTTTTATTTCCAAATCAACCTCAATTACAGACATGATTTTTATTTCAATATATTTCCTTTATAAATACACTATTTTCCATGATAATATTTGAAGGGAATTCACCAAGATATAAATACATCAATTGATTAGGTAAATTATTTACTTATGCATATATTTTTACACTATATGTTGTTAGTATAAGTATCATTACATAAAAAGATATTAAACTAACTGATTAGAGAGATATTGAAAATTAGTATACTTGTTATTCTGATATGGATGTTTATTGACTACTCGTGAAAACTGATTATGTATTGTATAACAATCTACATTCTTTCTCTTGATGATTTTTTTTTCATTTATTAAATATAAATGTATTGAAACTCTATAATTTTGTATCCTAATATGGGTTTTTTATTGATTAATAAAAAAATTAATTATGCATTGTGTTATTATCCATATAATTTACATGGTGAATTTTTTAAAATTAAATAAGTAACGAGTGGGTCCTGGTATTATATGGACCATAAATGAATTGGTTGGTCGAATGAGAAAAATGTTTTGGGTATTTGGTTCTTGTCTACCCAATGCTAGAATGATATCTTGGTAAAAACATGATGGAAAGAAGGAAATCTTGGTTGCATCATTGACTCCAAGAATAATGACTTGGAAAAGGCCTTGTTGATAATGTATTTATAGAATTATGTACTCCATCACCTTATATTCAGTTATTATTATCTATATGATTGTTTATATTATTATGGAATCTAATGATTTATTTTAATCTCAAGTATTCAGTTATATGGAATTATTTAACTCTTATTTATTCCTACCATATTATTAATTTAATGATAGATTTCCAAATATATTTTATATTACTCCACATTTGATATCACTCTTCTTATGTTTCCGTTTCCCAGGGTTATAAAGAAAATTAGTACACATGATATGTCGATAAAAATTTGTATGTGTGTTTAATTTATTGGATATGTGGAATAATTATTGTGGACATGGTAGTTTCTTATATAGTGGGTAAATTTTCCTTCAATTAAGAAAGACATGGGATTTATTGGTTAATTTTTTTTCCTAATTCTCTAAACATCTAAACCAAAAAGGTCATTGGAAGTTAGGTAATGAAATATTTACATAAATCATGTGATTAAGGGATAATTATGTCCAGAAATATATAGTTGGTATCAAAACAAGTATGTAAATTATGTGTTATCCACACTAAAATAGGGAGTGCATGTTTAGGGCTATAACAACCAAATCCTTCAGCTTTGTAAGAATATATCAAGTAGATCCTGGAGACCACTATTAGATGGAAGTCAATACTACCATTAAGTATTTTAAGAAAACTAAGGATATCTTCTAGGTTTATGGAGGAAGGAAGGATTTAGTCAATATGAGATATATAAAGGATACTTTTCAAACAGATCAAGATTATCTGAAATCATAGTCAAGATATTAAAACCTATATCTTTTATACCCTTTTTTCATGACTTATTACATAACTAATATATACATAACACAATCTCAAAAGATAAAAAGGACTAGTTTCTTTGGGTAATTAGATACATATCATAGTAACTTGAAATATGGATTCAATTTAATTATTTAAAACTTCATAACATACCCTTAAAATCCATTAATCTTCTAATACTACACAAGATAACCTAGGGACTTACATAAGAAAGGGGTGAGGCATAAAGCCCCATTTTGGAATAATCAAAACATAGAAAGAAGTAAAATAGTACAAGTAAGTTAAGGGGAATGACATAGTGATATAAAAATGTGAGAGTCATAATCATGAATACTTAGAATGATATAAGATGATAAAATCAAGGAATTATGAAAATTTCGAAAAAAAACCTAAAACATGACATCATAAGCATAAGACATAGCTAAAAAATGATACATCAAAACATAGTGTGATTAGGTTACTTTTTTATGCACCATAAATGGTATATTTTGATAAAAAAACATTACTAAATTCATTAGAGGGATATATAATTCCATTCCATCCCATCACATTCATATTATGTACATCCATATGTGTGACACATAGATCATACAATATAATAATAAATTTTATCCATTTTAATCCCATGATTAAAGAGTGTGTCTTATATACATGGAAATCCCAAATAAAGTTTTTATAATTATATCTAGGTAAATACCCTTGATTGGAAAAGGGGATGGGTATTCACTACCCAAAATTTTGGCATGAAAATTACTAGATAATTTCAGTAGCATAATGTGTGTACATGAAGGTTCTTGTAAGGAATTAATAAGAGTGAAAGGTGGTCTATCATTACGTGGGAATTATATGGGTGGTAAAGGGGTGTGTAAAATCATATGTTAAGCTAAAAAATTATAATTCAAATTGTTTAATACCAAGAAACTACTTGAATAAGAAGGAAGAAGATAATCTTGGAGCTTCTAAAATCTTAGGAGGATCTTCTTAAGATATTCGGAACACTTTGGGAGGGATTTATAGAGGTATATAAAGATAAAATAAATGATAAATGGTTTTTGGGAGAATATTAATATTATGTTAGGTGTGTATTTATAGTAAAAGAGATGATGATTACTTATTAATTTCTAATATTAGGTTTCAAAACTGTATGTGATAAAATAATAAAAACCAAAAAACACCTCAAAAAATTTTCCAATGGTTTCTACCAAAAAATAGTGGTTTTTAATATTTTTTTAGCATATGAACTTGTAATGTATTTGATTTTCCATGTATCATTTTTGGATATTATATGGATTATTTTCAAGACCAGGATGTGAGACTTTATCTGATTTTGAGGCTGGTTGTACTAAAAATAAAATTTTGAAATATATTAAATATATTAAATAGAACAAGCACATAGTTTTCCTGAAAAAGTGGAATAACTTCTAAATTAGTGCCTAGATTAGATATATAAGGGCACCATTGAGTTTAGACTATGGATTTTACCCTATGCCTGACTTAACATTATTTTGAAAAAGTCATTTATAGAAAAGTCTTCTTCAGTATAGAAATGAATAAAATAATTGAATGATTAGTTCATTTTTATTGACAAAACATTTAACAATTTTTAAATAGATTGTTATATCATAATTATATGGGTATTTGTATAACCCTGGAGATTTTGAAGAAACCTTGGAGAAACCTTTGGATAATTATCTCAGGAGAACAATGAAGAAATCATGGGTAAATGATCGACACACATTGGATTAAAAGGATATTTCCAAGAAACATTATGTAGAATTTTTCTTCATCAGTGAGTTTTCCAAATCTTAGTATGGAATTTGTTTTTATTTGATTCTTCCTCATTCAATATTACTATGGTTAACATGAATCAATCAATGAATATATTGATCTACAGTTCGATCATCATGTGGGATGTATAGTTTTTTGGGGGTTTATGGGAGAATTTCTTTGTGATTTGATCTATTTGGATTCTCATTCTAATAATAATGAACCTAGACTGAAATGAACATTTATCAAGGTTTTTTCCTCTTATATGATCTTTTTTTCTTTCTTCCACAATTCTTCATTAATTATATGAATTCTTTATTTGGACCATGTCTTGAAAAATATTGATCAATCGATTGCTGTGAACCCATTTCTTAGAATAAGAATAAGAAATCATAGATCTGGAATCATCATAACAAGATAGATGTGCAATAGTGGGGATAAAGTGATTATTATGATGGTGGATTCCCAATTTTGTGTTCATTAATGTTCTTTGGTGGGGAATTAAGAATGAAATATAAATCCTTTTTCTAAATGTAATTGATGTAAAAACATGTTGTTCTAGTGATTCAAGGCTATGGTGAGACAATCCTTGATTACCAATGTGATAGGTTTAGATATCTGAGGTGGCAGTGGCATGGGCGCAAGTGGAAGGAAGAACGTGGGTTTATAGAGAAACCTGATCAACACAGAATGTTGTCTAGGATTACGTAGTGTGTGGGACCCTAGAGTGGTGGGTAGGGTTTCTGAAGGAAGTTAAGTTTTACATGGTGTGTGATCCCTATCAAACAGTGTGTTTTACCTCCCAGGTGAACTAAACATCTACTTCAGAAAGTATATGGACACAGGTAGAGTACACAGACTGCCTACACATCGTGTACACTCCCAAACTGGCATGGCATGGACCAGGTACATGATCTAGCTCATATACTAGTACATGGGAAACTTTACACAGGCTATCGTCATGTATTTCAACATGGGTAGACTACACAGGCATCCTACAAACTGTGTAGTACTATACAGGCATGACCTGATGACAGGGGCATGACCTGGGGTCAAGGGACATAATGTGTGACCCATAATATATTCCATGTACTCTTTTATATATGGTTTGTATCTATTTTTCAATATATTTAGGATAATATTTTTAGGTAATGCTCACCTTATCCCTTCCTTAATGGTTGTTATGGAATCATCTTCTACTCCTAGGACTATGATCCCTTCAGCCAGACTTCATTTATAGAGTCATTGAAATCCATCTGAGAGACCTGGAGTGAGATCATCTATTCATCTTCATGCCCAAGGTGGTGTTCTTGGTATCATCATGACCAACACTATGTGGTCATTTATTCACTACTTAATGGGTTAATCACTATTGTGTTTTTGGAATCACCCCATTTTCTTAGTAGTGATCCTCATATGTGTATCATATTATCTTTAGCCTATCAGTGTGTTCTTTCTCATGATGAGACCTGACAAGTAGTACCTCTTGGATCAACATCATAATTTCAATCATACTCAAGAGTGTGTTCTCATATAATAGTTCTATTTTTATTATTCAATATGTAATCTTATGTCGGTATATTATGGTTGTGATTTACCTCTAGACTGTGTGCCTTTGTGGTGTATATTTGTATATTCTAGTTTTATGTGTTGTTGACATATACCTATATAGAGATGGATATTTTCTACTTTTTTGAATTCTTTGTGGTTTAGGGTGTCCTAATGAGTATTTTTATTCTCACCCATTCATGGTCCTTATCTAAAAGTGTCATGTATTAAGTAGATGATTGGCCTTTTGACAAATTCCAAGGCATATCAGGGCCATATGGTTCTTAGTGATCTCAGAAAGGCTATGGTGTTCTCTGAAATCTTTCTGATAGTGGTCTATATACTTACTTTCACGCTGTACATTTTTTTCATAATCTCTTTTTTTGGGATTAAATTAGTCTCTATTTACTTTCTTTTACTTTCTGTTTTACTATGGTTTCAGGATTAGATGTTTGCATGCACATTGTTCAGTTTTTTTCATTTCAGAATTGTATAGTCTTGGAGATTTATGTGTGTGTGTGTGTGTGTAGGTAATTTTCCTAAGGTTTCCCATGTCAATGATATGTCTTATTAGTGCTATTCACATCCCCTAGCCTATTGGAGTTAGTCTTGAGGATTTAGGGCATGTGCCCCTTTCTGAAGTGTTGTGATTGAGTTGTATTAGAGGAGTTCAGTTCTACATTAGGACTAGGTGTCTACGATATTGGATTGGGGAAACATTTTTATGTGTTATGTGTTCTTAATTAAGGCCGCAGATGCTATAGTTGGAATATAGGATGAAATATCCACACACTAGGACTCTGGTCACCTTCTTTTTGACTTGGTACATGAGAACACTGGTTGTAGGGAAAACAACGGTTCATGGATCATATAAGAATTTTTTTTCATATAAATTTCCTTATTTAGTCATATCTCTAAATATACTCATTTATAATTGTACATATTATTGTTTTAGGATGCCTCTATGATGTATGGCATCTATGATTTAGCATCAGGATCACGAGGTTGATCCCCTCTGTGATGAGGAATCGATATAGGGACTAGTTTTTGACATGATGCCTCCATGTAGTGTACTAGCCATAGAACCACTGTAGAGAACCATGTGGTACCCATAGTACTAGTATATGAGGCATGCATATTGATATCACATCATGAGTTTCAGTGAAAGATAACCCTCAGGTTTCGAGGTGAGCCTGGCCTATAGGCAGCTGAGGGCTGGCTTGATGCAATGACCTGAGTTTTTTTTCTAGTTAGGACACCAACAAATCTGATGGTGGTCCTAGTGGAAATCCTTCTAAATGGATTAGTAGAGAGATAGTGGGGGCTGTTGACCCAGTATTATGATGAGGTAACTCCTACATGGAAAGTGTTTGAGATCCCTTTCAGATAGTTTTCCTCACTAGTGACATTGAGGGATATATGTATCCAACAACTTCTGCAACTCTTGCAGGGCAGCATAACAATAGCTGAGTATTCATCAAGGTTTACCAACCTCTCTAGGTAATCGATGAATATGGTTTGTGATTAGTTATTAAGAGAACATACATTTGAACATGGTCTATGTAGATACATCGAATCCATTTTCATCCCTACATGCATTCTTACCAATTTTGGGATTCTAGAGAAAGATTTAGTGGTTGATATTTTCTTGGCTTTGTAGGTACAGTTGGTGGTTGTTAACAGTGGGAAAGAAGGATATGATACCTATAAAGTAGGATTCTAACATCACTCTTAGGGACTTGGACACGTGAGTCATTTTTGAAGGATGTCCCAAGATAGAGGAACTATAGTTCAAGGCTCACAGGGTTGGTCATGTCAGCCAAGAGAGAGGTTGGGCTACTCATGTGACAGCAGGGTACATATCACTCGAGATTGTCTAACCCATTGTATAATTTATATAGAGACCATGTATAGGCAACCAAGGTAGAGATAGTGGTAGGAGTATGTAGGTTTTCAGTATAGAGGATGCAGACAAAGAGATGGGAGAGTGGTAGGAGGTGGTCAACATTTTGACTTTTTACCATTTCTTACCACCACCACCCCCAGGTGGTCCGTGAAAATCTACGGGATCTAGAAGACAGTGGTGGGGATAGCTATAGGTGGTTGAATCTTATGAACTAGAGGATCCATTAATTATTCAAGGTAAGATCCATATCTTTTCTACCTTAGCTGGAGTAAAAATAGATATAAGTGTTAGTCATTCATTTCTTTCCACATACCTTGTATGAGACTTAGAGATTATGGTTGAACCTTTGGCTTGAAACTTATGCTTAGAGAATTCTACTAGAGAATACTCATTGATCACACACTTTTTATGATAGCATGTACTGAATCTTAAAGGGGAGAGTTTCTATTGGAATCTCTTAGTAATAGCATCATGGCCTTATAATGTCATTCTTGGTATGGATTTGTTATCTACAGTTAATTCTGAGATGGACTATTTTAGGTGAAGGATGTTGTGTTTCTATAGTGATGGAACTAGGTTATCCTTTGTTAGTGAAAAGTAAAATAAGGAAGCACAGGATGGAATCATGTATAGTATGGTACAACCAATTACTCATCAGTTGGCTATACTAACCCTTATTTTAGTGGATGTTGTGAATTTCTATTTTTCTATAGTGGTGGTAGAGTATGAGAAATTCCTCCCTGAGGATTTTTCTGGTTTACATACGAAATGAGAGATAGACATATACAATTATCTACACCATAATATTTCACAGATATTAGTGGAGGTATATTAAATGGATCACGTAGACCTCTGAGAGACGGGGGTTCAGTTCAAGGACCTATATAGAAAGGGCTATTTTGACCAAGTGTTTCACACTGGGTAGCCCTAGTTTTATTCAAAGTAGGAATATGGGAGCTTTAGGTTATGTCTGGACTACCATCACATGAACTAGGTGACCCTAAAGAATAAGTATCCACTACCAAGGATCAATAGACTATTTTATTTTTTGGGATGGGCACAATGATTATAAAAGGTTTACCTTAGGTTAGGATATCACCAGTTGAGATTACG
The DNA here is from genome assembly GCA_963277665.1 of Viscum album. Taxonomy (NCBI): domain Eukaryota; kingdom Viridiplantae; phylum Streptophyta; class Magnoliopsida; order Santalales; family Viscaceae; genus Viscum; species Viscum album. The sequence goes on from OY728148.1 coordinate 774,741,948, forward strand.
GGAAAGGGATATACCAAAGATGACATTTATATTTTATTACTGACATTATGAGTACTTATTTATTCCCATTATGATGATGGGTGCACCAATATTGTTAATGTGCCTCTTGAAAAGGATATTTCAACCTTTCTTAGAACTGTTCGTTATAGCCTTCATTGATGATATCATTGTGTACTCAGTGTCTAAGGAGGATCAAGCAAGACACTTCAGGATGGTTCTGAACGTACTCTTAGAGAACCAAATTTATATAAATATTGCAAAGTTCCAATTCTAGATTCAGGTGGTCCACCTTCTAGGAATGGTTATCTCAATGGATGGAGTGGTAGTGGACACAACCATTGTAAAGGTAGTGTTATCTTGGGAGCCACCTAAGAGTGTGAAAGAGGTGAGGATATTCCATGAGATGGAAGGATATTACCAAATATTTATATCTTATTTCTCTATGACATCAGTATACATGATATCTTCGACTCAAAAGGGACATCCTTTCATGTGGAAAGAGAGGTTTCAGTAGACTTTTCAGCAGTTGAGGAAGTGTTTTATGAGTGCTCCCATATTGGGTTTTTTGGAGGAGGGTGTGAAGTACATAGGGTTAATTGATGAATATGTCTTGGTTGTGTTCTAATTAAAAGGTAAGTGGTGATTTGATATGGTTCATTATATTTGAGACCACACGAGTAGAACTACATGATGAATAATCTTGAGCTAGAGGGTGTAGTCTTTGCATTGAAGATGTGGTGACACTACCTAATGGGTGAGTGGCTAATCATATACTTTGATAAAAAGAGTCTAAAGTATAACTTCTATTAGAAGGATTCTATCTTGATATAGAGGAAATGGATAGTGTTCCTCCAGGAATATGACCCTGATATTTTATATACTCCTGGGAAGGGAATATGGTTGCGTATGATCTCAGTTTGAGATCATGTTCGTAGTTGCTGAATGAGGCAGCATATTTGTTGGAGACATTATAGTTATCATTTTTTAGATGGATATGTAGAATCTCACCTCTAGTTTATGTTTTATTACACCTCCACACTTATAGTGAGTCAGGGAGACACATCTTGGGGACACCGACTGTGAGACGTTATGTGCACAAATATCCACGGAGCAAGCTTCTAATGGATTTTATAAAGGGGGAGTATGTTGTTATTTTTAAAGGATGTCGGATGGTATTAATGGTGTTGTGGGAGGAGGTATCAAGATAATTTCATATGTCATCTTTGGTGGTACATTCAAGTGTGTAAAATATGTACCAGGAACTCAAAAATCAATTTTGGTGGCTAGGGATAAGGAAGAGAGTTGTAGGGTTCATCTCTTGATACCTTACTTATCAGTAAGTGAAGGATGATCACTGATTTTTAGTGGGTTTATCTCAATGAAATGAGGTTCCATAATGGATTTGGGGTGGAATATCTTTATAATTCTAGATTTTTTTACCACTTATATCCATGGGAAATGATTCCATCTAGGTGATCGTAGATTGGATCACCATATGGGAACACTTCCTATCTATATGAGAGTAGAGTTCAGTAGATATATTGGGAAACCACTACATTTTTAAGATAGTATGACTCTATGGAGTTCCATTGAAGATTATTTAAAATCATGATGCTCTCTTTATAGCCCAGTTGAGGAAGGGATACTTGTTGTGTTTGGGACCCAATTACGCTTCACCATGACATTTCACCCACAAACTGATGGCTAGACTGAGTGGACCATTTAGGTTCTAGAGGAAATGTTGTGAGCTTGAATGTTAGACTTTGGTTGTAGTTGGTAGGATCACTTAACACTAGTGGAGTTTTCATACAAAAAATTGCTACCATTACTCCATTGGTATGGCACTATTCTAGGATTTGTAAGGGAAACCCTATAATTCACCAATTTACTGGACTAACCCAAGAGAGACCACACTTGTTGGACCAAAGTTGATTCATGTTATAATAGAGTCAGTGAAGATCATCTAGTATCACATGAATACTACACAGATCTATCATAATTCTTATTCTAATAGATAGTGAAGGCCTTTGTAGTTTGAGGAAGGAGACCATGTGTTTCTATGGGTTTCACCTTAATGTGGATTATAATGATTTGGTCAGGGTGGAAATCTATATATGAGGTTCATTGGAACTTTCTAATTACTAAATAAAGTTATATAGGTGGTGTACCACTTAGCACTACCCCCATAGTGAGACTTATTACACGATGTCTTCCACATGTCAGAGCTGGGGAGGTATGTGCATGACCCATCACACATTATTGACTAGGGTGAGCTGGACATCAAGGATGTAGCGACCTTTGTGGAATACCTAGTAATGATTGAGGATTGATAGGAGAGTATCCTTCATGGGTGATTGATTCCTTCATTGGGTGTCGAGTGGAAGCACAAAAGTCTCCAAGAGAGTAAATGGGAGTGGGAGGCTCAGATTCATTCTAAGTACCCATATCTTTTTTACAAGCCATTGTTTGGGATTTTTGGGGACATAAATCACTAAGGTGGTGAGAATGTAATGTATCAGATTTTAAATGTATTGGTTTTGGATATTATGTGGATTATTTTAAAGACTAGGTTCTATGACAATGTGCAATTATAAGGCCCAATGTTCCCGTAACAAATATTTGTAATATATTAAATATATTAAATATTACATGCATGCATGAATTTTTTCTGAAAAATATGAATAAATTCTAAAGGGTTATCTGGATCAGAAATCTAAGGGAATCATTGAGTTTATAATGAGAGTTTTACCATAGGAGTTACTTAACATTTTTCAGCATGATTCATTTGTAGATTAGTCATTGTGGGTGAAAAATGAATAAATTATTTTAGTTCATTTTTGTGACACATTGAATAAAAATATTTAAATAGATTTATATGTCAAAATTATTAGGTTAGCCACATAATCCTAGTAACATTGGAGAACCATTGGAGACACCATTGAAGAATTCTCTTAGGATAACAACAAAGGGATCATGGATCGATGATCAATGCACATCTGATTTGAAGGATCTCACCAAAAATGGAATTCACCTCCATTATTCCCCAATGATCGATCCAAATCGAGGTAGGAAATTTTTTTCGATTTAATTTAACATCGTTCATGATTTCTTTGTTGAATGAGAATCAATCAATTTATTGATTGATCTGTGGTTCAATCATCGTATGGTAAGGGTTGTTTGGTAGGGTTTTGATGGGATAATTTCTTTGTGATTTAATCTATTTATATTTTTATTATCATGTAAAAGAACATATATTAACATGGACATCAATCAAGGTATTTTCCTCCAGTAACATTCTGCTTCCTTTCTATCTCAATTCATCAGTCATTCTAGTCATTCTTAGTTTGGCCCGCTACGCAGTAAATCCCAATCAATCGATCACTTCACAAGTGTGTCTTGGTATAACAATATAAAATTGTAGGTATGGGAACACCATGAAATTAAAGAGATGAAATTGTGGAGAGAAATTGATTCTGATGATGGTGGATTCCCATTTTTTTATTCTTCAGTGTGTAATAAAGAAAGACATGTAGATCCATTTTCTAAATGGATTTGATGCCAGAATCTGGGGTTCGAGTGACAACGAGGATCATAAAATATGATCCATGATTATTCATGTGATTTGATCCAATATACAAGGTGGAAGTGGTGTGGTAAAATGCAGGAGGAATAATGAGTTTTTCTAGAATACCCTAATCAACACGCTATGTAATCCAGGATGACATGACATGTGGGCCCCCTAAGTAGGGGATAGTGTTTTTTTATGAAGTTTAGTATCACATGACATGTGATCCCTATAAAAATGTGTGTGGTCCTTATCGATTAAACTTAGTGTGTATTTCAGAAAGTACATGGAAATAGGGTGGAGTAAACAGAATACCTACATGGTGAGTACTCCTGCACATAGACATAGTCTGGACTAGGTAATTGGTCTAGCCCATGTACTAGTACACGAGAAAATGCACATGGTATGTATTCATGTACTGGCACATGGGTAGACTAAAAAAGAAGCCTACACACTATATACTACTACGCTAGCATGGCATGATGACATCGACAAAACCTAGGGACAATGAACATGGGGTATTTCCTATTCTACATGATGTGTACTATTTTATAAATGGATTGGATCAATTGTCCCCCGTATCTTAGACAATTTTCATTAGGGTATGTTACCCTTATCATTTCCCTAAATGATGGTATGGAATCATCTACTACCCCTTGGACTATAATCCCTTTAGTAGGAATTCTTGGATAAAGTCATTGGAATCCATCTCAGAGGCCGAGAGGGAGATTTTATATTCTTCTTCATCCCCTAGGTGGAGTTCTAGATATCATCTTGACCAACACTATGCATAAATTGATCCTAAAATTAGTAGGTTAATCCAGATTGAGTCTTTGGTATCAGTCCATGTCCTTTTTAGTGATCCTCATCTATGTATCATATTCTCTTCAGACTATTAATGAGTTCTTTCTCATGACGAGACCTGGTGAGTAGTACTTCTTGAATAGACATCGTTAATAGAGTCATAATTAGTAGCGTGTTCTCCCAGATAAATGATATGTGAAATCTTCGAGCTGGAATCCTAGGTAGGTATACTATGGTTGTGATTTACCTCTATAATATGCATATCTGATTATTATTTTTAGATATTATTTGTATATGTGTTGTATACATATACCTATGTAGTGCTGAATGTATTCTACTTTTTTGTATACTTTTTGGTTTTGGGGTGTCCTAATGAGTATTTTTATTCTCAACCATATATGAGATTTCCCATAAATGTTGTCTCTTGTGCATATGATATTCCTTTTGAGAAATTCATAGGCAAAACAGGACCATGTGGTACTTAGTGAGACCGAACAGACTGAGGCATGTTCATGCGACTTTCTAACAGTAGCCACAATACTTACTTTCAGGTTCAACTTTTTTTTAATACACTTTGTGATGGGATTTTATTTAGACCCATTTACATTATTTTACTTCATGTCATACTATGGTCTTAGGATTAGATGTATTCATTCTTGGTTTTAAAGTCATTTTTACATTTCAGCATTGAATAGTCTTGGAGATGTGGGTGTGTGTGCGTACTAGTACTTTGGCTAAGGCCTCCCATGTCAATGATTTTCTCTCTCAATGTTATTCTCCATCCCCTAGCCAACTGGAGATGTGTGTGTGTGTACTAGTACTTTGGGATAGTGATTCATGTTCATAAAAAAATTATTTTTAAAACATTAAAATATAATATTGGTTTTCCAAGATTCATTATAGGATTTTAAAATTAATTAAATAACTATAAAAACAAATTATTTTAAATGTAAAATCTGTTTATGATCATCACTTATTTTTCAAGTAACTACTACACCCCTATTGTTCTATTATGGTGTCATAATACATTTTGTATCTTTATATTGTACTTAATTTTTACCCAAAAATTCAATTATCTCAAAAAATTATGAAAAATTTACCATTGGATAATTTTTATTTGATGACTTAAAAATTATATTTATTTTAAAAAATAACATTCTAAATTTGGTAATTTTTTAAAAAATAAATACTTATTTATTAAAAAAGTATAGTTTTTATAACACAAACAACTTTTTAACCCATATAAAAATTATATGGGACTTCATTAAATTATATTATAATTTATAATCAAATAAATATTATTTAATAATAATATTTCATGAAAATAAATTTTATTTAAATTTTATTTAATTAATAAAATATATTGTATTCTAATTGAAACCAAAACATTCCCAAAAATTCAATTTTTATTTCATCGTAGAAAAATTTTGTTTTTATAAAACTCATTGAAAAATAATTTATATAAAAAATATAATGAAATAATATATATATATATAATAATTATTTTATTAAAAGAAATTTAAAAAATTCATACTACTAGGGTCTAGATACATAACCCATTATTATACCAGTGTATGCCTATAACAACCATGAACCCGTATTGTTGGATCTAGTGCTAAAAACATAATATTTACATTTATGGATTGATACTGATAAATGTGACCAAATTCATCCCATATAAATATATTGACATATAGAGGATATATTAGATCACTTGCACACCGAAATAGATTTTAGGTTTAGAGTTTTATAGTATTAGTAAAAACTATAAACTACTTGGATTCATAATGATCAACAACATCTCCCACTAAACCTATATTTTCATATTCCATATTATGTATTCAATATTTCCCAAAAAATTATTCACATTAGAATCCTTTATATAAACAAATTATTTACCATTATTCTCTAGAACATGGGGAAAGGAAATATAAAAGTTTGAGATAAAATTATTAGTACGGGTAAACATAATCATTAAAAACTAGATTTTATCTTTTAAAAAAAGATGATCATATGTTTATGGTGACATAATCAAATTTCATGATTATAAAATAAGTGAAATCATACCCATAAATAGTTGGATCATAAATCATGAAACATGGAATAAGGATTTAAAAAGATAATATTTATAGGATTCAATAATTAAGATTCTTGTGATGTCAATATTGATTAAGGGAATCATTAAAAATAAAATATTTTTACCAATAAGAAGTATAAAATATGTTTCTTAAATAAAGACACAATATATTATATTGTAAAGTCATAATATTTCCATAAAAACCCATAAAATTCATATATTACATATAGGAAAATTGGTACATCATTTATATATCACTCTTAAAATCACTCTAAAAAATTATAAACCACATAGTCGACTTCCATACCTAATTCGTTGGAGGGCTATCATGAACCAACTCATTCATGGTTTATAACATCACCACATATCCTTGGTCTCCCATGGAACCACTTATTCATGGTTCATAATGACACCACCCATCATCATAAATAATTTACAAGAACAATAGAATAATTAATCTATATAGATCATCCATTTTATCATAAAACTCATAAAAAATCCATTATTACATTCATAAAATGATTAACCCATGGAAAAGAAATGTGTTCCATGGAAATATATTTGAAAGAACCGTAATAAATTCATAGAAATAATGATGATTGATTAAATAAAAAATATACTAGATGAATAATAAAAAACATAAATGGGATTCAATGTTGAGGAATATAAATAGAATTAAAATATCATTAAAATCTATCCTGAGGAAAATAAACTTTTCACTTTGAAAATCAATTTTAAAAACTAAAAATTAAAAAATTATTTTGATCTTCCTTATCTTTTAAAATAAAAATGGAAAAATATAAATTAATATCAAAATAAAATAATGTTCATGATTTTGGGATAATCCTTTCATGATTTAAATGTTAAAAATAAACATTTTATTAAATCATTTTGTAAAGGGAGTCAAAAGTGTCCCATTTAGAAAATGTTAAGAAATTTCATTATAAAACCATTTAAAAAAAGGAAAATACTATATAAAAAAGATTTATGAAATTATTTATGATTATAAATAACATTTTTTAAAACATTTTAGAAAAAATGGTAATGGAGGGGAAATATTCCTTATCTAAAATAAGGTACAAGATTGTTATTACTTCCAAATAACTTTCTTAACATTTATTTAATCAATATAAAAGGAAATGAAAATTAAACATGAAAAAAAATAAGGGAAGAAAAAATACATGGTTCATGAAATTAATATCATATTATTTTCTCTAAATTAACCATGAACATAAACAATCTCAAAAAGAAAAGAGATTGCAACCAAAGCCTTTGCTACTTTAGTAATCTTTTCAATCATAATACCCTTGAAAGTATAAATTCAAATGATACCTTAAATATCATGAACATAATTATATTCATGATATTACATTTAAAATTTTTATTATATAAACCATATAAAATAAATTATTTTTATAATAATAAAATATTCCTCAATAACGGAAAAATTGAAACAAAATCCCTTACAACTTGGAAAATCACATGAGCAAAACCTCATGAAAGAGAGAACACCATATGGATTTTTAAATCCTAATAATTTTTATTAAAATAATCATAAAATTCATTAGTATCAAATATATAATCCATTAAATATAAATAATTGTTGAATATGGAATATGTCTCACAAAAAAAAGTGAGACGAGAAACCCTTACCTTAAGTCCAAACATTTCATATATTCCCTTTAAATCATATATAATAAAATTATATCAATTATATGATTTTTTAATAAAATTATCCAGGTTTAATACTATATAAATATATGATATATTTATTTAATTTAATGTCATATTTAAAAATTTAATCAGTTAAGTCTGTGTCAGCTCTTTTGAGGATATTTGATCTATATTTTCAAAGTTGCTACGGTAGGTTGACTATGGTCAAAGAAGTCATTTTTCCATCATATAATAAACAATAGTCATGAAATAATTAAAAAATTAAAAAATTATTTATAATTTCAAAACCAATCATTAAATTGGTTTTTGAAAAATTAACTAAATTAAGATTATGGTGACGATTGGACGTATGTACACATGAGTAACATTTCCATTTTTCAATGATCATTATAGATAGAAGGTAAGAATTATTTTATATTTAAAAAATTATAATAATATCATAAATACCATATTATTTCCTTAAATATACTTATATTTATCATTAATGTTATATGGCGGTGGAAAAATAATCACATCACTTTATGGAGGCTATATTCTACACGTACTCAAGAATGACCTCATCATTTTCTTGTGAGTGGAGAGGTAAGAATGAAAATGAAATATTATCCTTTTGGATTGATAAATATATAATTAATATCATTATTATATCATATAAATGACATATATTCATTTAATATAACCTTATTTCCTTCTATGTAATGCGTTAGTGAAAAATAAATCACATCGGTTCGTGAAGCAGTTGTCTATCGTACACATGAGCAACGTTATCTTGTCCCCCATGGATTAGAAAGTAAGAAGGTATAAATGAAATTATAATAACATAAGTAAAATTATATTATAATTACCATATATATATACATTAAATCCATAATTATAACAAGTCCTGATAGGCAACGATGAAAATAAATTACATCGATTAATGAGTAGGTAGTATGTCATAAACATTAATTGTGGTTTCATTTCCTATTTGATAGAATTGTAGATTTTTTTAAGATATTAAATTGACATTATAAAATCTAATTATATAGTATAATTTGTTTTTATTATATAAAAAATGAAATAAAATTTAAATGATTTGTAAGAATAAATAAAACAAACACGTTTTGTTAAGCACAATTCCTATTCTTCCGACAACCTCCTTAGGTCATCATCGAAAGACTTATTTAGGATGAATTTTTGATAAAACCATGGTATATAGGTCATGGTTAAGTAATTAAAGAATTTATTTTGGTATTAATTGGATTAAAAAGATTTTATGTGGTGAATAGTATGGAATATTGGGTTTCCTTTCTAAGGGAGGTAAGAATAAATAAAATAAAAATGTTCAATTAAGCATGATGCCTCTTCTTCAGACAACCTCCTTAGGTAAGCACCAAAAGACTTATTATGATGGATTTTTGATCAACCCATGGTATCTATGTCTTTGGTAGGTAATTAAGGAATTTATATTGGTTTTAATTGGATGAATTTTCTTTTATTTAGTGAATATGAAGTAAGAGTGGGTGGCCTTTTATAAGTGAGGTGGATGACATACCTGTAATTTTTAAATGTTTTCCAACAATTTCATGCCACATTCTTGGTAAAAAGAATGAAAAGGACCAATAATGGTAATTATATGATATAATTTATAAATATATACCTAAACTATAATTAGGGTATGTTTTTATATAATTTAAACCCTTATCTATTTAATATAACCCTCAGTAAACTCGTTTTCACCTTAACTAGTATAAAATATTTTTAGTGTTTTCACTATTCATTATAAAGAAAAAATAATTTGATATTACTATATTATAAATTATTATGATTAAAAATATTGACCAAAATAAATTCTTATAATTGGTCAAATTTAATTTAAAATTATACCCAAAAATACGTTGAAAAAGAAAATTATTCTAGAAGTGTTTTTTAAGAAAAATATGGTTTTATATTAACTCTATAACTAGTAATAATAATTATATGAATATAAATTAATATTTATGGATATATAATATAAAAATTTTATTAAATTATTCCTATTTAGGGATTATTTTTATTAATGAAAGTGGATAAACAGTATAGAAATTAAAGAATTTTTTGGAAAATGCCCGCTTTTAAACCTATAAATAAACCTATACTAAAATTCTCTATAATAATGATTGAAAAGTAATTAAGTGGATTAAATATAATTAAATAAGACTTATATTACATTAAATAATAATATTGTAATAATGAAATTTTTATTTAATTTATTTATTGAAAATAGATGAAATTCTCACAAAAAATCACAATTATCACTATTCACTAAAAAAATGAATATTTTGTAAAAAATACAAATATTTCACCTTAAGTTTTTTTTTATTTCATGATTTCAAAAATTAAGATCATTTTGTTGAATAGATTTATTAAATTTTAAAAAATAAATTATAATATTTTGTCACAAAAATAAATAACAATTTTTTTTGAAGAAAACATATTTTTGTTGAATAAAATCACCTTACTAAAAATTCAGTAATTATTTAGTAATAATTTTTTTAAAAAATATATTGTCTATGAAATGTATTTTTTTTATAATTTATTTATTAATATTGAGAACTCACATTTAATGGTGATGATATAATATTCATATATTTTGTGGGTCATCTAAGCTTGGTGTTGCATGTTGAAGACGTTATAAGACATTATGTTCTAATTTTAAAATGTTGGGTTGTTACAAACTCCCCCTATAATAAATTTTATCCTCTAAATTTGAACTCTGTCCCGATAATAAAATTTCTAAAATTTTAAAATACATTTCTTAAAGTCCCACATCAAAAAAAATATTTAATAAAACTTCAATCTGATAAGATAGAAAAATAAGTATGAAGGTCATCTGGAATAACACAAACTAGGTTTCCAAATAGGATAAAATTGGTGGGAATTAAAATTTTGAAATGAAAGAAATTTCATAATTCACAAACAATTTTCTAGATTGTTTGAGATTTTTTATAACATGAAATTGAAGGATCATGAGAAAGTCAACATCCACAAAACCATAAACCAAAGATATGTGAAAAATATTATTGTTTCATCAGAAATGAATGTAATATAATAACATTTTCATTATCATGATCATTTTTTTAGATTTTATGAATTAATTAAAATATATAATAAAATTATAATGAAATATACTTACTTGATAAGTTGAATTTCATCCTTTAATCAATTTCCACCCTAATCTCGTATTTTTCTCCAAACGATGAGTATTCAAGTTGAATAATTCATACCTAAAGCACTAAAATAAACATTTAAAGGATAAAATAACGATAAATGTATAAAAATATATTAATCTTATCCTAATACATTAACCAAAAATAATGGTTATCAAAACAAAATATAATTCCAAAAATGAATTAACATTCAGATGGTGAAATAGTATATTAATCTCTAAAATTCAAAAATAATACCCAAAGTTCAAACTAAATAATTCCCTAAATAAATGACCCTATATACCAAATAACCTCAAAAACCTCAGCATTGAATAGTGTTTTAGCCTCAAAGGTCATATTATACCTTTTATCTTTCAATCTCCAAAATACATCTATTTCTTTTGAAATAAAATTAATCACATTGTCATCAAAACATTTATCGATCCCATAGTCTTCTATATGATAACAAATGTGTCCCCCTAATTACCTCAATATACATGATCATAAAAACCCTAAAGTTTATAAATACCTTAAAACATATTTCAAAAAAAAATTGAAGTTGTACTTAACATTAAACCAAATCTTTACATATACTTCAACCTTGAAAAAAATATACCAAAATGTGATTAATCACTTTAAGATCTTGTAACTTAAAACCTCAAAAGGGATGTCGAAGATTCTTAACATATTATCAACATTAATCTTATATAACTATGATTATTTCCATAAATCTGAAGACAAAATCAAATAAAACATCATAACCTCCAAATTTATCTATTCCCTTCTTTAATATCAATTTAAACATCCCCAAACACACTCCTATATTCGATGCTAAAAACATGATCTTTGTATTTTTAGAATGATACAGATAAACATGAAACAATTATTTCCATCCAAACCTATTAAGAAAAAATTTAAATATTAGATCAATTACATAACCAATGATATATTAGATTTAGATTTTTAGAGAATTAGGAAAAATACTAAAAAAATTATATTCATATAGAAATGGTTCATAAAGATCAACATCATCTCCCAATAAACAAATATTTTCATATTCTACATTAAGTATTAAACATACTTTACAATATTATTTAAATTCAGACCTTTCAAGACACAACTAATTGAAATTATTTCTTAAAAACTTGGGGAAGGGAAATATAGGAAGGCTGAGATCAAATACTCAGTACATGTAAACATAATCATTAACAATTATATTCCATCAGTGAGAAAAATAAGATCATAAGGGTATGATGACATAATCAAACTGAATTAACATAACATAAGATAAATCCTACCCATAAATACTTGGACCATAAATCATGAAACATTTCATAAGAATTTAACAAAGGAAATATTCAAAGGATTCAATAATTATTATCTATATTATGTAAATCATGATCAAATAAATCATTAAAAACCCATATATTTTCTCCCAAAATATGTAGTAATTACTTTTCTTAAAACATAAACTCATTATCTTAACTTGTGAAATAATAATATTTCATTAAAATTCATTGAAATCACAGATTATTAGTTGTTAACTTTGTACATAATTTTTTCATCACTCTTAAAATCACTCTTACAAATGAAATAATAATTTGGTCAAATTCCATACCCAATGATTTGGAGGGATATCTCCCACCCTTCCTTGGTTTATAATGTAACCAACTATCTTTATTTTATCATAGAACCACCTATACTTGGTTTTTGATGGAACCATCCATCATCATAAATAATTTCAAAAAGCTATTTATATAATTAAAGTACATAGACCGTCCATTTCAATAGAAAAACTCCTATAAACGTCCATTATTCCTTTCATATCTTGATTAACCCATGGCAAAGAACATTTTTCCTTGAAAATATATTTTAAAAAATATTAATCCATATATAGAAATAATAATTATATAATCAATACAAAATATACCAAATGGATCATTATTAACATTAATTATTACTGATGTTGGTGAATGGAATTACCATTAAAATATCATTAAAATAATTCTTGAGAAAAATAAATGTTCCACATTGAAAACAACTTTGAAAGAATAAAAAACCACATAATATTGGGAGATTATTTTTATTTTAAAATAAACTTAGAAAATTATTAATAAATATTTCAAGAATATAATTTCCATGATAGTGGTAAAAACGATTCATGATGTAAATGTTAAAAATAAACATTCTTTTCAAACATTATAAAAGGGAGTCAAATTGACCCATTTGGGAAATGTTAAGAAATTTAGTTTTAAAATATTTAAAATAAAATCAAATTCCTTATAAAATATATTTTCAAATTCATTTATGCTTATAAAAAAATATTTTTGTAATTTTTTTATAAAACATGGATATGTAAGTGAAATATTATCATTCTAAAATATGGTTCATGGTCTGTATTAATTCCAAATGACTATACTAAAATTTATTTAATAAATAACGATGGAAATATAAATTAAACATTTAAACCACAATATGGAAATATTGGAATAAAATATATTTCATTCATTAAAATAGGAGCATATGATTTCCTCTAAATAAAACTATAATACAAAAAATCTAAAAAAGACAGGTGTTTTTAACTTACTGCCTTTTTAACTTTAGAAATCCTTTAAATCATAATACAAATGAAAGATTAATATGAAATGAAAATATAAATATCATTAACATAATTATATTCGTGATATAAAATTTAAAAGGGTTAGTATATACAACATATAAAAAAATTGGGTGGATAATAATAAAATGTGTCACAATGATGGAAAATTTTAGATGAAATCCCATACTACATTGGTAATTTGTAGATAATAAAATCATGGAAGTGTGAAACTCATTTGGATTTTTGAATAACAATAAATTTCTTGAAAATAATCTGAAAATACATTCATAGAAATTATATGAACAACAAAATATAAATAAGGGGTGAATATGTCATATATATCACCGATGTAAAAGTGAGATGGGAAACCCTTACCTCGATTCTAGAATTTTCATGTATGTACTTTAACTCCAGTATATAAAACATATATAAATTATTTTATTTTTTAATAAAATTTTCATGTTTCACTACCTTATAATTAAATTGTTTATTTTATTTATTTTAATGAAATATTTATATACATAATTTTTAAGTCTATATTTTGGGTTCTTAGTATGTTCGGTCAATATTTTCCAAACAACTTGGGTAGGTTTACTATGATTAATGAGGTCATTGTTATATAATATATTGAATAGTAATTATGAAATAATTATAATTTTTATAAATTATTTATATACTAAAAATAAATCAGGAATAATGGTTATAAAAAATGATTTATGATGCAATCAGGGAGATGGTATGTCATAGGTACGCATAAGTATCATTTCCATTTTTCAATGAACATTATGGAATGGTGGTAAGTATTATTTTATATTTAAATAATAATAATAATATCATAAATAATCTATTATTTCATTAAATATTCTTATATATATCATTCATGTTATGTGGTGATGAAAAAATAATTACATCACTTCGGGGAGAAGATAGTCCACAAATACAGATCAATGACGTTATTGTTTTTAATTGATTGGAATGGAATGAAATAAAATGAAACATTATCTTTTCATAAGTATAAATATGTATTTAATATCTTAAATGTTTCATAAATATCTCATATATTCATTAAATTTATCAATATTACCTTCCATATAAATCATTAGTGAAAAACAAATCACATTGCTTCTATAGGCGGTAGTTCACCAGACACACAAGCGACATTATTATATCCCCCAATGAATAGAAAGTAAGAAGTTATATGTGATATAATAATTATAGATGTATAATTAAGTTAAAAATATCATATATATATATATATATATGTATATACTTTAAATCTATAACTGTAACAATTTTTGATATGCAATGATGTAAAATGAATTACATTGGGTTGTGAGGATGTAGTCCGCCATAAACATGAATGATGGTTTCATTTAAAATTTTATGAAATAATATATTTCTTTATTTTATTAAATTAACATAATAAAATATTATAATTTTTTTGATAATAAATTTATTATATCAGAACAATTTAATAGTATTTAAAGGAGTTGGAAGAAAAAATAAAATAAAAACACTCAGTTAAGAAAGATACCTCTTCTTCAGAAAACCTATGTAGTTTAGTATCAAAAACCTTCATAGGATGGATTTATAATAAAACCATAGATATAGATATTGTTTGGGAGAGTAATTAAATCATTAGTTGAAAACAAATCACATTGCTTATCTTTTAAGTTTAACCCCCACTAAGCCAATTTTCACCTTAACCGTGGTAAAAATAATTTTGTTGCTTTAAAAAATCATTATGACCAAAAATTAAGTTAAAATTATTATATAATATAAATTATGATATTTAAAACTATTAGTTATATTTTACCAAATTAAATTCACATAATTGGTTATTTTTAAATTAAAATTAAACCTACAGAGACAATGACAAATTGGTTTTTCAAAAATCGCATTTTTTACGAAGAAGATGATTTTATATCAACACTGGGACTAGTAATAATAATTATTTGAATTTAACATAATATTTATAGATATATTAAATATATATTTCATTTAAATAATTTAATAGTATTTATTATTATAATTATTAAAAATGGATAAATGGTACGCACTTTAAAATAATTTTCAGAAATAACCATTTTTTATCCCAAATACTAACTTATACTGAAATCCAATATAATGTTGATTAAAATGTAATTAAGTGGACAAAATATAAATACAAGAATAAATATATAAAATTAATTAATATGAAAAACATAATAGGACTTTTAAATTACAATATTTATTGAAAATAAATGACACTTTTACAAAAAAAATTGTATTTTTTGTTATTCACCGAAAAATCAATATTTTCCAAAAAATACAAAAAAAAATCCCCGTGTTAGTTTTGATATTCCGATTGAAAAAATTATTTTCATTTTATCAAATACATATTATAATAGTTATGAAAATTAACAATAATATTTTCTCACTAAAAGCAATATAATCCATTTTTCAAGAAAACATGTTTTTTATGAATAAAACGAATTTACTAAAAATTGTGTAATTATTTACTAAGATTTTATAAAAAAATTAATATTTATTAGAAAGTTTATAAAAATATTTCATAAATTATTTAATCATATTAATAATTCTAATTTGTTCACTAGGCTATAACTTTTATATATTTCATGGGTTTTTTAAGCTCAGTGCAGCATGTCGAATATGTTATCAATCATAATGTTACTATTTTAAAATATCTGGGTGTTACAATGATATGAGGCTAATAATTATGGTGGAGGTACTTTATTTTGGTGGATTAGTGAACATGGTTGTTTTTGTGATATCTAGTACCATGAAATTCTCCCACAAATGTGTTTTCTCATGTTTTGATTATTGAGTCTTAGCTTAGGTTTGGTCCAGGATAAAGACTTATGTTGTTATCTTTATTAGAAGCTCCGATAAATGGGATTCATAGGGTACAATCCCACTGGTTGAGTCTACCACTTATTCCTTATGTGTTAATAAGATATTACTATAAATCTTAAAAGATAAAAATAATAGTGGTCATTGTATAAAATCTATACTATCAATATTTTTGATTCTTAATGGTATTTTATGTCTGAGAGGCTATATTTTATAATGGTCCAAAATAACCAATGTATTGAATGTATTTTATCTAACTACATTACTTAATAAGTCATTTTTTATTGAAATGGAAAGTTAATTTATGAAATTTTGGTTCATTATATTCTACCCCCCCCCATAATAAATTTCACCCTTAAAGTTTCATTTTGAACACTAAAATTGATTAGGGAACTTTTTTTTCATCATCTCTTTCGGATCATAAGTTATTTCCTAAAACTTATGGTTTTCCATAGTTTTTTAACAAAGGGAGTGGTTTTATTTTATATAAATTTGTCTTTATGATCTAGGATCCTCACCAGTTTCTCATAATATGAATGATCATTTAGAAAAGGTACCACCTATGGATTTAGTACATGTGATGGGTCTGTTATATACTTCCTTAAGAGGGATATATATAATACATTGTGTAATTGATATAGGTTAGGTGGGAGTGAAATTTGATAGAATAAAACACTAATATGACCAATGATCACAAAGGGATTGAGGTATCTATAAATAATATTTCTCTTATTCCCAAACCTCATGAATTTCATTAATGCTGATATATGAAGGGACACCTTATCTCCAACCTCAAACTCTCGGTCTCTTCGATGATTCTCAGCATAGATATTTAGTTGAATTTTCCTAGATTTCAGATAACAATAAAATGGTTGAACCTTCTCTATCATATATTGTATAAGATCAGGTTTCATTATCTTATGCTCCTTGATTTAATCCTATCATGTTGGAGTTTGAGACCCCTTACCATATAGATCCTAATAAGGTGTCATTTGAATGTTAGAATGAAAATTATTGTAACACTAGAACTCCACTTGGGGAAGGTGCTGATCCCAACATCCCTAGAATTTCATTGAACGTGATCCTAGTATATCATGTGAAGTTTAAATGGTTATCTTGGATTAAATATACATATGAGGGTGATAATCATCACTAAATTTCCACTATATATTGATTTCATGCAGATCGATTCTACAGAACCTCAAGGTAAGCATTAAATATCAATTAGGTACAATAGATTGTGGTGATCCATGAATTATTACCACTTATCTTATGTATATCTTGGTGAGCAAGTAAAGAGATAAATATTACATTATATAAATGAAATGTGTTGACATTTTTTATTGATCAAAAATGGAGTTATTTCCTTTGGATATTATGGGGAATCCATTGATAAAATCCATGGTTATGATTTCCCATTTCCATACTGGTATGGGAAATTATTTCATTGACCCTTATACTTCTTTCATTAAACCTTGACTTGTTGGTATTCCAAGCATTGAGAAAAAAATTCAGAAATCTCTCCCTCCCTCTCTCTTTATTTTATCCCACCATAAGTTTTACATCTAATATCTATATATCTTAGTTCATCCTAGATGAATAGAGAAGGATGATTTATAAAACCATCCATAATTCCCCCCTTCAATTCAGGTTTTTATGGGATACATATCTTTATTCCAAACATTATAAGTCATTATTTATCAAATTTTAACCCTATAATATTCACTACCTTTATCTGTATCTACTTTTCAACTTTTTAGGATCCTTGATCCTTTTAAGAATGGATGGATGTGCAGTTATTTGGTAAATGTTGGTTGATATTACCTTTAGAATTTCAATGTATATTCTTTAGATTTCCAATGATATTGGATCCCATTCAATATTAATCATGGATAGTGTTATGATATCCTTTCAACCTAGAGTGTATTCCTCTTTATTTGTCTTACTAGGATGGTAATTGATTAATCATTCATAATCATTGATTAGTTTTAACCACCTTCACTGGAGCATATTGAGTTCTTTTTTTGTGAATATTTAATTGAGTCTTTTATGATCTGTAAATATTTCACACATCTCCCCATATAGAAACTTTCTCCAAATATTCAATATAGTGATCGCCATATCCAATTACAGACCATGCATTGGGTATTTCATCTCTTGGATCTTTAATTGGAAGGTGGTAGAGGCCATAAACTTTTCATTTTTCATGAGTACACAATGGAATCACTTTTCAGATGTATCACTATAAATCATGGATAGTGTTATGATATTGGATCCCATTCAATATTAATCATGGATAGTGTTATGATATCCTTTCAACCTAGAGTGTATTCCTCTTTATTTGTCTTACTAGGATGGTAATTGATTAATCATTCATAATCATTGATTAGTTTTAACCACCTTCACTGGAGCATATTGAGTTCTTTTTTTGTGAATATTTAATTGAGTCTTTTATGATCTGTATATATTTCACACATCTCCCCATATAGAAACTTTCTCCAAATATTCAATAT
This sequence comes from Viscum album, assembly GCA_963277665.1. Classification (NCBI taxonomy): domain Eukaryota; kingdom Viridiplantae; phylum Streptophyta; class Magnoliopsida; order Santalales; family Viscaceae; genus Viscum; species Viscum album. Next base: position 774,761,200 of record OY728148.1, read on the forward strand.
AGTGATCGCCATATCCAATTACAGACCATGCATTGGGTATTTCATCTCTTGGATCTTTAATTGGAAGGTGGTAGAGGCCATAAACTTTTCATTTTTCATGAGTACACAATGGAATCACTTTTCAGATGTATCACTATAAATCCAAAATAATACTACACTAGTTATTGATGTTAGTACATCTATAATTATTATTATCTTTTTTAACTTTTTATGTTTCACCTCACATTCATCGGTAAAGAAAAACTTTACCTCCTTCCGGGTTAGCTTGGTTAGTGGGATAAACAATTGTGAGATATTTATCAAAAATAAATGATAGTTCCTATCTAATAAAATTAAAATATTAATGTCCATCACAAATTTCATTTTGGTTAATCCTTAAATTGGATTTATCTTCAAAGGATCTATAGATATCCCTTTTCTGTGTTGTCCAAAACGATGACTAGCTAAATAACTGAGTAGGGGTTAAATTCAGTTCCTAAAATTTTCTTTGATATTATACCACCCTCTTAAAGGTATATGGGTTAAAATATTTCATTATGAATATATGTAGTGTAAATATTAAATCTTATGGAAATGAAATTGAATACAGTGATTTATAGTGGTTCAGGGAATATAAAACCACTAGTCCACTCCACTAACATTCAACTCTATATGTTTGTTCATTTTCACTAAAATAACCTTTTTACTGTTGGTTCTAGAAGAGTAAAAACATTTTCAATTAATAAAATGGTCCAAGATATTCTATCGAGGATATCACTTTACAATACCCACCCAAATTCTTAAACACTCTATTACGCTGAGTGTAAACAAGATAGAGTAAAAAAAAATTGATAGAAATGTTTATATCACACAATTTCAAGCAGAAACTGAATGTAGATGAATATTGATCCTTATAAGATGATAGACTTCAAGATTTAGCTCTATGTGATCTTTAGATTCTAGATATAAACTTGTAATCTGTGTTCTTCAAACAGTTTTTTGAACTTGTCTATATATAGATTAGATGGTGGTTTTTTCTTTTGACCAAGCACACACATCAGTGTTTTCCTTGTTGTGTTCTCCCTTTTTATGCAGCAACTAACTTCTATATTTATATCTCTATTTTTATTTTAAATAGGATCATACAAGATAATCACAATGGTTGAATTGATAATTCATTGAGAAATATAGAAGCGGGTGATAAGATAGGATTTTAATGATATATAATCATTCTTTATAAATATGGAATATAAATCTTCACTAGTAATTATAGAGACATTTTTATTCATTGGATCATTTCATTTATGGAAAAAAGGAATATACTTATCCTTAAATAGAAACATTTCTATAATAGAATAAAATATAGAAAACAAGTTATCACAATAAATATAACAGGTAATGATGATGATCTTTATGTGTTAGATAGTATTGTATTTGTAAGATGAATTTATAAAGAAACTTTTTAAGATAAAATACATCCCTGGTATTTAGTGTATTATAGAAATTTAGTTTCATGTTGTGTAGAATAACTTTTTTCAGAAGATAAAAGGTTATAACATGTAATAATTGATTAAAAGAAGACTTCTTCTTATACACAATAAGATAATATTTTATAAATGAATTTAAGATACTTCACTCTAATCTTTCTTCATAATGTAAACTATTATCAAAACTACATTAGATGGTCTTTCAGTGTAAGATAAAAAATTTAATTGTAAATTTAATTCTAATTCTCGTAAGATAATATTTTACACCGTAAGATACAATTTCACTACAAAGCCATCATTTTTTGAGAACGTATAAGAAAATATTTTATTCCCCTAAGATAAAGTATCATTCCCTAAATCAAATACTTCGCATATTTTGTGATAAATATTTAGGGAATTAATCATAAGATATGTTCTTTTGAAATGTTCTGAGACAGTAAATAAAAACTTATTAGAATAATAGTTGGGATTTTAGGAATCACCAAAACACATAAACCGAGATATGTTGGAATAACATATTTCCATTTGAGAATATCCACATTTTTTATAATCACATGACCCCTAAAATCTAGAACCCATAAATTACAAAAAAAATGTGATTTAGTATATTTAATATTGACTTAATTTAAATTTTTTTACTCTTTGTCCCCCTTTTGTGTAATCAAAATGAAATCGAGTAAAGAAATACAATAAATTTTGCACAAAGGTGGTTATTATTGAAAATTGAATTAAATTCAATATAAAGTCAAGATAATTAATGATATTCGGAAAATATAAATTGAAAATAAAGATCAATGCGATATGGAACGAATTAAAATGTTTGTAAAAAAGGTGCATGAAATAGAAGCATGCAATGATTCAAATTTTTGTTAAAAATAGAACTATCTTTTTCTCACAATATTGGAAGAATGTATCAAAATTGAAATGATAAATTATTTCTCCATATAGGTTTCTTGAAAGATAATAGTTTTCATTGGGTGATTATAATAATTGTAGTGAAACATCAAAATATTCCTCTAATAACATCACTCAGCATCAGTAAGGATTCTCTAAGTCTTAGATGATCATTTTGAGCAACCCTTACCAAAGAGTATTGAACCTTGAGAGAATATTATTATGACCTCACCAGTTTAAAATTATCTGTATAGGTAAATTATATTTTAGATATCGGTTTCAGTAAATATAAGGATAAATCATCAGCAAACCTAAAGTTTTCCCTTTGATAGAGTTTAGTGGTATCAAAAATTTTCCTCAAACACTGATAGGAAAATAGATGATAATCAATAATTTTTTATCCTAGAAAACACCTTCCTTGAATATGAAACAATTCATCTGCACAAGCATAAATCCTTTTTACTAATCAATTTCATTACTATTGTAGAAGAGTTTTGAGATCATTATATATTTTCTAAGATAAATTCCCAAATATATATATATATGTCTTCCTTCATGGTGAAACTATATATCATATTATTCAACACATCAAAATGGTTTTTTTCCTACCTATGATATAATAAACTCTTTTCTATTATGTATACATGTGTCTTTCTAAAGGTTCTATAAATGAATCAACTTCTACCTCCACTTAATCTTCAGAGAAATATGTATTCAAACTTTTTTCCAAAACCTCTATATAGATCATTCACATTCTTTTTTGTAACCTCAAAGTTGATTAATAATGATCCAAACAAAACTTTTAAACTAGTGTTGATAAATCTTACATAATTCGTCACTTGGACTAAATTTCCTCGAAGCTTTGGCATATTTTGATTTAAAAAATATCTGATTTATTTTATTTATTGATCAGTCGACTCAACAACTACTTTATTAACTTTCTAACTCCATAAACCATGATTTTTTTACATTTTTGAAATATCTCCCCTGAGATAATATCAAACTTTATAGAACCCAGAGATTTAGTCATGATGTCCATAGCTTGAGATAATTCTATCATTGTTTAATGTTCATTAGAACTATATACAGTTCTTATAGTGGATTCCTATGACAAAATTTTAATCATAGAATAAAAAAAAAATTACCTCTTGAGCATAATTTTTCTTCAACATTTGATCTTAAATAATCCTTATTTAAATACTAGACTCAGTCAATTGAACTTTTATTAAATCTATTTTAGACAAAAATATTGAGTAGCTCTCTGGAGCTATCTTAACATTAACCCTATTAGTATAATGAGATTATGAACTTCTGTGATTTTCCTGACTTTTGATTCATTATCCCGAAATTATTCTGATTGAAATATGTTAATTCTTTAGATAAGTAAAAGATGTGATTTTTTAGATAGATAAAATACAATGAATGGTATAGTACCTGGGAATATTGATTTTTTCCTTCACCAATAGTTAGTAACTGTGTAGTTTTAGAGGCTAATTATTCTCTAGTTAAAGGGATATAAGGATGATTGGACATAGGAGTAACCTTGACTTCATTTTGATAAAAAAAATTAACCTTATCTTTCTATAAGAAAGAGTATCCTCATCTAAGACATCTATTTAAACAACTAGTCTTTACAATAGAATTCCAACATCATTGGATAATCCCATTTGGTATTTATCCCCCTAAATCAATGTAGGATCTAATTAGATGATTTCTCTATGACTTACTAAAACATTTTTCTAGATAAAATAAAAAACAAACAACTTTTAATTAAAATAATTACACTCAAAGTTGTTAAATCCTGACAAAAAATTATTGTTTCTAAATTGAGACAAACTCCAGAATTACAAAAATCCAAAGATAATATCCATCCATAATGATAGAAAATAACTTTACTATTCAGAACATGATGTATATATCTCATGGTATATCATACTAGATTTATAAGATTATCAATTAGGAAGAATTATAACAAACTAATATCATGAAATAAACATTCTTAAAATCACTATTACAATGAGTGATTACAGACTGGATTATCTTTACAAGAAAAATTCTTTCAGGTTCCAATTCCTTGGTTGGTTTCTTCTCAACAACTGCATATCCAAATAGATACTTCATGGTTTCAGGTTGACTAACTTCATATATCAAAATCAACCCAATATTAAATTCTCTATAAGTATCAATATGACATTTAATCACCTCATCCAATTTCAATGAAGTTAGAAAAGGTGTTTCTGGTTGATATTTGCGGTGAAAAGATCTTCCATATCTCCAAAATAAACAACTCTGGTATCATAAAACACATGGGACTCCTTCTCGAAAACAAACTCAGTTCATCTTTCATCAAACATGTACTCAAATAATTTTTGATATATAATATTATTGAGTAGAATATATGTATCCCCCTCACCCTAGAAGCCCGGAGCAGGTGCATTATTTTAATAAATTGGCATGATTACAAGGAATCATGTCCCGAAGGACTGATAAATTTAGTATTCTTGGAAAATAGATTACATACATGAATGTTACATTACACATTCAAACATAAACAAGCAACATAAATAATCTGTTGAGAATGACATTATTCAACTAGCTTAACCTTGCATGTAAAACATAATACACTTCTTGGAATCATGATAAAACAATACTTAAGAAAGGGGTGAGCTCAGATACTCAATGAGGGTAAATTATTTAGCGGAAGCTACAAAATTATAAGGCAAGATGTGTAATTAAAACAATAGCCTTTTACATATAAACTTGAACATAATATAGAGAAAATAAATCAAACATTACCATATAAACATTCACAAGGTTATTATTATAGTTGAATAGTCACATGTAATAATTAATTTCATAATGGGGGAATGTCTAGCGTTAGACATCATTACCATATAGTCAAGGCCTTGAGCCAAGACTACAAATAAATTTTTTTAAGGCCTTGTTCCAAGATTCTATTTGGTCTCATGAGGCCTATTGATGCATTGAGGAGCTATATCAGGCTCCACATGTCACTTACTATGTCTAGTACATTCCTCATATGAAATTGTTAACACATAACGTAAACATTCGTATTAAAACTAGAATACGAAATGTCAATACTTTAGCCATAGAACTTCAATGGTATAAAAATAGAACATCCACAGTAAAAAATATCATAACACATTCAATACAATATGTAAGATTATATTATAATAAATCAACTTTAATCAAGAATAATATCTAGTAAATGATGATGATATAATTGAGAATGATTAGTAAAACTCCTCGAGTGAAATACGCCCTTTTTAGGAAATCATTTAAAATTTTCACAATTTGTAAAGGATAAAATTTACAAGATATTTTTGAATAAAAGTGTCCCATGCAACTTTGAAAATTTTAAAACGAATTAACATTTTAAAATATTCACGTCCATAGAAATAAATCCTTAAAACCATTTTTAAAACATGGACATTAATGATAAATATTTACAAATAAATATTTAAAACATTTAAAATGATGTTTTAGTAAAATAGTATCTTAAAAGAATAATTTTGAAAAAGTATTTTATAAAACATGGACATTGATAATAAATATTTCTCAGCAAATACTTACACATAAACAATCTCAGATAATAATGAGATTGAGAAATTAACCCTTACCTTGTACATTCCTTTGGTTGAGGATTTGTTTAACCTTTATTATAATGACCATAGTATGTTATTAAATTGTACCAGAACCATATTAATATTTATTATATCATATATGAATCATTTAAGACTTTATACTGCACATTTAATAATTATTTCCATGTTAAATTAACATTTCAGGTAATAATCGCTTTCTTTATTGTACATGTTTCAACATGTTATTCTTGATCGTATCATTTATATCATGATTTAAGGAATTATAGAATATAAAACATGATTTATATATCATATATATTTAGAATATAAATATGTATTGTACATAGATATATGAAATGGAAAACATCATTTATGGAGACGGTAGGTCACACGTACCCAAAAATGTTGTTTCTATTTTCATATCGTATTGAACTAAAGTAATTTAATAAGATATATGTAAGTAAATATATATATATATATAGTAGAATTATCATTTAATATATTACATACTTATTAATGATGTATATTTTTATAATCATCGTGGAATGGTGAACTAGGAAATGAATCTCATCGCGTTCGTGGAGACGGTAAACCGTATGTACACACGAGCGATGATATCATTTTTTTAATGATTAAAAGGTGTTTAATTGGATGGTATAGAAATTTTAAATAGAAATTATCATGTTAGATTCATTATTTATACACAAATTACTCATAATTATATCCATCCAAATAACATAGTGTTGAATAAAAAATTACACCACGGCGTGGAGACGGTAAGTCGTACGTATACAATAATTGTCACATTATCATTCAAAGGATGGATAAAATAATGAGTATGGTTGTAACATATTTATAATAACATTACAGTATGAATAAGTTATTGGAGTTATTATTTTGGTATGGAAATAATAAAGAAAGGGAAACAGAAAGAATAGAAGAACTTGGAAAGAGGTGATAAAATAATTACCTCTTCTTTGGGTGTTTTCTTTTGATTTGAACAAAAGGGCTCTATAGGATGGATTTCATCCCATAAGAAGGCCTCTAGGATTAACTGAGGGAATTTGGGAGAATATTTGGGTAGGGTTTGGCTGATAAAAATTGCTTTGAAGGTGTGATTTTGAGAGAAGGGTAAGTGCCCTTTTATAAGAGGGGTGAGGGTCACTTTAGGAAAAGTTTGAAACATTATTTTATTATAAAATCATATTTTCTTTATAATGGCTCCAAATTTATTTATTTAGAATAAAAGGTAAGGCTGGGTATAAATCCTTTCAACCAATAGGTTTTAGACAAGATTAGGTTACAATATTATCCCTATATTTAAGATTTCAATCCTAGTTAAATAGTTTAACTTTTACCATGTCCTCTTGTATTATTATAATAAATGGTTAAAAAACATACTATAAAAATGAAATAGAAACCAAGGAGGCTAATTAATTAAATAAATATCATTATATAAGTTATTTGGCTGAACCTTATATTTTTAAGAATATTATATTACTTATTAATAGAGTATTTTTTTTAAACTCATTTATGTAAATTTTGACACTATTTAGTATTTGGGTGTTGTGAAAGTCATAACAGCATGATTACTTCTAAGGAAATTCATTGAATCAACTATAAAATGTCATATTAATCTATAAATTTATTTTATGGCATCAAAATCATCAATTTTATTTTATTTTTATATTTAAAATATCAATTATCTTAATCTTTCCTTGATAAAGTAATTACTCCATTATCATTGTATCATAAATAAATTTAATTATTTAATTTCTAAAAATTATAAATAAAATACCATTATGTAGGAAATATTTTTATATTTCTAATGAATATTTATAGTAGAATTTATCTTATTTATAACCCTATATTAAAAATGGTTTACTTATTAAAATTAAAATTTAACACTTTTAACTCTTCTTTAAATAAAATAATACTAAATGCCCTAATCAAATCCAAGTAGACCAAAATGATCATATTTTATTACTAAGGTTTGTTTTCATCAAAATAAACTTATCCAATAGAATTAGTATATGTGTTGGTATAATTATAATATCATTTTTAACTTTAATTACCCTATTTACTTTTAACCGTGGTAAATAAAAGTCAAAAGTTACAATTCGCCAAAAATTATTTTCATCTTATTGAAGAACATTTTACGTACTCATGTCAACCATGTATCTCAGATTTTTTAAATTAAATTCACAGAATTAGTAAAATTTAATTTTATGAATATTTTCAAATGTTCCTATAATGTGGGTAAAAGATGTTATAATTTTCAATAAAATTTTATACATCTAATTTTATTATAAAATGACTCTAATGAATTAAATTGAACTTATATAACTATTATATATCTATTATGACTTAAAAAATTTAAATAAAATAAATATTTATTTAAATAAAAAAGCCTTTTTTAAACAATAACGTTGTGTTTTTCACTATACATCAAGAATTGAAAGTTTTCAGAAAAATACCAAAATTTCACCCTAAGCTAATTTTGATATTAAAAATTAAAAAATGAATTATATTTTACCAAATTAAAAACATAAAAGTTTCATTAATTAATTTAAAATTAATTTCTGTTATCGAAACCAAAATGGGGGGTTTTAACAAGTAAAAAATATTAAAAGATTGACATGTGTTTACATCAAATTTAAATGTGAAATTACTTATAATTACCTATATTGTATTAAATAGTAACAATATAATCTAATTATACTTCAAAAAAATTAAAATTCATAATTTAACACTATAAATTTTTTCAATTAAAAACATAGTTTTCAATTAAAATTTAGTATTCCTCACTATTCATCAAAATATGAATGTTATCAGAAAAGTATCAAAAAAATTTCCAAACTAAATTTTTATCTCCCTCTTCTAAAGAAGAATATAATTTCATTAAATTGAATATATAAAAGTTTAAAATGTTGGTTTTAAAAAGGTTTCTCCATTAAAAGGCGGTAAAATTGCATTTTTTTTAAAATACTTCTTTTATCTGAAAAAATGAATTTTTTCTTATATTATGTCTATGAAACACATTATATCGATTCTAAAATTATATGGAGTACATAAAATTCAAAATTCAATTAATAATATTCATAACAACTTTTAACGGCTAGTTTGGTAAGTTATAGTGTGCTTGTACAGGATGTTGCGTGTAGCACAAGTTATTGAATTACGTTGAAGAGATAACATACTATGAAATCATGGGGTGTTACATTCTCCCCTCCTTCAATAAATTGAATCCTCTCAATTTGAAGTTTTTATTTGAAATAAAAGGTTAAAAATAGAAATATACCTTTTTGTAAAATTCACATCAGAAATTGGATTAATAAAATTTATTCTTAATAAGAGGGAAAGATAAATGAAAAATTCCCCACCAAATTATGACCTTGATTAGGAGAACATTTGTGTTAATTAGAGACACATATTTCTAAAAAACGTAAATATTTATAGGGAGTCATTGAGGTCATCAATCACAAACAAGTGTAAAATTTAGGGCCTTAAAGCCATCAATCTATGATGATTAAAAATATCATCGGTTCAATAAAAACATAAAGTATTAGGATAACACATTTTTGGTTTTAAGATCCCTTCCATAAAGTTTAAGAGTTAATTTATTCATATAATAAGAGGAAAAAATATATACTTGACAAATAAAGTTTCATCCTTCAACTAATTCCTACCACAAACTCATCTTTCACTCCAAAAGATAATATAATTCAAAAATATTCAATTTATCATAATAATATAGGGTTCCAAAAATAATGAATTTATAATTCATTTGTAAGTCATTTTAAAAAAAAACTAAATTATACTAACCAGGGCATCACGTAGGCCAGTGGTAGGTGATGCACCCTTTTCGCACTTCGGTTGTGGGTTCAAGTCTCGCAGCCTTGTCGAATGTGACGGGTTGTCACCCAACCTCTAGGTCATCCTTTTTATAAAAAAACAAAAATAATCTTAAAAAATTATTTAACCCTAACAACAGTATCGAATGTAAAACTTAATCCATTCCAACATTTATACTTTTCGAAAAAACTTCTGGCCAAAGTCACAGTCCAAAATTTATAAGGAAGGTAAACACAATGAAGAACATTTTTTCACAAAATAACATGTGAATACCTTCACCAGGCATTCTTTTAAAACATGGTAACACCCTGAATTATTATAAAAACTTATTGGTTACATTCATGCGCCCTTATTCCTTATAGAATACTGGATATACTCCTTATATCCAAAAAAATTGTAAACTCCCACAATAATGGAATAAAAAAACAATTAATTAGTTTCAAAGTAGTTAATAATATCCAATATAATTTATCAAAATCAATCATATCTTATTCCAAAATAACTACCTCAGTATTTGGAACATATTACGGTTTATCTTTCCTTCAACCATATATTTTCCAAAAATTTTAACTTGTTGTTGAGTCACTTTTCTTAGTACCATATAATATTAAATCCTCAATGAAATAGTACTGCAGTACAATCCTTATTTATTTCCATAATTTATAAAAATAGTACTTCATTGATACAACACTCAAATGAAATAATTCTTTTATAAAAAAAATAAGAAAACTTGTCATTCATCTTCATCTGTGGTAGTATCATAACATGATTATTATCCAATAGCATCATTTGGGGAATACTCTAATGATTTGGACATTAATACACATAGTGTCCCAACTCCTTGCAGATGAAGAATTGTACATTTGAAATTGTTTTCTTTCCCTTGCAATCACGTACTTGTTGTCCTTTTTCTCCACACTTACAACAAACTCCCATTACCTTCAATAATTTACCATGGTGATTCTTTCCACTATTATCACATATGGGAAAATCCGTCTTTCACCTCTTCCCTTTATCCATCTTTCTCTCTACCATCCTTTTCTTCTCTTACTTCCCTTCAAAGCCATATGACTCAGATATTTTTTTACATGTCTTATTAACACATGATACTATTTCTTCATATAATGAGAATATGAGGGAGACTATTTCCCTTCTAAATTATGGCTTAATACCAAGAAAGATATGATTCTTCTTACTCATTGGATCTTGCATAATACTAGAGTTCTCATTCCTTTTGGTGGGCTCCATTTAAAACAATGGAACGCACTAGGTTAGTTTATGAATCACAATGCATAATTCAAAACTTGTAAAATACCTAACGTATATTGAAAAGATTATGCATATATTCTATAATCATAAATAAATGTTATCTTTTAGGAAGTATTTACTCCTAAATCCTTTATAATGGCTTATGAAGAAAATATAAATTATCCTAAGCATATCCCCTAGGAGTGTCGTAACCAAGAGTGTAGCAAGGCTTGTTGTCATTTACCAGGATACCACGGGTCAAGTGATGAATCATTGTCATGCACGCTCTCAAAAATATTTACAGCTAAGTGCAGCACAGGGGCTGACCTAGGTCGTTCTCTTGAGGAGATGTCATGGTCAATCACTCACTACTTATAATTCAATTATATAAATATATAATAAAATGTTCATAAATGAATATTGACAACTGAAAATGAAATAATAAAATTAAACATGCAATGCAATGCAAACTGAATGAATGCAAACGGAATGATGTTAGAAAGAAAGGTGATATTCCCGAAAGAATCACCCAAATTAAACCTTCATCGACTCATTATTACTTTCAAATTTATTTAATAAACACACTCCTTAATATGGGTGGATATCCTCTTTTATATGTGGTTGTGAATATACAGTGCTCTCAACGATCGCCAAGAGACCGCACATCAACCTCCTTGATCGAGGGAAAATATTATAAAAGAGAAAGTTGAGTCTCGGGTGGCAAGTGGAGACACAAAGGCACCTTTCCCACTAAGATCCCCCTAAACACAAATCTAATTAAATAAGAAATAATTAATATGAATGTTCAAAGAATTGGGTTCAAACCTGGATTGATCCCCTGGGATGTTCCACGGGTTAGTAACTCATGATCACAAGTAGAAGAGATCACGGTGGAGAAGAAGGGGGTGGAAGAACAAAAAGTAAAAAAATGAGAATGAGATGAAGAAGATAAAAATATATTAAAAATTAACTATACTATTAAAATGGAAATAAACTACCAAACAATGTAAAATGGCCACACAGAGGTGTCAATGCTTTGAGAAGGGGTGAGGGTACATATTTATAAAGAGATGAGGTGAAAGAATTCTCTCCAAAATAATCCTCCAAATATTTCTGCGTGGATGTCCCAATAAATGGCCGAATTTTTAACATATATCTTCATAAAATATGTTCCATAATGTCCCCTCCGTTTAATCTCCAAATATGAGATTTATTGGCTCTCAGATGTAGGCGTTATTGCCGATTTAATGAGATACATTTAATCTGTCTATTTGACCCGCCGAAATTTCAATTCTTCAACTTCCTATGACATTATTACCCTCTAAGACAACGATTTACGCATTCCTTATTTCACAAAAGTTATTCCAAATGTAATTTTTCGTCTTCCCACAACATATGATCCATTTTGGATTCCGTTTCGAGATTCTATGAATTTATTACCCAATTGAACCGTTTCTACTAGGTGAGATGTTTCATCTTCCACATATTGTGAGTGTTCCCATAATGCCTTAATTAAGGTATTTTGACTTTTAAATTCGTCATGAACACTCCTTGTTTAATACTATTTCTTTTCCAGCTTGAATAAATGCATTTGGAGTTGTGTTCTTCGATTTATGCTTCCGTTACTCTGGTGGGTCCCATTATGTCCGTCCAGAAACATTTCAAATTCATTGAATTTTGATGACTACTAGATGATCGATTCAGCCCCTTTTCCAAAAGAAAAATATGAATGAAATTAAATAAGGATTCTAAAAAAATTTATTCATAAAATTTGGACATATATTTAATGATAAATGACCAAAATACCACTATGATAACAATCTGTTAAAATTGCAGAATTAGTCCATTTTTTCATTTAGGCTCAAAATAACACTAAAGCCTAAAAATATGACAATTACCCATACAATAATACTATGTTGGGATTATAAAAAATGATTTAAAGTATAAAATATATGAAAATGTGAGCTTTATCACTCCCCCACACTTAAACATTGCACTCCTGGGCAATCTTCTTACATCCAAATCAAATTCCACAGAACAATCAAAAATGAGAAAATATCAATGATCTTATCCAAAATAGAAGCCCATAATGTATCATATATGAAAAAAAATCCTCTCCAATTTTCATTTCAATCATTATATTTGTTCAACCTCATAAATCAATCCATTCCCTAATCACAGCCTACCTCACATTGAATTTTATGTCACTCTTCACTCAAGAGAAATTGAATCTAAAGTTATACTCATACTTGAAAATCGCATGAATCACCATAGGTTTGAAAAAATTATCATTTCTCCACTATGAGAAACATGAAAATGAAAATAATCATGAGGGATTTAGTTAATGGTTCAAATGATTCTGTGGCTTAGGGTTGGTGGGAAAATGTTTGAAAAATGTTCCAGGCTAGAAAGAGGAGGTTGGGCTTTTAAGTACAATGCATGATTAAATCAAGTGAAAACACCAGAAATTCCTCACTCAATCTCACATGAAAATGTGAAACAAAACACAACTCCCCTATTAATGATATGGGACATTAGCCAAGAATTTATTATAATGAATGATATCATCTATGTTCTCCTTTTTTTCAAAGCTCCAGAAAGGCACATATTTATTTTCTTTTTATTTTTTTCATGGAGGATGAGATGAAAATTGAATACAATGAATGAATGAAAATTCATGCTCTTGATTTTTGAGAGGTACATGGGTCATAAAATAATTTACAATGATGAATTCAAGGTCATCTCCATTTTTTTTATTTTTTTTGAAGGAGAAATGGATGAAACAAATGAAGCACAATGAAATGATGACACGTGCCCAATTCTCTTGTTATCCACTACCCAAAGTATTGACACACACCTCGCACCAACCATAAATGATAGACATCCCAATGAACTCACACTAAAGGCCCTTCCCCCACACTCAAACTTGAAATAACCATGCAAAAATATTAAAAGTTCGGGTAGGTAAGGAAAAATTGGCTTGTAATGTTGATTAAAACCTATAAGGCAATTCATGGCATCTAAGGGCTTACGAAGGATAAATGTATTGGTGGGTCTCATGATAAAATCTAGTTAGCCAAAGAGATGCCTCAATAATTTTAAATACATTCCATGAAATCCAAAGCTTTAAAAGAGAATTATTCACAAATTCTGGTTCTCACACAAAATTCAAGTTTCCCTCAAGAAAGTGTGGGTATTAAGAAGAATATGTAAAAGCGGTTTAAAATACCTCACAGGATTGGAAAAATATTTTGAGTCGTTTTTCATGGTCATGGATTTCAAAAATCTGTCAAACTCATAAAAATGATTGATGATCCAATTCAAGAAAAATGTTTTAACATCAACAATCATTTAAAATCCATTATTTCAAAAATCATTTCAACTCTTTCAAAATAAATTGATGTGTGAAAAGTGATAATAATATTCATTAAAGCTCAAAAATCCTAAAAATATAAAAAAATGAAAAGCACACAAGAAGAACTAAGCAGGTTGACACTCCCCCACACTAAAATTTAACTACCCCTTATTTCAACTCATAAAAATATAAATATAAAGTTATAAAATCAAAGGGAGGGAAAGATACAACATGACATTATTTTAGAGGTGGATGCCTTGAGTTAATCTCCTAGAAGCAACCACTTTAAAACTAAAATAAATTAATTAAAATACATAAGAAAAATAAATAAAAAGAATGAGAAAGGGGAAAGAAAAGAGATAATGCTTGGTTTAGACCCCCAAGCGGGTGCTAGGTTTTTACTGCCCCTAGTCAGGCAGTTTCAGTAGATTATCCCCAATCAGAAGGTGGGTGTGGTTTCTTTGAGATGAACCACCACATGTGAGTTTTCTCGATATCCATGATTAAACAATGAAAGTAGAGAACCCAAAATAAGATAAGAATGTTCTCAACCACTAAGAAAGAATAAAGAATAAATTTGAGGTTTGAAGTGGGAGGGAATAAAAGATAAGGATGCTCCCTATTAACTTCGGCGGTGTCCTCCTTTATATGGTATGCAAATTTTTGTTGAGGAGGTAGTCGCACCACCACCAGCTTCTTCGGCTCTTCTTCCTCACCACCAATTTTGTGGTATCATCATAAAAATCCAAGGCCTAATCCATTTTTGTTGTATCCGAAATTTTAGTAAAGGAGAAGTCAGAAAACAATTCAGTCTGAATAAAATTAAAACATGACGAATGAATAAATAAATCTTCCCTTTCAAGTAAGTCATCTTGGAAATTGATTTCATCTGACAGGACTATTTAAAACTCTATCTCAGTAGGTTCAAATTCTTCTTCATCTTCCAAAGCAGGAGTGTGGTCAAAAGGTACTGATTGTTCAATATCAAGCATGGGAAGATCATGTTTCAAGTTATCTTCGACAATGTTATTCCAAGATTCTTTTTAAAAATATAGACCTATCATCTGTGCATCAGTTGTAATGTGTACTTCTGGGACCTGCTCGAGCAACGGTTGAGTGCGAGATGATGTGATAAGTTCCTTTAGAAGTTCTTTCTCACCCTCCTTAGGTTCTTTAACATAAAATTTGATTGGAGAAATCTCTTCCACCACTCATTCTGGTTCAGGTTCCAGCTCAGGTTTCATCTCAGGTTTCAGGTTTTGCACTTTATCACTAATCCTATAAAACTGAGAATCATGTTCATTGTAATCAATTTTTGGCACTTGATATTGGTCAGTCCATGCATAATAATCATAATTTGAATACATCAAGAACGAAGAATATTTTTTTTTTGTTTCTGAAATTTATGATTTCTTTATTTTTTTTAAATGAAAGGAAAATAATTTACAAAAAAGTGAATAAAAATAGTGAATGAAAACCACTTTGCTCCCCGGAAATGGTGCCAATTTGACAAAGCATTATCGTGCATGATCTCAAAAATATTTATAGCTAAGTGCAGCACAGGGGCAGACCTTCGTCATTCTCTTGAGGAGTTGTCATGGTCAATCACTCACTACTTCTAATTCACTTATATAAATATATAATAAAATTTTCAGAAATAAATATTGAGAATTGAAAATGAAATAATAAAATTAAACATGAAATGCAATGCAAACTGAATGAATGCAAACAGAATGATGTTAGAAAGAAAAGAGATATTCCTGAGAGAATCACCCAGATTAAACCTTCATCATCTCATTATTAGTTTCAAATTTAATTAATAAACACACTCCATTAAATGTGTGAATATCCTCTTTTATATGTGGTTTTGAATATGCAGTGCTCTCAATGATCACCGAGAGACCGCACATCCACCTCCTCGATCGAGGGAAATATTATAAAAGAGAAAGTTGAGTCTCAGGTGGAAAGTGGAGACACAAAAATGAATTTCCCACTAAGATCCCCCTCAACCTAACTCTAATTAAATAAGAAAAAATTAATATGAATTTGAAAATACTTGGGTTCAAACCTGGATTGATCCCCCAGGATGTTCCACAGGTTAGCTACTCATGATCACAAGTAGAAGAGATCACGATGGAGAAGAAAGGGTGGAAGAACAAAAGATAAAAAAATGATAATGAGATGAAGAAGAAAAAAATATATTAAAAATGAATTATAATATTAAAATGGAAATAAACTACAAAACAATGGAAAATTTACACACAGAAGTTTCAATTCGTTGAGAAGGGGTAATGATACATATTTATAGAGAGATGAGGTGAAAGAATTCTCTCGAAAAACATCCTCCAAATGATTCCACGTCGATGTCCAATTTAATGGCCTAATTTGTAACAGAATTTTTTATAAAATATGTTCCATAATTTCTCCTCCATTCACCCTCCAAATATGATATTTATTGGCTCTCATGTGTAGGCGTTATAGCCAATTTAATGAGAGATATTTAATCTGTCTATTTGACCTGCCGAAATTTCAATTCTTCAACTTTCTGTGACATTGTTGCCCTCCAAAACGTTAGTTTACATGTTTCTTACTTCACAAAATATGTTTCAAATGTAATTTCGCGTCTATCCACAAATTATGAGCCATTTTAGATGCCGTTTCGAGATTCTATGAATTTATTACCCAATTGAACCGTTTCTGCCAGGTGAGACGTTTCGTCTTCCACATATTGTGATTGTTCCCATAATGCCTTAATGAGGGTATTTTGAAGTTAAATTCATCATGGACACGCCTTGTTGAATCTTATTTCTTTTCCAGCTTGAATCAATTCATTTGTAGGTGTTTGCGCCGAGGTATAC
Organism: Viscum album; assembly: GCA_963277665.1. Classification (NCBI taxonomy): domain Eukaryota; kingdom Viridiplantae; phylum Streptophyta; class Magnoliopsida; order Santalales; family Viscaceae; genus Viscum; species Viscum album. The sequence goes on from OY728148.1 coordinate 774,778,481, forward strand.
TTCTGTTCCTTTGGTGGGTCCCATTCTGTCTGCCCAGAAACTTTTCAACTTCATTGAATTTTTACGACTACTAGATGATCGATTTAGCCCCTGCTCCAGAAGACAAATATGAAGGAACTTAAACAAGGATTCTAAAAAAAGTTTAATCATAAAATTTGGACATATATTTAATAAGAAATGACTAAAATACCCCTTTGATAACAATCTGTTAAAATTGCAGAATTAGTCCATTTTTACATTTAGGATCAAAATAACACTAAAACCTAAAAATGTGACAATTACTCATACAATAACACTATGGTAGGATTATAAACAATGATTTAAAGTATAACATATATGAAAATTTGAGCTTCGTCATCAATCTTGAAACTCCTTGTCATATTTTTCACTCCAATGAACATCTGTTCCAGATCCACCTCTACATGCTTGTATCCAGACATTGATATATATCTTGGAAAATACAAAAAAAATATACATTACCAAAATTATAGGAAGTTCTTCTATACTTATCATCAAAATATATCTTAGGTTAATGTTCTCTAATCATAGTTTTTCTAAATATCATTTCTTTGTTTTGTAGTAAAATTAATCTAATACCAAATGTAATGCCCCGACCCCAGAAGCCCAGAGCCGGTGCATTATTTTAATACATATGCATGATTACAAGGAATAAAGTCTCGAAGGACCGGTCAATTTAGTAGTCTTGGAAAATAGATTTCATACATGAACATTATGTTATACATTAAAACATAAAACACAACATAAATAATCCATTGAGAATTTCATTATTCCCATATCTTAACCCTACATTTCCAATATAATACACTTCTTTGAATCCTGGGAAAAAACATAATAAAGGGGTGAACTTTGATTCTCAGAAAGGGTAAATAATTTAGTGGAATCTATAAACTTTTAAGGAAAGATGTGTAATAAAAACAATAGCCTTTTAATCATGAAATTCAACATAATATGGAGAAAATAAATCAAACATTACCATATAAACATTCACATGGATATTATACTCATTGAATAGTCACATGTAATAATTAATTTTGTAACGAGGTAATGTCTAATTCTGTACATCATTACCACATAGTCAAAACCTCATGCTAAGACTAAAAATAAAATTTTGGTCAAGGCCTTGTGCTAAGAAACTTTTTTGTTTCATGAGTCCTACTGATTCATTGAGGAGATATAGTGGGCTCCACCTGTCACTTACTAAATCCACTACATTCCTCATATAAATTATTGAAACATTACATAAACATTTGTATTAAAATTAGCATACGAAATGTAAATACTTTATCTGTAAACCCTAAATGGTATAAAAAATAGCACATACACAGTAAAACAAATCATAACTAATTTAATACAATATGGAATATTTTATTATAATAAATCAACCTCAATAAAGAATAATATCCAGTAATGGATGATAATATAGTTGAAAATTATCAGTAAAACTCTTTGAGTGAAATACCCTTTTTTCATGAAATCATTTAAAAGTGGCAAAATTTGTAAAGGATTACATTTAAAAGATATTTTTGAATAAAAGTGTCCCATACCACTTTACAATTTTTTAAAGGAATTAATATTTTAAAAATATTCGTGTCCATATAAAAAAATCCTTAAAACCATTTTGAAAAAAAACATGGACATTAAAGATAATGATTTAGAACAAATATTTAAAAAATTTAAAATGACGTTTTCGGTAAAGATTAACATAAAAGAATAATTTTTAAAAATTATTTTATGAAACATGGACATGGATAATAAATATTTTCTAGAAAATAATTACACATAAACCATCTTAGATAATAATGAGATTGAGGAATTATCCTTTACCTAGAGAATTCCTTTGGTCGAGGGTTGGTTTAACCTCTTGTATAATGACCATATTATGTTATTAAATTATACCATAACAATATTTATATTTATTATATCATACATGATGAATTTATGAATTTATACTACACATTTAATAATGATTTCCATGTTAAATTAACATTTCAGTTAATAATCGCTTTCTTTATCATACATGTTTTAACTAGTTATCCATGATCATATCATTTAGATCATGATTTAAATACTTAAAAAATATAAAAAATGATTTTTATATCATATATATTTAGAATATAAGTATGTATAATAGATAGATATATAAAATGGAAAACACCATTTATAGAGACGGTAGGCCGTACGTACGCATAAATGATGTTTCCGTTTTCATATCGTATTGAATGAAAGTAAGTAAATAAGATATATGAAAGTACATACATAAATATATATATATATCCAATATCATTATTATTTAATATATTACATAATTATTAATAATATATAATTTTATAAAAATCATTTATTGGTGAATGTGTAAATGAATCTCATTGCGTCATGGAGACAGTAAGCCATACGTACACACGAGCGACCATATCATTTAATTAATTATTAAAAATGTGGAATTGGATGGTATAGTAATTTTATAGAGAAATTATCATGTTAGTTTCATTATTTTTACACATATTACTCATCATTATATCCATCCAAATAACATAGTGTTGAATAAAAAATTACACCATGCCGTGAAGACTGTAAGTCGTACGTGCGCACGCATGGTGACATTATCATTCAAAGGATGGGTAGAATAATGAGTATGGTTGTAACATATTTATAATAACATAAAATTATGCATAAGTTACTTTAGTTATTATTTTGGTTTGTAAAAAACAAAGAAATAGAAAGTGGAAGAAGAAAAGAACTTTGAAAGGGGTGATACAATAATTACCTCTTCGTTGGCTATTTCCTTTTGATTTGAACAAAAGGGATCCTTAGGTTGGATTTATACTAAAGTGAAGGAATATTATTTTAAGTGAGGGAAGTTGGTAGGAGATTAGGGTAGGGTTTGGCCAAGCCAAATGGATTTGGAGGTGTTATTTTGAGAGAAGAATAAGTACCCTTTTATAAGAGAGGTGAGGGTCACTTTAGGAATAGTTTGAAATATTATTTTATTATAAATTCATATTCGGTTTCTAATGGATCAAAATTGATTTATTTCAAAACTATGGTGGTTATGGGTCTAAATAATCTCAATAAATAGGTTTTAGACTTGTTTTGGTCACCATATTAACCCTATATTTTATATTTAACTCTTAGTTAAATAGTTTAACTTTTACCATGTCCTCTTGTATTATTATAATAAATGGTTAATAAAATTACTACAAAAATCTAATAGAACCCCAAGTGATTCATTAATTAAATATTTATCATTATATAATTTCTTTGGTCGAACCTCATATTTTTAGGAATAGTATATCATTTAATAATATAGCCCTTTTTTAAACTCAGTTAGGTCAATTTTGACACTATTTAGTATTTCATTTTTGTGAAAGTCATAAAATCATGATTAATTCGAAAAATATTCATTGAATCAACCCTAACATGTCATATTAATCTATAAAATTCATGTATGGCATCAAAATCCTAAATTTACATTTACATTTATATTTATAATATCAATTATTTTAATCTTCCGTTGATAATGTAATTATTGCATCATCATTGTGTCATAAATAAGTTTAATTATTTAATCTCTAAAAATTATAAATATAATATAATTATGTATGATATCATTTTATCTTTCTAATGAATATTTATAGTTGAATTTATCTCATGTATAACCCTATATTCACAGTGGTTTAGTTATTAAAATTTGAATTTAATACTTTTAACTCTTCTTTAAATAAAATAATAATAAATGTCTTAATATAATCCAAGTGGAACAAAAGGATAATATCTTATTCCTAAGTTTGTTTTTGGTTGAAATACACTTATCCAACAGAATTAGTACATGTGTTCGTGTAATTAAAATATCATTTAACCTTTAATTACCCTATTTACTTTAAATTATGGTAAATAAAAGTCAAAAGTTACAATTCACCGAAAATTATTTTCATCTTATTGAACCAAATTTTACATAATGATGTCAACTATGACTCTTGGATATTTTAAATTCAACTCACAGAAGCAGTAAAATTTCATTTTTGGAAAATTTACAAATTTGCCTAGAAGGAGGGACAAAGACATTAAAATCTTCAATAATCTTTTATACATCTAATTTTATTATAAAATGACTCTAATGAATTACATTGAAGAGATAATTTACTATAAAATCTTGGGTTGTTACAATATCTATTTCAACTATCCATGAAAATTTTATTGCTCGTCCACTCAAGATTCCTCATTGTTCTTTTACACTTTTCCCTTCTTGTGGATGTTTTGTTAGAACATTTGGTCTTAACCATTCTCAGTGTAGTCTAAAGGACTGATATGTTAGGGTTTCAAGGGTTCAGAGTGGAGAATAATTAGGATTCAAGGGTTTGAAAAAAAATCATGTATATATTTGATACATTATCTCTTTATTTGGAATTTTTCGGTATTCAAGGTGTAACATGGTGTTGTGTGGATTGATCATTATAGAATATATGCGACATATCCTACTGATATAACTGGTAATTTAATTTGGTATTAATCTATATCCAGTAAAATATAGTGATAAAAAACATTTAGATAATTAGATAATATTAATATTTCATTAAATAATTGTAATATTTCTGTAAAATAAAATATACCTAATTCAGATCTCATAAAATAAAATCTGTTAGAAAATAATGTTTCATTAAAAATATTCGCTAATTGATTTTCAATAAAAAGAAATTCTAAATAGATATTTTTTTTGGAGTTATCTTAGGAAATTATGTCTTAAATCAATGTAATTGTTTATTTAATGGTTTATCTGAATATTTGAAATATTGATAGATATTCTTTTATTACATTTGATTGAACGCAATTAAAATAAAATCCAAATCCATTAGAGTGTGTTTCATTATCAACACTTGTTCCAAGTATTTCTAGCTATAGTATATTCATATTTGACAGTTGATAATGTTATAGATTTTTATTTCTTAATCGAACAAGATAATAGGGATTTACCAGGGAAAGTGAAGGTTTCTTGTGTGATTTTTCTATATAATCTACAACTAGAAAAATATTAATCTAAATATTGGATTAAATTAAAATCAATGGTTTTTTGAATAATAAAATAAATAGACATTATTCCTTTTAAATACCTTAAAATCCATTTTGCAACATTTAAATGAGATTCTTTTGGATTGTATTGAAATCTTAAACAGGTAAATAATAAAAACATAATGTCTTTCCTACTTACAATGAGATATAACAAGCTTCTAATGATTCATCTATACAACTTGTTATCAACTGGTTTTTTAGTTTCATTTGAATTGTGTTTAATATTGGAGCTCATAAAAGTTAAGTAGGTACTACTATTTTCATGTCTAAACTTCTAAAGTAAATCATGTATATATTTTCATTGATTAAAAAAATTATGAAATATTTTTTATAAACACTAAACCCTATAAAATAGTTTAGTTCACCCCTCAAACTCATTTCAAATTATTTTATCATATTTTTGGAAAAATCGTTGCACAATTTTTGGTTTGTTGATCTAAAAATAACATTATCTACATATATTTTTACAAACAAAATATCTGACGATGATTTTTTCATAAATAATGTTGGATCTTATATTCCAACACTATATCCCTTTTATAAAGTAAAATAACTCATCCTTTCACTCCTTTCCCTTTGATATTGTTTAATTCAATATAGTACTTCAGTAAGTTTAAGAACAGAATTTTAAAAATTGAGGATCTTCAATACCCTGAGGTTATTCTAAATAAAATTCCACCATTAAAAATAAATTTATAAAAGTATATTTAATTTCCATATGATATAATTTAAAATTCATATATAATGAATATTTTATAAGGATTATAATAGCTTCTAACCTAGCTATAAGAGAAAAGGATTCTTCATAATTTGTTCCTTATTCTTGATTATACCCATTGGAAATAATTTAGCTTTATTTCTAGTTATTTCACCATGATCATAATGTTTGTTTCTAAAACCCCATTTTATTCTAGTTATAGGATAGTTCTAAGGTCTATCAACTAAATCTCACACAATACTTCCTTTGAATTGATTTAAATATTCTTTTATAACTATGACCAATCCTTCATTACATAAGGATCCTTCTATGAATTTAGGTTCTAGTTAGGAATAAAAGATAGATAATTATACTATATTTCCTATGGTTCTTCTATTTATTACACCTTCATCTAGGATTACTATAACTATTTATGGATTATGATCTTTAATATTTATAGGTATTCTGGGAATCAAACTTTCTGGTTCACTTGAATATACCCTTACTAGATTTGGATAAAAGTAATCAAGTTTCAAATCTTTGTCCTTATTATTATTAAGGAGGTTTTTATGTATCATATTCTTAACTGAATCACATTGATCATTAATTAGAATATTTTATTTATCAAAAGGATCTCATTCATCAAACTTCAAATGAGTTTATTTATCAACAATCCCTAACCTTCAATTGAAATCTCAATAGGATTTGGAAGTAGTAGAGTAACCTAGGAAGATACCTTCATCATCCTTTGGATAAAACATTACCAGATTATCCTTGGTTCTCAAGATATAAAACTTGCATCCAAATACATTTAATTACTCTACCTTTTTTTATTATTCCATAACTTTGTATTGTATGAATTATTTTTATGAAATAACATGCAGTGTTAACATCCTCAATCCATACATGAGTGGGTATGTTATATTCACATAACATGGTCCTAGATATTTCTTACAAAGTAATAGGTGTCCTAAGGGTATAGAATTTATGTTTAATTCCTTTTTTAGAGAAGTATGAATTAAATTCGTGATTCTCAAATTCAACTCCATGTTCACTACTAAAATAATAGATTTTGAAACCATTTTTGTTTTTCACAAGTTTATAGAAATCATTAAAAATAGAACATGATTCAGGACCAGAAATTTGTCTCATATACACCCACTCTAGAAGATATGATATCACTTCTACAGATACTAAAATAGGATTCTTATTCTATTCCTAAACCTCAAAGTGCATATCATAAAACAAATCCCTCAATTGTCACTCATTGTTGTCCTCCTAGATGGGTTATGTCTGTGTCTTTCAACATAATGAATCAGGTATGGAATTACCCTTCCGTGATGTATAATCAAGTTCATAATCAAATGATTTAGGTATACTACCCATCTACACTACCTCAAAATTAGTTCTCTCAATGTGAATATGTATTTAAGACGTTTTTGATCCATGTAAACAATGAATAATTCACCCAATAATTAGTTCCTCCAAAATTGTAAGTCATAGATTCTCTATTGAGGCTATGCATAGGGTAGTTCCAGTCATTAGTCATCAATTAGAAGGAACTGTACACTATACCAAAATCGCCATGCATCAATACTTCTCATAGCCATATTTCTAAAGAATCATAGTAGACAGCATGACTTCTACCTAGCTCAAGTAGAGTTAGGATTAGTTTTAAAGTGATTCTTCCCTTGAACTCTGACAATGTTGTTTCACAAGCTTTAGATCATAAGAATTTAATCCCACTCTTATCCAATCCCATAAGAAATGTAGCTAAGTTGTAGAAATCTACAATTAATTTAGAGTAATAGCTTGATATCCCTAAGAAAATTTATATGTCAAACAAGTTCTTGGGATAATCACATGAATCCATGTTACTCACCCTCTATAGGTCAATAGATACACCTGACTCTATTTTGAATGACATAACAAGTTAATCCATGTTACTCACCCTTTGTAGGTCAATAGATACGCCTAACTCTATTTTGAATGACATAACAAGTGAAACTTGTTGATCAAGAAGTGTAATATTATTATCTTTTCATATATATGGTGCTCTATTAGTGTCTTCAGCAAGATCTCAACATGATATTCATGGTATTTCCTAGTGATATAATACACTAAGATATATTCCATAAATACCTCCACAAATGAATCAACTTACTGGTGTAAAAATTATTCATAAGATCCATAAGGATTGTGGGTGCATTCATAAGGTCAAAAGGCATGACTAGATACTCGTACAAGTTGTACCTACTCTATAACGTTGTACATGGTATGTATAATTTCCTCACATGCATATAATGGTAACCCAAATTCAGAAGTTTCTTATAGAAAAATTCTACTCCTCATAGCTAGTTGATGGGGTCATCGATACAAGGAATTGGATACCATTTCTTCATTGTATGATGGTTCAGTCAGTGGAAATCAATGCACAACCTAAGGGTACCATCTTTCTTCTAGGAAAAAAGGATAGGAAAACCCTAAGGATATGTTTTTTATCAGATAAAACCTTTTTCCTATAGAACATTAAGCTGCATATTATGTTCCTAGATCTCTGTAAGTTCTATTATATAGGGAGTAATTGAAATTGGTTCCACACCTAGCATACGATCGATGGTGAACTCTACCTCTCTTGTAGGAGGTAATCCCGATAAATCATTTGGTAATATGTTCCTAAAATGATCCAAAATATGAGGGAATTCCATAAGATACATTGTCTAATCCCTCATAAAAAGACTCATCATCTTGGTCTTCACCTTACCCAACTTAGTATACTCAATTTCATCATGGTTTTCATGGATATCCCACTCACCCTTAAGGATATACATGCTTTCCTCAGGTGATGTGAATGACACCCACCTATTATAGAAGTTTTCATGGGATCTATAAGTCCCAATTTAGTCCATATTGAGAATAACCTTGAAGCTATTCATATCAAGGATGAATAAAATAAATAAGAAAAGGTACCTGACTATCTCAAGGGGTACTTCATACACTAGAATATACCCTCTTATCTAGCCCTTATCATTGTGTCGAGATTTATAACGACACTAGAATACTAGATTACTAGACCTGGAATTTCTGTATTTTTAATAAAATGAAAAGATTATGATGAACCTTTATTAAAAAGGAATGAAACTAAAATGGAGGATACCAAAATACTAACTCATATAGTATAAGGATTAGGACTCTACTCCTTATGAATAGGTTGTAGTACATTGATATGTCCTAAACCATGACCCTAAGATGATGCCTAACTAGCCTAGGTAGGTCTTCTCTATTGTCACTGATCCTACGTGGTTTGAATGCCTTGAACAGAAAAACCTCTTCGGCTTGATCGCCTAGTAGAATACCAAATTCCATATTGCAAAGGAGTTACTGATCCTTCACCTGAAAGGGTTGTCATTAGATCCCTGTTTTCTATGCACTGTAGGAAACTATTGGTAGAAATGCTTGAAGTGACCCATCATACTACAAACCCATCACCCAATCAATTTCCTCATGAACTGGGTATTTTTAAGGATCTTCCTACCACACTAGTGACACACCACATAGTTTTTGGTGCATTCCACATTACCTGTACTACTTCTATGTGTACCCTCTAATAAACATTTCCCATCACTCGATAATAAACTTCCTTACCTAGAAGATTAACTTCCATGGATAAATTTTCGATACTCTTGGAGGTTCTTCTCAGTAATGGGGGATTGTTTCACTATCTCTAAAATATTGGTTATCCAAAAGACATTCACCTATGATTGGATGGAGTATGATAACACATCCTCAAACCATCTCATATATTACATCTCATCATTGGAAAATAAATGAATTTTTTTAAATTTGGTGAAGTGAGTTAAATTCCCCATTAACAACATGTTACCTTGGTGGAGGTGTGTGAACTCTTGGGCGTGATCTATTATCAAGGTCTCTAGAAATAATTAGTTATGAAAGACTATATGGATGTTCACACAGACAGTACCATAATGTCGATCAACCTAAATGAAGACATCCCACCAATGCATGGTAGATTCATGTAGCATATATGTGAAGATATTAAAATTATACTACGGAGGAATCTCTATATGATAAAAAATAGAAAACATAGATTTTAGACATGACTCAACAAGATGAGTTATGCTATCCCCTGATAGGTTTGGAGGATCCTAATGTTGGAAATCATGTGTCAGTTATTACATAGAAGGGGTAGGCTAGGGAGCACTCTATTCAGACCACATGAAATTGAAGAAGCTATTATAGAACTAAGCATCATCACCCATTGGAAGATCTATAGAAGTTGCCTCAAGTGGTACTATAGGAGGTATCTTTGGTGGCTCAAGGAAAACCATCATCATAGTGTTCTCTTCTGTTTTCTCTTGGTATATGTCATAATGATTCCATGGGGGAATATCTATGAATTTTCCAAGCACACTTCTAATATATCATTTATCAAAGATAAAAAAATAAAAAATAGGAAAGGACATGGAAAAGACTTTATAAAAATAGGTCACACCACTCCCCATTCACTTAAGTCTAGTTCTAATTGATAATAAGGATACCTACAAGAAACATAGGAGACACAACCTACTACCCACTACTAAGGTCGAGTCATGGTCGAGGTCTCCTGCTTGAATGAACTAAAGGCCTTCTTTTTTTCTTGAGTTTTGATACCCCCCCCCTCAAGGGATGAGGGGGAATCCTTGAAATTCCCACAAGCTTTAGATATTATATGGCCTGTAGGCTTAAGAGACATTACATGATCTGAATGTCTTAGGAAATTCAGCCAAACTATAACTATAAGGAACTTCCCCTCCCCAACATATACATCTTGATAGTAGCCCTCCACCTTCTCATGGTAGTTCGATTAAGCTTCATTTTCTTTCATAGGCTGGTCTCGATGGCATTTTCATACCCTCTCATTCATTCTAATCTTTTGGTTTTATTACGGTGAGTGTGCCTACTTGGAATCCTCCTATAAAGATGCTCGTTTATTGTAGTGTCTGTCTAGGGCAACTACATTGATCGTGCGGCTTGAAGGCCTTGAGTTGGCCCAAATTCCTTAACGGTAACCCTAAGGCCTTACCGGTCTAAATGCTTTGGTGGCCCAAAGGCCTTAAGGACTTCAAGATCAAAATGGTGGCCGAAGGTGAATAGTTCAGGCTTCTACAATACCGACCAATACCTACTATAGTACCCACACAATACTACTACAGTACCTACTATAGTACCTACTATAGTATGGCTTTAGTAACCCCATAATTATTCCTCTACCTTGTTTTGAACCCGGGTCTCATGGATGCACTTAGAGTGACCTCATCAACTGGGCTGAGGAGTGTCAAATGTAAGGTATAGAAGAAAACACCCTTTACTTTGAATTTTTCATCTTCATCTAGTGGTAATGTTTTCATCTCAAGACTTTAATTTATTAAGTTCATTATTAATTATGTAGTTATAGATATATTAGTCTTGTTAATTGAATCACCATTTAAAAATTAAAAAATAACCATACTCTTCATAAAATGAAATTGGCACATCATGTAATTGAAACGTGGAATGTATGTCAGGTATTAGGATATAAAAAGTTATGCATAGTGATTAGATTAATTGAACTAACATTAAAATTTATATACGTGCTTGCTTCATAAATTTCAGTTCACATTCATCAATCAAATCAACTAATATGGAATATTTGTTTAATTAAGGTTTCACCATCAATCTATGTAGGAAAAAACCATTTAGATTGATGTTGGATCTTTAATTAATCCAACTATTTCATTCTTTAAAAAACACTAGAATATTGAAATACATAACAAATAAGTCACTACAACAAGAACATGCAATATTGTTAATGCATGCAATAAAGTAGACATGTCTTATCCAAATTCCTGAATTTTAAGTTCTATAGTGCCTAGTATAATGTATTAACTTGATATTCACTCATATCATTAATCCAAGGAGAGACAACCCATTATAATAATATCTACATCATTGACATCACAAAATGAGTGTGTCATCCAATGGTGAAATAAAATCAACTATAACAGTGTAAGAAATATAACTATTTACCATACCAACTAATTTGGGTTTCCCCTGTATGTGGGTTAGATACTCCAAGGAACATGATCACTACCAAATTCTAATATTCCAAGTACCCTATCAAAAACCCAAATATTAAGAAAAAGGGGAAATAACCTCCATGATACCTCTTTGTAGTATCCCTCCCTAGAATACCCTTAGCAGGGCCCCAAGACAGATGACCACAAGACCTCAAGCATGCCTCCCCGAACACTAGAGTATGACAACTAGATTAAATGGTTGTGGGTGTGTCTGTTTGGAGACTATGAACTCATCATTCAAAGTGTATCACAGTAGTGAAAATATAGATAATCAGTTGAAAAATATATGAACGTGAAGTAGCAATAAGATAATAAACCATGTGATAAAATTAAACATGTGGAAGATGAATAAATAATTGAAAAAAAGATGATGATCAAGATTTCTTGTAACTATAAGAAATGAGTATATGGGGGATAGGAGATACATACATATACCACATGCTAACCAAAAATAAAATAATGTTCAGAAATAGCTACTACTAGTATCATGATCATAAGCCTAGTGTTTTACTCCTATAATCCATCCTAGATAGGTCAATCAATCATTAGATGTTTTCCACTTTCCATTATCTATACTTACAATTATGAAGTCATATTTGGTACCAAAGGTTACCCAAGTAGGGTTTGAGATATACTCAGTTGGCCACCACCAATGGGGCCCAGATCAAACTATTTTATGTAATATAAAATTAATAGTGTTCTAATAATAATAAAATAAAGAATAAAATATTTAAATTTATACATCAAAATGGGTTCCACTTGGGACACTCATCCGAATCTACTAAATTGGGCCTTAGTTATTTATTTTTGAACCAAGGTGAATTAAATATATGGGGAAATAGGGTGAATTGGATCATAATCATCAAAGCAATAAAGGTGGACCATCCTCAAACATGTGATTTTTCAGGGAAGTCTTGTCCTAGGAAAATAATGTTCTCATTCTCATTATTTCAATTTAATTTCAATCATTACTATTTAATAAGTTTCACCCAAAGCTCAGCTAATGTGATATGGAGGGATCCCAAGTATCTCTTTAGAGGAACTCTAAATTAATATTGTTGTTGGATTCTATAAAAGGTGATCCATGAATGACATCCCAAGTGTCACTCACAGCATGGGGTAAATACAGAACAATAGAACTATGATTCCATTAGGGGTCTTAGTCTCCCTCGTGGGATGGTATAATCATTTTACCACAGATCTGGGCCATGGGGTGTCTCCTAGGGAACCAATGTCACTCGTCTGAAGGTAAAGGAATTAGATTCGCAGTGATATCCTCCAAGGCATAGCTAAAATTTACCTTGGTGTATATACAATTCCATAACAAAACAAACTAAAATTCGTAACAAGGCCATCCAAAGGGTCATTAAGTCAGGAGCCTTAAATTTCCCTCAGTGTAAGGTGACTACATGACTTGGCTACCAAGGTCCTTCCATTTAGAAACACAATAGATTATAGAATAATTTGTATGTTGGAAAAGGAATTCAATTAGGAATTAGATTTATGGAATATGGTTTGGGGATTAACTCATGTCCTACCATTCCCCTTAATTTAATTTATTAATTCAAAGAACATATTACAAGGGAAATTCACCTCAATATGTCTTTAAGAACAATAAAAAGTAGTAAATATTCTATCACAGAATCGGTACACCCATAGGGGTGGCCCAGGTCCTGAAAATCATCCAAGGTGGTGGTTTTCCACTAGCAACAATCATATTAAGCATGTAAACCCGTTCATATTAACTTATTTAACATTGTGGTGGAATCACTAGAAATTTTTGGTGCGCATTATGAAGATTCATAGTATAAAAGAGACAAAACATAAGGAAAGAAGTTGGAATACTTTTCTTAGGTACATATCTCTTTCCTCGTCTAGTTTTTTCCCTTTAATCGAGATAGAACAAGGGATATTGGAATAAAATACCAAAACCCTAAAAATAGAAAAAACCATGTCCAACCAAAATAGTGCAATAGATAGAAATATAAAATTGGAAGACAAGTAGGTAGAGTGTAGTGCTTACCGAGAGGAGTCCAACACACCTGATGCTGATGAAAAATGATCTCAGACTGAGATATCTTGTGAAACCTAGGCGAGTCATGGAAGACCTCCCATGCGCAATGCTCTTGTTGTGCGGGAGAAGAAAAGAAACCCCTTTACACATCATATATTCAATACATGTAATGTATTTTTTTATAGTAAGGTTTCATCACTCTGGAAATTGTCTCTCCCAAAGCTAACCAACCGTCCCAACGGACCGGTCCCTAGGGTCTAATCCAAAAGAGAAATCTCAATTATGTTTTTTCCATAGTAAAATAAATATAACTCAATGAATATTTGAGACATTACAATAATAAAGTTTTATATAAGAAGACTATTTTGAAGATAACAGTTTGATGAGAATTGTGAATATTTATTAAGATGAGAAGAGATTGATGATCTTCTACTATTACATAAATTTCTAAATTTCAATATTATTAAAGCGGAGAAAGCCTAATTTTATATTAAATATTTTTATGTATGAGTAGAAGATAATTTTCTAATAATAGAGTATTCTAGAGCTTACCTAAAATATTTTCATTTTATTTTGAACACTTTTTTATAATATAGGGCTTAATATAAAGAACTATCAGGAAACATAATTGTTATGAAAAACTATTGGGTTAAGGATTATAGATTAACTATTGTTATAATTTTATTATATTAGTGATACATCTGTGTCTCCAAATCAACCTAAACATAGTAAGGATGTTGTTACCCACATTAAATGAAAATCTTATAAAAAGTATCATGTTCTTTTATGTAATTGTAAGTTTATATTTCATATAGTTGAGGGTGATATTTAATGGGTGAGTGTATATATAATTTAATTTGGTATAGAGGTTAATTTCATATAATAAATTATAAAATTATTAACAATATTTCAACCCTCCCTCATGGTTCCACCATTAATCACTTGATCAGTTCATGTTATATAAACATAATACATGTTCCCTATAAATGATCCTATCATGGATAAAGATCATACAGAGGGTACCGATTCTATCAATTACATAGGAATACCTAATTTCTATGGAAAAATATAATATATAGAAGAATAAGATGGACATTCATCTTCTTTCACTTGTACTGAAAGTTTTTTATGTTTCGACTATTGGTTTTGAACCAATTGAGAAGGATGATCGTATAACCCAAACTAATATGAGAAATTTATTTATTTATGGAAAGGAAAGTAGTCCTATATTGATATCCCTATCTGAAATTGTGTGTACCAAGGTTTTGGGGATCAAAACTACCAATTAAATATGTTAGAAAATTGAAAATATTTTTTTATTATAATGTAAAAGTGAATTAATCCAAACTAAGATTCTGGAGAGAAAGATTATAAGATTATAGAATATCTTATGATGGAACTCTTGATTAATCATTCTAAAGAGTAAATTAGATAGTTATAAATATCATGGTGTTTAGAGACACTCTGAAGATTCTACCGTTTTTAATAAATTAATGAGAAACTTTCCAAATAGGTTTGATGAAAATAATAATCATTTTAAAAATAAATACGAATTGTCTCTTGATGAGTTTCAAAATATTCATGTTTCCTTTTAAATGATAAGGGCTCATGTTTTCCATAATAATATCACTTAGTGGGAAAATATGGAATTAAAATATATTAAAAATCATAAAATCAAGACACATAAAAAATAATACTATGATAAAGATAAAGATAAAGAATAAATGAATGAATAGTATGAGATAATAATTACTCCTATCTTAAATAACTTTAGAAAATGAGTGGGTAAATACAAAGGTAAAATTATACTAAATTTTTTTATGTTTAGTGGAATTTAAAAATTTTGAATTTATTTTTCAAATAAAAAAGTGGAATGTAATAAGATAATGGTAATAAAAAGTAATTTTTCTTAGATAAATATATGGTTTAGAATAACTAAGTAAATCAATAAAATAATTAAGATTAATAAAAAGGATTATAATAATGAAAATAATAATTGTGAAATGAAAATAAGAGGATTAATTATCTACTAAAATTAGTTAATCATAACTAGTTTCTTATGAATAGTTTATGAACTTTATATATCATATTTTAAAACATAAACAAACCTAAATAAGTGAGAGGAAGGTCTAGAGACTTACACACACCATATGTTGAAATTTTATCATGAATAATCTCTTGAGAACAAAACAATGATAGAGAAATAAATGAGGATACTAAAGAAATAATATGAGAGGATAAAGAATATTTAAGAAGAATTATGCAAGAAAGAATATTATTTCATTTATTAACTCAAGTTTCTCAATGTGATAATTGCATTACATGAAAAAATATTAAAATTCATAGATGTAAATTTTGTTATATATATAGGGGAGAAATGATACACAATCAAGGTGTCTTGATAATAAAACTGAATTAAATTAGATGATAGAATTAAAAAATATTTTAAAATAATGGTTAAATTATCATGAGATTATAATAATATTAGCTCAGAAATAAAGGTTAAATTAATTTTTGAAAAAACTAAATGTCTTAAAATATTTATTTTAACAATATTGGTTTTTCAATTAAATTTTTTGTATGTTTGGATGAAGAGAATTTTTGAGAAATATAATACTATATAAAAATTAGTATAGGTAAATTTTAGAAGGGATTCTTCACTAAGATAGTGACAAAACAAAATTAAATATATTTATGGAAAACAATAATATTTTTCAAGATAGATTTCATAGTATCATGGAAGATAAATATTAAAATTAAAATTTTGGTGTTCTTGAACCAATTTATTTATGTCATTTTTCTTCTAGTACAACATTAATTTTTCCTAAATTCAAATAAGGTGAAAATATAGGCCTAATGACTCTTGGAATATAAGAAATATTTCTTAGTAAAGAAAATATATAAGGAGAGTTTTACCAAATATATACACATAAAATATGTTTTATTATTTTGAATAAATTTATGGAGTATGTTATAGCATGTTCATTATGATAAATAATGCATTAAAAATATTTTATGATATACATTGAAAGTTATTATAATTAATAGATTTTATAGAATAGAAAAGATAGAGAAGCTGTTTATTATTGAGGTGGCCCAAAAATCAAGCAAAAAAAGAAATATAGATATATTTGATATTGGTTACTCACCCGACATGATTGAGACACAAAAATATTGAAAAATATATATCGTGATATAGTTTGGGTTACTTTTTTCCATGGGAGATCCTTGAAAATAAAACGAGTTGTTACAACTGAGATTAAATACCCAAAATTGAAATCCAAGAATGTTTTATTTGTGGACGATGGTAAAAATAATGATTTTAGTATTGTGTGGGTTTTTTAAAATGTAAAATAATTCATTTTCATAAGAAATTCATGTATTATTAAGTTCTTAAAAGGGTGAAAAGGGGTCATTAATAGAGAGACAAAAAACTGAAGCATATTAAAAATTAGAAATTTTAATTACTCTTTCTATTTGAGTTCAAGATATGATAATAATATTTCTCATAGAAATTTTTTTCATTTTGGTCAAAGGAGTATAAGAAATAACAAAAAGGGGGAATAGTGAAAAACTTTCCACAATAAAGGGAGAATGATTTTCCATTTTGAAATATTTTATAAAAAGAAAATGGTGCATAGAATTCACAAAAGGTTTGAGATTTATTCTACTTAGAAACATAAATTAAAAATTAATGATTTATCCAGTATAGTGATACATCAATAAATTACAGGTGATATTTATTTTATTATGTTCATTAATGATTTAACTAGGATGACTAATGTGATGTTTATGAGGCATGTAATTGAGGAAGTGGAGATATTAAAAATATCATGAATCACTACTTAAAAAAAGAGATATGACCACAAGTGATAATTATGTCCATAGGATACAACCATGGGAATTCTTATCAGGGGAAATATAGTCATGGTTATTGGAACTAGACCTAATTCCATAGGTTCCTTCCCATGTACATAGACTTGGTTCCTATTGTCATGGCTATATCTCTCATGGGTGTAATTCACATGGCCATATATTGTCATAATCATTCCCTATTGTACTACGGTCATATTTACATGGGTAGTTTCTCATGGAACCAGGTACATATTTTCATATGAAATTGTCCATGGCTATATATAAAATTTAAAAAATATGAACTACTGAGCTTTGATTCCAACTCCTCGTAATTATAATATAAGGATTTAGAAAACTCAAATACATCACATTTTATGTACCAATATTTATACAAATACATACATATATATATTATTAGAAAATATCTATATATAAATTATTATAGTAAATATAATGGGTCCATTGACCATGGGACACAAGCCTATTATGGTAAGGTTCTCCACATGGGACCTAATTCTAAGGGAACATTTTCCCATTAAAGTATGGAGGTCTGCGCGGGTCATAATGCCACAAGCATGTTTTTCATGGAAATAATATGGTCCATAGGGGATATAATTCCATATACATGTTTTCATGTGGTGGTAGGTAAGTCCAACTGGGACCTATGTCCATGGGAACTTTTTCCCATCATGGTAGGGTTGTTTATAAAAGACCTACCACCATGGGTACATATGTTTCTGGCTATATAGTGGTCTATGAGAGGCTTAATTCCTTTTTAAATCATGTCCACAGTGGTAATGGGGGCCATGTGGGACATATTTCTAAAGGGAAGTTTTCTTGTTATAGTAGGGTGACTCTGTGTGGGATTAAATCCCCAAAAAACTGTTATCTATGGTATTATATCCTTGTTATGTTGTTTTAATAACATTACCACATTGAAAATCACTTTCCAATGTTATCATATGGACATGGGTGAAATTTACCTTGGAATTATCACCCCTAAGTTCATGGGAATCTACATCCCTTGACTATAGTTTGGCCTTTGAATGTGGTTCGGAATTACATGGCTATAAAAATGTGGACATGTGTATTTTTTCCAAGTAGTAAAGATAATTTAATAAAGATCTCAGTGACTATATCAATAAGTTTAAAAGAGATAATGTAAGGGATTTCAATAGTAATTCTTTTTAATTCTATATTTCTATGAGGGGGTTAAACATTAATATATTTCTCCTTAAAACCCATAGTAAAATAGTGTTTCAAAATATAAAAAATAGAATCTTTGTTAAAATTAGAAGAACTATGATTGATGAATTCATATATTTGAAGTTATTTTGGAGAGAAACTATAAGTATAGTGGTTTACATTCAAAATATATTCTTGATAATAACTATATCAAATATGATTGATTATTAAATGTGGTAAAAGAATAAACCCGTTATGAAGTATTTCATAGTGTTTAGTATTACATGCTTAATGAAATTATAAATTTTAGATAAATTAATGTTTGATAAAAAAGATAATGAATGAGATTTCATGTTATATTTATCATATAGTAAAGTATAAAAATTCTATAATAATAGAATATATAAAATGGTAGACAAATATGATGTTAATATTATTGAAAATACACCTAATTTTGGTCAGGTAAAAAAATTAGATTTTGAATATTTTTATGAATATATCATGAAGAATTGTGTAATACTGGGTGAATAAGAGGATATAAATGAATCAAATTATATTGATATTAACTTATATTATACCATTGATTATGGGGATGTTGTTAAGAATGAAAAATTGATGTATCAGAGGTTCTAAAACCATATTGATCCAAAGAATTACATTAGAAATTAAAAGGAACCAACTTGGACTAGAAGAAGACTGAGTTATAATAACCATGCTTCCCTAGTATCACAAGATGATTGATAATCATTCATTGAGGCTATTGAGAATAAATAGTAGGTAAATTATATGAATGAGAATATAGATCATATTAAAAATAATTCCACTTAGACTATTTTTCCAATACTATAAGGGAAGATTATAATTGTAACAAAGTGAATTTTAGAAATAAGATTAATGAAAGTATGATATTTTAATAAATAAGCATAAAATTGTATAAAAATGCTACTCTCATGTTGAATGTGTTGATTATGAGTTAAAAAATCACATATTTCAAGACTTGAAGTAAATAATTAAAATGTGACATTTTAAGAAATAAGTCTATATTGGTTTAAAAAGGCTTCTCTCAAGTAGAAATTAATGATTTTGAGGAAAAAAATTCACCTATTCCAAGACTTGAATAAATTATTATATTCCTAGCTATTGTAGAACATATAAAATATATAGTTTTTCAAATGGATTTGAAATTTAATTTTTTAAATGGAGATATTTAAGTAGTATTTTAGATCAACCTAAAGGTTTTATCCTTAATAATGGTGGAAAAATAGTGTATAGTTTTAATTAATCTTTTTATGGGTTTAAATGGGTCCCTAGAGACCAGAATTCCAAGCTGGGAAGCTACTAGAAACAAATGAGTTTAACAAAATGGGTGGTGTAAATAACCATTATGAGAAGAATATTATTATAAATACTCTCATTTTCATTATATATATTGATTACATAATTTTTATAGTTTATGGGGAGAATGTTTGTGAGTAATTTATAAAATATATAAAGAGGCATTTTGATATGTCTATTCATGGTGAGATGATATTATTTTGGGGATTAAAAGTTGAATAGAAATATAAATACATTTTATTATCTCAAAATAAATATTATAAGGAATTATTGAATAAATTTTGTTTGTAAGACTCTAAATTAGTATCCTCACCCAAGATAGTTAGTTTGAAATTAGTCAAGGATGATTTAGGACAAAGTGTTGATCAAAAGAAATTATGAACATCGATTGGAATATTAATATATTTAACAGCTTCTAGACTAGATATTTTTAATATCATAACATTGTATGCAATGTATCAAATTAATCCAAAATAATCCCACGTGAAGGATTCAAAGATAATAATAAGATACATGAAAAGAACATTGAGTTATATAATGTTGTATAGAATAGTGATAAATTGAATTTTTATGGGTATACTGATGATGACCAGGTTGAATATTGTGTTTATATAAAATCAATATCATGAGAAACTTTTTTCTTCTGAAAAGGTTGTGTGAGCATACTTTTGAATATTAAAAATATTGTGGATTTAATCACTTCAAATACTAGTTATATTAACACTACGCATACATATACACAAATTATTTTAATGAAAGAATAATTAGAAGATATAAATGATAATATTAAGAATCTATTGAGAACTATCAATGATAATCAAAAGTGAAATTGATTTATCTAAGAATAAAATAAAACACTCAATATCCAATCAAATTGATTTCAAATATCATTTTATCAAGGAGGATGTTTTTAATGGAGATGTGATGATGGAATAAATTTCCACACTAGATATGATATTTTATGTTTTCACCAAGTCTCGGTCAAGCAGAATATTTAAAGTGTTAAGAAAGAAAATTCATGTTCATTATTTCCCTCGCACTTGAATATTATTGGTTATTCCCTATAATCCTTTGGATTATATTATCAAATTGGAATAAAGGTACATTACTCAAATGAAATCTAGTTTTGGAATCCAAAATCAATGTAAACCCTTAGATTAAAACACTCGATAGTATACCATATGAAGCACCACATGGCCTCAAGGTTATCCCACCCCATATGATAAAATATGTCAACTAATGTATGTGGCCTGAATCATATGCTAGGGATATTGTTCCATTAATATCATAACTACTAATAATAAAAGTAACCAAAAAACATCCTATGTAGATAATTAGAGTACATATAAAATTACAACATAACATTCTAAAACAAATGGATACGAAATTAATAAAATCATACACACCATCCGATCACCCACCTAGACGATCACATATAAAAAATAAAAAAATTAATAAATACAGAAGGAGGCTCTAATACTATCCATAAGCCTCGCCTTTATCATATTTCCAAATCCTTTTTGATTTTCTCAAGATCAATCACTATCACAACCAGTAATCAACCCTGTATAATGGAAATAAGTTTTATAGGAACACTAGTATACCCTTGAAATGTGTGAGAAATAAATCACAATAGGTTCTCACTAATTGTCCCTAATATATTCCATTACATCCATTTGTATTCATGATAAAAGTAAATGAATGAATGCATTACCTAAAATCATGAGATTTGGGTCATTGTTGGCTAATTAGGCCCCCACGACACCTGACCATAACTGTTTTGAAGAATAATGTGGAATAGTCACCTCATACAACAATTCACAACCCATACCCAAGAACTTAGGGTAAGTTTTTTATCATTTATCAACTTTTACCCTCATACTTAGAGAAAGAATCCACATCACTACCTGGACACTACCTTCACACTCAAGGTAAGGTTTATTACAACATCTTCTCACTCAATGTGAGGCCATACATTCAGAAGATAGTTTTTAGGATATAAAAAATGGACTCACCTTGAGTGAGAAAGTGTCTTAATGGACTACCTTTTGTGATAAGATATCGTCCATGATTTGGATGTATGACCTCACCCTAACTAAGAATGTGCTAGAAGGGATCACCTTGAGTGAGGTCATACATCCAAATTTTGGACCATATCTTATCACAAAAGGTGGTCCATTGAAACACCTTCTCACACAAGGTGAGTCTATTTTTTCATATCCTAAAAACTATATTCTCATTCAAGGTAAGTTTCTTACCAGCACCTTATCACTCAAGGTGGGTTCCTATATCACATCTTGATCACTACCTTCTCACTCTTGGTAGGTTCCAACATCACATCATGACAACTACATTCTCACTCAAGATTATATCACATCATTCCCATCACCTTATCTCTCAATTTAGGGTCCCTTCTAACCACTTATCACAAAAGATGAGGATAAACATTCAGTTACATTTTAAAATAGACACAAAAATGATAACCCAGACCCATCCATTAACATGGCATCATATTCCATCTCTCATGATAACCAATCCAAAAACTGGTACTAGTCACTTTATACAAATCTTTAGGTCTCAAATCATATCCCATTATATATCTAGACTCTAATTCTAATATTTGTATACCAAGCCCTATCATACAAGGTATAACATTCTGAACCAATTAGCATTCTCATCATTCCTATGAAGTAATATTCTATGATATATAGGCCCAAATATGTCTTTACTCTTTTGTACTAACCACACAAATCACTCCCCAATGATATCACAGAACAAAGGATTTACCTAACCCTTACCTCAATAGGCTAGTTAAAATACTCATCAAATACTTACTACCCTAACTAGGGTCCCATATTCCAACTTCTATAGAATAGATCTCAATAATATCATCTAGATGAAACACTTCACATCACACTATGTCAATCCATGAAGGACTTATTCCACTCATTTCACACACTAAGACTCCAATCCACTCTCAACAGGGTATTCCTAATCATGTGTGAGATGCATAGTAATCTCACCTACCAAGAATATAAGTCTCTCATTACTACCCAAATATCCCAAGGTAACCATCCTAGTCTATTTACATATCATCTAAATCCTAAAGTCTTACCCCAATCCTCTCACTCCCTCCAAATCCATTTCATATTATTTTTCAAAAGACACTTTTAAAGTATCAATGTGACCCTTAAAAATTTCCAAAATAAAACATATTATCCCGGTCCAAGTATTCAAAACACAAACCCACTTCAAGACATAAACAAAAATAAAAATAACACAAACTACCACAAAACTTCCAATTCAAAATTCAAAACAAAATCAATCTCACTGCATTTGGACCGGAAGACTCGTCGAACCCTCCTCGAACCCTCCTCAAACTGATCTTTGATAGACACCAGCTCCAAACAAAAATCAGAGATGAATTTTAAAATTCAAAATATAATGCCAACACTGATGTTTCATGGACAATGAGGCACCGCATTAGAAATCACGTTGTCTCCATCCACCATCATCATTAGGAAAACCAATTCATCGTCATCATCACCTGTCCCCACTAGTGCCACCACCAGAGAACATCCCAACATAGTTCACATTATAGAATAACCCACATAGTCTTCGCTCACCCTCTTCAATAATCACACCACACAAAACAAAGTCATAGATCCCAAAAACATAAAATGACAGATACCAACTTTTCCATAAAAAACATAGTCAGCAATACAGTCATCGTCATCACTATCTGAAACTCAAACCTGTCACCAGATACCATCAGATATCATCATAGTCATCAAGAAAACATAACATTAAGTGTAGAAGAAGAAACCAACCAAAACAAACCACACTAATAGCACCATTGGCCACAGCATCCCAACTCCCAAAACCATTAAGGAACTGTATCTCCCGATCTGAATCAAAGAAGAGAGGAGGGACATGAGGTCAGGGAAAGGATTTAAACAGCCTATGGCTCTGAACATCAGCATAACGGAGGGTCTGAAACCATCATCTAAAGACATGAAAGAACCAAAAAAATAGTGCTTAAAAAACCCATGACCGTAGAACTACTAAACCCAAAACCATAGTGAATCCAACGCTCCTATGGAACTTCCAAAATATTCAAAGTGAAATGGAGCCAAATCTAGGGGATAAATTACACCCTATATCTTTACTTAGGGTGATCATGGTCCCTATCACTTTTACCTAATAACATATTCTCATATAGGATTCACAATTATCCATCAACAAGAATGTGGTTCTTCATTAAAGGGATCAGCTACCTCAGACATAGATATACCATCCTCAAAATCTCATACTAAGATCCAAAACATACGCATTGTGCCTATTTCCATAAAAAAATATAATAAATTATAAAACATTTGTAATTAATTTACACATTTTACAAATATTAATTCCATAATTAATATCTAGGGTAGTATCTTACCACGATGATCTTATACAAAACTTAATGTGTACAAATTCATGTGATCTCCTCTAGCCAAGATGAGAAATACCACCATCATCTCATACCAATCCACCATGATCTAGTGGAACCATCATTAAACCCTATAAAAAATCATTATAAAAAATATTAATATAAATAGTAACAAAATGGAATGGATTATAGGGAATAAAATACCTCCAATCATTATGTAATCTATACCAAAATACCCTTCACCATGGGGGATCAATGAGAGGAATAAAGGGGAAGGAGTCAACCGAATGGACCTTCCCCATATTCCATATCCCTATAAAATGTGAGAGGGGATATCATATAAATGGAAGGACATCCTCTATTTTAAGAAACTAGAAAAGTTGAACATCACAATGTGACCCTATATGTCACAGTATGGTTCCCCTTTCACAGAATCCCAACACAGCACAACCTATTTCCTCATAATTAAACACTCCCCCTTTATGGGATCATAATGGTGTGGAACCTCTAGCCATGGAATGTCACATATCTCCTAGGTAAACCATGATTCATGTCCCAATCCTTCATATCATGGATGCCTCCCTTCACTGTACAACCTCTTATCCCATGGTGTGACCATAGTACTCCACAATATGATACCTCACCATTGAAAATACATCATTGTAAGGACCATGGGTCATGTAATGACAATATTACTCATATAAAATTTCAAAAACGTGTATTTGAGGTTCCAAATGTGATATATTAGGGTTTTATCATGGTGAAACTCAATCTACCGGGATGTGATTTCTCATGAACCTTACATATATGCACCATAGGATCGAATAATTAACATTTCTAACACAAAATCCTAACATGTTATAGTGGGACCCAATTATTTTAGCCTCCTTATTGTTTCAGTATCTTATTTTGGATAATGAATGACCTTTATCAACCCCTGATCATGGACAGACCCTAACCCATCATGGTATTATGAGCCCCCTATTATATAAGTCCAAAATAATTCCATCCCAGCCTTGCTCCAACACTCACTTAGGCACAAAATAAAACTATTGATCCTCTAAGCACATCCAAAATATATGTTATAGATGTTCAAACCCTTTGAATTCCAATTTGATTCTCAATTCTCTAGACACCCCCTTTCTAAGACCAAAAATTCATATTCCCCTGGTAAACAATAACACATAAATTTATGAATCATTAAAAACACCCACACCATAAGTCTTCTCAACTTTTAGAATCACTTGGGAACATTTTATAACTATCAATAAATCAATTCGAATCCATTATCACTTTTAATTATTAATTCTAAACTATACTAGATGTTTTCCACTATTAATGAACTAATCCTAGATATACATGCTTTTCATTTAAAATCCCTAGTTTAATCATAAAATACATATTTTATACCCGATATCAGAAAACCAATGAAATTTCTTAATTAATTAAAATAATTATATGTAAAAACACATGTTAGTCCTTAGTTATTCATATTTCCACAAAACTTTTCAACCTCCCCCATAGGTGTGCCATCATATCTCTGGATCACGATCCCTTAATTCTGGGAGGCATCACAAGATCTTAAAAATTCACACACCAATTTAGGAAAATGATACTCAATGTAATTATTTGTTTGTATCCTTGAATAAAAATCGATGGTAATACTTCACCCATGAGAACTGACACATTTTAGATCTTTCTCACTCTCGAATCACACCAAATTCCATCTTGATCCCATTGTGGATTCCCAAACTCCATCTGAAACTACATAAAAATCAAAAATATAATATTCTCCAATAATCTAGATCAAATTAGACCTTCCCACACACCATCATCCCAGTTTCATCTTAACCATCCACAAATGGATCACACAACATATGTGACCCTTTAAAAATAAGGGTTGTATATCTGTGATTGATAATATGATATTTAGCAAAGGACTATCCTTATCACCACCATCTTGAACTAAAATTCCCAATATATATCACTAACATCCTATCTATTACTGAATTTAATGACTATGTGACTGACCTACACATACCCAAGTGAAAACATGAAATACTAATTGTTGATTATTTCTAGTTTTTTGGGAACATCTTCCTCGACATTCCTTAAATTCATCCACAATGAGGATCGTACCCTCTAATATTCAATGGTATAATAACCACTAAATATATGCCCTTGAACTAATCCCAAATTATAATTACTTACAAGTTCCATCATCACATGCATTTAACTCTTCTCAAGCCATGATCATCCCATTCTTAATAACCCCTATCACGGACCAATCTCAGATTGATCATGTCATGGTACTCTAATCCATATTGTATATTACCTAGTACTCTAGTGGCAACACTTCCTATTCTCATCCAAAATATTTTTCCATTATTCCCTTAAGCATCTCACTAATCACCCTGGTCACCTCACTCCAAGGGTGACCTCTTAACTTGACTCTACAATAAGCCTTTGGGACTAAGGGGTATTCATCTCCACACACTCATTGATAAATCTATAAACTCCCATAGAACCTAAAAAATCACATTGGGACTATAAATATCCCATTCCAATACTATATAATAAATTGGGTTCCATATAAAACCAATACACACTTTTCGTCATTCATTGAGGTGTTTCCCCAAAAATCCATGCCAGCCCTCACTCTCTCACTCCTAAGAAGAGTGAACCTAAAAGAACCCTATCACTAGTTTTTTACCACCATCCAACAAGATTTCATATAAAACATTCCAAAACTAATTGTTTTATTCTCTTTTGCTTCTTGATCACAAAAAATGACTCATTCTCTAATGAGTCACATGTCATCAAACCCAGACTAATGTACCTAAACAAATAACCATGATTCACACTCATGCCAATATCATCTATCTAAAAGAATACTTGATGATTTTTTAATGATATGAAATAATTTCACCCATTTCAAGTATTACTATAGGTTCACCCACCACATGGGAATCATTCCAAAACCATAGATATTTTCCCTTTTTTACCCCTCTTAAATCCAACCATATTTGATCATAATCCATTAACCCAAAAAAACTACACTCAAAATAAATAGGCAAAGCAATTCAACTGAATTTTTTTATAAACCCATCCTCAATATAAGAATCGCTCTAAGTAATTTTAATCACAAAATAAAAAGGCATTCTATGTACCTTTACTCTCTAACCTCACTAGAATATCTATATCAACAAGTCAACACATTCTCATTCCAAACCATATATCAAGTATATATTTATTGAACCAAACCATAATCAAGTCATATGATGCCTCAACTAACTCACCAAGGGTTATTATGGATCCCTTATACCTAGGTACTTCTAGACATTGTCATAGAGTGTCACTAACCATCCCAGGATGACTTGAATTGTCAACATATCTACCTCGTGACAATGCCTCAAGCATGCCTCCCTATAATATAGAGCCTTACAATAAGTGGTGAGGAATTAATCTATACTAAGGAGAGATAATCCATTATATCAAAGTATATAAATATAGGGAAAAATAATCAATAAACATCCACATCTATAAACATTAGTGTATAAATAATAAATAATAGAAATAAAATAATGTTATATCAAATTAAATACTACATATATACTCACAATCATGGTATACCACATTAATCAATCACCCACTGGGCTGATCACATATATAGAATAAATAAAATAAAATAAATACCTTAGGATCTACTATTATTCTTGATTCATTTCATATGATTTGTCTTCAACAATATTCGAACTACTCTAGTTCAAACCTCAAACTCTACACAAGAAATCGTGATTGATTATACAAAGTCAAGCCTAAGCTCTAACCATTGTATCTCAAATTATCAACCTTAAAGAATAAATAATTTTTACTCACTCAGAAAAGTTCACATATAAGGTGTGAGAATTAAATATTAGTAGGTAACCCCAAATGGTGAACCAAAATTATGTCGTCATATGCAAGTGTGTGTAAACATGATATTCCCAGTATAATAGACTAAAAACTGGCGTAAAATAAAAAATTAATGAGACATAGGGGCTGAAAAAAATAATTTATTGAAACTAATGTACTATCATAACACCTAAGGTAAATCTATCACAACTTTTGACCAAGTCCTAAGGACTTATAGCATGTAACACAACCTAACACATGATAACTTTCATGTCCTCCAAATTATAAGGACCTCTAGAAATATAACACATCAATATTCAGGAATGAAAAATCCTACGATCACATCCTAGGATTCCAATGCAGAAACACACACATCTATGAGGATCTAAGACTCCAATAGTATGATCTGAACTAAAGATAAGAACTCAAGGTCAACACTAGAGAACATGTCCAGTCATGAAAGTCTTGTAGAACTTACTTAGAAAATAATACAACAAATGGGTTCACATAACATCCATGGATTCAAACCATGAAACAAAACAACGCCCAAAGAAAAAACAAACCCATTCTATGATTGCATAGACATATCATGAGGTAAAAGCCCCTAGAGAAATATAATACTAAACATAGGAGGTTATATTAATTTAGATCTTCTACTAGATCCCTAGATCCATTTAACACCATCCAAATAATAGAGGATATAATCTAGTAAAACTCAGGGCTAATACATAATCCAATAAGATCTTAAGGGTCTCCTCTCATATTCAAACCTAAATAGGAACTACCTTAAGAGATCCTCAGCTATAGAAACTCATGTTTCATCCAACACCCAAACCCATTATAAAAAATCTATGAAACTAGTACTAACCATTTACTAGGTCAAAAAAGAACGAAGTAACCATTCACTACCCCCTATTACCTAACATAAGTAGTACACCCCTTGGATTTCTTCTATAAAATATGAACCTTAATCCAAGCCCGCCATAATAAACCTCATCCAGCCACACTGGTGAAAAAACCAACATTGGGAACCACTTTTTTGGTAATGGAATTCTCTAGCACACTATACCTATAAGGCAATTTCGTCAAAGAAAACCATGCCCACATGTTCATTCGATAAAGGGTCCCTCATACCCATCTCAAACTCCACTCAAAGGCACCCATCCATACCTGATGCTCCATGGCATCACCTCTTCCCAAAGGATCAAAGAAAATTAAACCTCAGGAAATATGATCTAGGACTAGAGAAACCAAAAAAATGGTGCAAACCAAGAAACATCACAATAACACATTTTGGAAACAATTTAAAAGCACCTAAAACTAAACTCCTTGGAATCCTCATGCCAAGGTGATCAATGGATACACAAAATTTACAAAATCCTCACCAAACACAACCCGTGGGAATATTTTGGAACAATAACCTTTATAAAATCCTCCCACTAAGCCCTACACTATCAAAAAATATAATTAATTGAATTTAATTACCCCAAGTCCCATAAAATCACAACCAATGTGGAAAAACTCTCATAGTGGAGTTTTATAAGTCTAATTATGACTTCAATGAAAGAAAAAATCAAAACACCTTGAAGGTGGAAATACATGGTGTGTACCTCATGTACATGGTGTGTATCCCCAAATATCCTCCTTGTTCATGTACCTCAACCCACTGAATGTGTAATTTCACTAAATACATGATATTTACCAAACATACATGGTGTGTAACCCACATAGGGTACCTAACCATATACCATACTAGGGGTAATAACAAGTACCCGACATAGTGTTTATCCATGTACTATGCACAAAATCTAGGCATATAACCTACATGAACAAGTTCCCCTAATGTGTGGTTTTTGAACAAGTACTCAACCCCACATCAAGACACCCCAACATGGAATGTTTAATTTAATACAATTCATGTAATCCTCTTGTTCAAATTATCTCCCAAAATAAGAATGCATGGTGTGTGTGTGTGTGTGTGTGTCTGTTCTCTAAACTACATGCCATGTAGATGGGTTTCTCATTTGAAAATACACTCTGAATCCCTTGGAACCCCCACTTCCCCCAAAAATACTTAAAATTGACCATCAAGGGGTCCCTAAAAACCTTAAAACAAGATTAAAATTAAGAAAACTACACTAAAATTTTATTGAAAATATATTAAATAGGTAAAACATTGGGGTCTAAGACACCGAATCTTTGATCCATATCTCCCACCTATAACCATTGTATCCTGCTCTAGGTCTAATAGGGATCCCCAAAGATTCATCATCCCTATCTCTCTAACTATTCTCTCTTAATGAGGTGACATGCACAAGGTGAAGACCACATATTCTAGAATCCAAATAGGGGGTAATGAAATTGTAAAAATAATCATATAATAAAAATAAAAAAAATAAAAAGGGGTTTGACCCTTTCCCACAATGTGAGGTTATGTATCACTTAATAAAAACCCCTCATTCCAAACTCATCAATGGAGTGAAAATCTAAATATAAAACTTCATTCAAATGATATCACCATTTTAATACATGGGAATAATTTATATTTATTTAATGAAATATTAAATATTATGCCAAAAATATATTAGGTAAAAATTCCAACAAACTCTTACCCTATGGTAAGCACCGTATTACGAAACCAACATAGTGTTATATAATAATTATATTAGATATTATGATAGGATAAATTATCATTTTTTCACACAAACCCACCAGATAATAAATACTAAAATTTATCTTAGTTTTATCGACATGTAATAACACATGATATTATAGAGAACATGTCATGATTGGATCCATATAACCTGTAATAAAAAAATAATCATTATTCAAAATCATGGTCCAACTAAATATAATCCCACCAATAATATATATAAAAAAACACTATATACATTTTTTGATACATTAGACATCTAGAACCTTATAATTAGAAAAATCATTTATACACAATAATATGAATGTCATGTGAATCCTATGTTAAAAAATGATGAATGAGAACCTAAATATTTCCACCTTTGGAAAAAAGAAAAATCATGAAATAAAAAATTCAAAAACATCAGACTAGGCATAAATTAATAGCTTAATCAGAATAATGAAAACAAAGAACACAGTCGAATAACCCTGGTACCATGTACTTCCCACCAAAATAGAGTTCATGACTTTCTAATCTGAGTTCCATAAAAATATATGACACATACATATCTCTTGTTTACAATATCTGAAATAGAAATATAAAGGTAAAGATACTCTTATACGGCTTTGTAACACACCATCTAAAATATCTCAATAGTATCCTAGCTGGAGTGATGCATGTCCTCAAGCATGCCGGCATGTGTTCTTGAAGCTACCAACTTGAGGTGAGATCCTAAATTATACACAAGTGATAATATGTTTTCGATATTATAAAAATTAATAATAATAAATAAAAAAACAAAATACAAAACTATTAATTGAATTACACATAAAAAACAACACAACATTATATAATTTATGAATATGAAAGTCGTACAATCATACATCCCATTTTATTTCACACTTAGTCGGACATATAAAATAAATATATAAAATAAAAAATAATAAAAAAGTCTCTACTAACATCCCTGAGCCTCACCTCTATCCTATATTTAGATCCCTGTGAAGCTACTCTAGCACGGTCTATGATACAACCTATTATCAGACCTATATAACATACACAATGTTTCAACGTGCACCTGGTTTCTCATATAGGGTGTGATAAATAAATATCATTAGGATCTAAACAAGTTTCCATAATATATGATATATTATCCAATTGTTTGTATGAGTAAAGTAAATAAACAAATGTATAACATTAAAGAATTATTTTCAAGCCATTGTGTACTAACTAGGCCAGCAGGACACTCGAACAAACCTTATTTGTCCAATGTTGGATAATAATCACTTTTTATCATAGATCCAGACCCATGAACAAACACTATAGGTAGGGTTTCATACCATGTAAAAACCACTAGACTCTTACTTAGGGTAGGGTTTCACATCCTACCCAACCACTACCTTCTCTATCAAGTTAGGGTTTATTATGACAGCTTCTCACTCTAGGTGAGGCCATACATCTAGTCCCATACCATATAACATATATAATAGTACAAACACTACCTTTTCACAAAAGTTAGTATCCATTCTAACACCTTATCACTCAATATTAGCTTATATATACAAATCATGTACCACATTATAATATATAACAATACCATCTGATTCCAGGAGATCATATCCAATGCCTTCTCACTCATGGTGAGTGCATACATAAAGATCTTAGACCATACCTTATCAGTCAAGGGGATCAATGAAAACACCTTCATATACCATGTGAGATCATGCATCAACATCTTAAACACTACATTTTCAGTGAAGATAGGGTTTGATATCACATCCATTCCAGTACCTTGTCACTCACACTAGGGTCCCTACCAACACCTTCTAACTCAAGGAGGGGTCCTATATCACATCATGACCACTACTTTATTACTCATGGTAGAGTATTACATCACATCATGACCAATAACTTCTTACTCAAGGTAGAATCTTATATCACATCATTAACATTACCTTCTTGCACGATATAGGGTCCCTGTTGATATATTCTCACTCAATGTGAAACAATACATCTAGTCATGTCATCATGAATTCACATAGTTGAGAACCCACACCCTGCCGTAAACATAGAATCATAGTACTTCTCACACGATCACCAATAGATGAGTTGGGTACTAGTCACCAGATACCTAGCCCCATGTCTTGAATCATATTTCATTTTCCATTTATCCTCCTTGGTTAATCTTCATATACTTATCCCTATCATATGGGGTAGGACATATTGAACCTATAAGCATTCTTATCTCACTTGTGAAGTACTTTTCTATGATCCACATACCCAACCCAAACTATGATCCCTATTACTAACCACATTCACCACCCCATTATGATACCATAATCCATAGTCCTTACATAACCATAGCTTCAAGAGGGTAGTAAAAATACTTATCCAATAACCAATACCCTCACTAGGGTATTACCTTTAATCTAGGATGTAAGATATCTCAAGATCACAACCTATAAGAAAATATATATATCACACGATGTCAAACCCAAAAGTAATTATTGTACTCATTTCACACAAAAAGAATTGAATACACCTTTAATATGATATTTTTCATCATGTATAATACATATTACCATCTCACTCAATAACCCTAATCTTAAGACTCTCATGTCTACCGAACTATCCCTAGGAAACCAACCCAATCCATTAAAATATCATATTAAGGCCAAAGTCTTACACTACGACTCTTATAAACCAAACCATCATCCTCACCCCATTAGAAACATAGTCACTAGGTTATTTTAAAATATTCAATGTGAAAAGGAGAACCTACTCTAACTCTAGGATGCTCATTTCAAACCTGTCTCTTTACCTAGGTTTCTCTCAGTCCCTGTACGTTTTACCTAAACACACATTATTATTCCATCTTGCACAATCATGAGTCAACACGCATATATTTTACAACTAAATGGACCGTAATCCTCAAACATAGAGTTAACATTCTCTAGGGAAGCATATGCATGGCCCATCTATGTTTGTACCAAGATCCACCACATTCACTCAATGATTATTTTCATAAACAATCATTTGAATTGATTATAAACCAATTATAATTAATTTACATGTTAATCCGATATTAATCCCAAAATTAATATAAAGTAATGTTTATTTCCTAAATGAAATTACACAAAAACATTTGTATTTATCATATCAGTGTCTTATCTAGACAATCCGACCAAAATCTCAATTATCTAATCATGATTCCACCATGATCTAATAGAATAATCATAAAACCTATCCCAAATAGTAAAAAAAATAGATAGAAATAAATGGGATCAAAAATATAATATATCTAACTAAACAAAATACCCCAAATCACTACATAATCACTACTAATAATACCCATCACCATAGTGGGATAAAGAGAGAATTAAAGGGGGTGGATCTAGCTGAATACTACTTCCATGTGAACCATATCTCTCCCTTAAAAAATGAGAGGTTATATCCTAAAAATGATAGGTGTTTCCGTATTTAAAAAACAAGAAAATGGGAATGTCATGATGTGACACTAATCATCATGTAATTCCACCCATTTTTATGTCACCCCTCATAGTTTAATATAATTTAACAAGTGGATCACATCTCCATTGGTAACCTAGATCACTCTAGGTCCAATTAATCAAGCACACATGCTACCTCTTAGTGGATCATTCCCTTTTCATGGGCCTAGAATTACATAATCTAAAAACACCCAAAGGCAAAAGTAAGGTGTGATCTAAATAGAACATTATGGTATCTCCCAGTCTTCCATATGAAATTCCATAACAAAAAACCAAATATGGATTCAATTTAAATAAATCAAGTCATGGAAAGTCATTTAAATATCTTCTAAAAACGTGATTTCATATCAAAAAATGGAATATAGTTCAAAATATGATTAAATAAAAAATTTATATAAAACATTTGGCATGAATAAAATATTTCTATAAATAATGGCTTGTATAATCATGCAAAACAATGAAAATAACAATGTTCATAATCCTTAAGTTATTTTAGTTTCTAGATATAGAATCCCCAAACTTCTCATTCATAATCATGACTTTGGATATGTTTACACACTCAAATTAATACCCTAATATTGGACCCATCATGGGAAATAAATCAATTCCCCATTAGGGGACCCGTCAAAGGGAATCATACAAAACATGGTTTAGTTATTTTTTCCCTCATTAATCAATTTATAGGGATTTAGATTCCTATAATTCTTTTATTAATTTCCCACTAACTAATCATGATCACATGTTCTTGAAAAAATCAATAAATCAATCATTTTAATTAGTTTTATCATTTTCATATCGATTTCCCAAAATTAGTTTCAACATTCCATTTAATTTGAAAACAAAAACACAGGTTTTCATAAAATTCATGCCTTTTAGAATCACCTTAAATTTTAATAAAATTATATTAATAATCAAAATCAAATCAAATTTTAATTCAAGAAATCGTTTTTCTATAAATCCACCCACAAATTTTAATTTTATTAAAAATGAGGGGTTTTCACAATTACACACTCTTTTCAAATCAAACATTTCCTCATTCAAAAATATGGGCTTTTAAATAAATTAAAAACTCATTTAAAAACAATAAATCAATTAGGGTTTGAATTGTACTATAACATATTACGAAACCACTTACCTTTAATCGCATAATCAAATTAGCACCCGTAATAGGAACACCACTTATAATGGAGGTGAAGGAGATCAAGAAATAAAATATAGAATAAAGATCCATAAAATAGATATTAGATTCATTAAAAATGATGATACATAGATCCCTAAGGAGGAAATAAGAGGATATGAGAAGAAACTAAATGATAGGATATTTACTTACAAGAAGGATTTCAAATGTTATCACTAGCTCTTCGATACACTAAGAGAAGGGGTTGAAGGATTAAAAATCACTTCTTGGGAGACTTTAAAGACCATGGCATAATATTAGGGATAAATTGGTTAGTTTAGTGGTTAAATAGGGATTCCCATGATTTTTAATAAAAATATAATGGGAATTAAAAATTTCGTGCATGATTTACTATAGGGGTAGAACGGTTAGTAGTAACCTTGCACCCCCACAAGATTTTTAGATGGGGTGCACTGCTTGAAATAATGGTTAAACTAAACATGAAACAACAATGAATACTCAAACTGTATAAGGGTATGTGGTTTGGAGAGGTGGTCACACAGTGTTGAAAAATTGTATTCCCCCCTTCAAGTGTCTCACCCATGGTTGAATGGGCATCTTGTCCAAACTGCATTGTTTTCCCTTCCCATGTTTCAACCATTCACTTCCCAAAAGGGATCAATTTTTTTAACTTCTCAAAAACCTACAAAAGGCAAGCTCCTATCAAGGTATTATCAAAATAATGATTAATGAATACTAAAAATAAAGTAATAGTATGTGACAACCTCCCCACCAAAAAAACATTCTATCCCTAAAAATCATATCAAGAATATTCCATATCAAATAGATAAGGAAAAGGATATCTCATCTGTGACTCATGCTCAAAAGTATCATATAAATCAAAAATATTATTCTATGTCACATATACCAAGTTTATTATCTTTTTATGAAGATCCTTTATCTTGGAATGAAAAATACTGAATGAATGCTCAATCATAGATAAATCTGTTTCAATATCAAGATCTTCCAAGCTTAGGATATGAGAATAGTTAAAAGGATACTTCCTAAGACACGATACATAGAACATGTTATTTATTGAGGTCAACTGCAGCAAAAGTTCAAAATGGTATGACACTTTCCCCACTTTCTCAAAAATATCAAACGGACCCACAAACCTCAATCCAAGCCTTCCCTATTTCCAAAGACTTCGATAACCAAATTGTGGTGAAACTATCAAGAACACTTTTTCACTAACTAAAAAATACAACGGTCATTAATAGTTATCAGAATAGGATTTATATCATCTATGTGATATTATTGGTCTTAGATGAATCAATTGAATCTTCATTGTCATCTCTTATACCAAACATGGGCCAATTGGGTAAGTTTCACCAATATCTAACCAACACAATACAAATCTATTAGGATTACCATATAATGCCTCAAATATATCCACTCAATCATATAAATGTAACACTTATTATGGGTAAATTAAACCGGTCCAAAATGGTAATCCCAAGCTCCACCAAAATCATGTATGCAATCACGAACCATATAATCAATAATATGTATATATCATTCTATCTGGACATCAATCCAAATATGATACACTATCCTCATACGTACTTGGAATCCCATTTCTTCTTAAAGGCATCTCTGTTAACAAGAATTAAAATGGGGATCCCTATCAAAAACTATAATAAAATTAACTACATACAATATGAAAATTACTTTCACATAGATACATTCAAAATCCTAAAATATGGTTATATCATTACTGGTTATAAAGTGATCCAATTTGGCCATACAATAAATCACTAACCATATAACATTTTACCCTATAAGGTTATGTGTAAACCCACCTAAAAAATCAATAGAAATACAATGCCACTTCTAAGTCAGTGCAACAAGGATCTTAAAAAATTAGAAGGTTTTTTGTGCTCATATTTTACCTCTTGGAAAGTATAATTATGGGAAACTAAGACAATGATGTCTTTTCCCATACCTAGCCATAAGAATCATCATTTTATATCAAATAATATCTTTGTTGTACTAGGTTTCACCAACCACTATGAATTATAACAATCCCTTATCACAAATTTTCTCACTGGAAAAGGTATAATGTACTAGTTCTAGAAACCATATATACCCTATAAATAGGACAACCAATCACCAATGTTCTCCCCTCCATAAAGAGAGTCCCTAATTCCATGTAAATCATCATCATGTTGTTGCTCTAGAAGAATCATCTAAAGAAAAGTGGAGGTCAACTAAATGCTTTCCAAAACAAAATATATCTCATCCTCTTAGACTAAAAAATTAAATTGTGAAAGGATATCCATTAGGATCCACTACTATGAAGATTCTTTAACATTCTGGGTTGGAATTTTTTCTACTCAATCCATCAGCAATGGCATTTCCATTACTAGGGTTGTAGTCAATGTCAAAATAAAATGATTATAGGTACTCAACCCATAAACTCTACTAATGTTTTGAATATTTTTTATAGAATATATAACTCAAAAAAATAGGAATAAATGTGAAACCTTTATATGAAAAATTAATGTTTAAATTATTAAGATAATAAATTATGATTATGAGTTTCAGGTTATGAGTCAGATAATTCTTCTCGTGTGGCCTAAGATATCAGGAACCATAAGCCTCAACATGATCAAATTCATAAGAAAATATCCCAAACTCAGACATTATGCATCACAAAATACCACATATCACTAACCAATATAAAGAAGATTAAACACTAGCGTAGAAATCAAAATATTACTCAAATCATCAAAATGACTTTAACAGTTCACATTCCACAATAAACTTGCCCCTTTTTGAGTGAGTGCATTCATCGAAGAATCTAAATTCAAGAAATATTTTATGAAACTATGGTAATATCCCCCTAGGACCAAAAATCTATATTTATCAAAACAATTACACGGTTTCACCCATGTCATACCATCTTTGAACTTCTAAATATCAACTAAAATACCTTGATTCAAGACTATGTGCCCTATGAAATTAACTTTCTAAATCTAAAAATCACATTTCAAAATATTCCCATTATGGTGATGATATCTCAAAATTTTTAGAATAGTTATCAAATGATTCAATGGGTTTCCTCAGTTTTGGAGTAAACCAAAATATCATCCACAAATTCTACCTTTAATGAGTTTCATTTCTCATGCAATATCGTGATCATTGGTTCCATAAAAACTATAGGAATATTGTTTGGACCAAAAGGCATAAAAAGGTACCTATAATGTCTGTACCTACTCCTAAAGATGGTCATCTAAATTTCAAATTCATTAATTTTCATCTAGTGATAAAAAAATTGATTATCATTATTTGAGAACCACTTTTCCCCTTTAAACTAGACAAATATATCATTAATCTGTGGTAATGGATACTTTTCCTTTACCATAACTCGATTGATTTTTATTTAAACAACATAAAGGTAATTTGTTCCATAAGCTCTCTTTTAAAAAAACACTAGAACCTACCAAGGTGAAAACCTCATTTATATAAATATTTTTTACAAAAAGTCATCAAAATGAGTCTTCAAGTATTTCAGTTCAACTAGTGCCATATGGTAATAAGAAATTAACTCTGGATGAGTACCTAATACTAAATAAATGGATAACTTCACCTTTCTTACCAATGGAAATAGAGAAAAATCATATAGAAATTTTCTATGAAACACAATTGAAACTAGGGTTAGAACATCACTTGAAAATTCTTATTCCAAAGAAAAATAGAACACTAATATTACCTTTTATAGCATTAGAAAAGAAGGCATGGCTCTTCTTGACCTTGGGTCACATTCTCCTTGAAAACACAACAAACAAAATTGGGTATATTAATAGAGAACCATAGAAGATAAAATGAAATTTAGAAATTATGAAAAATTTACTAATCCATACTGAAAATGACATCAAGTGGTTTCATGTTAAGAAGAAAAATGTTCTAAGTAAGCTCAATCTCTGATAGAGAGAAAACATGAGTGGGGAAATTGAGACCATGATCTCTTTTCATTCTAATTGGAATAGAAATATCCATCACATAAGAAAAAATATCCATATGAAAGTTTATAAAATCAACAACATGAGTCGATATGAATTATTATAATGCCCCATTATCAAATAAAACAGTCACTAAATATGAATCTAAAGTAATGGTACTTTTCACTGTCACTAGACCCGCATCAACTTCCTCTAAAGACTCTTACTACTTTGAGAATATTTATTCCATATTCCTATGTCTCGACCACATTAGTTCTCGAAGAATATTATTAAACCATAGTAATTTTATGTGTTGATGATCCTATTCCACTACAGAGACTATAAAATATGTGACAAAACTTTTTTAGGTGATCTAAGAATCCACACGAACTATAGATCTAGGGTGTCTTAGTGAAAACCTATTTCAAATTCCTAACATTTCCACACTGAAAGAAATTCATAGCTCTATTCAAAGAACTAAATTATGTATGGATGGCATGTTCTATCTAAAACTACTATAAGATTCATCACGATTTCTCTTTCCTTTGAATAAAATAATTGAATTTACAATAAGAAAAAATAAACTCCCTTCAACCGTGATATACCATATAAGTCAATATCAACCAACAACGCTCTATCAATTATGTCATTATAAGAATTTATATTCATCATGAAGACATGAGAATTAATATCAAATTAAAGAACCATTTAAAATCTTTGAGACCTTGGTTTTTCATTCATCACTGACTCAGGAAAAAATCAAACAAGCAGTTTGGGTATTGTTTCACATTTATATAACCCTACTATAAATTGTGAGACTTGATGGATTTTTCCAAGACAATATATTCTGGATAGAACTGATCCATGAAAAGAAGTCTAAATTTTCTTCACATAAGGCCCTCATATTTCATCACTGTCACCATTTAATCCTACCATCTCCCTCTAGGTCCTCCCATCTTGATGTTAGTAAACTTTACTTTTAAAAGATTCATAATTTCTAAGAACTCAAAAAATAATGTCAATAATTGTCATCCAATCCTATACCTCTTGAGGACAATTTGAACCTTGGAACACTAGTAAAATACAGAGAAGGAACTCTTGAGCATGATATATGGATACAACCCTTTTGATGTTTCCCTACGAGATCTGTAATGGGAAGATATGTTGGTTCCTATCTTAGGGATTAGATATAACACACCACTATATTGACAATATTCTAGTCCACTAGAGGATTTACTCACTATGGTTCACCAGCAGCTTCCTCTTATGGACTATTCAAATGTTTTATTGGTCACATGATGTAATAAAACATCAATAAAATACACTAAATCATCATCAAGGATACATTTATAAATAAATCAATTAAGAGTTTCAGGGATATTAAAGTACTCAAATAAACTAGTAATTGATTAGAATAGGATTAAAATTATCCAAAAATACACTTTTCCCAAACACATATGGTGACTTGATGCTCGTAATGATGAGAAATAGACAAGAACTCACTCATAAATATATCCCAACTCTCAAAAATCATACCTCTTGTCTACTAAGACAACCCAAACTGCATACTGAAATCAATGAAGGATGCACAACCTAAAATTTTGATAACACTTTGTCACTAACTAGCCAAAATACCCCAGTACAATAATTATCATGTTAGTCTTGACATGACCCTAAGTATGTTCTTGATATCGACTGGTTGGGTACTAGCACCTAGCATCATACAATAGTAAAAAGGGAATTATTTTTTAGTAAAACAGTGGAAGATAAATGATATAATTCTGTATACCTACACTCTTAAAAGAGAATATACAAGAATAAAATTGGTAAAAAAATACCCAAACAATACATCATCAAATGACACAACATATTTAAATGAAAGGAAACTCAAATAACCCATGTAATAGGTAGATCACATCTCCACCAGTCACCTCCATCACCTTAGGTCCCACAAATAATGTACACCCTCTTCCACTAAGTGGTTCTGTTAATTTTCATGCATCTAGAATAAGATAACCTAGAAACATCCAATGTAAAAGTTAAGGTGTGAGCTAAACAACCCAATAGGGTTTCGCCAAGTGTTCTATAGTTAATTCAAGAACAATAAACCAATTACTCTTTAAATTTAAATAAAAAATCTCATGGATATTAATTTAAATATTTCAAAAAAACATGATTTCAAATCAAAATGATGGAATATAAGTCAAAATAGGCTTAAATTAACATATTACATAAAAACTTTATATAAAAAATTGGAATAAATAAAATAGTTCTATAAAATGGAATTTATAATCAATTAAAACAAAGAAAATCTACAAGATCATAAGACATGTGTTATGTTAGTTGCTAGATATAGGATCATTGGACTTCTCATTTATCATCATAGCTCAAGAAATGTGTTCACACTAAAATTAACACCCCAATAGAGGAAACATTATAAGAAATCAAACAATTCCTTTAAAGGGCTCATCAAGGGAAAGATTGTCGAACTTGTTTTAGTTTTTGTTTTTATGATCAATCTATATCCAAAGATTCATATTCCAGGAATCCTTGTACAAATCACCCAATAACACATAGTATCACATGTGCCTAAAACAATCAATCATAGTAAAATCAATCATTTAAAATCATTTCATTATTCACAATTAAATTTCCCAATATCTGTCTCAACATTATTTTTTATTTCAAAACCAAATAATAGATTTTCATTAAATTCGTGAATTTTCAAACCAACTTTCATTTTAAGATAGTTTCCTAAAGAATAAAAATAAAAACTTTTCATCACATAATCTTTTATTTAAAATACATAATTTTCTCAAAAACAACCTGACAATTTTAATTCCATTGAAATTGGGTTTTTTCATAATTTAATTCCCTTTTCAAATCCTACCTTAATTCCTGAAGGCCTAATTAATTTCTAAAAATACTTTTTTAAAAGATTTAGGGGTAACATTTACATAGTTTATATACCCATAGAAACTAATACTTAAAACATGTCCATTTTAGGCTCCAAGACCAACCACACAATAGAAATTCCCACCCAGCTGATGCTAATTTGTTTTCCAAATAAACCAACCTAAAAGCTGCTCAGTATGAAATCACAATGCATGACTGCATGGGCCTCGTACTGATAAAAAATTCATACCCACTAATTAAAAAATTATGGGATCCTTAATGGTGTTTTAATCTTTCTATAACCTCACCTAGGATTGTATCTAGGTATCTAGCCCAAATTGTTCAACATCCATACCTTCTATTAAGCTGGAAGCGTTGCCTCTCAACATCGAGACTCCTCCATTTCAGAACTGTCTCAATTATCCTACACATCTAGTTCGACCACATTATCCATGCCTCATCTCCCCTCATTTCATTATTCAAAATAGATACATGACCCCCTTTGTTTCATCACTAAATAGGTTTATGATTCATCTATAAAATCCTTTAGGAACACACCACTATCGCCAAGAATCCTCCCTCCTACCTTCCTCGATTGTTGTTGATATCTTGTATGAGTCACCCCCACACCATATATTACCAGTGAATCCCCACGACCATTATATTTTGAATATGTTACCTCCCCATGCACCACTTATCTCATGTATATGTCTCCCTACACCATTTTTCATTGACAAAGTCATTGCATATACATCGTCAAAGACCCCTTTGACCTTAAAATCAAAATCGAAAAACTTCCCACCTTGTAATCCTGACACACTGTTGGTGAAATGAATACCCTAGCATATCCACTATACAAGGACCCATTTACCTTCAAATAAAGGTTTTTAAATCGATTAAAAACTCATTTCAAATCAATAACTCAATTAGGGATTCAATTTTATGACAAAAATTTATGGAAGCACCTGCCTTTAATCACATGATCAAATCAAAAACCACAATGGGAATGCAAAAAAATAATGAAGGTGAAGGATATTATGAAATAAAACAAAGATTCAAGATCTATAAAAAAGGATATTAGATCCATCACTCTCTAAGGAGGATATAATAAGTGATTTGGAGAAATGATATGAGTGAATATTTACTTACTAGAAAGAGATAGAAATAAATAGTGGGTGCTTCAATCCACCAATATAAGGGGTTTGAGGAGTCAAAAATAAATTATTAAGGGCCTCAAAAGACCAAGAAATCATATTAGGGTTGAAATGGGGTGTTTAGGAGTTAAATTTGGTGTCCCAATATTTTTAATATAAATTTTAGTGGAATTAAAACCATGTCCATGATTTACTATAGGGGGGTCATAGTTAATAGTAACCAAGTTCACTAACTGTATGGCCCTATTAGACTTATAGATGGGTGAATAGTTTGGATGTATGGTTAAACTAACCATTAACCAAATTTGTAAACCCATATTTGGTAATTAAAAAGTTTCCTTAGGAATTTTTCATTTTTTTATGTTTTGGAAATCACAAACACATTTCCTTTATCAATATTCTCTTTCTATAAGTTTCATTTAAGGAGCTTTGTGTATGTTCCAATATAAATAGACTTATATTCCATAATGTATTCTATACTGATTTTCTACTAATTATTACATAGTTTATCTTAAGACTAATATGATTCTATAATATATGATAATTAGTTCCATACTCATAAAATCATATACATTGTTTCTTAGAATACGAGTTACACATTTCATAGAATTATATTCTCCCAATTCATTGAATATGATACAACATGTTTCTCAATTCTGAATCTCTCATATTTTTTAATCTGAATCACCATGTTTCTCAATTTTTAATTATTCAAAATTTTAAATCTAATTCTCTATGTTTATCATTCCTAAATTGATTAGATTTTTAAATCTTATTCTCCATGTTTCTCAATTCTGATTCTCTAAGAATCATGAATCTGATTCTTACTGTTCCTTAATTCCAATTCACCTAATATTT
This sequence comes from Viscum album, assembly GCA_963277665.1. Classification (NCBI taxonomy): domain Eukaryota; kingdom Viridiplantae; phylum Streptophyta; class Magnoliopsida; order Santalales; family Viscaceae; genus Viscum; species Viscum album. The sequence goes on from OY728148.1 coordinate 774,823,263, forward strand.
TGAATCTGATTCACTTAGAATCTAGAATCCAATTATCATACTTCGAAGAATCTGATTCCTATGTCTTCTAAATATTTTACTAATACATTAAATCAAATTCATACATATTATTTCAAAGATAATGCTTCTCATAATATTTTTCCTTATACTAAAAGATGTAATATAATTATTTATTTCATGACCATTATAAGTAAAAACTATATAGGTCCTAATGAAATTTTATGAAAAATATGATCGTTAGAGGAAAATTAGACCATTGGATATATCTTCAATAAATACCTAGTCATTTGGATGATCTTGACACCCATACACACTTTTGGATTTTGAGATGTGATAGCTCTAACAATTTTTATTTATGAGAAAGCCTTGAAGTGATTAAGTTGTGAAAAAACCTATTCAACATACTTGAAATATTCAATAATATTTCTTATGCTTTTTTCGGCACCAATAATTGGTGATTAAGATTGATGGATTCCAAGATAAAGGAAAATAGAGGTGTTAATTACCTAATAAATCAAGGGCTTATAGTTGAAGTAAGATAGAAGTGTTGATTACCTATTTAATTGAGATCTTTCAAGGATTGAAAGATATAATCTGCATCAAATCTTTCATTGATTGGGGGATTACATTGTTCTGGGTAAGACAGACTTGATTGAAAGTATAAATAAAGGGACCTTTATCCAAGGTCTTTGGATACCCTACTCTTTGGGTCAAAACAATTATACTCTTTTACATGTATATTAAATTTCCACTGCAACTTGTTTCAAATATAAAGTGTTTATTATACTTTCAAATATATAATAACTATAATATAAGATTCTATACTTTTTAAGGTAAAATCTTATTTAAGTACACCTGTGTGATTATTTCATTATTCATCTTTATCATACATAAGTTAATTTTTATTAATATTAAAAAATAGGTTTTAGTGAATCCAATTTGTTTAATTTTGTTAAAAAAGGTTTCCTTAAGGTTAAAAAAATGTTTTTAAACATAAAATTCAACCCCCCATCTTGTATTTTAGCATATTTATACATAGTTTTATTCTAAAATTGGTATCAAAGGAGGTCTTTATTATATTGATACATACAAATGGTATAAAAAGAAAATTTTCACTACTCTGTTTACTTACTCTTTCTTTACTTCTACAAGTTATTTATAATTTATTTTATAAACTTTTTGTCTATAAATATTTTCTACAATAACTTGTTTTGTGGAAAAAGAATTCTTGTATTACTCTAAATATGGAAGGAATTAATGTAGGATCCATTAAAAATATGAAACCTATAATACCACCTATATTTGATGGAAATGATTATAAATACTGGAGAGACAGAATGAAGACTTTTGTTATTAATACTGTTGTTGAAAATTTTGAAATGGTCACTAGAGATTACAAAATACGTGAAAATGAAGCTTTAATTTTTACTAATCAAGAGAATAAATAATATCTGATAAATTATAAGGTATGAAATACTTTTCTTTCATCTATGACCAGGAATATATACATATATATATATTATTGTGAAGTAGATAACACTATATAGAAGAAATTCGAAATTAAACATTTTGGAACATCTACAGTTATTGAGACTAGAAGATCCATGCACATAGTATATTATAATGGTTTTTTCCTATGGAAAAACTATAGTTAAAGTTCAACAATGATTTATGAATATTTTAAATAGTCTACATTAAATTAGATAAAAGGGGATAGATTATGAGATTATTATATATAATATTATAGACATCATGCCTAATGAATGGGAATTAAACAGAACTGCTATTGATGAGTCAAGGAAAGTCACAATAGTAACTATTGATGAATTATTAAGAACTATATTATAACATGTGAACAGATTAAAGAGAGATACTATGAATATAAAAAAGAAGAATGGGAGTGTTTCTTTTACCACTACTTCAAATATGTCGAAATCAAAAAATCATGAGAAAGTCTTCAAGTTAATAAAGATTAAGAAAGTTATAGTTTAATCAGATTGAAGTGATACTGATCACTTAGAAAGTGAATTAGCTAATCTTAATTAAATAATGAACAAGATTTTTGGCATGAAATATTTCCAATAAAAATATAATAAAAAAGAAAATATTGATAAAAAAGACTTTTAAGTCACATGTTATTAGTGTAAGAAAGAAGGACACATCATACGTGATATTCCAAGGCATAAAATAAAATATAGGAAAGATGGAAATTATGGGAGGAATCATAAAAGATATTATTGGCCTAAAGGAAAGAATGTGCTTATGGAAAATGATTCTTGGCGTGAAAGTGGTGGAGACTCATCTGATGAATCTTCAGATAATGAATCTTCTGGACAGAAGAATATTGGTCTTATTTTTAGAATACCTATTGAAAACCAATGTTTCATGGCTAAGGTACACACTACTGAAACCTTAACTAACAAATCTTTAAGTTCTAATTATCCTGATTAAGAAAATTCTAAATCCTTGGATGAAGAATCTTCCCCATTAGAAGATAACTCTTCACTTTCTATTGTAGAAGTATCTATGGTTACCAAGTTTATTGAAAAATAAAATAGTAAGATCAAAAAGAAACTTGATAATAAAAATTATAGAATTGATATTTTAACAAAATGAGTATCAGATCTTTCGAAACTTTCCAATAATCTTGAAAAAAATTCTGAGAAAAATAATTTAGAGACAAAATATTATTCTAAAACTAATTCAAATGGGGATAATAATTTATTTATTAGACTATATTCTAAAAAAATTTCTCTTAAAAAACTATTATCAATTTTTATTTCTGTTACAATGAATTTTGATATGATGTATTCAAAAATTCATCCCCTAAGTATTAGTTTTGGAATGGGTTACTCTCATTAAAAACTAGTTTTTAATCACAACTATTTTGTCCCTAAAAGTGACCCATTCTGCACTACATGTCAATGTAGTGGAAATTGGGAGAAAATTAATTATTTAAATAAAATACAATATTTAGGTCTTCATAAAGCTCATTTTTATAAACAGATGTTTATTAGTAATATTTTATTTTCAAACATTTCTAGATCCAATAATGTTTGGATTCTAAAAACCCAAATGTTTTATTTTTAGGGAAATAGATAATCAGCCAACAAATATAAATTTTACATCTATAGAGGATGTTCCCTACACATGAATGGTAATAAAAACTTCTTTGAAAAGATAACTAACATGAAATGCGGAAGATTCATTTTGAAGAAAATGTTCAAGGAGATATTATTTGTTTAGGCGACACCATTCTTCTTGGAAAATCCTTAATTAAAAATGATTTATTTGTTAAAGGTATTAAGAACACCATTATAAGAATAATTAAATTATGTGATGAATTTTACCTTGTAAATTTTGGGAATGATAAGTTCTTAGTACACAATTCCATGGATGGATTCATTTTTTCAACTCATCATCTTGAGAATGTCTATACACTACCCTTTGAAGACCTTAGGATCCAAGACCTACCTTGCCTTAGTTTAATGGAAGATCAATCTTGTTTATGGAATATAATATTATGACACTGTAAACTTAGAAACTTATGAAAGATATAAAAGAAAGGACATGTTATGGATATACCAGATCTTAGATTTTATTCTTCAAAACTCTACAACCCTTATCAATATGAAAATAAACATAAGTCTACCTATAAGTCTATTAGTTAAGTTTAAACATTTTATGCATTATAGTTGGTACACATGGAATTTTTATATCCTATACAAATTTGAAGTATTAGAGTTAAATACTACATATATTTTTTAGTTGATGATTACACAATATTTAAATGGGTCTATTTTCTAGAAATGAAATCTAAATCATTTTCTTATTTCCAATATTTTTCAAATAAAGTTAAAAATGAGAAAACCTTCTATATTTAACTATTTATAGTGATCATGGTGCAGAATTTGAAAAGCCATATTTTGAAACTTTTTTAGTAAGAAATTCATTACTCATAACTTCTCATCTCTATAAACTACTCATCAAAATGGTGTTATTGAAATAAGAAAATAAATAATTCAAGAGATAACAAGAACCATGTTGAGTGAATACTCAATTGCTAAACATTTTGGGGATTATTATGTTAGTACAACTTGTTATAATATAAATCAAGTTTTAATATAACTATTTCTTAATAAAAAACCTTATGAGTTATAGACTAGAGTAAAACCAAAGGTTTCATAATTTTGAGTATTTGCATGAAAAGTTTTAATTTTTAATAAAATGTATAACTTATACAAATTAAAAATCTAATTCGATGAATGAATATTCATTTTTTATTACACTTCCTCTAAGGCTTATATAGTTTTTAAAAAAACTATTTTACTATTGAGGAAATAGTACATGTTAAATTTAGTGAAACTGATCCATTTGTTTTTAAAAAATCCTAACCTACATCTTAGGGTTTGTTTTCAAAAACTAGTTATCAACCTTTGATATAAGATTCTTACAATAATGAGAATAATCAAGAAATTTTTTCCAAAGTATTCACCCTTGAATACTTTCTACCCTATGTTGATGAAAAGGTTTTACAAAACCTAAGTCTTTTGTTTCTAAGGAATAATCCATGTGATAGTATCATTGGTAATGTAAATCAACCCATAAAGACTATAAGTACTTTAATAAATGAAGTAGATAATATAGAATTTCTTTTCCAATTATAACCCACATGTCTTGATGAGGCTTATAGTGATGAAGATTGGATTAAAGCTATGCAAGATGAACTAAATAAATTCGAAAGGATAAAAGTCCAGACCTTGGTAGAAAGACCTAAAAAACTTCTATAATTAGAGTAAAGTTGGTCTTCAGAAATAAATGTAATGAAAATGGAATTATTGTAATAAATAAATCACGATTAACTACTAAAGGCTTTAATAAACAAGAATGGATATACAATGAAGAAACTTATTCTCCAGTATCCATACATGAATCTATTAGAATTCTATTATCTTTTGCATCATTCTTTAACTTTAAACATTTTCAAATGGATGTAAAGTGTTAATCCCAAAATAGATATATTCAAGAGGAATTTTATTTTGAAAAACCTCCTGGTTTTAAAGACACAAAACATTCAAAATATGTTTTTAAACTTACCAAAGATTTATATGGCCTTAAACAATTCCTTAGTGTCTGGTATGATAGACTTACATGATTTTTGTTACAAAATAATTATGTTAAGAGAACTACTGATCCAACCAATTTTATAATGAAAGAAAACCAAAATGTTTTGGTTGTTAAAGTTTATGTTGATGGTATTATATTCTAATAAACTCATCAATATTTAATTGATTCATTTGAAAATGTTATGAAATCTGAGTTTGAAATGAGTATTATGGGTGAGTTAACATTTTTTCTTGGTTTTTAAATTTCTCAAAAACCATATGGAACCTATATATCTCAAAATAATTATATTAAATATCTTCTTAAAAAGAATGTATATGAAAACACTAAAAGTATAAGAACTCCAATTTTTACCTTGAATACCCTTCATCTTGATGAATTAGGGATACCAGTAGATCAAAAATATTTTTGAGATATGATAGGAAGTTTACTATACTTAACAGCTAGTCATCTAGACTTAATATTTTTAGAATGATTATGTGCAAGATAATGAGGAAATATAAAATAATCCCATTAAAAATATGTGAAAATAATATTTCATTAATTAAAACGAACTATGGATTTGGACCTTTTTAATTCATCTAGAAATGATTTTGAACTAAATTTTTTTCGAATACTGAATTTTGTGGTTGTAGAATGGATAGAAAGAGAACATCTAGAACTTTTCATTTATTAAGATATTCTTTAGTTTCTGGGTCATTTAAGAAACAAAATTTTGTAGAAATTTCCACAACTGAAGCTGAATATATGGTAGCTGGAAGTTTTTGTGCACAAGTGATGTGGATGCAACACCCACTCATATATTATGGAATGAGTTTTTCTAAAACTCAAATACTATGTGATAACACTAGTTCCATATCCTTAAGAAAAAACCTTTCACATCACTCTCCTGAAAAGCACATAGATATTATCCATTACTTTATTAGGGATCACACACTAAAAAAGGATATTATTTTACAATTCACTAGAACCCAAGAACAACTTGCTGATATTTTTAAAAAACCATTACCTTGTGATAGATTATAATACATTAAACAAAAGTTAAGATTGATAACTATAAGGTAATCATTCATATAATTTTTTTTAAACAATCTCTTAACATTATGATATACATTTTTATAGAGGGAGTAAAATTGATTTCCTTAAGAAAATTACATCCTAACAAATGTTTTTTAGAACCTATAATGAGTTTCCAAACTCTAAAAGAACTATTTAGAATCTAAAATTTCTAAGAAGAATCTTATCAGATACTAAAAAACCTTTCAAAAAACTCTGAAAGGTACTTGTTCTTACCTATTACTTCTTATCTTTAAATTTAGAATATTGGTATTCTCAATCATTTTTTTACAAAAAAAAACTTCATCAGTTTCATCTTTCATTAAATCTGATTTTATTTCTTAAAAACCTCAAAATATCAAAACCAATAAAACCTTCTTCGGTTTAATCTCAACCGTCAAATCAGATCTGTTTGTTTTCAACCATTAGATTAACATTGGAAGTTGAACCAACAACTTAACACCTATATAAAATATGGGACCCTTCCCCCATTCCCCACATCAAATTCCAATATATTTCTACCGTGCAATTTTTCCCTTCAAAGACTATTTTCTAACTTTTAGTCCTCTTTCTTAATGTTTTGAATGTCGATTTCAATCTCTTCTCAGATGTCAATTCATGCAGAAAAGGAGTTTAAAGGTTTATATATTTTCAAAGAATGGTTACTTGATCCATATTTATTCTTTAAGTATGATTCTTTAATAAGAAATATCATAAAATTACAAGGAGGGTAAAAGTTTTGCATTGAAAAGAAAAAGGGGGAACAACATCTAGTGTATGCAGATCTGATAATTGAATTCTATCAATCAGTCAAGTTTTTCTTTAAAGGTGGAAAGTAAAAAGTTTAGTTTAATTGTTATAGAAAATTCTATTCTATGTATTATAATAAATTAATTGATATCCTAGTAATTACATATGTTGGTGAATCTTATTATCCCCCTTATATGATTACAAATTCCAAAGGTTCTTTTAACAAAGATAAGGCTATTGATTGGTTAGGCCTTCATTGAGTAAATAATTCGATGCTTTCCCCCCTTTTGACAAACTATAAGATCATGGATTTATGCGTGGAAGTCATATTAATAATAAGAAAAGGAGATAATTAAACCTTGAAAATGGCATACATCTTCATGTTATATTATCTTGTTAATCTATGAATGATTAACCTAGTGAGTTACAACTTTCTCACAATCAGTGAGAGAAAGGATGGGTTGATAAATTCAATTATTCTAATGTATCTAGATATCTTAACTAGGTTGATGGTAAACCGGTTAAACTCTTTAAATATTTCTTACAATACAATGACATATAAGTTAGATATTATTCTTTTAATTGATGACACACTTAAAATATTGAAATAATATTTTAGTGATAATACAAATGAGTCTGTTGATTTATCAGTCAAGGTATGCCTAGTGGGAGAGAGTTCTAAGTTTAAATTAATGAAAAGAAAATCTCAAGTCTCTAAACCATATAAAACAGTTCAAGATTCTGAACCACCGAAGTTGAAGAAATAGATGTTCTACCCAAATAATTAAGTAAGAAATTTGAGAAAAGACAAAGAGAAAATAAAGGAAAGGATACCGTTTTTGGGTTAGATCTGGATGAAGTTAAATCTTTAAAAATTCAACAAGCTAAAGAACTTGAAAAATGATCCAAATATGAAAAGCATAAGAAAAAACTAAATAAAGCATAGATAATTCAGGCTTATAGAAAGATACAAAAAAGGCTTCAAAATTTTTTTTCCTGAATATTTTCTACAGGAAACTGAACATCCCCAACAATCACAACCCATGGTTATAGAGGTTACCCCAACTAAAAAAGGAATGGAAATTGATTCAGTCTCAGTTCTGAATATTCATGAACAGTCTCCAGAAGAAGAAAATAACCATGAAGAAGAAAGAGATGATGAGATACGAGATATTGGTCATACATAGATAGAGATTCAATATGAAAAGATATCAATAAAACTTATCAAGACTCATCATTTAAACTTTCCTTGGAAGATAAATCAGTCCACAAATCCAATAGTCAGAAAGAAAATGTTGTTGATACTAAAGTGTATCAAATTCCATCTGATAGTGATGTTGATGTGGGTGATCATGGTAAATAAAGTGATGATGTCCTCTATGGTGATGATAGTGATAAAAATAATGATGATTATGAAAAAATCATTCAAGTTTCTGATGAAATGATAATAATTCCAAATTCAAAGTAATCAGAATCTAAGAAAGAAAAAATGGAAGTGGGTAGATGTTCGAACTGGTAAGAAAAATGAATTGGAATTAGAAAATTATTCCTCCTCTTTAGGAGATTATTTTGTTGTTAAATCATTGAAAAGGTTATTTAAATATATTCCATACTTTCTGAACATTGAGTCAAGGTGTCAGCTTATTCAATAATCCATAAATCTAAAATCAGACTCAATAACACTTTTCATAGAGAAGTTGATGAATCTTGAAGCCGAATTCTGAACCTTTGTACTGAATTATGATTATCATAGAAAATAATATACAGAGATGAAAAATTGGTCAAAACAGATCAATATTGATCTTAGGATTTTGATTATATGTTTGACTCAGTCAATAATTATTTCAAAGAATCAAAAGACTCCCTCAAAGAATATTCAAATAGTTTTTTAGAAAAGATGAAGGAAGATAAAGGAATTCAGTTTGAAGAAGATAAAAACTTTTATGGGAAACATAATTCTCCTGTAGTTTAGGTTAAAATGGTGAAATATTATAAATAATGGGTGGATGAAAAACATAAGTCCCAAGAATAAATGATTAAGATCTATGATGAAAATATTTAAAATCTATAGAAGATGAATCAGAATATGGATGATCTCCTGGAAAGGTTTCAAGATGGCCATAAGGAGTTGATGAAATTAAAGTCTATGGTTAAAACATTATTGATAAAGAAGGATTAATTTTTCTTGTATTTATGATATTTTATAATATAAACTTTTTCAATATCAAATTATTATTATCCTTTTTTTATTGTTTGTTTCTTAACTTTTCTGGGATATTATATTTCCTCTATTTCTTTTTGTAAATCACAAAGGGGGAGAACATTCTAAAAGGAATATTATTATAAGGAGGAGAATATATATATATAAGGGGGAGAATTCTTAAATAGTAAATACTTATGTAAGGAGGAGATATTTCTTTAAGAAAAGAAGAAAAATACATAAAGAGAAGAATACAATCCTTATGGGATTTCATAACCTAAGGGGGGTTAGTCGTATTCATTTAGAATCATATACTTAGGGGAAGATAAGTATTTTTTAGTCTAAATATAAAATATTTTGATCTTAATATTATTTTCATAATTTTTTTTCCTTTTCAAAAAGGGGGAGATTGTTGATTCAAAAGTTTCTTTATGAATTTTTCATTCCTTTATGTTTTCTGAAATCAGAAAAAAATTTACTTTAACAATAATATCTTTCTATAAGATTTATTGAAGGTACATTATATAATTTAAAATTGAATTATACTTAGGTTACATAATGTCTTTTGTGATACTTTTAATCTAAGTCTAACAAAGTTTATCTTATGATAGATTAGATTGTGTAATATATGAAAATTCATTCCATACTCATAAAATCTAATAATATGTTTCTTAGAATTTGATTATCACATTCCATAGATTCTAATTCTCACATTTAATTGAATCAGATTCACTGTGTTTCTCAATTATGAATCACTCATATTTTTTCATTCTATTTACCGTGTTTCTCAATTTCTAATCACTCATATTTTTTAATCTAATTCACTGTTTCTCAATTATGATTCTATCAGAATCGTGAATATGATTCTCATTGTTTGGTAATTCAGATCCGCTAAAAATTTTGAATCTGATTTACTCAAAATCTAGAATCTGATTCTCATAGTTCTACAAATATAATTCATATATATTCTCAATTTTTTACATATACTTTAAATTTTATTCTTCCATATTAATGAAAAGATAATTCATCTCATAATATTTTTCTTTATACTAAATTATTACGTCTATTTATTTATTTTATGACCATTACAAGTGACAGTTGTATAGTTCACACAAACAATTTAGTATAAATATCAACATTGGATAAAAATTCATCCATTGGATATATCTCCTATAAATACCAAGTTATTTGGACAAGTTCAACATGCATAGATAATTTTGGATTTTTAGAAGTGGGAGCTCTGCCAAAAAAAATTGTGCGAAAGAATTGATGTGATTATGTTTTGGATAGTTTGTTCGATATACTTTAAATCTTCAGTAAAATTTTTCCTGATTTGCATGACACCAATAATTAGTGATTATGATTAAGGGATTCCAATCTAAAGGAAGATAGATGTTCCTATTACCTACTTAATTTAGGGATTCCAGCTAATGCAAGATAGAGGTTCTGATTACCTACTTAATCGAGGGTTTTCAGGGATAACAAGATAGAAGTTGCATCCGATCTTTTTTGAATTTAGGGATACCCTGGTATGGGTAAAATGTACTTTATAGAATGTATAAATGATGGGACCTTCATCCAAGGTGGTTGGATACTCTACTCTATGGGTCAAAATAATTGTACTCTTTTACATGTACTTTAAATTTCCACTACAACAAGTTACAAATTGAAAGTGTTTCTTATACATTCACTTTTTTAATAACTCTAATATAAGGTTCTATATGATTTAATATATAATATTGTTTAAGTATACCTTTGTGCTTATTTCATTACACACCATTATCATACCTAAGCTAATTTTTATTAACCTTACAAAATATGGTTTAGTGAATATGATTTATTTACCTTTGTTAAATAAGTATTTCCATAATGTTAAAAATAAATATTTTTAAACATACAATTAACCCCCTCTACCCCTCTTGTATATGATCATCATCATACAAGTTTTTTTCTATATTATTGTTCAATGGTGCATGGTTTTGAGGGGTTTTACTACAGTTTAGAAAAACGTTGTTCTCCCTTCTACTGGCTCAACCATAGACACATGGTTTTATAGGAAAAACCACATAGTTTTCTCTAACAGTTTCCCAACCATGAAAAATACAAAATGGTTCCAAAATTTTAAACACTGACCCAAAGATATATGATAAAATCCCTTATCAAGGTATAATCAAAACAAGAGTCAAGGAATACCTAAAATCAAGTAACAGGATGATACTTGTAAGAGTGATCTAGTGGTACATAAAATTAACACAAAATTTTCATTCAATATATAAGATTAAATTTTAGGATATATAAGATTAACTTGTGGTTTCTACTGATACATAAGATCTTTTTTAAGGTCATATATGGTTAAAATATTTTTTATCAAGTGATAGATAAGAAAAAATGTAGTGATGTTGTGTTGTTATTTTGTGAATAAATATTCTAATTCTAAGTGTTAATTTATAATTCAACAAGAACATTATGGTATTGGGATTTGAGAAATATTATGTCATGAGGATCATATTTACACTATAAATATATTTATACATGTGAATGTACAAACTTGGAAGGAAGTAGTAGTTTTATTGGATATTTAAATAATAGGAAAAGTAATGATAAATTGGATAATTAAATGAGAAAATCATGAAAATATATTAGAATAATATTGGAGGAGTATTGAATATGATGAAATGTTTCCATATCTTAGAGGATTGATTCTATATTATTCTGAGAATATTTTTTCCTGGTAGAAAAGGAAATATTCGGAATGATGATCACAATGTTGACTTTCATGGGAGTTTTTATATTCTAATTATGGAAAATATACATTTAATCCAATTGGTGATTTAAATTTTAATAATATTGACATGAATAAAAAATTAGGATAAGAATTATGAAAAATGATTTTTTTGTAAAGAAACTATTGATTAGATACTATTATTAAAATTTATAGACATTTAAGTTCATGAAGAGAAGGGAAACAAGGTTTACCATGAAGAATTTAAAGTATCAAGAGAATATCTTTTATGGATGTTAAAGCATCCTATATTTTACTAGTGATTTCTTCATTTTAGTTCAAAAAATGTTTTTTAACTAGAGTGATCTATTATAAATAATAATCATGATACATAAATTTTGGGTAACACTACTGTTCTAAGGATAATACCTTACCTTTTATAATAACTTTATGATATTAGTTGTATATATATGTCTTGGAATTGACCCAAATATAATAAGGAAATAGTCAATCATATTTCTGGAGAACCTTGTAAAAATATTGTATCATTTTTTTATTTACACTATATATGGGTGAGGGTGAGATATAATGGGTAGGGATATCTTGAATTTAATACGTAATAGGGTATTATTTCCTAGAAAAAATTATAAAAAATGAAAGACTGATTCAACCCCCTCACCCCGGTGTTACACCATCAATCACCTTATAAGATTGATATCAAATAATAGGGTCAATACATACTTTTTTTACTTTCTTAATTTCATGCAAACAAATTTTACCATTGAGTTTATTAATGTATTTCTCTCCATTATTTTTTATAAATACAAAAAAAAAATATTACCAATTATTGATACTATTGAATAAAACATTTTCATAATCATTTGGATGTTCTATCTTAATTAATTTTCTCAAAATATAGTCACAATTTATCATTCCAATCTATCATAAATCAGTTATTAATTAATCATTTTTAATCCCATATGGTCTAGATCAGTATAGAAAATAATTATTATCAATTAATTTCTCAATGTTATCCATAATAGTAATGTACTTCTAATTTACTCAAAATTTCTTCTTCCCCGTGTCATTTAACAATCATTATCCCCATTGAACTCAGGATTGATATATTAAAAACAAATTTGGAAAATATAACATACCTCAATAATGATAGTTTTGTAGAAAAATTTCTACAAAATTTCAGTATATTCTGGATTCTCCCTCTTCACAATGGAATATATTGGTTTCTTATTTAACTCAATATCCCACTTTTTCGTAGGGATATTACAATATTTTTATCCACTATCAAGAGAAGTGGATTTAACTAATCTCAGTTCAACCCTCCCCTTCCTAGTGGGTAATATTCATCGAAAGGATTTCATAATCATATCTATATCCTTTAGGAATAAATCAACTAAAGTTGACCATGTATAATATCTAATTTGGTTATGAGGTATTTATAATTAATTGCAAATATCAAATTAAGTCACTATAAGTAGGAAATGCCAACTGTGAAGGGAAACATATTCATCTATTAAAAATAAAAAGGAACAATGAATTTTTTCTTCATGAAATATTATGAGATATATGGTTTATGAAATAAAAAACTAAAAATGAATATATATTGTTTAATTTAATATTCCACTGAATTTCCTTAAAAATTTAAATATTAGAATTTAAGATTGTAATATGGTATTTATGGTTTAGTTTTTAAATAATTGTAAAGGTTATATAGTTAAAGACTTTTATTTGGATTAATAACTATATTATATAATAAATTAGCTACATCACATTCTTTCCAAACATTTCATATTGTATACCAAGATGATATGGTTCAAGGACATGGATTGAAGAAGTTATTTAAGAAACTAATTGAGTTTAGAAACACTAGAAACATATCATGCTTTGAAAAACACATCATGGAAAAATGATTACCGAATTCAAGGATAAAAAGAGGAGTCCTATAATAAAAATGATAAATATCAAAATTTAATGGTTTAAAATCATATCCTTTGAGAAATGACTAAAAAACATGGTTTTAAACAATACTCTATAATTATTTTCAAGGTAAACTGATTTGGCTATATAAATGAAAAATTATTTTTAAAAGGCTATATAAGTCCAATGTAGTGAATTTAAAGTCCATGTAATAGTGAATAGAATAACATGTAAGAGTTGAGGTGTGTAATAGTGTTGTAAAAGTAAGGATGGGTTATCAATGTGTCATGTATGTGAGAATCATAATCTTTTTGGGTTTCATAATTGTGATTTGTTTCAGTGTAATTGTGATAATAATTTTTTAGATTCTATATCAGTGTGAGTATAAGCTATTAATTAAATATTACGTTATTTTGATTCACCTCTAAGTTAATTCTAATATTCCTTATTCTATAACATTAAATACATGATTTAATAGAGTATTTTAATTTATTATTTATTCTTAATTAATGATGATTTGGTAATCACGGTCAAGGAAGTTTCATCCCATTTATTGAACTAGTTACATGTTGAGGTTATGAAAATAACTACTATAATCATGGAAAGTGGGATAAAATAAAAGAGGGATAACAATATATAATAACCAGGATATGTGTGTGATGAGAAATTAATTTTTAATTCATTGCATAAATTTTTTTATAAGAGTGCTCTATGCAAGTTAAAATAAAAAAGTTTTAGTGAAATATTTATGAATGTGAACTATAATGCCCAATAATATTTGAATATAGTACTAGGGTTTTGGTTTGAGTTTTTTTAGAAGATTTATCTACCTCATTTTCGTATAAAAGGGATATTTTTAGTCCAATGTTTGAAATTAATTCAATTTTGGATTGTTTTATTAGTTATAAATATATATATATATATTATTAATATTAATGTGGAAGATTTTTTTCCAAGATGGGGAAGTTGAAAAACATAATACAATACATTGAAGCACATTGAATATTTTTGTGCTAATTAACATGAATTTTTTTACCATGTAACTGGCGATTGAACACCATGTAAGGGATTAGGTGAGAGACTTACTTCTCAAATTTTCTTGTATAAGAATATGAATCTTCAATGATTACATAATATTTATATGTTTTCTCATAACTCTGATGATCATTTTGTTTAGATGTATTAAGTGTGAGATAATGTTGGAAATTCGTGATTATGGTATTTTCAATAAATAAGTAATTAGTTTTTATATTTTGTATTCTACAAGATTCAAATAAATATTTAAAGGATGTTATTCATGATGTAATAATTCATAATTATTTGTGTTTATGTTTTTTTTATAGGGAAGTTTCATCCCATTTATTGGAGTGTTTACTAGACAATGTTATAAAAATATCTTCTAAAGTAATCGAAAATTGGAGAAAATAAAACTGGTAAAGTAATGAAATAATTTAGACATGTGTTTGATGAGGAATTAAGGTTTCATATTTTTTATGGAAGTTTTAGAATAGTAGGTTTTGTATAATAAAAATAACACTTACATTAATTTAAAGAGAGTCATAGGATTAATGATTGAATTATTTTATCATATCACTATAGCATATGTGCATGAAAATAATTCAAAAAGAGAGAAGATTCTTTTTATCCATCGAGTAAGAACATAAATAATAAATAATTATAGAAAATACTCTTAAATATATTTCTAGTATATTTCCATATAATAAAATAAGGATACGTTTATTCATATATATTGTATACATGAATAACAAGAAGGTAAGTAGGACACATGTAACACTACAAGAGATAGTATAAAAATAATAAGGGTTCAAATGTTATATCCCATACCTATAGTCTATATATTTATAATAATATATCACCCTTATAAAAGAAATATAACAACAACAATTCACTAAAACTAATCACTCACATTGAGTTAGTGAACCTTATAGATATCTATGTGTTTCTTTTATTTGTTATATTTTTTCATGTAGTGTATGGTTAGAGAGATAGAGATAGAGATATGGAGATCATGTTAGATCCTTTCTCTAATAGGTATAGATGTAATTATAAAAGGCTAAAACTGATAAAAATTTCTCACACTGACTCACCCCCTATCAGTGTTGTTGTAGATATTCTATGGGTATCATATCTCCCTTAAAAATATATCTTTTTACCAAAAAAAATTATTTCCACTTCCTTGTATTACAAAATTTACTTAGATTGGTTCCTTCATTATATAATATATTAATATATTGATTTCAAGTAACCATACCAAAAAAATTTACCAAATTATCAAATATTTTCCCCAACAAACATGAAAATATTCCTATAATAAATACTCCTCATGTATAAAAATTTCCAAAATCCATCACTATCATTGGAAATGATCATCATATTTAACTTCATAATAGCGTTGCAACATCTTTGTATTATATTCAACCAAACTATACTTTATAAATGTTAGGGTTACACTAATATAAGATCATCGATGGTGTGTATCTGTGGTAAAGGTGATTGAAATAATAAAATATAAGAATACATGGACATATCATAGAAAAATAGAATATTATAGAAATATAAACCCTAAATATACCATATCTCACTCAATACTAGGCCTTAAGAGGAAAATATATCCCCCAATCCATCAATATGATCCTTAACTTACTTAAGACGCATAATAAGAACTAAATACCTTTCTAATCAAAATAGTTCTATTATCTATAACAACACTCTCAAGGATCACTAAATTATACTAAAGGGTATCAATATGGATACTAAAACTTAAATATAAATAGTTGATAATCCTATATTCTCTATATAGTGCCTAAGATGGGTTAAGGTGCTAGGACGCCCTATGATTAAAAAATATCAAACAATTTCCACACAAAGATAAAAATTTTAGACTCAAATATTCATACATATGGGAAGTCCCCAATATCTTCACAATTTTTCATGTATCTTAACATTTACCTATAACCATTTACACACTCTTATGCATTTTTTGGATCTTTCTTACTTCATGAAACTAAAATAAAATCTTTATGGAACTAAATTACTATAAAATAAAACCAAATAATTTTATTTGTGAGAAATAATTTATAATCATCAAAAAAAATTCACCATATATTACATCATTACCTACTACAACTATTATAGGTTTAGATATGTAATTAAAGTGATCATATCAAGTTTTAAGGGATATAATATATTAAAAAATAGTTTCTAATTATCATGTTAGTCCACAATGACATGTTAGTCCAACTAGTGAATTTCATTTTCTAATTTGATAGAGTAATGTATTCCTAGATAATGGATTTCACTGGTGTGTGTCAACCTCTATTTAATAAGGATAACATTGTAATTGTAAACAAGTGTATCATTCAGTATATAGTGAGTTATAGTTCCATATTTTGAGTTATAGTGTTACACAAAGGTTAATACCTAGATTATGAGGTTAATAAGTAGTTATTTAATGTAAGGACTAATATTATTGAGGTTATTGTGATGTGTTATCAACCTTATTATTATTGGGTACTATGGAAGGAATTTAATATATTTGGATTGGTGTTTAAAACCTGATAGGTTTTAGTAGTTATGTGTGGCAAGGATTTAATAGATGAATTATTTGTGTTATGTGTTATTTACTATGTATATTTTTCTAAATTAATTGAAAATTATTATTGAGGATCAAAATATTGTGTGATTTTACACAATTGTCAACTAAAAGACCTTTATTTTTAAAAAAGGTTGTAGATTGTATTATTAAGCATGATGTTTATTTCATTTTTTATAAAAATTTTGATTAGCAAATATTCATATTATTTTTTTAAATTATTTGATTTAAAATGATATTCTATATATTTATGGGTATTTTGTAGTTTTAAGAGGGTCAACTCTTATTTTTTGAGTATTTGTATATTTGTGTCATTCACCATCCCATGGTTGTATATATAAAATACTTTGGATAACCCACCCAACACTCTCATATCAATTTTTAGCATTGATAGGATCAAATCAAGTAATGGGGTTATTAAAATGGTTTATTATTTATGATATTTAGGTATGATAATTATTAGGGAAATGTTTTATTTAGAAACTTTAGTGTGTGATATTCAAAGTGGATCATGTAGGTACACTGAGAGGGGTGAATTAGTGTATAAAAGTATTACTAAATTATTTTCCTATAAATATTTACCCCTTTTATATTCAAACCTATAAACTTGTTAGGATTAATTGATCTTTTATTCTCAGAAACACATGCAAACCACATAAATGATACAATGTAAATAAATTAAAACATGCAATATGTTTATAATGTTCACCCCCAAAGAAGGGAGATTATTAATTTTTTCTATTCAAGTCATGTCTGAAACATTGATTCCCAGCTAATAATATTTATATCAATTAAAAATGTGTTGGGTAGGGTTAGAATTCATATCCCAAGCCTTCACTATATTACACAATGGAAGCATTTTTTATACTATCTCATGTCAGTGTGATTTGTCTCCTAAATTTTTGTGATTTGTTAATACAAGATCCCACCAGTTCTTCAAAGTTCATTTTCTTTTAACTACTGAACAAGATCTTATTTAATCTCTCTATGAATATATATAGACTAAATGATCATGTTTCTTAATATAAGGTCTTCTACTAATACTTACTAATCAATTCAAATGCACATGTAATCCATCCTTTGTTCACCTTGAAATAAGTAGATGATGTAACTTCTATTTAATATCATTATATAATTAGAATAATCAAATTAAGATTCTATAGGTCATTGGAAGTTTTCTTCTACCTCATCTTTCTGAATAAATAGAAGATATAACTTGAAAATCAACTTACTTAATACAATCAAAAAATATAATTCGTTATTCTTCTAAAATTATATTGAATCACAAGTATCAACACTTGTGCGTCTTTTAAATTATCCTTTGAGTTTATGGTAATTATAGTATTTTAATTTCTGGTTAATTATTTGTCAAAAAAATCACCCTACTATCTTCTAGAGAGACATTAGTAAATTATTTAAATTTTTATTTAGTACAAAATCTTTGTAATGATCATTCTATTATTCTGAACACAACTTTTGATTATGGTAGTATTAAAATTTATAATACACTATCACAAGTTCTGTTACTCTCAACATAATAGATTCATGTAAACATTATTAATTAATGTAACATTTCATGATATAATAGTATTTCCTTATTCTTTATGAAAAAATACAATCATGTTATCATTGTCCTCATGTGAAATTCATGTTATGAATAATACACATAAACCACCCAAAAATCTTGTAACATATTATTCATGGAACCTCCTTCTTATTTGAGCATCTAAACAAGCACAAAAACCTTTATTCCCATGATTTTTATTAAATGGTCATTTCATAACACTAGTTTATAGTCTTATCTCCAAGTAGATGTAGTGAAGTGCATAACCTTAACATAGCAAAATCATCACATAAAACACTCCATAAGAATATTGATCCTTTTATTCTCTCTTATATATCATAGAATCTCTCTGAAACACACTCACACACACAGATATATATATATATATATAAAGATGTAGTGAGGAGGTATTTATTATAAAATTCCACCACCCCTCTCTCTCATATATTCATAGATGGTCTCTCAATCTATCATGGCCTCAAGACATTGAAAATGAAACTATATTTATATTACATGAATTCAATAATCTTGAACTTCAACTAGAATCAATATAAACGCTACTTCCTTCCACCATTTTTTCATACTAATGTATCAATAATCTTCTATATCATCATATATTTGAATACATGACCTTCTTTTTGTAAATTCAATGAAGAACATATCTTTATCTCTTTTAACAACCCATAGGATTTCACTTCAATGTTACAACTCGTTATTATTGAACATAGAATGAGATTACCATGATCTCACATGATGTATCACAACAAAATCATGATCCTTAAATGATCGAAAAATCTTTTATCCTGAAGAACCTGCATGAAAAATCCTGGGTGGAAAGGTTGAAGATGATGTAGTGTAGCATTTATTTTAGGTGGTATGTGTATCTATATTTTAAAGAGTTAAAATAATTTAGTATGTTTTAATTTGTCCCTATTTTATTTTTATTATATTATACTCACTCTTTTATCAAAATTCATGCACCTAAAATCCACCAATAAACCCCATTAGGGCTGCTGACCCTAATAGTCCACCAGTATCACCCTGCACAGTTGTCCAACCAATACTGGTGATTTTCAACCTATATGATCTTGTAGGGGAAGTTAAATTTGGCCAAATTTAAGATTTTATGGTATAATTTAACTAGGATACTTAGGTTTCTATCCTATGTTAAATATTGTTTTTAATAAACTTAATAATATAGAAACTATAACCCTTATACAACCAAAGACTTCTTATCAAAAACTCATCTATGACCTTAGATAGTTCTATATAAATTGAAATTATATTCACCAACAAAACCTCATCCAAATGATATTACGAACATCAAAAAATTTATTCTTAAATTATCAACCAATTCTTAATTTTTTAAGCATTATCTTTTCAATCTCCCCATTGGTTATCTCATAAAAATAATACTTACCATATGTCATAAAAAATATGATTCTAAAAATTAGCACATGTATTCCACATTAAGTCTATATCTACAATCATTAAAAGTAAAGGTTTCATACAAAATATATTTTCTTTTAACTTTAAATGTTTTTTAAATTATGAGTGATTCTCAGTTTTCTTCTAGTGGAACCAACTCTTCAACTTATCAACTTCAAATACTCTATACATTAGGTTCTTAAACATCACCCAACACAATTTATCATACATATTGACAACAAATACAACCAACATAATCTTTTAGGTTCTTTAATATATCCTATTTTATTTTTTATCAATACTTTGAACTACTTCATAGATTTATGTCAATATTAATTCAATGGTTCTTTTTTCTCCCCCTTATAAACAATAAATGAAAATGAATAATTGTAAGGGAAGGATTTATCATATCACTCACAACTAAATTTTTTAACATCTACACATTATAATATCCCTCTTTATTTACTCTTCATCTTTCATAAGAGATACTATTTGATATAAATATAACTTGATCTTCTTGAGAGAATGATTCCATAACACTTTACGTAGTAATGATCCATAAATTATTCAGTTTTATGTTTGTGTGACAAATAACTAGTGTATAAAAAATAGTCTCTAGTTAATATAATAATGTTTTCAAGTAACATTTAGTATGTGATAAAAACATTGAAATATTATTTCATGGTTTTCTTGAAATATTTTCAACCAATATCCCACATTCATCTCAATAAATTGATTAAAAATATTTAAGTGAAATAATTTCCCTCCCATTTTTAATCCAATTTTTTTCATCAAATAATCAGTTTCATTCCCCATAATTTTTAGAATTAATTTTTGATATAAGTATAAGAGAACATAGTCAACATACCTCTTAAATTATAAGACCCATTTTCCAAAATTTCAATATTTAGAATTACCAGATAAAACCCTTACTCGGATTTCAGATATTCATGAGATTCTAATCGAGATATAGATATTTTATGTTTGTTCATATCCACTCCCCATGGAGGGGCAAAATTTATCTATCTTAGTTATTATGGTCGTATTTATTTAATAAGGAACTCTAAACATAATTTTTATATCTATTGAAGTTTTTTAGGAGGCTACATGAGTATGGTATAAGAGAAAACTCCATGATGGATATCTTCTAGGAATTTATATAACTTTTCATATAATTTTTTTATTCAACTCTCCTCATTAATATATGCATCATATTTGATTCCCAATATATAAAATCAACACAATATATACATTGGAGTAAGGTGGTTTCTTCTTTGATTCTTAATTATATCATTAGGTCTGAGAGTTGATTTTTAACCTACAAAATCCTTTTAGTTTATCTGAATCGTATTTTATTCTTCCACCATTGATTTTTAGAATAATAATATCCTTGGGTATCATGGCCTTCCTAGTCACTTTAGATTTATTCTTTTCTAAAATAGGTTTATTTACTTCAGTATGAAAATAACATTCATTATACTATACTTCCATAAATATCCTAGATAATTTCAATTGATATTGCCCAATGGTTAAGTATTATTTATGAACATGATCAATATTTTTCATGGGTGTAAAATCGTTCTTTTCTATAGAATTTTTGGAACAAAAATTCAATGATTCTTTCCCTTTTATCTTAAGTAATTATTATTTTCTAGGAAACCATTTCATGCCTTTTTTAGTTGTGTGAACGTTCATTTTTCACCTTCCACTAAAATTTTTTACAATATTTGGGTTAATAATTTTAGAAAAACTCCCAATAAATTCAAGTTCATCATCATGGATGTTATAAACCAAAATAATTAAATTATTGAAATATTGGATTTATTATTCTATTTTTTATTTTTATTCAATCAAAATTAGTTTCTATGGACAGTTTTCTATACCTTATGGTGTAGAATTTTCTCCCATGGTTGAAGAATCTTCACTTTAGTTTGAAATTATTTTCTTCAACCTTATTAGGTGTAGTTTTCTTAATAGTTTTCTTGAAAATATTCTTATTATTAAACCCCAAGTAATACTTCTCTTTATCTCTTATTTTTTATGATATTCTCTTCATATTTTAATTTTAATTGTACATGGTTGGTAAATGTAATGATTCATATATTTTAAGGTTGTTACTTTTTGAAGAAATTTTGAATTTTGATCTAGAGAATCGGTCATTTCAAAAATTAAGATTAAAATTGAAAATTTTTGGGTTAAAAAACCTCTACAAGATGTTTTTTGGAAGTGGAATAAGGTTTATTTGGATTTAGAGTGCTCATATGGGTAATAGAAAAATTCCCATAGTATTAACTAAAATGATACTACCGTTGAAGGTCACTCCCTGACCCATAGGTTGTGCCATGATAGCTAATTATAGAGAGTTTCATTATTGAGGAATGAGTCATTGAACCAAGATAGAGGGAGTAAATTCATCCTCCTATTTTTAATATTTTTTAATGTCATAACACATAAGTGTTATTCCAAAATTAAGGCATGGCCTGCAGAGAGTCTCTCTAGTTGGGATAGTCGCACTGTGAACCCAAGGTCGTTCCATAGAAATATTTGGTGAAGCTGGAAATTCACGATTACTCTCCCAGTAATGATGAAACTAATTAATATTTATATTTTTAAAATCATGGGTAGGATCATCGTTATAATTTTAGTACCATCATTATTTAGGTCGAGTGGTGTGTGTGGGGAGGGTCATTCAACTAGCTCCTCCCTCTCTCTTCCTCTTTTTATCCCCACCTGTGGTGCGATGGTTCTTGATGGTGTTTTAAAATGATCCAAGGTACATATATACCTATATTTATATATATATATATATATATATCCATTTCATTTTGGTGATTTTGGCTAGTACATCAGTGTTGATTCCACCAGAGTATGGTGGAATCACATAGGGATTAAACGGATTTCATGTGATATCACTACTACATATATGGCCTTTATTGACACTAGAAATGTCAATTAAAAGTGATATAAAATCACCATTAATAGAGGAGAAGATAAAGGGGGGTCCCTTTCATCAGTGCTCAAAAAAAGCACTGATAAAGGCCTCTTTTATCGGTGCTAAAAAAAGCGCTCATAAAAGTTGAGAATTATTAAAAAAATAAAAAAAATTATTTTTGAAATTCTGGGGAGCTTCAACAGCCCATGGTAGCCCACGCATGCCCCAAGCCAGCTCCACCTAACCCCACCCCCTTTAACAATTCTAGGTAATTCCCACACCTATGCGTGCGACTGCCTGCCCCAGGATTTGAAATCGAGACCTCTTACATGTGCGCCTAAGCCTTTACCACTCCACCATATTGCTTTTCTTTTAATTTATTAATATATCTATATATAGTTATATAGTTATATTTACTCATATATTAATATATATGTATATTTAGTTATATTAATATATATATATATGTATATTAATATATATATATATATAGTCATATTAAAATATACATATATATTTAGTCATAATAATATATACATATATTTAATTATATTAATATATATATATCCATATATTAATGTATATTTATATATATTTATATATATATATATTCAGTTATAATTTTTTATCTGTATATTTATTTGTATATTAATATATTTTAATATATATTTATAAGATTAGTTTTAAATACCTTTATAAAATATTTTTTCTTATGTGTGTTTTTATAAATAAATACCTACATACATAAATACATATATACAACACACAAACATAGATATATATTGTATGTATTTATATAGGTATAATTATACATATTTATATATATTTATAAATATTATATATTAATATGTATATACAAAAGTGCTTAGAATGGGGTCTAGAAAAACCTAACAAATCGCAGAGTCACTGAAAATGGAAGAACTTCCACTCTGGGTGTCTATTTCAGATCTTTTAATAGTCAATCGGAATATCATGGAACAAGATATGATAAAATAGGTGTTAGAGGCTGAAAAAACACACAGATCAGAAGTTATGACTGTTTTAAGAAAAATTTGACAGGGGTCTAGACACGGAAACTGAGTTTTGATGACCTTATGGTTGTATTTTGGGATTTTAGGATCTCAAACTTGACTGGAACTATCTTCCACTAATCCTTCTATGTCTATCTCTTCGCTGACTTTGATTTGATATGTGGTAGATCCCCAACAGACACCCTGAGTGAAAGTTATGGTCGTTTGAAGTTGGACTTTTTTTGAGTGCTATAACTAATATATCTTTAGTTACTCTGATCTTATCACGATTTACACTAGATGTTATCATCACTCATTTCACATGCTTAAATTTTACGGGTCGTGTTGCTCAAATGGATGACCAGAGCAGAAGTTATGCCCGTTTTAGTGAGTAATTGGTTTCTTATGTTTTTAGGTGATATGAGAGTCGCAAAATTTCAAACGACAATAACTTCTATTCTGAGTGTCCGTTTTGGCTCTACCACATATCAAATTGAATCTTGTGAAATTTTACACACTCCAGTTATCACTTAAATCCCTAATCACATTCTTTGAGGTTCAAAAAGGACTACAAATCCTCTTAATGGTCATAAGTTTGGCTCTGGGGGTTAGTTTTTCCATAACTTCTACTTCGTGTGTCCATTTTACCTCAACCACATATCAAATCGAATCCTACGAACATACCAACACTACAGTGACCATTGTAACACCTTATCATATTCTTCAATGCATGAAAAGGTCCTTAATCCCTTCTAACGACCATAATTTCTGCTCTGGGGTGTCCATTTTGGGTCTACGACATATCAAATCGATATAAAACATATTTAAAAAAATATTTATTATGTTTATATCAATATAAATATACTTACATATAAATATATTATTTTTTATGATTTTTTTTAAAATATACAGATTTATCAGTGTTAGGAAAATACGTGCTGATAAAACCCCCCATTATCAGCGCTCCTAAAAAAGCGCTCATAATGGGGGCCCCTTTATCAGTGCTAAAAAAAGCACTGATAAAGGGTCCCTTTTAATAGATCTTTTTTTAGCACTATTAAAATAACCCTTAATCTGTGCTTTTTTAAGAAATGATAATGGCTCCCCCTTTATCAGCCCTTTTTTTAGAGCTGATAAAGGGTGGTGATGCGAAAACCCAGTTTTGAATTAGTGTATGTATAAAGCATGTCCCAAGAGGTTAAACTAATGTGTTTTCATATGTTTTAAATTCATGGTGATTATTAGAGATTTGGTGGTGGTACGATCTTGTATGACGGGTATACAGGCTTGGTCTAGATCATATAGAGCTTGGATTGAATGGTAACTCCATTTTAGAGGTAGGCAGTCCCTACAGTACTAATACATATGATTTTTTATGCATAGTTTCTTATTGTTTTGATTTTCCATGGGTTTGGGTAAAAAAAATTAGGGTTGATATCTCCTAATAGAAATAAATAGGATGTATTTAATCCTATATTATTTTTAACAAGTTATTTTTATCACTTTGAGTATCTTGATATTTTTTGATGACAATGTATCTGAGGAGAGAGAGTGTCTCATGAGCTAATGGGAAACCTAGAGTATCTCTTGTAGTGTGATTTGAGTTATGGGTATCCGATGATAGATTTTTTAGGTATTTTTGGGTAGGTATGAGGGGATTATTCCTAGTGGTAATGGTGATATTGTTTTCATCTCATTTCTAGTGATAATTCCCCCCCCCCCTAAGAGTGAATTGGGGATTAGTGAGAGATGTGAGTGGGATAAGATCTTCAGTATAAGGTAGGGTGTGAAAAATATGGGTTTCTTTTTGGTAATAAGATGAGATATCTACATTCTGATATGCGATATGGGAGTAGGTTGTGGGTTGTGGGAACAATTTAGGACTTTACATCATATTTACATGGGGATTACAGTAGGATAGTTTGGTATAGTTCTTCATTAGTGAAATCAATAGTGATGGGGGGATTTTGAGATAGTGTCATAAAGTTGATGGTTTTATATAATGAAATGTGTGAATTAATTATATTTCATGTTCTAGTGAAATTGTTTCATGACCCGGCCCACTGGGGAATGCCTGGCCAGAGGAAGGTTGAGCCACAACTACCCCAGGACCGCCCCCATAGGCTAGGACTGGTGACTAGAATTGAAAGGAATAAATAAAATGAGAGGTCTTTTCCAAAATAAAAATATGAACACACCCAACCATCTAAATTAATAGTTTTAGAAAGATAAAAAGTAATAATAGTAAAATATAGAGTAAAACCATGAATGTAACAATCTCAGGGGAATAAAAAATAGTACAAGGGTAAAAAATACACGGCCAACCAGAACAGATGTCTTAACCTGAAAAAATAGAAAATTAAATTCTAAGATAGAACATATCTTGATCTCCATACCCCTAACACCATATGTGGTAAAATACAACATGATATCTTATATGATCCTTTAAAATCACCACCAGCATTTCCATCATCTTCTTAAGACATAACAAGTTTGGGAAAATCCTATAGAGGGGTGAGTATATACATACCCAAAAGAATTCTCTAAAAGTTAAAGGAGAAGAAATAGAATACTTATAGAAGTAGATAACATAACCCATAGTAAGAGAAAATTGGAATCCAATAAAAAAGATATAGTTTCTCATAAAAAACCCAAATGAGAGAGAAAGGGGATATCCATATCACAACCTAGCTTAGGAAAAAACTTTACCAACAGTTCCAAAGAACCATAAATGATTCCCAAAATCTTGTATTTATTCTAGAATAAGTGACTATGTGGAGGAACCAAACCATACCACCGTGTTTCATAGTTAAGGAGGAGTAATCTACATGTATAGGACCCACAACCTAGTACATTAAGGGGTACCACTTAGTAGACAGAGGATCCACACCTTAATCTATCTATGGGGAACTAGTCAAGAGAAAGATAGAGGACCCATGCCATAGTACTTTAGAGGGGGTACCACTTAATAGAAAGATAGTGTACCCATATCCAATTCCTTCAGAGGGTACCACTCAGTAGTTAGAGGAAACAGTCACTCGTCTATCAGGGGTACCACTCTGTAGAATAATAGAGGACCCATGCCCTAGTCCATCAGGGGGTACCACTCTGTACAAATATAAAGGACCTATTACCTATTCCATCAAGGTGGAACCACTCTATAGAAAGATAGTGGACCCACTCCCTATTCTATCAGGTGGGTTACACTCAATAGATAATGGGAACACACCCTATTCCATCAGGGAGTTTTACTCAGTAGAAAGATTTAGGACTCACGCCCAAGTCTATCTGGGGGTACCACTTAGCAGAAAGATAGACGATCCACATCCTATTCCATAAGGGGGTACCACTTAATAGAAATATATATGACACGTTACCTAGTCCATAAACTAGGTTCCACTTAGTAGATATAGTTCCCACAACCTAGTTCGTCAGGGGTTACCACTCTCAACTGATCTTATCTAATCTCTTACATCATAAAAAAAATCCTAAAGAAACGTAAATCTCAAAACATATATCATTGTATCACAAAACCTAATATAAATTCCACCATCATGTTCAATATAGAAAATAAATTAGGATAGGATGATTGTGGGCCAAAATCTAGGTACAAATGAAAGAGATATGATAGGTATAATTTTCCAAAAAAGGAGGTACATTTTGTGTAAGGGGTCTAAAAGGCATGTGGTCCCACTCCTCTATGTGGTTGTGTCCTTTCCAGTACATGGATCTTTATCCATGTAATACTACATGGTGTGTAACATACTACACAGTGTTTCTTGGCCCACCTGGGTGGATCTGTGTTCTCCTAGTTGTGCCTATGTATACTATCCATGTGTTAGTAAACGACATGTACTCCACTCAACATGGTGTGTAGGGCCACATGGTATCCTAGGAATGTACTCTATGTACACACAAATAGGTACAACTAGGGGTCACATGGAATTTGATTCCTCCACATATCATTTGGTATTTAACTCAATCATGAAACCCTAGACTTTTTACAAATCAGACTACAATGATTATGTTCATCATAGTTCACATTGTGTATATCAGAATTTTTCCGAAACCAAAGAAGGTTTCACACATCTTCCAGATACAGTTCCTCCACATTAAATCATGACTTTGGAATGCTTGTTACTAAAGTAATTTTCCTCATGCCAATTTTTTTATCCCTCCAATGGTAGAAAATAAAATATCTAACCTTCCTCATAAAGCCTTTATGTGTCTCAAGTCACTCATTGTGTCTCCTGCTGCCTCACATGATTCTCAATCAATGCTAGAATTAGCCACAGCCCGTAAAACATCCCTAATCCATTCTAAAATATTCAAAACATTCATTTTTTGTTAATATTCTATGAATATTGGGGTTCGATCATGCTCGAACTCACCGGAAAATTTCAAATTGTGCCCACATTGTCCATCAGTAAAGAACCTTAGAAAGAATGGGAGGAAACACAAAAACAAATATACAACAGTCATGGGCCAAGCATTGTTGTCCAGTGAATATAGATTGGGGATATTTATGGTGAGAAACATGGAAAAAAACATAAATTGAATAAAAAAATGAAATCTGATATAAGGATTCATAAAATGGATTATTTTAATGTTGGTCAAAGAATAACATAATTGATCGTGCTCAGTATTTTAATCATAAGGGTGAAAACCAAAGATGATGATTCCTACCACACTATTAGATAGATCATTGTTGAATAATTCATTTTCCAATGATGGGGAAGATATTTTTAATTCATTGTTCCTTAATGCTCCTTGATCTATATGTTAGTCATCATCTGATCTCAATACTCCAATGAAGAATAGGGGAATACTCCTCTCAATTGTCACATGGTTATGCAAATAACCCTGGTAATTTTCCATAATAGTTCATATAAAGAGAGAACATATTTTAGGTCATT
Source organism: Viscum album (assembly GCA_963277665.1). Taxonomy (NCBI): domain Eukaryota; kingdom Viridiplantae; phylum Streptophyta; class Magnoliopsida; order Santalales; family Viscaceae; genus Viscum; species Viscum album. The sequence continues at coordinate 774,852,513 of OY728148.1, forward strand.
TAATGAATTAATTAAGTTAATTAATTAATTAATTCACCTAAACTACCCACCATTCCATAATTTATCCATAAATATGGCACCGAGAAAATTTAGGTCACACCTAGGGTAAATCACAAGATCTATATTAAACTGTGATATAATATTTTCAATTCAAGAATACATTTATGATATATCCCATAATTCCTAAAAAACTTTTTTCCTGTGATATATGATATATTTAATATTTTTATAAATTTAATTTTGGACACACCAGGCCTTGAAATTTCATGTTATATTAACACCTTTATCAAAATATAATCCATGATATATTCTAAAATATTACAAGGAAAAAAATAGGGTCTCTACATAGTTTATTGACATTGATGTGTTAGATAATTCCCAATTCCTTACCTTTCCATGATGGTGATAGTGTTGGAAGGACCTCCATGTGTGAGATAGGGTCTGAGTGTGCGTTAATTATAGGAATACCTTGAGTGAGAAGGTATGGATTGTGACAAGTGAGATTAAACATGAGTGGGAAAGATTATTTGGGGTCCTTTACTTGATTGAGAAAGTAATTTTTACGATGGTGGATTAACTTGAGTGAGAAGGAAAGTTTAGTCATGATGTGGAGAAAGACATGGATGATAAACCTTTCCTTGACTGATAAGGTACAGGTTTAGGACACAGATAAAAGGCCATGCATTTAGTGATATGTTATAGGCTTCTTATCTATGGATGACCACCCTTGACTGATCTGGGTTGGTCTAGGATTTCCACATAGTAATTCCCTTGTATCTTTGGGTAGTCTTTAGGGCTTGGGTGATTCTATACCCTGAGACTTCATGTACGAACTAGGATATGGGATCAGTATCACTATGAAATGATGGGATTCGTGTATGGAACCAATATAGGTTTGATTGGGTCTCATGGTGTTATGGTTATAAAATGATGAACTTATGCGAATGGAGTCATGGTGGCTTAGTTAGCATTGGATGTCGAGAATTCTTGTTTCTTATGTTTATTTTCCTCATGTATACATGTATATGATAGCATTTAATATGGTAAATTATTAAGTGTAAATTCCCAAAATTACATTACAAAAATATTATATCATAATATAATAATATTCATTATATAGAATAATGATCCACCTCTGAATCTTTTAGGTCTACTACCTTGGGAAACTTGGACACATAAACAACTGGTCGATAAGTGAGCTACATCATCTCCCACTAGGTTCTTCATAACTAGAACCCCTCTCTGACATATCATACAAAATACCTTTCTTCAAAACCTCGGGAAATGAAACATATTAAAGGGTAATATTAGGTTCTCAGTAAAGGTAAAAAAGGGATATATCAACATAACATGATCATAATGGCATGATAAAATGATTTTATAATTTTAAAAACCACACTAAATATCATAGATCATAAACATGAGTCATGAAATAAATCTTGGTTGTTCATAAGACGTGAAACATACATTTATCAATGGTCATGATGCAATATAACATCACATAAAAAATATTATGTCAATGTTATGCACCAAGAAATTCCTAACATATTAGGATCAGGATAATCATTCATGTACATGCTTCAATCTTAGGATAACCTCCAGTGTACCCACTTTCAATCTTGTAATAAGCTTCCATGTACCCTATTTTGGTCTTGGAATGACCTCATGTGTTCCCTCTAATCTCATATAACATTAATGAGTACCCAATGCATTTGATGGAGATATAGGTCTCATCCTTCACATAATCTATAAATTTGTGTGTCATAAGATCATTAAACATTAATTGTATCATAACACTTTAAACTAAATGTGTTTTATAAACAATTAGTCATTTCATAACCCATGTAAAATAAATAAGTTTCCAAAACATTTGATCATTTCACCAGAGAATAACCTGTAGAAAAAAAATAAGTTTTTTAAAAAACGTTTTATTATAGGCATAAATCATATAGGGAAATATAAAGGATGGTACAATTGGATCACATCTCTATTAGATATTAAGTAACATCAATATGTGTCATCTTTAATGAAAAATTGTTTTGGAATGTCACTTAGAACATTAATTAAGGGAAATATCTCTTCTATTTTGAAATAAATTATTTAAAATCTAAAAAATTCTTAAATTATAAAGAAAGAGTTTTATTTTAAAATAAAATCAGAATATTTTAATGAAATATTGAAATAATTTATGGATTGGGATTATGGGAAAATCCATTCGTGTTGTTTACGTTAAAACAAATATTCCTTTCACAAATTTGGTAAAAAGTCAAAAGTAATAAATTCAAAAAAATAAAAAATAATTCCATTAAAAACATTTACTGAATCAATAAAATATGGGTAAAAATGTATTTAAATAATCATTATAAAATATATAAAAGAATTTCTCTAAAACATTTTTAGAAAACATAGATGTGGAAGAAATTTTTTTTTGACCGAAGTGAAATATAAATTCATTTTTTCTTAAAAATATTATTTTAAACTCATGAGTAAATAAAGAGAGAAAAATTTAAGGAACACAATTATTTTAATTAAATATTAGAGAATAAGAAAATTCAAGAGTTTATTGAGATATAAGTAATAATAATTCATAATAGTATACTTAATCATAAATAATATTAATAAACAAATAGATTAGAGCATAAACCTTTTACCACTTTGGTATCTCTTAAATCATAGGACCAATGAAATAAATAATGATATACAGATATTTTAATCACATAATTTCATAATTAAAATCAATAAATACATTCATGGGAAGTATAAACACTACACAAAGGACATGAGTGGTAGATATGGCAGGTATCCCATGAAAATAAAAGTGAGATGAAAATCCATTACCTTAAGTCTCAAATTAATTTGTACACATTTGAAACTCATGTATAATAAATATATTTTTATTATAAATATTTTATATAAAAATATTAATATTTATAATACCATATATTATTTATTTATGACCTTCTATTACACATTTATTAAGAATTATTTTTTAAAACCATGTTTCAGTTAATAACTACTTCATTTTTTATGTATGTTTTTTTTGTTATCTTCAATCCTTTACTTTATATCATGGTTAAATATTATCCATAATGTTAAACGTGATATAAATATAATATATATTTAATATATAATTATTTATAGTATTCCATTAATTTTATAGATAGAAAATGAATTACACTATTCATGGAGATGGTAGATTGTATGTACACATGAACGTTGTTTTCATTTTCTCCATGGATGAAATGAAATGAAGGTAAAAAATATATTAACTTTACATAATTTTTTTATTTTATATATATTACAAATATTTATTAAATTCACCAGTATGACCTTATATCTAAATCACAAGTGAAAAAAATGAATCATGTATCTTTGCGAGACGGTAGTCAGTTGTACACACAAGTGATATTATCTTACACCCATGGAATGGAAAGAAAGAAGTTATATGTGATATTATAATTATATAAGTATAATAATATCATATATATCATATATAAACACTAAATCCATCATTTTATCCAGTTTTGAGAGGTGGTTATGGAAAATGAATAACATTGGTTCGTGAGGTGGTAGTCTGTCGTACACAAGATTGACGGTTTCATTTCCCATTTGATGGAGGAGGATATAAATGTTGTTAAATAATTTAAAATAATAAAATATTAGTATATTTTTTATAATATTGTTATTACATTATCATATTTTAATATTATTTTTAGGATTTGTAAGAATAAATTAAACAAAAAATACAAGATTAAGAATTTTATATCTTCTTCAGAGAAACTCTTTAGGTTTATACCTAAATCTTTCTTAAGAGTGTCTAATAATAAAAACAATGAATATAAGATGTGGGGAGGTAATTATTAAATATATTTGGAATGTTTTTATCTGAACCAAATGGTTTTTGATATGTGAATAAGAGAGGAGAGGGTGGCCTTTTATAAGTGGGGTAGAGAACACACAAATAATGTTTTAAAACAATAAAGTGTAACAATGTATTTTACATGAAAAAAATATCCAAAATGGGTAATTATCAAACCTAATTGGTTATGATATCAAAATAGTTCAATAAAATGGGTTTTGATCAAATTTATAGGTAATTTTACCAACTATGTTTTTAGATTAACCCCTAGTAAACCCATTTTAACCTTAAACGTATAAATTAATTTTTAATGTTTTTACAATTAATTTTGACAAAAAATTATATTGAAATTATGATACATTATAAAATATCATTTTAAAAAATATTTAATCTATCTTTTCTAATTCCATTCACCTAAGTATAAATTTTTAATTTAAAATTAAACCTATAGACGTAACGAAAACGCAATTTTCCAAAGAGAAAAGTCCTCTAGTTTAAAAAGTTTTCATAGGAAAATTCAATATCAAATTTATTAAAATGAAATTTATTAGATTAATTATAATATAATTGACTTATTTTTACTTTTCTAATTTTTTAATTAAAATTCAATTTATAAATTCTTCAAAAAAAATGGCAGATTATATTAAAAACCAATATTTTCACTATTAATTAAAAAAATAATCCTTTTAGAAAAATAAAAAATATAAACCTAAGATAATTTTTACATTTTAATTAAAAACAAATTTAATTTCAGAAAATAAATTTTATAAATTGTCAAAAATTAATTATATATTTTTTTTACAAAATACAATACAAAATATTTTTTTAGAAAAATATTATTTTTTCAATGCATATAAAAACTTTACTAAAAATTAAGTAATTTCATATCCATGTGACTTATTATATAAAACTATTATACATTATTTTTAAAATTTGGTTATTCCTATTAATTTCACTAAGTTTAATGGTTAGGTTATAATGGTTGTTTTTAAATAATAATATTAATAGTTTGTCGTGGTTTTTTAAAACTTGGTGTTGAATGTAACATAAACTATCAAAGAAATTAAATTTATTCGGAAAAATTATCAAAATACTTAGGACGTTACATTTTATCCCCCTTAAAATTAATTTCACCCTCAAAATCCATTTCTATAATACAAACGAATGAGAATATTTATGCCTTATCATATCCTCAAGTTCCCACATAGCTACTTTAAATTGGTGGTTTTACCACAAAACTTTAACCAGGTGAGTAGTCTTTTTTTAGAGAAATTTATATATATTATCCATAATCTCTACTTGGTTTTCCTCATAAGAATTATCATAATCCATAAGTTTGAACTTTATATTAGTACATGTGAGGGATTTGGTATATACTTCCTTAGGATAGATATATGGAACACACCATGAACCTGAGAGATATTTGGTAGAATTAAAAAATGATAAGATATAGTCATAATATAGTCACTAATTTCAAAGGGAACGATATACCAATGTATTATTTTTCCTTTATATCTAAATCTCATTACATTATTCAATGGAAAAATTATTAAAAACACCTTTTCACCAACTTTAAATTCCAGATCACCTTACCAATTGACTACATGAATTTTCTTCAAAAAAAATTCTTCCCTTTTCTGTTTTTTAATATATCTAGACTTATATTTCATTAATTAAGATGGATTATGTACCAAGATATTTATTTATCCAACTTAATTATTTTACATTAAATTTATACACCTATTCCTATATAGGAATTCATAATAATCCATTTGAATTCTCAAGTGAAAGCTATTTTTATAAGAAAAATCAACTATAGGAATGTGTTAATCCCATCCACCTTTGAAATAAATAGAACAACATATATGAATATCCTATAGGATTTGAAACGGTATCTCAAACTGTTCATCTATTTGATGATGATACATGGTATTGAAACTCAACTCTTTATCAAGAGCATGATAAAGGCTTCACCAGAACATAGAGGTAAACATCATTTCCTGATCAGATATAATAGAATGTGGTACTCTTTTTAAACATACCACTTCTTTAATGTATATATTTGAAATATTGTCTAGAGAAAAATATTCTCTAATAGGGATGAAATGTTCAGACTTTGTACGGTGATTGACTACAACCCATATAGAATAGTGCCCTATAGATGTTTTGGGGTGTTCAATGATAAAATCCATGGTGATATTTTCCCATTTCCTTTTTAGTATGCGTAATGTTTATAATATACCCTTAGTATTTTTCCACTCATCATTAACTTGATAATATACCGTACACCAAGATACAAACTCTATGATATCTACATTCATTTCATCCCACCAAAATACTATTTTAAATCGCTATACACCTTTTCACTTCCAGAATGAATAGATAATGAGAAACTATGAGCCACTTCAAATAAATCCTTCTTCAAATCTGGTATGGATGTAACATATACGTGGTTCATAAATCTTATCATTCAATTATAATCAAAGTTAAACTTAAGAATATTACTCATCAACTTTTGCATCTCCACGACTTCCTTATGTGCCTCTTTTATCATTATTTGTATAGATGGTTGAATACTCATTTGAGAATGATAAGAATTTACACCTTCCTTAAAGATTTCAATATCATCCTTTTAAAATCAATAAATATTGTATGTTTTCTACCTTATCATGGATAATATAGCATTATCCTTTTGACTCACATCATTATCCACCTTGTTCGTTTTTTCAGTTTGGTAATGTATTCAGTGGTCATAATATTTAATCATATATAATTATCTTCTCTTGTTCATGTTCAACTCATTATATGATAATATATACTTTAAAATTTTTAGATCAATATATATATATCACTAAATTTTCCATTAATATAGTTCCTCCATATATTTAATTAAAAAAATATTTTGTCTAAATTCAAATCATGAGTTGGGTAATTTTTATCATGAACCATAGTTTTTTGTGAGGGATAAGATGTAACCATGTCATTCTGTATGATTGAACAACTCAATCCTTTCTAATATGCATCAATATTTATTACAATCCCTTATTCTCTATAGGTTAATGTAAGCATACATGAATTGACTAATCTTCTCTTTATTTCAATGAAATTTTCATCACATTCATCTTTCTAGAAAAACTTGACTCCTTCCGAGTTAACTTAGTGTGTGTATTATATAGTCATGAAAACCTCTCCACATAATTTTCATAATATAAAGATAATCCAAGAAAACTACAGATCTCAATCACCGTGGTTTGTATGATCTAATTTTTAATATCCTCCATCATTGATAGATCTACCAATATACCCTCTCTCGAGATTATATATCCCAAAAATGAAACATTTTGAATCTAGAATTCACAATATGTCAATTTATCATATAGATTTTCCTTCCTCGAGTTCTTTAGTAAAATTTCAAAAGTGAAACATTTTGAGTTTCTCCCCAACCATTTGAGATAAACACACCTTTGTAATGGTAATTAAGGCCCATACAATGGATTTGGTATTTATCAAAAGTTAATATCTATCAATACACAAATAGATGATCATATGTTGGTTTGGAATATTAAATGTGACTTCCATTCATTTGAAATTAATGTCGAATTTATATAGATAAGGTAAATTCATGCCTAATATAACATCAAATTCAACTAGTGTAAGAATAACGAGCTTTTTTTGAAGAACATTCTAAAAAACATCAATTGGACAAGAAACGTGGACTTGATATGTGATCATCATAACATTAGGATTTTCACTACTAATTCATCATTTTATAATTTGGGTGTAATCTTCATACCCTTAGAAAAGTATTCATATATAAAATATTAGGTAGATCCATAGTCAAATAAGACATTATCATTTTTAGATTGTATATTAAGTTTACCCTTCACCACAACAGTATCATGACCCTATTAATAATTTGTGATCGTATGATATTTCATCATGTCTCTTATCTTAAGAGGTTACTAACATCGATCATCATCATTAACCTTCTCATTTGATCACTTGTTAGTATAGTGACCAAAATCCTTGCATTTGAAATGTTGAAGTGTGGGTGGCGCATTATATGGAGATTTATCTTTATTCCTATCATTCGATAACTTCTTCCTATTACTTCATCATTTATCAACTTGATGACCATCCTTTACACACTTAAAACATTTATTAGACCCCTTAAGAAATTTTCCTCCATGTTTCCTTTCACATTTTGAGTATAAAGATGATATCTTCTTTTTATCTCCATGGTTTTTAGAGTTTCCTTTAAATTACATATTTCTTTTCTTATCAAAACCATGAGATTGATGGGTAAATCCAATCTCCATTTCCTCCTTGATTGAACATTTAATGATTCCATTATAGCTACTAAATTCCTTTATGCATAATAACATTTAAATATTTTGATTTAAGACACTTAGTAGTTGATTAACCTAACTTTTATTTTTAATGATAATACAAGAATCATACCTCACAAGTCTTGTAAAATTTTACTCATAGTTACCAACAGGTTCTTCATCCTTTTATTCACGATCAATGAATTCATTATCCATTTTCATATGAAAAATAAGAAGAAAGTACTTATTTAATAATAATATCTTAAACTCATCCCACTCCATGGATTAAATTTTATATTTTTACCTCATATTATTGATTATATTCCACCATTGATTTGATCATCCTTCCAAACAATAGATGATAAAAATGACTTTTTCATGATCCAAGCACTGTAGAATGAACAATACCTTTTCAATAGTACTGATCCATTTCCCAACAACTTTTGGACTAGAAAAAACTGTAAAATATGGAGGAAGTTTCCTCATGAAGGACTCAATATAATGTTCTTACCACTTTTGCTCATTTAGAAGTTCATCATCATTCATATCCTGAGAAATCGTCATGATCATAGAATCATGGATTTTTATTCCATATCCTAGGAGGAAAATCATTACATTTTTTATTGAATTTTGTATTAACATAGTTCCTTCAAGATCTATCCATTGACATAAACCAAAAAACATAGTGTATGAAATTATAATCTTTGTAGGAAACCACATAATATTGAAAAATAACTAATATGATGTCTAAATCCTGACACCTATTTTTCAATCTATGTCACCATAGGATTAACTAAGGTCATTATTCAAATCATTTTTGATGTTTTATAAAGATTTTATGAATTACTAAATCATATCCCCTAGGATTTTCAAACTAGTTTCACATTAAGGAATTTTTTTGGGTACCAGTTAATACTCGATTCAAGCCTCACACACATTTTTTGTAGTTATTACCCCTAGGTACATCTATACTAGAACCATATATACTTGTATTATCCACATATGAATTTAATTAGTTTTAAACCACTCACTCTATCCTTTAAAAATAGTATAGGATATTTTCCTATACATATAATTATCATTAGACATATCCTTATACATAACCCTGGGGATCTCACTTATGTTCTCTCATCCTAGTTTTCAAAGGTTAACTAAACCATTCTATAATACCATATTTTCCTATACATATAATTATCATTAGACTTATCCTTATACATAAACCTAGGGATCTCACTTATTTTCTATCATCCTAGTTTTCAAAAGTTTACTAAACCTTTCTCTAATACTAACTATAAACACCCAAAATTATCATACATAAATATTATATCTTAATAGAATAATATTTATTACGTAACATAAAGATCCATTCTATAATTGTTTAATTCTAGTTACTTTTGATACTTGGTCACATAAGCAATTGGTCCATAAGTGATCTATGTCATAACCCACTAATTTCTTCATTATTATCACCATTAATATAAATGTCATACATAATAACTTTATTTATAAATTGGGGAAAGGAACCATAAGAAATTGTGAACGCATGTGCTCAATAATGTTAAATAATGGATATATCAATATAACATAATGATAAGGGTATAATACCCTGAGAATAAAATTTGAGAAACCATGTCCTGTATATCATAAATCATAAACTTGATTCATGGAATAAATATTATTAGTTTATAAGATAAGGTTTATAAATGTATTATATAACATGATCCATGAAATCATAACATTGGTATAAGATATAGATTTTTGGCATACATATAATCATTGAAAACCTTAGGTAAAGGATATCTACCAAAACATTCATAACATGTTAGGATTTATATAACCATTAATTTAACAACTTCGGTATTGGGATAACCTCCTATGTACCCACTTTCAGGCTTAAGATAACCTCATGTGTACCCTCTATTGGGCTATGGATAACTTCCCATGAAAACATTGAGCTCATATAACAATAATAATTAACCAATTAATTAGAAGTAGATATTATTCCAGACCATCAAATAATTCATAAATTTGTGTGCCACAAGATCATAAAACATTCATCATATCATAACCCATGAAAATACATGTGCTTTATAAAACAATTATCATATCATAACCCATGGTAATGAAATTATTTTTATAAACATTTCATCATTTCATCAAACAATATTCTATAGAAAAGGAATGAGTTTCATAAAAATATTTCCATAATAGACATAATCCTTATAGGTAAAGAATAAGGATGATAAAATTTAATCATATACCAATTAAATCATAAATAACAACAAATAATGTCATCTTATTTGCAAAATGATTTTGAATGATCCCATGGAAGATTTATTTGGGAAAATATACTTTCTGTTTTTAAATCACTTATTTAAAATATTAAAATTGATGAAATTTTAAAGAAAATAATTTCTTGAAAATTAAATTTTAAACTTTTAATGGAACCTTCAAATAATTTATTGGGCATGAAAATGGAAAAAAATTATTCTGTGTAGGTAAAAACAAAGATTTCATTCACATTCTTGGTAAAAAATCAAAAGTACATTGTTTGGAAAATGATAATAAGACTGCATTAATCCCAAATTTCTAAAGATACATGTGTAAATATTCCTTAAAAAATCATTGGATAAGCATAAAAACTCCCTTTAAAACATTTTTAGAAACCATGGATATGGAAGAAAAAGGATTTTCTATCGAAGAGAGAAATATAATTGATTTTTCTTAAAAACGTTTTTTGAACTATTGAGTACATAAATAGAGAAATATTTAGGGAATACATTTATTTTTAAAAAATAAATATAGGATAATAAAATTAATTTTTTTCTTGAGATATAGTATATAATATTTCATAATCATAAACAATGAGATTTTAGAATAGAACTTTTATAAATTTGGTATCTTTTAAATCATAATACCCATGAAAGAAATAATATTTTATGGATTTTTAGATACCATAATTTCTTGATAATAATAATACAATACATTCATGGTTATTATATACACCACACAAAAGAAAAAAGTGGTGAATATGTTATATATCCCATGGAAATAAAATTGAGATGGAAATCCCTTACCTTAAATATTGAATTACTACATACACAATAAAACCATCTATATAATAAGTATAGGTTTATTATAAATATATTATATAACCATAATCATATGTATCATATCATATATTATTTACTTGTGACATTTGACTGCATGTTTATTAAATATTCCTTGTTAAAACCATATTTTGGGTAACAACTGCTTTGTTTTTCATGTAAGTTTTTGTTTGGTATCCTCAATAATTTCATTAGGATAATGGTTAAATAATATATATAATTTTAAAAATTATATAAATATAAAATATATTTATAATATAATCATTTATAGTAATTCATTAAAGTTAAAGATAAAAAATGAATTATATCATTTATATATATGATAGGTTGTACATAAGCATGAACGATTTTTCTACTTTCTCAGTGGATGAAAAGAAGGGAAGGTAAATAATATATTACCTTTCTAGAATAATTTTTATTTCTTATATATCACATATATTTATAAAAATTTTCCCTTATTACATTAAATGTAAAATATACGTGAATAAATAATCACGTCACTTCGTGAGGCGGTAGTCTATCGTACACACTAGCAACATTATAATACTCATAAAGAATGTAATGTAAGAAGCTATATGTGATATTATAATTCCATAAGTATAATAATATCATAAATATAATATATAAACATTAAATGCATTATTATATCCTACTTTGAGAGGTGGTTATAGAAAAAGAATAACATCGGTTTGTGAGGTGAGAGTCCACCATATACACAATCGACAATTTCATTTCCCACTTGATAGAATAAGAGATAGATTTTGCTAAGGAATTTAATATAATAAAATATAATTATATTGGAGATAATGTTTTTATTATATTATAATATTTAATATAATTTTAATGAGGTGTTAGAATAAATAATAAAAATGTACAAGTTTAATAATTTTACCTCTTCTTTGGGGAACCTCTTTAGTTTTATACCTAAATCATTATTATGAGGGTTTCCTAATAAAAATAAAGACTATAAGATGTTTTTAGAGAATTAAGGAAGATAATTTTCTATTATTGGATGAACCAAAGGGTTTTTTATGTGTGAAGATTATATGAGAGGGGTGGTCTTCTATAAGTGGGGGAGAGGACACACATTGAAAATTTTAAAACAATAAAATGTACACTAATTTTGAACAAGAAAAAAGTTCCAAATGGGTCATTATAGAAACTTAGAGGTTATAAGGTCAAAATATTTCCATAAATTGGTTTTGGATAAGTTTATAGGTCATTTTAATTCTTATCTTTTAAGATTAACACTAGTAGTCTTGTTTTAACATTAACCATAGTAATTAAGTTTTTCTATTTTTATAACTAATTTTGACCAAAAATTAAGTTGAGTATATTATATAGTATTAATTATTCTGATCAAAAATATTTAATCGATTTTTCTAAATTCAATTCATTTAAGTGGAAAATTTAAATTTAAAAGTAAACCCACATATGTGAAAAAAAACGGTTTTTTAAAGAGAAAATTTCAAAAATTTAAAGTGATTTTACATAATAATTCATTATAAAATTGATTAAAATATCCTGTATTGGATTAATTATATTATAATTTAGATATTCTTACTTTTAAACCATTTTAAAATTTTTTTATCCTTATAAGTAATTTTAATGAAAAGGCGGTTTTCAATAAAAACTAGTACTTTCAATATTCATTGAAAAATTAGTCTTTTCAAAAAAACCCCAAAAATCAATCCTAAGATAATTTTGACATGTTGATTTAAAAAATGAATTTAATTTTAGAAAATAAATTTCATAAAAGTGTAAAAAATTAATTTTATTATTTTTCACAAAAATCAATACCAATCATTTTTTTGAGAAAAAAATAATTTTTGTAAGCATCCAAAGAATTTACTAAAAATTAACTAATTTTTTTATCAATATTATTTCATTATATAAAACAATTATACCTAATTTTTAAATTTTTTTATTCCTATTAACTATAAATGTTTAATGCCTAGGTAATAATGGTTGTGATTAAATAATAATAACATAAATAATTTATTATGGTTTGTTAAAACTCAGTATTGGGTGTAATGAAATTATCCAAAAAACTACATTTATTTAAAAAAAATTAAAAACCATAAAATCATTTGGTTTTTATAGTGATTTCCTATTTATATATATTTCTCACACCCTATATAGTCACTATAGTGTTAATTTAAAGATTATGCATATTTTCAAGTTGATCAAAAGTTGTGAAAAGGATCACATTGGGGTAGATCAAGGGGTATTAGAGATTGGTATTTAGATAATGAATGCGGGTGGAGCTATATAATCTTGTATTTTTTTGGTTGATTATTTGTATATGTGATTATCTTAGTGAGATAACATTGGGTTTTATGATTGTATGCTTCTATATAGTGCATTTTTGAATATTATTATTAGGTATTTTCTTATGCATAATTTGCTTATTGGTTGTGTATGTTTTGGTTATTGCAAAATTTGTTTTATAAAACATAATCAATGAGGTAGTCTCTTTATTTTATTTATTATTCAAAAAACACTAGCAAATAACCTCTTCTATACAAGGAGGTTCTCTAACGACCACTTGACCCTCCAACTCTGACGGGTGTTCTAGTTCAGGGTGTTATAAGTGTTATTAGAGAGTTTCATTTTTTCTTAATATTTTGGGAGATGTTAGATATTTGGTCTAGGAATGCATCGGATCTTGATATGGACATAATACTACTGGTTTATGAGTAACTTTCAAGTAGTAATTCCTTGTTTCCAAGGGTACAAGATTTGTGTTCTTTCTTTTCACTATGGTGGTTGAGATTTTGATCTAAATGTGATGAGTTTATCAGAGATTTTTTTTGTTTTATCTATCAGATCATTGTAAATAATAAAATTTACATTTATTATTCACCAAAAAAAATATTTCGTTTTTATATTATTATTTTCATGTGCTTCATCATTTATAAACACTAGTTTTAGAGTATATTAAAATGTTAACTTATTTCTCCATCATGTTTGTAATTATTTATTATATTTCACTAATACTAAGTATATTTTATATCACATTGTTTAAAATACCCTATTCACATTTATTTATATTTTAGGACCATTTTACCCATGCTATAAATAATATTTTTACCTTTTGAATAAATGGGATATTTATTTGAGAATACCACCATCTTAAGCCTTCAATCCAGAAATTTTTTGAAAAGTGAATAAGAAAACATCTCATTAAAATGAATATATTAGATATAATCCAAGAAAATTAAGATAAATTTGAAATTGGGGATAGAAAAAAAATTAGGAAAATATTATTCAACAGTGTCCAAATATATTTAAAATTTTCAGAAGTGATCCAACCATCCCAAGTTAAAGATAAAATTTTGGGCCATATTTTGTGCCCCAGAATGACAGGCCACCATTTTGATCATAAATATAATACCATGAATCCAATTATACTAAAATTTGTCTATATCTTATTATAAATATTTTTCCATAGTTTATTCTTCTATAATGCACAAAAAAATTTCCGTATAGTATTTTGTTCAGGAACATCAAGTTAAGGGATACTAGATTGCTACTATTTCAGGTCAAAGGTAGAAAAGTCTAATTTCACAAACTTTTCCCCATCATATGCCTACAAAAATAAAGTTTTATGACTTTTATTTCTTGGGAATTGACCCAATCCTCTAAAAAATATTTAATGAAATATTTTTTAATTCAATTATGGGATTTTTCTTTTGTTTTTATTATAATGTTATGATGCCTCTTTGTGTTTGTAAGCACTTTTCTTTCTCATGTAATTTTTTCTAATTCACTCTAGTTTCTTAAATAAAAGTTTATTTCCTTCTATTTTTTTATTATTATAAAATTGATACCTTTGAATCATGTTTTTAATTTATTTATACCAATAGTTCTGAAATTCATCACATAACATTGGATTATATGTTATCTCTTTGTTTTCACTTCTTCAATTCTATTTTTATGGGTCTACTGATGTCTTCAATTGATATATTTGAATAAATAGAGGGTTAACCCTATTATGTGATAATACAAAAATGTTTTGAGGTTATTTATTAGAGTTTATTTATTATTCCATTATTTTAAATTCGTTTATTTTAATTGATAATTAATTCAATAATGAATTACTCATCCATACTCACTAAATTTTATAGTTACCCATTATGAGGTCTAGTAAGAACCTATACCTTTTATTTTTCATCAAAATGAATCTAAAAATGTTTATGGGATTAAACTTGTGATTTTTTATAATTTATTATTTAGTGGTAAGGGAAATTCTTATTTTGTTGAATGAATAACCCTAGAGTTTAAAAAAATTGAAATCATAAAAAATCATCCAATCTACCGATCACAATAACCAATGATCAACCCATTCCCATTAATTGAATCCAAATTATTCAAATTTTGTTCTTGGAACCAAAATTAATGAAAGACCAAATTTTTACACTTAAATCTAAAATAATCTACAAAATTTGTTTCTATAGGTTCTTCTTAGGTCTCTGAGGATTTGACAATCCCTTTTATGCTACAAGTGACCACTTCAACCTTAGGGAAAATTTGAGTTAGTATAAATTTATATACTATTGTTTGGAACTCAATTCAACTTAGACATCCATCTATTCTACCTTATATATATTCTCTTAGCTCAATTTATCATATATTTTTAACTTTTTTGGGGCATATATGCCTATACCCATGACCATTCAAACTAACTAGTTAGGGTTGGCAATTTAAGGGTTTGTAATTGAAGGGTTGGGGTATCAAGTATTTTTTTGTGTATTTTTACTTTGATTCAAATATTTATAAGACTCCATATTCAAAAATTAATTACAATATTATGGAGAATATTACAAGGATCCCAATAATAAACTTGGGTGGGAACTAAAATGAAATCCAAATTAAAAAGACCAAATCATGGGTGAGGTGGTTGATCAAACCATGAAAAAATATCTTACACTTTCTTGGACCAATTCACCATATTACATTATAATTGTTGCCTTATAATATACCCACTATGTCTTCAAAACCCATGTCTTAAAATATATTCCAACCTTTTGGGGTATAGAGTTAGAATTTTTTCTACCTTCATGTCAAGGAGTTCAATGACATAATTGAGACCATGTTCCCCCACATCAACTTTAATTAACTAATATTAGGCTATTTCCATTTAAATTGACAAATCAAGAAAATAATTAGTAAAAAAAGTAAAACATCATCCATCCATTCATGGGACTAATTGAAAAGTGAATTCTATAAAAAATAATCTCCTCGTCACAAAGAAACTCCACATAAAAAGAGTATTAAAAGCATTGTTAAAAATGAAGGGGAATTGTTTTATGAAAGATGGTAAAATTTAAAGATAAAATCAAAATGGAAAATCACCATGGTTTTTCAACCCTAGAATAAGTGAGAATATTTTATAAAGGTTTAGGTCCAAGAAATAAATATTTTATTGACATGATGTGTAATGGAACTTTTAAAAAAAAATCCACAAATTATCTTTATGAGATTCTAGAAGCTATTAATGAACAAAACCAAACATGGGGGAACTCACCATACTCTACTAAGCCTCCCAAATCTATTGGGATTCAAAATTTTAGAGAAAAATAAATTTTTGGGTATAAACATGTATCGATCACTAGGAAGAATGGGGAGATTGATCTTAGGTAAGTCCATGAAATTCAAATCATCAAACCTATTTGCACAATTTTTGATACATATAACCAAAAGGCTGATAATTTCCCAACAATTACTTAAATAATGTATGTTCATTTAAAGAGTAAAATCAGTGTAGGTAAATTATCTAGTATTTCCAAATCCATGTTTCTAGATGCTTTCAATCCAATGTATAATGACTATCCAACATTTTATTGGAAATATTTCTAATAACCTAATCAACAACAAGGTCTAAATTCAAACCCTAAATAATATTTTCTAACCAATAAAAAATTTCATCCCTAATCAATCCAATACCCACATCCTATAATCACATTTCAAAAACTCATCCGAAATCCTAAATATCTCCTTGGGATAAACCAATCATGTTTTTAACCCTAGTGGACACTCAATCTCAATCTCATGAATGTGTTATGTAAGGAAAATCTAAATTTATTGAAATTCAATATCATCTAACCCATTGATGAGACTGAGTGGTTAATCCCAATTAAATTAGTTCCAACAATTAATGTAATTACTATTATTACCAATGTTTGTGGTTATATTCTCATCAAAGGGTGATTAGTGGATAGATATTGTGCATTGACTATATGATGTTGAACTTATGTACCAAGAAAGATCATTTTCATTTAAACTTAATTGAACAAGTCCTCGGTCGAATTGTATGGGATGAGTTATATTTATTATTATATGTGTTTTCACAGTTCCATAAATTTTAGGTTTCGTTATATGATTAATAAAAACAATATTCACATGTTCATTTTTTACTTTTTTATTTAACTGTGTTCTTGTTGGGTTATGTAATTCCCTTGGTACATTCTATTAGTTCCTGATGGTAATCTTATATGACATTTTAGGGGTTATCTAGATGTCTTTAGGTATGTATTGTCCATATTTGGGGATTATTTTAATGATTTATTAATAAATTATGAGAGGGTTTTGTCAATATGAGAGGATAAAAAAACTTTTCTTAAAACGAGAAAAGACCTTTTTATGGTACATGAAGTAATAGTACTCGATCATATTGTCTCTGATATAGGTATTTAGGATGATAAAGAAAATTTTGATATCATTTTTCTCCTTTCCTCCTTAAAAACAATCAAATAATTGTACTCATTCTTAAGAAATGTCTGTTTCTATAGAAGGTTCAGTCAGAACTTCAAATCCATTACACAACCCCTTTTTTCTCTGCTTATAAAATATTCTCCATTCATATGCATAGAATATATGAGGAATAATTCACAACTATAAAATAATTTCTAATCTCTCTACCCATAATTAAATACCTTAATTGGAAAATTAAATTCTAACTCATATATGATTATAGAATCTTTTTTTTTGATCTATATTAAGAAAATGTTGTGATAAAATCCCGTTTTTTATTGTTGATGAAATAAAATCATTTAATGGTGAACAAATCAACTACACCACCACTAAGAAGAAACTTCTTGTTATTTTATTTTCCTTAGAAAAAAATTATCTCTTATCTCTTAGGATCCTCCACCACATTTTTCACTAATCATTCGGCATTGAAATACATTTTACAAAAAATAAGATTACAAGGATATATTAATTAGGTGAGTCTTTATATTTAAAAAAAATTTCATAATAATTAAGAAAAAAATAGTTCTGAAATATTTTTAGTTGATCACCTTTCTATATTTTAATTTATGGATAATTCCCCCACCATTCTATGTCCAATACCTTTCTAGATTAGTATGTTTATTTAGTGATTGATTACCAATTGTATGATAGTAAAGAAAACTAATTGGTTATGGTTGTCATTACAAACTTATTAGGGAATCATGTGAAGAATAAATTCATTTCTGATATCAGACACTATGTGTTTGATGATCCAAACCTATATAATTTTTGTCTCGACCCATTTATTAAGAGATGTGTTCTAGAATCTGTTAAAATTTCTATCTTTAAATTCTATCATGTATAGGAATGTAGAGGTAACGTTTAATAAAATAAAACCACTAAAAGAGGTTTAAAATGTAGTATTTTATGTTCTAAACTCTCTAAGTATTCATACACATTATAAAAATGTTTTCCTTGGTTACAAAAACATTAATCCATCACTAAAAGGTGTTAAATTCATCCTTATTCCAATTATAATTTCAAAAATCTTTTTTTGTTAGGGAATTTATTTAAAGGGAACCTTCCCAAATTCTATGTGGTATCAATATATCTTCTTATTTATTGATTAAATTTTTAAATGGGTTGAGGTTATTCCCACTAAGTCTTCCATAAATAAAACATATTAACAATAATGAATTTTTAGGGATATCATTAATGATCAAGGAACCCATTTCTATAACCATCCTTTGTTGGGAATCATGTCCAAGTGTGGAATATCTCACAAATTTCCCACTTCCTACCAACATCAAACCAAGTGTCAAACTGATTTACAGTACATATAAATAAAGATAATTGTTAAAAAAATACCTCTAGTAATGATTAGTCTATGAAGAGTTTGGATTCTATTTGGAAATATTGGAACATGTTCAAAACCATCCTTGGAATTTCACCATATAGGTTGGTTTATGTAAAATATTTCCCTTTACCAATTGAAAATGAGAACATGTATTTTGGGATAATCCATAAAATTAATTTTGAAGTCTACATGGTTAGAAAAAAGATAAAATTATACCTTAATATATGTACAGATATTATAATAGATTCTTATTAAATTTTAAGGATCAACAAAGTTATAATTCAAGTCTATCAATCAGGTAACCTTAAATTCAAATACCTTGAACTGGGAAAATGTGTCCTCTTGTACAGTTCAAGCTTAAGTTTCACCAAAAGAAGTTAATTTCATGATGTTTAGGGCCTGATATAGTACACCTTTTTTACCCCCATGGTATATTCTAGATTCAATATCCAACCAATTATCAAATCATTAAAGTCGATGATTATAGGATAAATAATTTCAAAGAATCATTTCATAAACATAAAACTGAGGAGTTAAATAATTCAAACTATTATGAAGAAAATACTTGATATTCGAAGAGTATAAGTTAATATAACATCTTTAAACTATGTTCTTTCTTATATGTAACTTGGATTATGTATATCTTTTATTTTATTTTATTTTATTTTTGTGTTTTTTTGGGTTAAAAAAATATAAAAAAAATATTTTTTTAAAAATAAATATAAAACTGAAATAATTTTTCTTTCCTTTTATCTTATCTTTTTTATTTTTTTCTCACTCTCTCTATCTCTCTCGGATAAAAGGTGGGCCACATTTTAAGTTTGTGAAAACTTAATCACATTTGGTGAGGTTATGAGACTCATACCTGCGACCAAAGGGATAAAGGGAAAGTGCACCTACCATGAACCTAGGGCCATTGTTGGTTCCCTCTTCCCTTATATATATATATATATATACTTATAATTAATAATTTCTTAATATATAATTGTGTATATATATGTTAATATTTTTTTAACCCCTATATCTTGAGTCAGTGTTCGGTGTTCCTATAATAAAAGGTACTTTTATCTTTTTATTTTTTTTATTTTTATATTTATTTATTTTTAATTAAGGTAACTCTGTGTGGTTTCCATTTTTTTTAATTATATTTATTATGGGATTCAAGGGATTCCAAAGTTAGATTATTTTCATTAAAATTACATACCTAAAAATTTCAAACACAATATATCATCCTAGATTATGGGCTTATAAGTTATATGTATATTTATGGATACACTAGTTTTAGAATGAACTTTATCAAAAAAATATTACTTTTTGAATTTTTTTTATAATTTTTTTTTTAATTTTTATTTTGAAACTCCTATATTATACTTCATATCCCTTCTAAATTTTATTTTTCAATAGTGAGTCTGGTGTCATTATAAATTGAGAGTGAAAAGAAATAAAAAATATTTTTATACAAAAAATAATCCGTCAATGAAAAAAAATCACTAACCTTATATTTGATAACATAATTTTCAAAATTTTAAAATGAACATCAAATAATTATTAATACCTTGATATGATTTTAATTCCAGTTTATGTTTAAGAGTGTAAATTTGGTAAAATTTTATCGTCTTTTGTTGTTTTTAATTATCTACATTTTCATCCATTTAATAAAAATATAATACTACACATCCTTTGGATTATGGGGTATTATTTGATTTATTTGGGTATTTGATAAATCTCATATTCTTTATAATCATTTTATGTTTAACATGAGTATTCAAAAAAATTATAAGTTTTTTAATTGAGAAATGAATTGATCTAATGTGTGGCTTTTGAAACTTAGGGATAGTGAATCCTTAGTTTTCTATCCTAGATTTGGGTATTCTATATTTATTTTTTTAGTTTTAATTATTTAATTTATTAAATTAACTCAAGATTTTTCCTAAGTATGTGAGCTTCACTTGGTTTCCTAAGGTATTCGTTCCTAGGATTCCCCAAAAAAACCTTGCATTAGGGGTTGACTTGATTGGGAATAATTTCAATTACCATGGAAAACTAAAAAACAAAAAATTTAAAATTTAAAATTTGAATACTCATATTAAGATTAAAAAATGATTCTCACCTAGTGATTTTTCCTTTCCCACCTTGAAAAAAATAAAATCCCATGTCCTTGTTGATGCACAACATATCTTTATGAATACATGAAATTGGATGAAATTTGGTGGTGAATTTGAACAATGGAATGGGCTTGGACTTGGGATTCAATTTTGAAACTTGCTAGTGTTAAATTACATTTATGGGTTTATTGAGTTTTTTATTTTAGGTCTTAATATTAAGCATTGTTTTTAAAAATGTGTTTGGAAAGGGGAATTCATGTTTTATCTTTTGGTAGAGTTCTTTCTCAATATTATAAAATCTGAAATTTGGGTGTGATTATCCACTAGGAGAGGATAATAATAAGTGTCTATATTATTATTTTATTGTGTTTAATTATTCATAAAGACCATTTTTAGGTTATATTACATTTTAAACTTATTTTTCCCTATGTCTTCAATTATTTCTTAAATTTCACTAAAACTTGGTACATTTTTCATCACCTTCTTAAAAACCCCATATTTTTTTAATATTTTAGGACCATTTAAACAACATTATGAGGAATATTTTTTACTCGTTGATAAATGGTATATTCATTAGATAAGACCATCATCTTGGTCCTTGAATCCAAGAAAATATAGGTGAACTAAACTAGACAGTATCCCACAAAAATTCATATAGCAACCAGTATCCATGCATAGTGAAGCTTAAATAAAAATTATGGATAGGGTAAATCTATAAGAAAATTCCATTGAACTTTGGAATGAGCTTATTCGGTTGATTTTAATGTGATCCAAGAACCCCAATTTTATGATACAATTCTAGGCCACATTCTATGTCCTAGAATGACATCCCACCATTTTTATCATAACTCTGAGACCATGAATCAAATATGGATGAAAATTCAACTTCTATTATTGGACATATTAGGATGAAATTTATTATTATATTAACCACAAACTTCAATAAATCTGTAATTTCTTTTAGTAATTTCATTTTAATGGATTCTAGATTTCTCTTATTTGGGATCAAGGGTGGAAAATTCTAATTCAACAAAAATTCCACAACCCTATGCTTAAAAAAATAATGTGTCATTATTTGAAATCTTGGGGGTTTATAAAAGGCTATTAAAATTTATATTTAAGGTATTGGGGGTTAAATAAATGAGGGGAGATGTTTTTTTTTCCATTGTAATTTTTTGTTTTTTCTTTGTCTTTGTAAGAACTTTTCTTTCTCATATAAGTTATTTTAATTCACACTAGTTTATTAAATAAATGGTTTTTCCCGTATTTAATTTTATTCTTCTTATAAATTTGATACCATGGAATCATAGTTTGAATTTTTTCATACAACCCATTATGGAATTCATCACACAATGGTGGATTTTATGTTATTTTATTGTTTTCCCTTCTTTATTTATAATGTTATGGGTCTACTTCTATATCCCATTAATATTATTATATTAATGGAAAGATAATACTATTATATATTCATCTATGGAAGTTATAAGGGGACATATTGGATGTTATTTCTTATTCCATTAATGTTTACTAATTTATTTTAATTGAAACTTCAATTAGATTATTATTTATTCTTTCATATTCAATAAATTTTAGGGGTACACATTAAAAGTGATCTAATAAACATATACCATAGATTGTTCATGAAAATTAATCTATAAGTATATAGATTATTATACTTTTGATTTTATAAGAATTAACTAGTGTGTGTTGATGGAAGTTGTTATTTTGATGAATGAATTCCACTGGAATTTAGAATAATGAAATTATCACAAACTAAATTCATGAAATATTCCCTATGAAATAACCTAGGATCAACCCATTCCCATTAGTTGAATTCAATTAAGTATTATTGTTTTCTTGGAACCCAAAACAATTCAATCAAAAATGATTCCACTTATATTCAGAACAATCTATAGAATGTGTGTCTATAGGTTCTTTTTAGGTCTCTAAGGATTCGACTACCCCTTCTATGTTATAATAGGTTTCTTCAAACGTAGAGTAAATTCCGATGAAACTATATATTAATCATATTTTACGTGTAATATTCACATGATATATTTATTATTGTGTGAATTTTATTTCCCTAATGACAAGGTTCAATTTTTGAAAGTGTAAACAATAACCAATATGGTTTTTTCCAGTCTAACGTGATGGTGTAACTCTACCTAGATGAACCAGGATATCATTTTATAATTTAATGCCATGTGGATCCTAGTGTAGGATGTTCTCTACTGAAATTTATATTGTCCCTTATCACAAGGGGTGTATAGTGATCCTTAATGGGTTGATGTAAGAATCTAATGCCTACGATGTGGCCTCAGTATGGTTGTGGGTTTCCCATAGGATATGGATACCCCTAAGAGGGTTGAGGAAAGTCATGATAAAATAATTATAATTATAGGATACTCATAACTTTTATTCTTTCTTGTATAAATATCTTGTTATAGTGAAGAATCGGTTGGATTCTTGGACTTATAGATTCTGGATGTGCTTTTGATGGCATAGTTGGATCATGGGACGACACTCATTTTTTTGGAGTGATGCATGTGTGTAAGGATATCATTTAGAATGAAGTAACATGATTAAAAGTTCTCAAGATTATTATAAAGGAATCATTGAATTGATTCCAATTATATGATATTGACCAGTGATAAGTTCATAATCAATGTGTTAGGCATATGATCTTAGGTTAAGTGAGGTGTGACTCGTGAGAGCATAAGTTGGGTTATGTGAATGGATTTTATGACAGTGTAAGAATATTTAGTTCATGTAAGATAGGGGTAGATATCAAATGAGGGACTCTTAAAATATTTTTGGTGGATCAATCTAACCGAGAAGGAGAGTGAGTTTTGGCATGGATTTTTGGGGGAAGTCTCGATGTGAGAGGTCAGGTGAATTCTAAATATTCATGGTGTAAATTTAGTCAATAATTCAAGATAGGACATGTGTGGGTTCAGGAATGGAGGGTTTGTAGATACATTCATGGTCATGTTGTCCTCAGGTTTTGATATTTGACATGTATTGTTTGGTATGGGAGAGCATGGCTTGAGAGGAGTAGTTCATGTGTGGTGATGGAGCCTATTTGGGTTGATTCTTAGGGGGTGTTGTAAGGGAATATATATGTTTGACAACACACCATTCGTAAATTTAGTTTTTTACCCTCATTATGGGTGAATTTTGGAGGATGATGAGGGAGATATTTCTAGTTAGTTAGAAACAAGTGGTTATCAGTGTGTCATATTGGTGATCATGTATAAGCAGGACAATCATAACAGATCATTATGTTCAGTTTTGGATAGTGCATAGTCTATAGATATAATAATTTTGGTTTATTAGTTTTATGATAATGATAATACTATGTTGGTAAAAATCATATTGGTCATGGGTGTACAACCCTCATGTTAGAAGGGTTATTAGTGTGGTGAGACTATTTGGTGAATGATCGAGGTGGCATCAGAATGTCGTTGTGGGATAAAATCCACTGATATTTTCTCTTTATGTAATACCAGATTCAAAATTAATATGTGGTTTTCAATAGAGTAAAAAAATTTAGAATAAATATTGGGATGAAGTTGGAATGATCTATGGGTTATTCAGATTGGTGGTTCATCAGCACTGAAGGAGAGAGCATGGCAGCTAGTTTGGTTTATTAGAGACCAAACCATGGGATTATAACAAAGTTCAAGTTTAAAATATATTTTGGGTGTTTTGAAGATTTTTTAATGCCTTTAGAAGTTAATACATCAGGATTGGGTTTTGACATGGAATGCCAGTGTTGGGAGGTGTGAGGATATGTCAATGGTTGAGGTTGAACATTTTCAGAAAAATTTAGACAGAGCAGGACTAACTAGTGTTTTGGTATGGAATTGGATTCAGTGATATAAAAACATGTCAAGTGTATCATTGGACTACAAGGAGTCAGAATCACCTACAGAAATAGGTTCCTATGGTAGGAAAAAACTTGGTTTGAAATTAGTATATTTTAAGTAATTCCTTATAGTGGGGCACACCATAAGATTTAGAATGAATCAATTGAAGACACTATGGTGTCTTTGGATATATGGGATAATTTTTTTCTATATTAGTGTGGGTGGTGGTTGAGAGAGGATGGATAGGCCTCTCATGAATAGTACATTTGGTGTTTCTATCTATGTAGTAGAAACCCATTTGGCATTAAATGATGAAACTTGATGAGTTCGTAGTGATTTAGTGACCAATGTAGCCTAAGAAGGATAGTTCAATAACTAATGATGATTCTTAAGTATAAGAATCATTATAGTGGGGAGTCTTTTATAACCCATATATTTCAAGGTGATTAATTTTAAGATTAAGATTCATTTTTTATTTAGATCAAGTTTAATTTTAGGAATTGGGTTTTTGATTAGAAATCTATGGGTTTGAGAATCTTAGGAAGATGTTTTTAGAAGATGAATGAGGCTTATTAGGGTTATGGTTCATTTTATAGCTATTAAAGTAAGTCTTTAAAGAATATTTGAAATGTTTTTATAGTAGAAGGTCATGTTGGGACCCATAGGTTTCACCACGATGACCATTTGTAGGGCATAACACTGAGGAGGTGTGAGGCACCAAACTATAGATTGATTTGGTGCCTCCTCCACTGTATAGGAGTGAATCTCTGTGAGACTCATACGGTTCATTACACAATGGATTCCTGGACTCTAGGGAGTCCCTTTTCCTAGGTTGTTCATGTTATAACCCCAAGGTCATGCCATGAAAATATTGGTGGGAAGGTAGGCATCATGACATAGCCCTCATGTTTTCACCACGACCAATTCCTAGGTTTCTTTTGTTAATCATGGATAGAACCATATTTTTATGGTCATCCCCTTTATAATTTAGGTCAATAAGTCCAAAATTGGAGGTCCATTCATCCATCTCCTATGACTCCCTTTTTGTCTTTACTCGTTATCTAGGGTAGTTCTTGATGGTGTTTGGTAATGATTCTAGGTATATATCTCTCTGTATTGTCTTCTAATTTGGTTTCCATTCACTATTCACTAATTTTGGTTATTAATGCTAGGTTTTAGGTTCTTATTACACAAAATAATGGTGTAATTGAGTGAGGATGATGGGATTCGCTATGGTATGGCTAGAAAGAATCTCAATAGGTTGAACGCAAAAGTTTAAAAGTGGTTTCAATGTGATATAAATTCTCAGGGAATGGGTGGTAGTATAAACATGGATGAGGCATGGATAGGATTTTATAATATTGTATATAGTTTGGCACATATGGTAACTCTATGTTAAAGGTAGGTGGTATCTATAACACTAATCTATATTCCTATTCATGCATGGTTTCATACTACATACATGTTTTAGGGGTCCAAGTAGAACAAATGGGGACTAATATCTCCCAAGATAAATATAGAGGATGGATTTGAGAATCCTTGAGTTTGATCACATTCCCCTTATCACTATGAGTGCCTTTGCATCACTCAGTGACTATCATTCTATGGATGAGAGTGTCGTTTTAGCTTAATAGATACCTCGAGTAGGTATCAGGGTGTGGGGTGGGTTGTTGGTAGCCTAGGATGTGCACCTTTGGGATTTTCATATAGGAATGATGGGATTAGGTCTAGTGTGAAGGGTATGATAGTTGTTGATTTCATACCTAGTGATTGACACCCTCTATACGGTGGATTGGGGATTGGTGAGCATCAGGAGTGGGATGGGTTTTTGGAATGAGTTGAGGTGTGATGGAGAGGTCTTTCCATAAAGTGACATTCTAAGAGATCCCCCTTAAGAGATGTGAGATGGGACCTGGGTTCAAATCATGGGAACTATTTGGAACTTGGGATTGGGTTTCCAAGTAGATTAGATCATGACAGTTTGGGATGGTCCTTAGTTATTAGGACCAAAATTGATGTGTTATTTTAAAAAGGTTGGACATATCTTTGATTTCAGTGTTGAAGGAGCTGACCTGCATTAGTGTCACTGAAGGATGAAAAACATGAGATATTACTAGTGAACTAGTGATATTTTTTGATGGGTTATGTAATTAATTATGTTTTATATTCTTATGATAGATGATGAACTTGTGTGGGGGATAAGAATCATGAGTCTCAGCCCCACCCTAAGAGATATTGTGCTAACTGGACCACTATTTCTGATATTAGGTCCTAGTGTGCATGAAGTTTGAGAATACCTTGTGTGAGAATGTATATGTCAAGACCAGTAGTATTTACCTTGAGTGAGAAGGTATTGTCTAGGATATTCTCTTGAGAGAGAAGGAAATAGTTGGGATGGTGGACAGTCTGAGTGAGAAGGTTGGTCTAGTTATGATGTTGTGCGAGACATAGATGATGGACCCTTCCTTGAGTGATAAGGTAGTAATTTTTGATGTAGATAGGTTTATTTTCCTTGACTAACAAGGTAGAGGTCAAGGTTTTATGGATGAACTCCCTGTAGTGATAATGATTGGTTTATGATTTCAACATAGAACCTTATCTTGTATATCTTGTAGTGGTTGGGACTTAGATGATCCCATACCCTAAGAAATCATGTATGGTTTGGGTTATGGTTTTAGTAGCTTGAGAAGATAATGAGGTTCTAGGATGGAATAGAAGTAGGTATGATTGAGTGTCACAGTAGCCTATTCATCACACAATGACCAGATACACACAGAGCCTTAGTGGTCTGGTTAGCACACAACATCTGATGTGCTTGTGTGACATATTTATTTTCCTTATGCATATATGTATATAATGGAATTTAATAGTGTGACTTGGTAATAACGTATTAATATTTATATCTCAATTAATGTATAGGCACTTTGGTGTGTATGTAGACCTTATATCTACTTTCTGGCTAAGAATAGGTTGTATGGAGGATCGCAATGGGTAAACATGATTAGTGCTAGATATTGGGATTGGGATGAGGATTTGGGATGGCAGTAAATCCAATTTGATTTTTTTCATGATCATTTTGTATATGATTGAAATGGTGTGAATTGTTGGAACCACTTCTTGTATGAAGTTTGTATTGGTTGTCAACATTTTTCAATATAGGTCAAAATAAATAAAGAGATGAGTTAGAAATCCAAATTTGAAGGAGAATGGAATTAAGATGATTATTGAACTGATCTTATGTTAAAATTACATGTATCAAAGGTGATACATTTTCTACGACAACAAGACCATCTCAAAGAGTGTTAAAGGACTTGAAGTTATAAAGTGATCATGCCACATATCTCTATTCAAAGAGACCATGCATGAACATACTTGAAGAGACATTAATTATTTCATGGGGGATCATGTAGAGATTTGAATATTTAAGAATGATCATACAATAGTGAGAAGATTATTCCAGTCATATTCAGTGTTGACTTGAAAGAACGATGTTTCTAGAAGATAGGGAAGTTTCATTACTTTTAATAGATAATCTGACGATGCTGAAACTGATCGTTCAAAGAATATATATCACGGTAAAAGTAATTCATGATAAAAGTTGTTGGCTGTTAAAGAAGCCATAAGACAGTGAAGGAGCACTAGTGTTCTTGCTGAAGAAGATATTTAAGGTGATGTTTTTTCCTAGTGTTTTTCAAATTTTTGGATCTCCAAATTAGGATTTTGTTTTGGGAAATGGAAAGATTTATGCATAGGAGTGAATGAGATGCGGAAAACTGAAGGAAATTAGAAATGGAAGAAAACTACATACCTCAAAACATGGACTGTATACCATTTCTGGGAATGGTTCACAGTCATGTACCATGTAGTTGGAAAGGTATGTGGGATGGGTTTTAGAATGGGTCGTGGTATCAAAAATGGTTCGCAGTTGAAGGAGTTGTGATATGTAGGATGGCCCGTCATAGGCTGAAGAGATGTATTATGTGGATCAGTAGGCTTATGGTACATGGAAGTTTAACATTAGATAATAACGTTTTGTAGTTTGTAGAAGAATCACAATACGTGGTGGTGGCTTACTGTACCCTAATGGAGTTCAGTATGCGGTGAAGACTGTCCTATGTTGAAAATTTGTGTAAATAAGCATAGTAAAATTTGCTGATTTATTTGCCTATATAAGGTGTGCTAATCCCATCATCAAGGAATATATAATTTGAGAATAAAATATCATTATTGTGGAAGAACTTGGTAAGGTCTGAAATTGTTCTCACATGAAGAATTATTCTAAGGGAAGTGGTACACGGGAGAAATTCTACATAGGACAAAGTGGTATGTGGAAGGTGAAACAGTTTTCGTAATTGGAATGAGCAGTCTGTGGAAGATATTATTCATAGGACAGAGTGGTATTTGAGTGGGGAAATGATTCACATAATTTGAAGATGAAGTCTGTGATAGGAAGAAACAGTTTAAGAAATTGGAAGGAATGGTCTATATAAGAAGGATTTCCACAGAAGTAGAAGTTGTAAGAAGAGGTGGTATGTAGAGGCTGTATGCAGAGTAGGAGTGGTATGAGGAGCATGCGCGGTATGCAGATCAATCATAGTATGCAGAGCAGGAGAGGTATGTGGATCAGGTGTGGTACACAGAGTAAGCATAGTATGCCAAGCAAGCATGGTACATTGAGCGAGCACGATAAGTAGATCAGAGATAGTCTATGTAATCAGGGAAAGTTCGCGGAAGTAGAAATAGTACGAAAAAGAGAACAGATACTTCATTCACTACTGGTATTTTGTATCAGAGAAGAAGGAGTGTGGACAATTTATATTCAATTATTCAGGTCATATTAACTATGATGATTCTAAGCTGAGAAATTCTTCAATGCTTGAACAATCGCATAGGTACTTGTGATTCTGGCTGAAAAGAAGAATAAGTTTTAGTGAATTCATTTATTTCACTAAAGGGAAAAATGAATATAAAAGGGAATCAATTGAGGACTTAGATTCAAGAAATGTCTCCTGATGAACAGAGACAAAGACTTCTATGTCAATATATTGAAGTGACCTTCAAGACGATAAACTGAGTCCAAATTCTTCAAACATAGTGAGAAAGGGGGAGTTAGTGGAAGTGATCTGAGGGACAAAGTGAGATATCCCTATATCATTGTAAAGGTGGTGTGCCTGGGACAATGTAATTGTTCTTGGACCTTTGTAATCCATAGCTAGTGAAGATTAGTGGAATTAGGTATGACCAGCAACCTATCAATGTATTCTCCTTGGATGTAGCCCTTAGTGGTGAACCAAGTAAAAGTGGTTTGTTGTCTTTTAGCATGTGATTGATTTCATTATTGCATGTATCCATCATACTGTTTTAAAAATATTACTACCAATGTGGGAACAAGATC
This sequence comes from Viscum album, assembly GCA_963277665.1. NCBI lineage: Eukaryota > Viridiplantae > Streptophyta > Magnoliopsida > Santalales > Viscaceae > Viscum > Viscum album. Next base: position 774,883,271 of record OY728148.1, read on the forward strand.
CATTATATAATATAAAATGTTGACACCCTAATTCACCCCCCTCTCTGGGTGGTCTAGGGTCCTTCAATTGGTATCAGAGCTAGGTTCGCGTATGTTGGATACTCTATAGTAATTCTATTCAGAAGAGGATTTGAGTTTTCTTTCTTGAGTCAAAAATGAAGTGTAGTGTTGATGAAGATTCAGTTATTCTTGAGCAGAAGTCTATATCCAGTACTACCATGAAAAATAATAAAAATAAAGTGGATAGATAGATGAATAATTCCCTCATTTCTAAAGAATATGAAGTTTCTGGTTCTCCATGCCTTTCTTATATTGAAGAAATATCAGGACTGGAAAGTAAATAGAAGGTGGCTCAGGTTACCACCAAAAATATAGTTTCCAACATAGGTGGTGTTGTTGATCAATATTTTACTTCACATGAGCTAGTAACTAAGAAAATAATAAATTATTTGTGTGATTTTTCTAATGAATGAAATTCCATTTTTTGTATAATATTTCAATGTATGCATGATGAGATCACCCAGTTGGAAAGAGAAGAATACAACATGGAAAAGGTCTTGGAAGAAAAATTTCTTGAATGTTTAAATATCTCAAGATAGATTGAATCCTTTGAAGAAATAAAGAGGGAACATGAAATAAATACCTCAAAATGTCTTAAAGAAGTTGGAGAAAAAAGGAGAGTCAATAAGGATCTGGAAGAAAATATCCATGCACTTGAAGAAGATATGAATAAGAGAAACGAATAAAACGACTATATTTGAATTAAACTTTCAAGAAGATCAAGGGACTTGAATATTCATTGAAAAAAAGTTAAGATGCCTGAAGATGAGGTTGAAATATTGAAGAAGACTTGTGAATAGAAGACGATCATAATAGAAGATCATAAGATCATCCCCATTATGAAAAGTCTAAAATTGGAATTTTAATTGACCAATCCTGAGAATACACATATTTATCCTTTAAAAAGAAGAAAATAGTATCTATTGGTACTCAGTGTCCACTAGAGGATTCTAAATCTAAAAGAACTTCAGCATGTGACAAGAAGATCATGACATCTATTTATGATCAATCTCAATAAACATTTTTGTTTCTTCTAAATTCTTATTGGAGGAAACTAATGTTGAAAAACCTTCAACATTTGATAAGAATATCATTCCATCTTTTGATGATATACCACAAGAAACTGAGAGGAATAAGGTACCATCCAAACCCTATTGTACTCATGTTTCTAAATATGTTTCCACAATTAGTGCAGGTTGGAAGAGAAATCCAAAACAAGTCTGGATAAGGAAAGGTGAGGAGATACCTAATAGCATATCTAGGTGAATAGTAAGAAGATTGTGGATGGTGGTTCTCTACAAAAATCATAATAAGTCAAGAAGAATGACCATCAACAGAAAACAAAGAAATCAATATTTGTGGGTTAATATTGTTACTAATAAATATTTGGGCACTTTTCATTAAACTATTGGTAAAATCCTCATAATGAAAAGGCAAAAAGAAATCCTACCTCATAGGGGAGAAATCTAGAGAAGAAGAAGCAACATCTTTTTCTCCGAAATCATTTTTTACCAAAAATAGATTTGAAATTCTTGATAAAATATGTGATGTATTCAATGGAAATGGTCACAAGGTAGTTATATGCCCATCTCAACATACAATTATCATTGATAAGAAAATAAGAACTCTAATGCTGACTAAGTATGAAGCAACCACCTTGGGAAGAAATCATAAGAATATTGTGAACACAAATTTTCTAAAGAATATCTCAAATATGGAAACTGAGAAGACCCTAGATTTTAGATGCATTAATTTGAAGGGAAATTCATACAAAAGAGAAAATAAGAGGGATGAGACTCATATGAACCGTTGTGGAAGATCCAAACCTACTGCTATAGTACCAAATGACATGTTGGTCATCTGGCCAGAATATTTGAAATGAATAAGGAAACATGAAGATAAAAAGGCCAAGGCTGGTGAAAAGGTAAAAGTAAAACTTTCATGTGATGAAGATAAAGTGCATGAGATAGTGAAAACTAAAATAAACACATTTTTTAAATAAGTTATGTGTGAGATATGTATGAAATATGGTCACATTATAAAAGGTTTACTAACCTTAATACTAGATAAAGAATCAATCCTTAAAAGGAGTAATAATGTATCATCCAATATGGTTGTTAAGAAGAAGAACTACTCTACATGTAAAGTAGAAGTGAACGTGAAGATATCCATGACACATTAGCACAGATCATAAAATATATTCATATATGTGAGCATGAAGATTGGAGTAAATGGATGAACTTAGTTTAGAAAATAATCTCAACCATGTTGTTCATATAATTGAATCAAATAGGATCCACCTCATTCCCTTAAATATATTTTGTATCATATTTGTGTTTCTAATACAGGGAATTGATGGTGAAACAATATCTCTGAGGGAGAACCTGAGAATTAGTGAGTGTTGTCAACTTTGATAGAAAATATTAAGAAGTTTCTATCCTTGTAATATTCTTATTTTTTTATTCAAATATTAAAATAATGAAAGATCACCCTTGATGAATATTATGAGGAGTGTTTCCCTTTATGGGGAGACAAATGAAGAAGCTACGAGAGTTATTATCTTAATCATTATCAACTTTAGTTGGTATCAAATTTAATTTATTATTAAATTTCATGAAGAACATGTCAAAATGTATGTCATTTCTCAATATATCATCCTTGGTTACTCATAATGAAGATAATTTTAAAAATGTGGAGTAAATGAATTAATTAGTGACATAAGAATAATGGAAGTTCCCCAAGGCCAATTATCCTGCCAATTGCACTTAAATGTTTTTTATCGGTTTGTTGAAGTGAGTGTAGGAGAAACCTTGAAGACAAAGTACATGAGTTCTCATCTCATTTGGTATCATGATCAGTGAATAATGGACAACTTTGTTTTCTAAATCAAATCCTCTTGTTTTCAACACCGAGCATTTCTCATGTAGACTTAGAGTGAAATTATTGATCACACGTTGATTAAGTATCAATTTATACCCTTTTCCTAAGAACATTGTATTTCTTATCAATAATGCGGAGAGAAGTGAATTGAAAGTAATGGGGAGAAGTGAAATGAATGTAAGGGGAGAGAAGTGAAATGAAAATAAGGGGAGAGAGAAGATTCTTATTTTGATATTAAGACATTCATTTTAGGATAACTTTATGGTATTGACAACAAATAAAAAGGGGATATTTTTTGAACCACTTCATGTATGAAGATTGTATTTGTTGTCAATAGTTGTCAATATAGGTCAAAATAAAAAAGGAGATGAATCTGAAATCCAATGTTGATGGAGAATGGAGTTCAGACGATTGTTGAACTGATATAGTGTTCAAAGTACATGAATCAAAGGTGATACATTTTCTACAATATGAAACCATCACAAAGATTGTTGAAGGGATTGAAGTTATAAATTGATCATGAAATATATCTTTATTCAAAGAGACCATAAAATCACCTACATGAAGAGACATGCATTATTATATTAGGGATCATGTGGAGATTTGAAGATTTATGAATGATTAGTCAAAGCTAAGAAGGTGATGCTAGTCATATTCAGTGCTAGCTAGAAGGACAGATGTTAGTGGAAGATAGGGAAGTTGCATTACTTTACCTGGATAATCTAACAATGAAGAAACTGATCATTCAAAGAGTATATATCATGGTGGAAGGAGTTTGTGATGAAAGCCGTTGATTGTTGAAGAAGCCAGAAGACAGTGAAAAAGCATTGGTTTTCTTGCTAAAAAATATATTTAAGGTGGTGTTTTTTTCAATGGTTTCCAAATTTTTAGATCTCAAAATTGGGATTTTGTTATTTGAAATTGAAGTATTTTTGAATAATAGGGAATGAGATGTGGAATGGTGAAGGAAATTAGTAATTAGAGAAAATTGTGTACCTGAGGACATGGACCACGTAGCATGTCCAGGAATGGTTCGCGGTCGTGTACCATATATCAGGAAAGGTACACTGGACGATTCATAGAACAGGTCATGGTACCAAAAATGGTTCATGGAGAAATGAGTTTTGATACATGGGATGTCCCGTCATTGGTGGAAGAGATGTAGTATGCACACCGGTAGGCTTACGGTATGTAGAAGGCTAACAGTACACAATAAAGGTTCGCAGTTCATAGGAAGATCGAAGTATATGGTCGAGGCTTACAGTACGGGGATAGAGTTTAGTATACAGTGAATATTGTCCCACATTGAAAATTTGGGTACATCGTATTAGAAAAATTTGTGGATTTTTTTTCCTATATAAGGAGTGTTAATATCATCATTAAGGAAGAGAGCATTCGAGAATAAAAGTCTACCACTATGGAAGAACTCAGTGAGGTTTGAAATTGTTCTTGTGGGAATAATTCTATGAAGGGAAGTGGTATGCAGGAGAGATTCTACATAGGAAAAAGTGGTATGCAGAAGATGAAATGATTTGCTAAATTGGAAGGAGTAGTCTGCAGAAGAGATTCTGCACAGGACAAAGTGGTATGTGAGATAAAAACTGATACATAGAATTTGAATAAGTCCATGGAAAGAATAGAAATATTGTGTAGTATGAAGGAAAATTTCATAGAAGAAGGAATTATGCAGAAGTAAAAGATGTATGTAGAGGCGGTACGTAGAGGTTGTACGTAGAGGCGGTACGCGGAGTAGGCATGGTATGCGGAGCAAGCACAGTATACGGGGCAGGTGCTGTATGCAGAGTAGGTATGGTACACTGAGCAGGCACAATATGCAGAGTAGGTACGGCACATGGAGCAGGCGTGGTATGTTGAGCAGGCATGGTACATTGAGTAGGCACCATATGCAGATCAAAGGAAGACTACGGAATCAGGGATAGTTTACGGAATTGGAAACGGTACGTAGAAGAGAACTGATACTTCATTCACTAATGATGTTTTGTATCCGAGAAGAAGGAGTGTGGAAAATTTATATTCTATTATTCATGTCATATTAACTATGATTATACTAAGCTAAGTAGGTCTTCATTGTTTGAATAATCACATAGGTACTTGTGATTCTGGCTAAAAAGAAGAAGTTTTATTTCATTCAGTTATTACACTAAATGAAAAGACTATATATAAAAGAGAATAAATTTTTGACTTCGATGCAAGTAGTGTCTCATGATGAATAGAGACAAAGAATTCCATATCAATCTATTTAAGTGACCTTAAAGTCAATAAACTAAGTCCAGATTCTTCCAATGCAGTGACAAAGGGGGAGTAAGTGGATGTGATCTGAGGGACACAGTGAGCTATCCCTAAATCATTGTAAATGTAGTGTACCTGGGATAGAGTGACTATTCCTAAACCTTTGTAATCCATAGCTAGTAAATATTAGTGTAATTAGGTACGACCGACAACATGTCGGTGTATGCTCCTTGGATGTAGCCCTTAGTGGTGAACCAAGTAAAATTATTGTGTTTTCCTCCTTCATGGGATTTTTTTTAATTATTGGACATATCCATCATATAGGTTTAAACAAGTTTCTACCAACATGGTAAAAATATCTAGTAAATAAGAGAAACTTTCAACACCCCCCCCCTCAGGGTGGTCTAGGTTCCTTCATGAATTTAGTGGTTTGTATGATTTTATTCTTGTACACGGTTCAATTTTTATATCATTATTGTTTATTTGTTAATGTGTACTCATATTTTTGGTTGTGGGTATTTTAGTTATTTTTTGTAATGTTTTATGACTCTGATTATTGGTAATATTCTCCTCATTGTATATATTATTCTCTCCCCACTTGTTAGTAGATTCTAGTATATGGGGAGGCATGCTTGAGGTCATATAGAACTCTAAATTAGGAAGGTGTTCTGGGATATAGTGTTATAGTATATACCATCAATCCTCAAAACTATGACCACTTCTTTTGTGGTAATCATAGAAATATTATAAGCATTGAAATCTAAATCTGATACACAAATTCCATTTCCTTTTTGTACTTATCTTAAACATAGTGGTATTTCTCATCACTATAGATCTTCTCCCCCTTGATATAGTCCTTCTTTTCATTCCAATGATTAAAAAATTATTCCAAAAATCAATATCATTATGTCCAAAATTTCCATAACATAAATAGTGGCCAACAATTTTGGATATTTTTCTTTTGTGAAAAGGTTAATCTTGATTGGACTCCTTTATTTTTTTTAAATTACAATACTTATTTCGAACATTCTTAAAGGATAATTAATTTTTAACTACCTATATCATTATGATTTGAAAATTCCCAAGGTAATTTGAATTTTTCATCAGTGGGAGGTGTTGTAATAGTTTGTTCCCAAGAACAAACGTGAACAATAATTTTTTATTACCATATCATGTTCACAATAAGATATGGATAATGTATACTTTCTATAATAATGATGATATCTTTGTGTCCACTATTTATTTGGTAATATCCTTAGATTATTTTTTGTATCAGAAGGTTATAGTATTTCCTATGATATAATAAGAACCTTGAGATACTATGACATTAATATTAAACATATGTCATATAGTCTAGATATATCATACTGACTAGAAATAGATAACATTTTACTATTCAGATATGGGGGATCATAAGCATTGAGACTTATTCTCATGAAGTTATCACTTGGTGATCTTGAGTAGAAGAGATCATGAGGATAGACCTTCCAATTGGACTACCACATGTTTTGAGTGTCATTAATATTTCCCATCTGCAAACATGTGTAATGGTATTTAGACTTGAGATAATTATCAGTGTATACTATTTTATTACATACTTTAATTCAAGATGAAAACTATGGAATTAATTTCATAGTGCAGTAGCTTGTTTTGGGTATTAAATTATTGGTATGGAATAGATTGAATAATCAAGATAGAAATTTTCACTTCCAAAAGAAAATGATATCTCAGGATTAGTTGATCAGGATGGTAGTACCTTTACTAAATCCATGGCCATGGTAGTAGAAGGTATGTCTATATAGTAAGGTAAACAAACAATAAAGCAATAATGGTTGATGGAAAAAAAGGTGTGCATCCATCTTTATGAGATATCATTAGACAAAGAGATTATATTAAATGGAATGTGTTTGTAGGTGGTTATCATTGTTATAACTACTCCTTACCTCCTTAGGGGCCTTGGTGGACTTCTATACTCTACTTGTGGTCTATGAATTGTATTCACTATAATTCAGATTAGGGCCTAGAGTGTCACACACTAAGTGTATTCAAAATTATGGAATATTCTAATGAATATGAGTATAGGAAATGGTGCGATACACCATGGGGCTCGAGTGATGTCTAAGAATAAATTATCACCATTAAATTGATAAATTAATTTTTTTCGCGTTTATAATAATTTTTATAGAATTTATTTGTTAAAATTATTCAAATATATTAAATGAATACCTGATAAAATATTTAATGAATGAATATTATTTTAATTTTCAAGATTCGATTAATATTTAGAGGAATTAACAATTCATGATAATGGATTTGTTTTCTCAATTAATATAATTTATTACATTACAAGTAAGTTATCAAAAATATAAATGATTTTTATGACATGTTTATTTGGTCATAACATGTTGTTTATGGATTCTTTAGTGAGAAATAAACATTCAAGGGTAGGGGAGACATTTCTAGGTATTTTAAACCCTGATATATAAATGGGATGAGTCTCTCATATTGGGAATCATTTACTAAATCATGTTGACATATACTCTCTCATTCTCACACTTTTTAGATAGAGGATCTCTTAATCCAAATAATTGATTTGTGTTCTCCATGAACTGATGAATAAATGTAGTGGTGATCGTCAGGATGTTAAAGTCTTTGTTGAATCTCTTTTATAGCACTTGAATATTAATGATAAATGTTCTTATATACTTTTTAATTACATGTGGATAATCTAGAGGGATAAATTTCTGATTTCATCATGAAACGGTCACTAACGAAAAGTGTTTTTCTAATAATCCTTCAAATTGATCGAGGTAATTTTTCAATTTATTTATCATGATTAAATACCTTACACAGGATCCTCATCATTTGTATTAGGATGTGAATCACTGAATATGACGTTGTCACAAAAATTGTTAATGGAAATTATAAATTCATATTCCATTTTCTTCTATTTCACACTATGGTACCATCAATTGGTATCATAGTGACGACAAGAAATTTTTAAGCCAAGAAAAATTAATTTTGTATTAAATCCAAGAAGTGGTATTCATTGTAGTCTCATAATTATAGATGTAAATCCAATCCAATATTACATTTTTTAGATATGTCCATCATAAGATCCAAATAAAAATCATTGGGATATTTTATAAAGAATTTTTATATATAAAAAAATCTAATTGCGGTTGTTTCTAATAGATTCTAGTGGCTGGAAAGGTTTTCCTAGTGGGAGAATATTCCACATTAATAGGAATTTTTACAAAAAAATCAACAACCTTAAATAAATCATCTTTGAATATATAAACTAAAATAAAAAAAATGAAGAAAAAATGAAATAAATGCGTGATTTCCCCTATAGTTATCCCTTTGCAATTACAAAATTATAATGAACTAATCATAACGTACATGGACATTAAATCAATTTTGAGTAATAATTAAAACATTACATAAATATATTCCCAAATACTGTATTAGTTTAGTTCCTTGGAAAATAAGTAAACATAAACACTGGTAGATGAGTGAACTACATTATCTCTAACTAGATTCGACAAGACTATAATCACTCTAAAAAATATCAAACATAAAATATATTTTCATTTACTGGGGAAGGAAACATAAAAATGGATGAGCTCATTTTCTTAGTAAGGGTAAACAATGGAGATATTTAAGCATAAACATGATCATAAGGGTGTGAGAATGTTATAAAAACATTACATGATCATACCTTACATATCAAAGATCTTAAAAATAATTCATTTCATAAATATTATCATTTCATAACTGATGAATCATAATGGAGACAATAACATGATCCATGAATGAATTAGACTTGGAACTCCTAGAATACACATAAATATAGAAAATCACATGTCAAGGATACCTTCCAAGACTTTCATAACATGTTAGTCTTGGGATAATAACTCTTGTACCTACTTTAGGCTTGGGATTCCCTCCCATGTCCCCTCTTGTTTCAAGATTGGGATTCACTCTTATGTACCCTCTTATTTCGGGCTTTGTATTCCCTCCCATTTACCCTCTTGTTTTGGGCTTGGGATGCCCTCTCATGTACCCTATTGTTTCGGACTTAAGATTCCCTCTTTTTTCAGGCTTGGGATGCCCTCCTATATACCCTATCGATCTAATAAGACATTTATTATTAAATAATTAATTGGAGGGGGACATTGGTCCTACCCGTCACATAATAAAATCATACATACATGTTCTATAAGATAAAAAAACGTTCATTATATCATGACCCGTGAAAAAAAATATGGGTTTATTGACATCATATCATAACCCATCAAGTGAAATGGTTATCATTAAAATTTCATCGCATCATAAATTATTGGAAATAGATTAGTTCCCTAATAATTTCATTGAATTATAACCCATTAAAAGTAGTAGGTTTCAAAATCATATAACTCTTGAAAGATAATCAAGTTTCATAAGAAGTATTCTATAAAAACATTAAACATTAAACAAATAATATGAATGTAACCATTGGATCATTTACTATAACGTAATTAGTAACATAAACGGATGTCATCATATATGGAAAATAATTTAGAAAAATATTTTGAAAACATTTCTTGATAAAAACATTATTTCTTCAATGAAAAGGATATTTAAAACATAAAAACAATTGAAAACCATTTTCAAAGAAAATAGTTTAAAAACATAGAAAGATATCTTGAAATAATTTTAAAAAAAATTCATTATTTTTTTAAAAAAACTTATAAAATAATCTTATAAATAATTTAAATCAATTTCTATAAAAACAATATTTAAAAAACTTATAAATGAGGTTTTTAAAATCATTTAAAAATATTTCTTAAACATAAAACGTCTTTCAAAAACATTTTCATTTAAAACCACTTTAAAACCAAGGAATTTCAATAATATTAAGAAAAAATATTATTTAAATTAACAAAATTTTAATCTTATAAAGGGGGATAAAAGGGAATGAAGGTCATGACATTGGGTAAATCTGTACCTGCCAAACATTCCTTTTTCACTATAAAATTTTTAGAAAAGTGCCTCGACAGAAAAAAAAAGACAAGAATATTTTTATTTAAAAATATTTTTGGTAAAAAGGTAAAACATGGGTAAAATGTATTTTGAATATCATAGGAGATTATTAGAATATTTTTGGAAACTCTTTTGGAAAACATGGTTTTTAGGGAACATTGATTTTCAACCAAAGAGAGGGGAAAATTCATACTTACTTAAAAACACATTCTTGATAATCTAATGTACCAAAGAGTGGGAAAATAGTACTATTACTTGGATATAACATGAATAACCAGAGGGTAAGAAATACAAGGAGGTTTATTGATATATGGATCATAATAATTCATCAATTGGAGCATAATCATAAACAATCTCTATAAACAGTGATATTTAAGCTTCAAACCATTACCAATTTGGTAACTTTGAATACAAATACAATGGAAATAATAAAATGTCATTAAAAGGAGGATTTTAATTATAAAAAATTTCAAATTTAGTATATACATATCATAGAAAAATTTATGTTCATAACATAGAATGTGTCAAAAATATGGCAAATTGAGACAAAATCTCTTTACCGATTTTGTAGCTTTTGAAACATAAACCCCATTAAAGGAAGATCATAAAATGGATATGTAAATACCCATAAATTTTAGTATAAAATCAATAAATGATTTAAATGGTTAATTTACATACCACACAAAATAAAAGAGTGGTTAATAATTCATGAATCCCATTAAATTAAAAATTGAGAAGAAAATTTATATACCATGTGTCTTGACTCTCTATATACTCGTACAAACCTCCTCTTATTCGGGTAACTACTTTTGGTATAAACCAAATGGATTCCTTCGATGTATTTGTTCCTAAATTGATACTTCAATAATCAAGTTAGGATTCTTTAGGAACTATTTGGGTATATACTGTTCAATCCAAATTGGATTGAGAGGTGTGAGGAAGTGGGAGTAGAGGAGGACTTTTATAGTGGAGGAGTGTCACTCTTGTAAATACCAAAAGGTATATAATAATGTGAGGTAACCCTTAACTAATGTAACCTAAAAAATGGAAAACTAATGTATTAAATTTGAATCGTGGATGAAAAAAATCAACACCACACAAAAATAAGTGCATTTTTATAATTTTTTCCCTTAACTTCGATGTTTCCCCAATATTATAATTTTGGTTTTTATTAAAGTATCTAGTATTATATCATAAGTAGTTTAACCATTAATAATAAATTAAAGTGAGATTTATTATAAAAAAATTTACCCAAAAAATTATAATTATGATATCTAATTTACAATATATAAATACCATATGTGTTTTAAATTAATTTTAAAACAAGTCCATCTAATGCGTAGGAATACTACTTTAATCATGGCCATGAAACAAAGATTTTACTATCTATGAGTCAATGTATTAATTATAAAATATAAATTTTTCCATTAATTGACAATATTTGATATTTATTAATACTTAAAAATAACTTGGAAGTAGGTTGGATTTTTATTAATGTTAAATCATTTAATAAAATATCATTTATTATAAAAAAATTATTGTCACTTTTGACATTCGTTATTTAATTTTAAAATAAATATCAAAAAAATTGTTATCCAAATCTATTAGTTTCATAACTTTTTAACATGATATATTCATCTAAAAAAATAATTAATGACAATGATTCTACAAATTTTCTTCACTTTTAATATTTATAGTATCATTTATTTTTGTTAATTATTAACTAAATAATCACAAAGTTGGAATTTCATAAGCATTATTAGTAACTAAATCATCTCTAAAAATTATTGATAAGTCGTTATGATAAAAATAACTAATTTAATTTTAAAAAGTATATGTATAAATGTAAATATTTTGTTTTTTCCATATATTAAAGTTTTGTAAATGTTAAAGTTGAGGAAAGTTCCCTTTTGTATTTTCCTTACATAACATATGAAATAGAGAACAATTATTGAATAGTATACAACGAACTCATAAAATTAAAACCATTAAGAGATATAGTTGAAATATGTCATAATTCATATTTTTTATTTTCTAATAACACTTTTAAGGGGTGAGTGTGAACCCTAACATAAGCCTTCCATATTCAACCCATCTAGGAAATAAAAAATCACCACCCGTAACTACATTCAGGAATCGTACTGGAATATTTTTAAAATTAAAATTAAAATTCAAAAAACCCATCAAATGGATTACAAACCACGTGCTGATGTGCCGCCCGAGAAACCGACCCTCTAATACCTCACTACCATCATCACGTCACCAGCATCAGTCATCAACACCAAGAACTGTCATTATCTCACAGGATCTGAACACAACCACGTCATGGATAATCAATTCATTGTCACTATCCACCTCTTGATGCTACTTGTTCAGACTCAGATCCCAACGACCCTTGAATACCACTACACAACTCCACCTTGGAGAAAATAGTGGAATTTGAATCCAGACTTGAGAATAGAGCAGTAACGCGATGAAGAGGAAGGGATCTGTAACCATTAGAGACCCTCAAAGACCGTCGACCCACCAAAAACATCACCACTTTATCATCATCATCCATTCATCACTGCATGAGAAACAAAATCACGGAAACCATAAACACCAACCATCGGAATATTCCAAATACAAATCGTGTTCATTGATGAGGGTGAAAGACAAAACATCTCCAAAAATATACCTTCTAAAACCACATAACTGTCAAGGGGGGACATCCGAGAAAAATCATAGGTCTATAAATCGAATAGATCCTGAGAAAATAGACAATGTCAAACCAACACCTGAGCAGTTGAAGATCCATACCATCACTCCACCATCACCATCCAAAACTGTCTTAGACACTATCATATTAGACCAAGATGAGGTATTAGTATGATGGTAAAGGAGGAAAGGGTAGAGGAGGAGTAAGTAAGAAACTCAAGCCACATGAGGGGAGAGACAAAGACTGAACCAAGGTGATGTAAACATGAGATATACGGAGGCTAGGAGAAGAAAGAACGATCTTCAAATCCCTGGAGAATGCAACAGAAGGGGGAAACACAGTGGAAACCCCTAAGAATAATGACAAGTATTCCCATGGGAGAGGAACCATGGGGAATAAAAGCCATAAAAACAAGTACGAAAATAAAAGAAAAACCAAATTAAGAACCTACAAGGGACAAACCAAATCGATGATGGGGGACACCATGAGGATCCACCATTGGGAAGAAACTAGGCGACAAACCCTAGGCCAAGGTTAGGGGACCTAGAGAGTGTGGGTCCATTTAGATATAGTTGAAATATGGGCATCCATTGGATTTTTTACAAGTTTTGAGTTTATTTTTTCCCTTAAGTTTATGGTTTAGTCCCTAATTAACCATAATTTTACCTTAATTGTCATGATTAATTTTAATTACTTTTAGTAATATTTTTTGTCATAAATTAGGTTGGTCTTATTAGATTTAAATTATCATACTGATTATAACTGTGTATGTCCATTCATTAAAATTCAAATCATATAAGTGGCTAGATTAAATTTAACGTTAATCCCGTAGACGTGGTAAGAAATCGGGTTTTTAATGTAAAAATGTTCAAAAGTACAATAATTTTTTATAACCAATTTCAATATAAAAAATATTACAATGACATAAAATGGATTAATATATGTATAATTTTCCTATTGTGACTTTAAAAACGAAATTAAAATATAATTTAATATTCATTATTATTTAAATTAAAAGGCGGTTTTTAACTAAAATACTATATTTTTCACCATTGAAAAATGAAAGTTCTCATAAAAATTCCAAAAATTAATCTAAAGATAATTTCGATATTTTGAATTCCAAAATAATGTTTATTTTATAAAATAAAATTTATAAAGGTCTCAAAAATTAATTTTAACATAGTTGAGCCATTAAATGGCGATAAAACTTGGTCTTGCATGTAATTCATGCTAACTCAAAGTTACATGTACTATAAGACAATATATGTGTCGCATGTAATGAAAGATCAACTTGGTGTTGTATATGACACAAGTCAACCTTATATATATCTACTATATACTATATATTTTTTTCCATGAAATGCGAAAAAATAAATTAATTTGAAAAATTTCACAAAATCTCAGGGTCTTACAAAAAAAGGGTTTAAAAATGAAAGGGGTTGGTATAGACAAAAAAAATAAATATATAAAAATATTAAATATGGGGGTGGTGACCTTCTAAGAAAATAAATGAAAAAATGGGGGCATTAGTGACGTCACCCCATTGTCGGTCTCCCTCCCAACACAACACCGCTTATATCATCCCCTCTATCCAAATCTCATCACCACAACCCATAGCATCATCCTCTTTCCGCCTTGTCCCCCCCCCCCCTAAATTCACCGACCTCTCTCTACTAGCCTCATCCTCAGCCAGGCCTTGTGCTGCTTTTCCCTCTATGTGTCATTGGCTAGGCCTCCCCCAACTATCACGTCATTACACCACCAGCCATGAAACCCCCATTTGGCCCTCCCAAGGCGTCGTTATATAGCATTGACACACTAGTCTCCCACTACACATGGCCTCCTCCACTGCACCTCTTGTTGTCAGCCAACCCCACCACACTAGTCCCATTGTTGGTGACCAACACTGTCAGTCTCCCACCTGTCCAGTACCGACACCCCCCCCCCACACACACACAAACACACACCTCCCTTTGCATGACCCCCTTTTTGGTCAAACTCAAGCTATTGTGCAACCTAGCCAACCCACATCCAAGTTAGGTTTGTCCAACCAAGACTAAACTGGATGGGCCCTGACCAACCTTCTTGATCTATTTGAATGCGAATATGGACCAAAATCCCATTTTAGGGATTTACGGGAAACCCAAGGGCCTAGAAAATTAAAAAAATGAAAAGGTTAACTTTTTGAAATAAAATTGAATTTATTTAAGGACCATGTGAGATGTATTTTTTTAATTAAAATTAGATTTAATTATATTATTTTATTATAATTTCCCTAAACACAAATGCATCATAAATTTAATTTTTGGTTTTTAATTATGAAATTAATTTGTGTGTTAACTAATCTTGGCAATGACAATACAATGTATGTTGTAGATATATTTATTAATTAATTATTTCATGTGCTTGATATTTATAGTAATTAATTATTAAATATCTATTCTTCACATTATATGTATTTATCATTATATGTATAAGGGATTGTGTGTCCATAAGAATTGTATTTAATTTGTTTTACACATTCTAGAGAACCCCTCTTATGTGTGCCAATATTTATATATTAGGAATAATATGAATAAATATGTAGACCACACCCAGATGAGGTGGTATTCTAGATGATATTTGGATACATTAGACCGGGGTGTGAGATGTTATATGATTCATACACGACTCGAATATTTTACCCCTAGTGTCATAATTGATCCATTGGGAATAAATGGATCAACCAATACCGAATTTTCAAAATTGTTCTTGTTATTTATTTAATTTATACATCATGTATTATTTTTTGATATGCGAGTTTACACAATCAAATAAAATAATAAACTAAAATGCATTGATTAATACAACTTAAGAAATGATGAATTTTATCTATTCTATACATGGTCAATAAGAGATTTTTATCAATAAGTACATGCATATATAATATAAAATAATTTCATTTTTTTATAAATAATAAAAATTCTCAAGGAAATAATATTTTGTAATGTATTCCACCATTTTAATTTAAACAAAATAGGGTTTACAGGGAGATCGTCGACTATAGTTGAGTGTGTCTCCTACTACTAGAAAGTTCCTATTATTTTTATGGGATGAATTAATTAAATATGGAAACAAATAAAAAACCATGACTATCATGATTCAAATTTAGATTAAAATAGTTGAATAAATAGAGGTTTTGATTCCTAGAAATGGGGACTTCACTCAACAGTTCAAAGAGCCTCGAGTTAATATGTTTTCCTAGTCTAACACCCACCTTGAAACTCTCTGAGTAGTGGTGTGGGTATAGCATGGACTATTAGGGGAGGTTTTAGTTATTCTTTCCTCTATAATAATCCAGATACAAATTATTATGAATCTATTAGTCAAGGATACTAGGGTTCAATAAAATATTCTGAGACACTTAATTTTTTAATTAATCAGTAATGTTTAATCGGTAATCAATATAAAAGTACTAATATTATGATGTTTATTTTAGTAAAAAATGGAAAGTAATACCAAAAGTTCACTATAATTAGTTTTGGACAAATAATATGTCAAAATTGGTATTAATTTCTAAGTGTAGTGTAGACACTTTTGTAAATAACTACTATATAGAAAATTCAGGTTGATTGAGTCCCCACTACCTATTAAGCCACCTCATAAAGTGAGGGTGTGAAAGATGATTTCCAAAGACTATTATATGATTTGTTTTATATTTACCTCATAATGTTATCATTAATGTTTAGTGACTTCATAAAGCATCATTAGGATATAGATTTTATCACATGTTTTCTTATATCCAATAAGTCTATAAGGATAAATATGAGTGAGATATGAAAGAAGTGAATATTATGCTAAATAAATGTAAATTGAATAAAGGATCATGATCTTAAAATACATACCTTTATTATATATGTTCCCCCAATTACTCTAATTTCATTTATTATTACAAAAACAAATATGGAAAAACACCTCATTTCCTTTTAGGTAACGTTCACTAATAAAATAAGAACTTAAATAAATCTTATTATTTAGTTATTAGGTTAGACACGTTGAAAGAAAATGAGAAAATGACAATAGAATGTGTGGCCCCAAAGGTACCCTCACAATGTACTCAAAAAGAAAATATTTGGATAATTTTATAGGATTTTATTTGATTCACATGTCATGAGAGAAGACTATAGATGATAAATTGTAATAAATTGAAGTAGAAGTAATAAAAGTCTTCCACTTAGTATATATTCATCATTGTTTGTAATGTTTATATCATACTTATTAGGTATTAAATAAAATATGACTATCACATATGTGTATTGAAATATAGTAACTAAGAATGAAAATAAATTTTTTAATAATTAAGGTTAATTATCTAAGTATCTATGAAAGGGTTATTCTCAAGTTGGTGGTGAGAATACAAAACTTCTAATTACCAAGTTTAATGGTTCTATATGAAATGTTATTAAGTATGAATAAAACATTTATCTCATGTGTCCATTGGAAATAAAGAAAATTTATTTCCTAAAAGAATGAATATATTTTTTGGTGTCTAATACTCATATAATAGTTCATTAATGCTTGAATAGTTAGTAATAATAGATGAATATAAAATGTAAGACTCAGTTATACCTAGTTGTTACAAGATAGTTCTTTTCCAAGTAAAACAAAGTACCTATCAAGGATATACATAGTAGGATTTTTAAATTCTTTAGAGTTAAAATATTTAGTTATTATCTACACATATACTTTTCTAGTTTCAGATAAAGAAATATTTATAAATAATGGTAAGCCACAAATATTTTTGAATTTTATCATCTAGAAAGCATGAAATATTCCAAAGTTTATGCTAGAGGTAAGTTTTTATACTTTATAAGATTACTTTAATAGTTTTAAATAATATTAAATTAAATTATGAAATATGAATGGTTAGAGGGTATGAGGATATTTAGACATGTATATTGAAGAATATCTTGACTAAACATTCATCTATCACGAATTATTGAGTGCATTTATTCCAAAACTCCCATTTCTTTAATCCATAAAATCGATGATATTAGAATAAAGGCTAATATATGGTGAGTATAACATCAAAATATTGATCCATAAAATTTAGTGTGGATTAATTACTAAATGAACATTTCCATATACACATTAGAGTCATGATGTAACTAAAAAGAGAATCAATGTTGATATTCATATGCATTGTAGAAGCTTCCATTATTTTTTGAGACATGATTTGAAAATATCAATTTTATCTCATAACCATAATCCAACTATAATGAAAAATATATATCATATGAGTTTTAGTATGATATAAATCCATCATGTCAAAATAATATATGTTTAGATGAAAAGTATTTTTTAAGTATATAAACAAACTTGCATCAAGAAAAACAAAAAGTGTTTCACTGTTAATATCCTGAAGTTCATATAAGATATTAATTAAATACCAAGGATATAACAGTTACATTCAAGTGATAGACTATATTTATATAGAAGGTTTTATATCTCTATATGAGATAGTTGAAGAAAAAATGACCTAGATTTAGTCAATGCCAGAGATGCATAAATAGTTGACATAGGAAGAAGTTCTACATAGGGTTTTCGAAATGGAATGTTCCAAAGATACATACTTTTTAAGAATGTTGAAACCATAGTTGTCATTTTACATCAACGTGGTTTGTGATACATTATTCATTGATAATATGGATCCTATAAGGAATTATTAAATAGTAATCAGGTATGATTGAGAAGTTTATATAAATTCAAGAAATGGATTTTATGTATCAAAGTATATGTTATTAGTAATTTGAATATTTCAAATCCTAATATTGTGGTGGTATTCAAGAGAAAAAATACATGTGAGGTCAGTATTGGACCAATGATTCATGATTAATGGCCAAAAGGTTTAAATATTTGTGTATATACATAATCTAAGACAAAACCTTTACACGAATTATCATGCACAATCTATATTAATTCTAATTTTCATAGATAAATTTCATGATCGTTATATTTGGAACTGAATTTCAAGACCACATCTCTTATAAAGTTTGTATATGGTATAACCATTATGATTTTTTGAAACCATAGAATTCCAATAAGGTGTTCAAGTTACTAAAATCCAGTTTTGGATTGAAGTTAGAAAAAGGATTGTAGAATATTATTTTGAAATAAATTTTTACCATGTTTATATAAGAGGTTAGTGATAGAATAATTTTTTTTATAATGAAAATATATATTTGATAACATATGGGAAATAAAAATTGTTCTTATAGTTAGTTAAGATAAGAATGAAAGTAACTCTCTAGATACTAAGTTAAAGTAATAAGATAAGTTATAGGGAATGAGATTTAATAAGGTATATCTAATGGGTTTCTTAGACCAAGTCAAAGTATATATGTTGATAGTGTATTAAATAAAGTTCACACAATTCAAGGGACAATTTTTACCAATGTCACGTGGTATAAATTTCTATAGGAAGACATGTGTGAGTCATATGAGGAGGTTAATGTGGTGAGTAGAATTCCAAACACTTATATTATGGATCAATCACATATTCCATGATATGTGCTAAATATTTAAAACAATTCTTTATGGTAGAAAAATATCAGTTAAATCCATGAGAACTACATGGGAAGTGGTCTGACCTATGCAATTATACTTGAGAGAGTTTATGGAATATGTTTGTGGAACTTAGAGATGAAGGAACACAAGTTTTAATGGGACATAATAATTATTCATTTAGATCAATATGGTATAATATCATATTCATTATAAGGTAATGATCAATATAATATAATTTAAGAAAATGATTTTCATATATAAAAATATTTAGTGCATTGAGACTTCTAATGTAGCTAAAGAAGCAGTGTAAAATATGCAATGATTTGTTCCGGTTCTTGGAATTAAACCAAGTAATTAAGAAATTATCATAATATAAATTATAATAATCTCACTATATTTTTACTATCCAATATTTCAAGTTTTTACAGTGTAAAAAATGAATATAATTGGGTATATCATCACTAGTGGAGTCACACTCGAGGAAGTGAAGTCATGAATAGTAGAGTATCCATACAAAAGATATGTGTAATTTGTAATGATTAAATTTATAACTCATAAGAAGCATGATATAATAATTTGAGATCTAACAAGGATAGTTCGTGAGTTGGCTCAAGTACTATTGGAAGTGTTGTAATAGTGGGTGACATAACCCACCTTAAACAATAATTTTTTATTGTCATATCATGTATACAGTGAGATATTCATGATGTATACATAATATAATAGTGTTAATATTTCTATTTCCAATATTTACTTTTAATTTATTTAGATTATTTTTCATATCAAAAGGTTATAGTAATTCCAAGACTATAATGAGAACCTAGAGATACTATAACAGTAATCATAAAAATATGTCATATGGTATATATATTTCATACTGATTAGACACAAATGATGTTTTGCTATCGAGTTTTGGTGGATCATAATCATTGAGACTTCTTCTCATGAAGTTCACATTTGGTGATCTTGAGTAGATGAAATCATGAGGACCAGCTTACCAATAGGCACACCACATGATTTAGGTTCCATTAGTAGTTCCTATCAGCAAACACGTTTAATGATCTTATGAATTGAGATTATTATAAGTTGATATTATTTGATTACATAATTTTATGTAATATGAAAACTATTGCATTGATTTCATGAAGAGTTATCTTATATAGGTGCATCATTGGTGTTTTTTCATTGATTTAATAATCAGGATATAATTTTTCACTTTTGAAATCAAGTGATATCTCAGACCTAGTTTATCAGGATGATAGTACCTTAAAAAATCTTTGGCCATCATATAAGAGGGTAATTTTTTCCAGCAAGGTCAATGAATAATAATGTAATAATAGATGATGACATGAAGTTTACATCCTACTTTATGAGATATCACGAGACAAATAGATTATATCACACAATGTGTGTTCATAAAAAGTTTTTATTTTTATGATTACTCATCCTCTTGAGGATCTTTATGGGTTTCTAGACTTTCCACCTAGTCTATAAATAGTATTCACTGCTATTAAGATAAGGTCTTAGAGCATCACAAACTATTTGTATTAAAAAGTCTAGCCCATTCTAATGAATAGAAGTATAGGACATTGTGATCCCCACCATAGGGTCCAACTTATTTCTAGAAATATATGATAATCATTAAATAAATAAAATCATATTATTCAAGTTTCCAATAATTGGTGTTGAATTTATTTGTTAAAATTGTTCATAAGATATTAAGAAAATATATGTGAAAATATTTAATGAGTGAATATAATTATATTATTAATGGTTCGTTTAATTTTTTTGGGAATGAATGAGTAAATTTAATTGCTCACTTTAATCATGTATTATATTTTATTATATTATAATTAAGCGATAAGAAAGATAAATAACATTTTTGGAACACACATTTTGTCACAACACTTCATTTATGGATTATTTAGTATGAAATAAATATTCTATGGATAGGGATCCATTTTTTGTTATTTTAACCATTATATATAAGTTGGATGAGGCACTCATATAGGGTATTATTTCCCTACATAATTTTGAGAGACTCTCTCTCAACTATCATGTTTTTTAGAGAGAGAAGTTTGTGATCCAAGCAATAAATCTGAGTTATTATGCATGGATCAAATGACTGATATATTGGTGATCATTGTGACATTAAATGATTCATTAGATATCCACACTAGCACCTAGATATCAATGATTGATGTTATCATAGACTTTTGAAGTGTGTGGGGATGATTTAGAGGGGTCTGGCTATGGATCCTTTGAGAAATGATTTCTGTTGATGAGAAATTTTTTAATTCCCCTTCAATTTGATCAAGGTTATTTTATTTATTTATCATGGTGAAATACTACACACAAGTTCTTAAAATTTAATATTTATATGTTAATCACTAAATAAAATTTAATTACATTAATTGAAGATGATTTTTTTTTAAATTTCTCGCCCATTACCGTTTAGTTTTCACTCTAGTACCTTTAGGAGGTTTTTTTTAATCAGGAGTCAGTTGGGGTTTTAGAGAGTTTGGAGACACTTAAAAGGAATTTTGGATGGATTTTAAGGCATAGGTGGTGTATTAGTTGTTAGGAGGGTGTTAGAGAAGGGATGGATGGTTAAGATGCTACAAAATTAAATCATCATACAATTCAGGGTGTAACCATAGTGGTCACTCTATAAACGTCTCAGGATAGTGGGAGAAGTCCCTCTACTAGTGAATTTCAAGATGTGAACTAGGTTTACATCATAAAATTTTTGTGCTTCATTTTTGAAAATGGGGTCAAAATCCCATGTTTTTTTCAAACGTACATTTGGGGGGATAGAATTATGAAATCTACCTCTCCCTCTCTTCCTCCACTTTTCTCCCTTGATCTAGAGTGGTCCTGGGTGTGATTTGATGGAATTCTGAGGTCTTTTATCCATTATTTCCTTAGTATATGTTTCCCCTTGGTTACTATTGATTTTTTTTTCAATTTTGGATAATTGTTTAGTGTCAATTCGGTCATAGAATAGTGTTATTGGTTTATTTTGAATGGGATTTTTCTCTACTTACATTGAGGAAAACAGAAAAGGTTGATCAAATTTCATTGGAAGCAGTTTACATTGAGTTAATCCACTACCCTATTTTATTTAGGTTTTTTTCCTAAATTGGATTAAATTTATGGTTAGTTGGGTGCCTAGTTATATTTATTTTTGTCCAACTTGGTGTTGAGGGTGTGTCACATACCTTATGTGGGCAGTTAGTCTTGTTTTTTGTGTCATAGTGGTTCTTGAAGAGTTTTTTCCCACAATGCCTCTTTAGTTTAATTTATAAAATTAATTATAATTAATTATTTTTTTGGTATGATGACATATAGGATCTAAGGTGGTTCTACAAGCTTAGATAAGGAATGAAAAGTCTTGTATAAGGCTCATATGATATTAACATTGATGGGGACTCCTTTATAGAGGTATTTGGTCACTTTAATACAATCTCATATTTTTTTTATGTGTGATTGTGCTTTCCTTCATGCTTTCATAGGACCAGGTATATGAATAAGGATTGATAGGTCATTGGGAAGAATATATATGATGGTATTTTTCATCTTATACATGTGACAAGTATTCTTTATTACTTTGAGTACATTGGATCACCTAGTACCTATGTAACAAAGGGGGTAAGTTTCGAGTGAGTTAATGAGAGACCTACAAAAGGTCGTAGTGTGTGAGCAGTAATGTGGGTGCCCTAGTATGGGTTTCCATAAGGATATTTGGATGGTAAATATTGACTTTATCCTGTATATGATAGGTAGGATAGTTGTACAAATTTTTCTTAGTAAGTGGCACCCTCTTTAAGGTTTGTTGAGGCTTACAGAGTTCCATAAGAGGGATGAGTTTTTCAGTACTATACGAGGTGCGAAAAATGGGGTTTCCTCTAGGTAACAGGCTTAGAGATCTTTCTTTTGAGATATGATATGGGACTTGGGTTTGGTTTTGTGATTAATTTAGAACTTATAACTAATATTCTAATGGGATTTGGGTGATAATTGGAACACGCCTAATGATGCCATGTTTGGGTAGAGTGTTGGGAAAGGCCCTAGGAAGTGGGACAATTAGTGTCTATTCATTCTTGTGAGTTTGTACCAAACTATGGGGTATGGGTATAGATGATCCTTTGGGTAATGATTTCCCAAAATAATGATAAATGTGAGATGATATCAATGAGTAAAAACAAGGATGGGTTTATAGGATTCATTGGGAACCCTAATAGGTTAGATGTGACATGTCCATGGTGAAGGGATATGTCTTAAGTGATTATATGCAAAATATCATTCAGTGAGCTATGTGATGGATTGAGGTCCCTACCTATGTTGAATTCTCATGTAGCACCTTTCCATGTGAGGCTTGTTCTATGTTCTAAGTGGACCTTACCTTAATAGCATTGGGTTGAGGACCACCATTGAGAGGGTTGGCCACTCACATGATATAGGATGTGGATGGTGAAACTTTCCTTAAGTAGGATTAGGTTTGTGTTCTTGATGTATCCTACCATTAGTGTGTGGGTATGGTCTTTTTTTATGTAACCTCCCTTATGTGTATGAGGATGGGTCGGTGTGATTTGTTTGACCTCCCTTGTGTGGGGGGGTCAGTTTGTATGATTGATGTGACCACCCCTAAGTGTGTTGTGATGGGTCAATGTGCTTTATGTGACCTCCCTTGAGTATGTAGGAATATATCATTATTTCTGATATGACCTATCTTGAGTGTGTGACGATGGATTAGTGTTCTTGAATTAGACCTTACCTTGATAAGCCTAGGGTTAATGACTACCCATGAGAAAATTGATTCATGGTGGGATTCATGACATAACCAATGGAACCTTCCTTAAGAGATAAAGAAATGGGTTGATATGTGGATGTATAACCATTCTTGATCCCTTCAGGTAGTGGTTTGAAGTTTGGAAACCTCTATACCATGATACTTTAGGTATAGTTTTGTAATTTGTTTAAGGGGAACAAGATGAGGCGATTAGGTGGATTTTGACGTGCATCGAAGCTGGTATGAACAAGTATCATGCTGACCTAGTTAGCATATGATGACCTAATGAACAAGAATTATTTATTTCCTGGTCATCACATGACATCCAGGGAACTTGTTTGACATTTTTATTTTATTTCTCATTTCCACATGTATATGAATGTGTATCCAAAAAGAAAATGGTGAGACCCTACTAAGATATATTTGTCACGCCTTGTATATTCATCTCAATGAACATGTAGACCTTATGTTTTCTTTCATGTTTATCATAGGATGTTCAATGGATTGGGATAGTGTCGATCTATGGGCATGGGGATAGAAGTTGTATAGGGTCTAGGGATGGTAATAGGTCTAGTGTGTGTGTGTTTTGTTTTTTTATTTATATATGTGATAGTCCTTGTGGATGACCATTTTTATAAAATATATGACTATTTTATAGTATCATTTTTATAGAGTTGTTTTTATTGGATTAGGAATACACAAATTATTATAGGTTGTAGATTTTTTAGGTTATTTTTCTTCTATTCTATGGATCTTATTTGAGTTAATAGTATCACTATTATAGAGATTAGGTCCTTTCCCCTTGTCGGAAACCTATGGTATACAAGGAGGAACGCTTAAGGCCCTGTTTCACTCTGGTTCAGATGGTGGTTCCAAACTGAGGCATCATAAAGTGGTATAAAATAATTGTTTTATTTTATGATTTGTGGATATGGTAGATAGCTGGTCTAGGAATTTAATGGCGCTTTTGATGAACCCCAAATTGGTGAGTCATGAACACATTTATAGTGGGAATTTTTGGTTACCTGATTACATGATTGTTGTTATTGGTTTTTTCTATTATGAATGAGATGTTTGTTGGATATTATGTGTTATTAGTGGATAAAATTTATGGATTTTTATCTTATATTTATGAAAATATTCCTATGTTCATGAAACATATTTAGCATATAAGACTCACATTTTTTATTCTTGATTTTGTGTGATTGAATTTTCTAATGATAATGTCTAGTGTCTTGATGTGTCAATTATGACTTATATGAAATTTTACCATATAACTTATTGGGGGAATTTTACTCAGATGAACTATAGTATTTTATCTGATAGTTGGTAATTCGGATCTTATAGTTGGAGGTTATCTGGTGATGAAAATTCATTCCCCACATCAAGGGATTTCTGGAGACCCTTGGTGGTTTGCTATAGACATTGGATTCTAGGGGAATGTTCTAGGGATGGGAATAGGTTTCCTTGAGGATTTGGTTTCAATAATAACATATATGGTGTTTTCCTATATAGATTATCAATGAAATTATACTTAATAAAACTAGGTTATTTCATGAATAACCCTGAGTGTGTTGAGGAAATCTATATGCATACCTTTTTCTTGGTATTGAGGCTAGTTTCAGAGGGAAAGATTGATTAGTTAGCTAGACCTATTAGTTCTTAAGTTATTCTTTTGATAGTGTCGCAAGAGTGTGGGTAGGCTCCCATTTTTCTAATGGGGCTCAAATATTTTTTGTTCATGTTGTTAGCCTTGGTATGGGTAATATTTATTAGACAATTTTTTGAAACTGATATGAGTGGGGAGCATGTTCAGTATGTTAGGCATGTGATCCTAGATTTGATGAGGCATGAATCATGGGAGTGTGAGTTTGGTTCTGTGTTCTGGTTTTATATAAGTGTGCAACCATTGGGTTTAGTTGAGTTCAAGTAGAATAGTAGAAGAGAAGTTATTTGAGGGTTCTTGAGGATCACTCTACCTTGAGGAGGAGAGTAAGTGTGGGTGAAGATTTTTTAGGAAAGTTTCATTATGTGATGGAAAGTGCACATTGGGTACCTAGGGTGCTTGATTAAGTTGGAGAATAGTGAATGGTCCATATGTGGGTCCATTTAGAGTATTTTGGGTTTTGGATAAACCTGAGTGGCACTATGGTGGTAGTTCAGTGGTGATACACTCATAGGTATAGTGGAATGAGGTTCAAGGGATTAGGAGATATCATTTTATGGTGAGAGATAACATTAGAGATGAATTTGGGTACCATGGTATGGTAATTCTAAGTGGAGGACTTGGCATGAATTATCAGAAAAGAGTGGTTTATGGACCATTTTGGGTTATCGATTAAGTATTATAATATGTAAATCCATTTATTGGGGAGGATACAATTGTTTTTTGGATAAAAACATTTTTGGTGTGTCAGGAACAAGTGGTAATCAATGTTTGATGTTGGCTCTCAAATATGAGAGGAACGACCTTGTAGAGTCATTAAATTTGATAACAAATAGAGTATGGGCCATGAAGATCAATTTTTGGTTTATAAGTGTTGTGATAATGGAAATAATTTAGTGGGGAGCTCATAACATCTGTGAGTGAATGGACCTCAGGTCAGGTGGTTCATCGGTGTGGAAGATCGATTATTAGATGGTTGTGATGGCATTGGAATTCCAGTCTTTGGAAGGATTTAATTCTATCTTTTCCATTATTATATACAATATTTTGATTTTGGATGAAATATCGGGTAGATTCATGCATTGGAATTGGGATTGAGGTGAAGTTGGTGTGATCGAAGAGGGAATTTGAACAAATGTGTGTCGGTTCTCAGAGTGGGATCATGGATATTGGAGCAGGTAGTTGGTGATCCAACCATGTAATTTCATTAAGAGTTGATATCATACATTGATTTGGGAATTTGATAACCTTTCGTTTCCTTTTGAGTTTAATGTATCATGATCGGGTGTCAAGGTAACTCACAAGTGGGTGAAAATAATCATTTTGGTGAAATTCATTCAAATGAAGCTTGAGTGGTGTTTTGTGCAAGTATGGATGTACTGAGGTGGAAAACACATTAGGAGAATTATTCAAAACATAGTTGGTGGGTTGGTAGGCCATGTGATGTGTTTTTTGGGAGGTGATTCCAATGGTGGGGAGAAACATATAATGTAATCATTCATTTTTAGTGGGATTATTACAGTGGGTACACTATAATCCTTAGGTAGAATCAGTTAAATACATCATGGTATCTCAAGAGAGACGAGAATAGTGAGTGATGTCTTTGTTTGGGTGTTAGTAGAGAGTAATTAGATCATCTTATGATGAATGGTGTGTTTGTTGTTTATAATTGTGCAGCGAAAGTGTGATGGGTACTCAAGATAAGATCACAATGATTTATTGGAAAATTTACAACCGAGATAGGTCGTGAAACATGGTTCAATGAGTACCATAGCTTATCGAGGAAAAGAAGTGTTATGGTTGGAATTTTGTACCAATATAATTCATTATATGTTGTAAAATACTAATATAAATTGAATTTTTGGTTGGTAGAAGGTTTATTTTAGGAATCAAAACTCGATTGTGTTTTATGAGAGTTTAGACATCCTTAAAAGGTTATTTTGGATACTGTTTAAGGCATGGGTGGTGTCTTTGGTGTTTGGGAGGGAATCAGTGAAGGGATGCATCACACCCCTATTTTTTATTTATTATTTTATTTATTCATTTTGATTTAAACTTTTCTGTGAATTTAGGATCAATTTCCCAAGAAATTTTTTATTTTTAGAGTTTTTTAGTAGTTTTTTGCCACTATTCACGGTTAGTGTGTGTCGCAACCTGACCCGACAGGGTCAAGGCTGAAACTCTCCAAGCTCACATACAATAGGCCAGGGGTGGGTGACTAGCACTAAGTAGGCATATCACATAGATGGTAGGACTTTACCGAAGGTACTTGTATGCACACACCCACAAACACCTCAATGCATTAGTGCAGAGATATAAAAATATAGAAACTAAAATTCATGCATACAACTATCCGAAATTAGATTTAAACGGAAATACTGAAGTGTAAAAAGGAAAAAACACACACCCACTAAAGGAAAACTATAAAAGCATCCAACCATATCAGATGGAGGGGATCTCTATCAAAAGAAAGTACCTGAAATCTTCTTAGCCCATCTCTGTTAAACACCTCAGTCGGTCTAGCTCACTAAGATCCACATACCTTTGGTCCTCTGGGGACTCCATTGAAAGTTCTAGGGTCTAAATAAGACATAATATGTGCAGTCAAAGCCCATGCAGGGGTGAGTATAAAAATACTCAGTAGGCACCCCAAAACCTCAAAATAAAATGGGTCAATTGAAATGAAATAGTCTACTTGATCAAGCCAAAGAAAACCCAATCGAGAGAGAAACTCTATCTCAAACATTCCTTAGCTATACAAGACTAGTTAGATATGTCTATAATGGGTGTTAATAAGGACACATGAAAAAAATTAAAGGACTCCCAAAATCACCGAGATATACTCATCTCATACTCCAAGAATTATGAGATTTTGACCTCATATCTAGTAAAAATATTCTACTCGAGATTCATACAGTAACAAAAAATTAGAAGAACACATTCCTCGAGATTAGCCATCCCATATGGCACTTGTCTGAGAGATAAAATCCATTAAAAACCTACCATTCCTAATGGAATGTCCGAGAAAACATGCCCCATTGAGAATAGATGTACTAGGACTAAATCTAGTGCCCATCACCATAGGTCTTTTCTTCGTCAACCTACACCCTGTGAAAGGCTATAAGAAACCCAATTAGAGAGGATAAACCATCACCAATACACACAATTGAGGTATCACTACTCTAGAATATGAACCACACGCATACTCTCTAACGAGAGAGATAAGAGGGACCCACACCTTGCCACATCAATGAATTTGAGGTTGTAATATCTTATAACTAACTCGTGAAACCTCTATCACTCTAGAATGGAGTGGCTTTCACCTTAGTCTATAGAGGGAGAACTAACTCTTAACCAGGTGTTTCACATAATTAGTGGAGGGTCATTCTCCTCATAAATTTACTCAGTAAACAAGGAAACACTAACTCTAATGTAGGGTACACACTCTAATGCTACTCATAAATTGTGGAGTGCTACTCTATAGTTGAGGGACCTCACCATAGTATGGTTGGGGAGTACAAATCAAATGATAGAGGAACCATATCCTAACACAATATAGGATTACAACTCTATGGTTAGAGGACCCTCACCCTAGTACAACAGGGGAGTACCACTCTTCCAGTTCGATTATTATGGGGTACCCGCACTTTGACCTGATAAGGGAGTACCGACCCTAGGATAGAGATCTGTATCCTTGGAACAACAATGGAGTAAAAAATCTTCCAAAACAAAATATATAGTGGACACACACCCTATAATGATAGAGGATTTCTATCTCTAGGGATGGAGGACCCTCACCCTAACATGATAGGGGAGTACCCGCTCTATCTATACGTCACATATAGAGGAATTACGCCCTCATACAGTAGGGGAGTTACAAATACATAGATAGAGGACCCACACCATATTCAAACAGGGGAGTACCTACTCTATCTAGCCCTTGAGGATGGAGGGAATGCACCCTAGCCCAATAGGGGAGTGCTTTTACAACTCTACAAACAATACGGGGAACCCACGCCCTAATCCATCAGGGTTGTACCAACCTTGGAATAACTACCCAATGTTATGAAACTCATACCCATGACATGGGGAGTCCGATATCTAACAAAGAAGAGAGGTAAGGGAAACTCACCCCCTAATGCCACAGGGGAGTACCAATCCCATATTCTCTCTTATTAGCCACACTGATCTATAGAATCAGTCAAGCACTACTGGAAGGAGCATCAAGATTATCATACCTCAGATCACAAAAATTCCATGGGTAGGAGACCCACGCCCTGATATAATAATAGAGCAAAACTCTACAATCATAAAGATTCCTGGGTACCCACATCCTAATATGAGAGGTGAGGGTACAGACCCCAACATCAACCCATTGATTCACCCCGATCACTACCCAAGGTTAAGCACTGCTACACAAGATTCATGCTTGAATAACACCACATCATATCATGTAGGCCGAAATAGAGGCCACCAATGTGTTATACATAGAAAAATGCATTGGATAGGCTACTCACAAGCTTGAACTTGAGTCCCATAGAAGGAGATATGCAAGGAGTAAGATCTCAAGAAGATCTCTAAAGAGTACATGGCGTGCACTGCGATCCACATGGCATGTGAACCCACCCGATCGCCTGGACATGTATCTTTTCTATATAGTTTTCTAATCCATGTAGGTGTTGTCACGACCCGACCCTACCCAGGCTCGAGCTGCAACTACCCCAAGCCTGCCTCCATAGGCCAGGGGCTGGCGACCAGCGCCGAAGGCACAATAACTCGGGGAGGCCTTTGCCTAAGTACCTGTACACACACACGCAACACACTCAATGCAAAAGTATAGAGTAAAAATAAAATCAAAGGGAAACTACTATAAATAAACCACAATGTGCATCGAACTCTAAAAGTACAAAGAAAGTGATGAAGTTAAATTGAAAAGAAAAGGGGTAAAACACACGCCCGACCAGAAAGGTGCCACAACCCGACAATAGGTAAACACAAACAAACAGCTGGAAGGGTCCCCCACCTGGGACCTGACCATGACCACCGCACATGGTCCAAGCTCCTGAACTCCTAATCTCCACTAAAGTCACGACCAACATGTTCATCGTCTACAAGGTCACACCAAGTTCGGTCAAAGCCCAAGAAGGGGTGAGTATTAAAATACTCAGTAGGATACCCTGAAGGCTCGAGGGAGCAACAAAGGAGGAACTGAAGGGTGAGTAGTAGATCGAATAGGGAATAGAACAGAAGTACAATAGAGAGTGTAGTAAAGAGTCAATCTCAACCCAACAAGAAGAAAAGAGGTAGATCATCCAGACACAAGAAGCTAGAAATGGTGAGAAGATGAACTTCATGTCGATTTTTTGCTACCTATAGTAGGAGAGTAGACTCGTCCAACCTGAGAAGCTAGATACAGAAACCATGTGGCATAACCCACGCATCTTCGCCTTTCTTGGAAGGAGAGTAACCATACCCAAGAAGTGAGTACTAGAACAAGGTATATAAAATTCCATATGCTCAATTAAAAAGCCTGAACATGATCGTAAGGGGGTCTCTATCCCATAGATCAGCCCAAGAAATTTGAGTCGCCAACTGTCCTAGAAGAAAACACCACTGATGCCCAACATCCCTCATGTCTGCCTTGAACTACAAGTCAAGGGCTCAATCACTGCACCTCAACACTATCCTCTTTGGGTGGCACTGACTCGCCTGCACGGTTTTAGGTCGCGTCACAAGGACGCGTCTTGGTGGGGAAAGCACCCCTCGTAATTGAGAGTTCTGGGGGTATGTCAAACCAAACCTCATCACTGCCCCGCAGTTGAGAGGTATCCTCAAAGTTGATAGGTGATCCCCTGCCCAGCCCCACTGGAGGGTCCCTGGAAGACAATGTGATCCCACTATAGGGAGACCCGACAAGAGTCGACGGGTGCCACACTGCCCAGTCCTGAAAAAGGGTAATCCATTGTAGGGGGACCTGGCTAAAGTCGGCGACGGGACCACTGCTCAGCCCAGCTGGAGGTAACACGGCATCAGGGACCACTGCCCAACCCAACTAGAGGTAAGCCAGGCATCGGGGACCATTGCCCTACCCCGCTGGAGGTAAGCCCGGCATCGGGGACCACTACCCAGCCCCGCTGGAGGTAAGCCCGACATCGGCGACCACTTCCCAGCCCCGCTGGAGGTAAACCCAGAACTAATCTGGCTATCCCTGCTGGATGGTACTACTAGGTGAACATTGTTGTACTGGCCATCCCTGCTGGATGGTAACCCACTGGCGAGCCCTGCTCGAAACAACCTCATCCCTGCTGGAAACAACCTCAACCCTGTTGGAAATAACCTCATCCCTGCTGGAAACAACCTCCTGGGTAGAGGATTGGTGCCCGCGTAATGTGTTGGTCACACCGAATCCACAAGAACTCTACCAGGGATCACGAAGTGATGGGAGAATCTCCTCAGGCCTAACAAGGGGATCCCGCTCTAATATGTTGAGTCACTGTCAAAGAGGACCGAGACAACTCATCCTAAAAAGTGGGAAAACACCCACATTGTACGAGCACAAGTAGTTGTAAACGGTGCCGCAGTTCGGTGGAAGGGAAACGGTACTGAAACCCCTCACAACTGAAGGAACAGAGGAACCAACCAATCTCTATCAGCCAAAAGAGAACGGAACCAGGGGAAAAATCAACCCTACCGGTCAAAAAACGAGAACAGGACTAGGGGAAAACTCAACCCTACTGGTCAACAAACAAGAACAGAGGAACCCTCTATGTCGTGAGAGGTCAAAAGTACATAAAGCAGAGTATAGAACACACATGGGGCCCACACGATGTGTGGCCCCAAGTCAACCCCAACCAAGCACACACACATTCTCATGTACCAACATCCACATGTACCTACCAGCGTTCCCGTATACTCTCAGAGTATACTCGGATCCATCCCAAAGGCTATCGTTCACACGACACCCAATGTCAACGCAAAGGCATAACGTAACAACTCAAACCATCCACCTCAACGGCTGAGGCATATCCAAAAAAATCTCTTCAATCATTTACATCACTCACTTGGGAGTGCACGTGATCACACACCAAGGGTCCACTACAAACATGGTAGAAGAACCGCCACCGGGGCACCTTCACATTTCCCCATTTAATAATATCGTGTAACAGGATCCGCTTTCCTAAAAAAATTACACCATTGTAGTCCTCGTAGAAGAAACACACGAGATCAACTACTTACTCACCTGAAACGGTCACCCGGTGAAAAAGTTACTATTCACCATAACCAGGTCGAGTGGGACTCACCCAGGTCCTCGAAAAAGGTCGGGAAAACTGTGCCATCGCAATGCTCTCAGAAAAACACATCTAAAGAACTACTCACTTGAGTGGAACGGATATCCGGAGAAAAATATGCATTCTGGCATACCGCGCACGAGTGGTTCTACGCAGGACCCGCATCCTGGTCCCGATGCACTGCCAACAGATCACACCGTTGCGATCCTTTTAAAAAAAATTACACAATTTTGACTATTCACTTGTCCAAAACGGACATCCGATGATACATCTAGAAGTCACTGTCAACTCCCGAAATGGCTCTCACGGGGCCCACACTAGCATGTGGAATTAAAGCGGGTGGATTTTGCCATTGCGATGCCCTCAAAAAACACCCCGAAATGACTGCTCGTACGCCTCAAACGGACGTCCGATGAAAAAGTTACAAAACGTTGCTCACAGCTTAAAAGATGGGTCGTGGGTCCCATGCATCAACTCCGGTTTTAACACCCAAAACCACCTTGGAATGCTTCACCCCGGTGCCAAGTACCAACGCCGCTGACGACGCTCAAAACGGACGTCAGACGCGTCCGCGTCGTCCAAAAAAATATTCCCAGAAAAACGTCAATTCACTTAAAGACGCGCCGCCCCTCCAAGGCCCCTCATTTCGGGAATTAAAAATTCCAAAAACCATATCAAAAATTCCATATTGATGTCAGGTCCGCACTGCCACTGACGATAAGCAAAACAGACGCCCGTAGCTCAAGATACGATCATCCAAAGTTGGAGGGGAAAACCCCCTTGGGCCGGACCGGCCCGCTGAGCCCGCGGCCTAGCCGCACAGCCGGCCCGCGACCTAGTCGAGGGTCCGGTCCACTCCGCCGCAGCCCGCTGGTCACGGCCCACTGCCACTGACCAGCCGATAGGGTCGGTCCTTCCACGCGGAGACCCGCCTATGGCGGGTCTTGGTCTCCACCGCGGGTTCGCGACGCGACCCCAATCCTCCCGAGCGCTGCCAAACCCCAGCGCTTGCGGCCGCTCGTCATCGCCCCCAGCGCCCATGGCCAACCTCCTCCACGGTGTCCCCTATCATCGTCGCGAGCCTCGGCCGACACCGAATCCCCTGTCCGCCCTCGCTCACCCGCGCCCTGCTGCGCCCGGCCGAAGCCCCTGCGCACCGCCGCCTTGGCCTGCCGCCTCCCCGGACTGCCAGAAACCCGCAATCTTTGACAAACCGTTGCGGCCTCCTCCGAAATCAGATTTCAATTCTGAAGAGTGCGATTGAAATCTCATAAAACATACCATGCATACATGGTCTTTTATTCGACGATCAACAAACAATCGATGCATATAATTGAGCTTGAAAGAAGGTTCGTAAATTAAAACGCAAACCAAAACCTCTTACCTCTTGGGCGTTGCCCGGAGCTTCACGGAGGGTCCGTCGCTGCGTCGTCACCTTGCCTAAGCTGCCTTTCCAGAGTGGAGGAGGAGGAGGATTGTTGAGGAATCCTTGGTTGGGAGCTCTTCCACTAGAGAGCAGCAAAGGAGGAGATGGAGGGGGTGATTAGGGTTTAAAAAGAAAATTATTTAAAAAATCCCCAAATTTAACCCGCATCTGAATCATTCGACAACGTCAAGGTTAAGCCTACCCTAGGATAAAAACCATGCTCTGAGTGCAACGGTGGTCTTGGAATTTAATTCTGAGATACTTTTGAAAAGTTATTAAACTCAACGCCCGATGCCGTCAAATTACAAAAACGCCCCGAGGGCCATTTTTCATAGACGGCCCGCGCCCGCACAACTTATACCCTTCCTAGGGTAAACGGAACATTAAGAACTCAATGGTGCCCTCGGTTTTCTAATCCAAGCCACCGTTTAAGAGATACATTAGTTAAGCCGTTAAATGAATAAATTAATTATTCAATTTATCCGTTCCTTGCTCAGAAAGAGAGCGAGGGGTCCAAACATCCCGCGCTGACATGTTTTATGTCATTTCTAGTGTAAACACCCCATTTCGGACCCATCCGTACACTCAGATATCTTATACGGATCACCGTTTATGTGTTATCCCATTTATTTGGTGTTCCCAGTGTGAACTCACTAAAAATTTAATTCCGGACACTCTGGGGATCGGAATCGCACGCCGTCTGAAGGCGCTACTCTGGAATAACATCAAGAATATTCCAAAGTCTTTCACAACAAAAACTGGGTTATTAAATCATTCCTTTCTTCAAGATTTCCATCCTCAAAAATCCAAAACTAGGGAACAACCTAGGGTACTAAGCCCACACTTGGCTCTCTCGTACCCAGAAGAACTCATGCACAGTTCTGCGTCATAGCACATGGCCTCAAATGGCCCGAAGGCCCTCGGGGGTAACTCACCTCCTCGACCAAACCTCTACATCGCATGTCGCGACTGGAATCACTACCTGCACCTGTAATAAGGCCCTATGATTCCCTCCTTCAGAAAATCTATATGGTGGAACACCCAAGGATATCTGGTCATGCAAGGTTCCACAGTCGATGTCTCATAGCCAACACCCTATTACACACTCTGAAGCGAAGGAGTCATCACCATCGACTAAAGGGAAAGGTTCCATGCCTTTTACCTTACCAATATAGGGTTACACCGATGCCTCGTGCCACCCTGGTAACAACTCAAATAAAGAGCAGGGAGAAAAGAATTTCCCAGACAGAGTCTAACAATTCTACTGCAAAAAGTAGAAGAGTTATATAGTGTACCTCTTATCACCTCATGCTCTGCAGGATCGTAGACATCCAAAGCTCACGGCTGTCTGCGGTCCCAACTGTTAGCTCCCGGAGCCTGACGTGGACCTCCTAGTACTGATGAGAAGACCTCGTAAAGTCGTCCCACACTACTAGCTCCTCCCTCTCCTCTGCTAGCACCACCTCTCTAGGTGCTACACCAATCATGGCACTGCCTCTGTCGTGGTGGTGCACCTGCTGCCTGCCTGAAGCTCTCTACATGCCCAGTCGAGCAGTCTCGTGCCAGGTGACCTCGCCCATCACAAGAATAGCACCAACTCTCTTCGGGTCGTACTGGTGCCCTCGGGAGCCACTGTGGTGTACGACCACACCCCTGAGCCTAGTTGTCAGAAAGCCACCTGCGTCGAGGATCTACTTTCTGACGCCCGCTAGCTGCGGCAGATGTCTCGGCACCGACATGTCTGCTACCACCACCAACTCTAGAATGTGACAGGAAGCTCTCTGTCACCAGCGCCTTCTCTAGCACCCCCGGCATATATGTAAATGCCCAAGGGTACTATGACAGCACGGATCTCTCGGTGGAGACCCTACTCAAACTTTCGTGCTCGGATGTTGTCGTCAAGGACCAAGTCCGGGTAAAAGCATGCACGGTATGTGAAGCTAGCCGCGTACTCGACCACCATCATACCTCCCTGCTGAACCTATAGGAGCTCTTGAATCTGAAAGGAGCGCAAGCAGGAGGGGTGAAACTCCTCATGGAACAACTAAAATTCGCCCCATGAAAGTGACAACTTGTCAAGAAACTGAGTCACCAGACTCCACCAACCCCAAGCTGCTCCACCAAAAAGGTTTGCAGCCAAAGCCACCATAAGATATTTCGGAATCTTCACAAGACTAAAAAGGCGAACCACTATCCCAAGACAAACCTCTGGTTCCTGAGGGTCTGGATCACCACTGAACCTCAGCGGTCTCTGTCTCTAGAACTCACGAAGCATGCACAACCTGCGCTCAAGCCCCGTCTGCTCTGCTGAAGCTGTCTACTGCTCAACAGGTGGGGGTGCTGCTACCGCCCAACTGGAGAAAGGGGCTTGCATGATGGGTCCTGGACTGTGGCCTCTTAGCTCAAAGGGTCGTCGTCACGAACCAAAGCTGGTATCCTAGCTGGCTGTCATCGCGGAGACATCCTTAATATTATCAAGGAGTGTCGTGATCAGATGAGCATATATGTATACCACAAAAACAACAGAAATAGGGAGCTAACTCAGGAAGGGCAGTCAAAGTCTCAATCCTATGTGATCCACAAACCAATTTTCCCTACAACAAGTTTCATAGCATGCCGAGTCGATAAGCGGGTTATGATGGTCCTGGTAAATGGATATGTCGGCCGCTGCACCATCACTGGACTCCCTGGTCTGAGAACCGCTCTTTAGACACGTTGACACCATTGCCCTAAATCCCAACCAATTCCTCTTTTAGGGACATCCGCACAACGTCCCAAGGAACTAACCACCTCTGATACTGCTTAGTCACGACCCGACCCTACCCGAACACGAGCCGCAACTACCACAAGCCCCCATCCATAGGCCATGGGCTGGTGACCAGCGCCGAAGGCACAATAACTTAGGGAGGCCTTTGCCTATGTACCTCTACACACACATGCAGCACACTCAATGAAAAAGTGCATAGTAAAAAAGAAAAGCAATGGGAAACTGCTATAAATAAACCACAATATGCATCAACCTCTAAAAGTACAAAGAAAGTGTTGAAGGTAAACTGAAAAGAAAAGGGAAAAAACATGCGCCTGACCAGAAAGGTGCCACAACCTAGCAATAGGTAAACAAAAACAAATAGCTGGAAGGGTCCCCCACCCAGGACATGACCATGACCACTGCACGTTGTCCAAGCTCCTGAACTCCTAAGCTCCACTAAAGTTATGACCAACCTGTCTGTCATCTGCAAGGGCACACCAAGTGCGGGAAAAGACCAGGTAGGGGTGAGTATAAAAATACTTAGTAGGATACCCTAAAGGCTCAAGGGAGAAACAAAGGAGGTACCAAAGGGTGAGCAGTAGATCGAACAGGGAGTAGAATAGAAGTACAACAGAGAGTGCAGTAAAGAGCCCATCTCAACCCAACAAGAAGAAAAGAGGTAAACTCATCCAGACACAAGGATCTAGAAATGGTGAGAAGATGAACATCCCATCGAGTCTTCGCTACCTATAGCAGGAGAGTAGACTCATCCAACCACGAGAATCTAGACACAAAAATCATGTGGCATACCCCGTGCGTCTTCGCCTCTCCTAGAAGGAGAGTAACCAAACCCAATAAGTGGCTACTAGATTAAGGTATATACAAGTCCATATGCTCAATCAAGAATCCTGAACAAGATCGTAAGTGGATCTCCATCCCGTATCTTAGCCCAAGAAAATTGAGTGGCCAACTATTCTAGAAGAAAACACCATCGATGCCCAGAATCCCTCACGTCTACCCCGAGCTACAAGTCAAGGGCTCAATCACCGCACCTTGACACTATCCTCTTTGGGCGGAACTGACTCGCCCTCATGGTTTTAGGTTACATAACAAGGACGCGTCTCGGTGGGGAAAGTGCCCCTCGTACTTGAGAGTTATGGGGGTACGTCATAACACACCTCATCAATGCCCCGCAGTCGAAAGGTCTCCTCAAAGACGACAGGCGACCCCCTACCCAGCCCCGCTGGAGGGTCCCTAGAAGTCGACGGGTTCCCACTATAGGGAGACCCGACAAGAGTCGACGGGTGCCACACTACCCAGTCCCAAAAAAGGGTAATCCACTGGGGGAAACCCGGCTAAAGTCGGCGACGGGACCACTGCCCAGCCTAGCTGGAGGTAACCCAACATCAGGGACCACTTCCCAGCCCAGTTGGAGGTAAGCCCGGCATCAGGGACCACTGCCCAGCCCCACTGGAGGTAAGCCCGGCATCGGGGAACACTGCCCAGCCCCGCTGGAGGTAAACCCAGAACTACTCTGGCCATCCCTACTGGATGGTACTGGTAGGTGAACACTGCTGTACTGGCCATCCCTGCTGGATGGTAACCCAATGGTGATCCCTGCTTGAAACAACCTCATACCTACTGGAAACAACCTCAGCCCTACTGGAAACAACCTCAACCCTGCTAGAAACAACCTCCTGGGTAGAGGATCGGTGCCCGCATAATGTGTTGGTCACACTGAATCCACAAAGAACTCTACCAGGGATCACGAAGTGACGGGAGAATCTCCCCAGGCCTCACAAGGTGATCTCGCTCCAATCCACTGAGTCACTATCGAAGCGGACAGAGACAACTCATCCCAGAAAGTGGGAAACACCCATGCTGTAGGAGTACACGTAGTCGTAAACGGTGGAGCAGCCCGGTGGAAGGGGCACGGTACTGAAACCCCTCACAGATGAAGAAAGAGAGGAACCAACCCATCTCTGTCGGCCAAACAAGAACGGAACCAGGGGAAAACTCAACCCTGCCGGTCAACAAACAAGAACAGAGGAACCCTTTACATCGCGAGAGGTCAAAAGTATGTAAAGAAGAGCACGGAATGCAATTGGGGCCCACACGACATGTGGCCCCAAGTCAACCACAACCAAGTGCACAAACATTCTCAGGTACCAACATCCACATGTACCTCCCAGCGTTCCCGTATACTCCCAGAGTATACCCCGTTCCAGCCCAAAGGCTATCGTGCACATGAAACCCAATGTCAACGCGAAGGCGTAATGTAACAACTCCAACCAGCCACCACAATGGCTGAGGCACAACCAACCACATATCTTCAAGCATTTACATCACTCACCCAGGAGTGTACGCGATCACATGCCAAGGGTCCACTACAAACACGGTAGAAGAACCACCAACAGGTCACCTTCACATTTCCCCATTTAATAAGATCGTGTAAGAGTCTCCACTTGCCTGAAAATATTACATCGTTGTAATCCTTGCGGAAAAAACATGTGATATCGACTACTTACTCGCCCGAAACGGTCACCCAGTGAAAAATGTACTATTCACCGTAGCCAGGTCGGGTGGGACCCACCCCACATCCCCGAAAAAGGTCGGGGGAACTGTGTCATCGCAATGCTCTCAGAAAAACAAGTCAAAAGCACTACTCACTTGAGTGGAACAGATATCCAGAGAAAAAGATGCATTCCGGCATACCGCACACGAGCAGTTCTATGCGGGACCCACATCCCGGTCCCGATGCACTGCCAACAGATCGCACCATTGCGATCATCTCAAAAAAGTACACAAGTTTGACTATTCACTTTTCCAAAATGGACACCCGGTGATACAGCTGGAAATCACCGTCAACTCCCGAAATGGACCTCGCGGGGCCCGCAATAGCGCACGGAATTAAAGTGGTCGGATTGCGCCATTGCAATGCCTTCATAAAAACACCCCGAAACGACTCCTAGTACACCTCAAATGGACGTCCGATGAAAAAGTTACAAAACGCTGCTCACAGCTTAAAAGATGGGCCATGGGGCCCATACCTCAACTCCTGTTTTAACGCCCAAAACCACCCTATAAAGCTTTTTCCCAGCGCCAGGGTCCCAACGCCGCTGACAACACTCAAAACAGACATCATACGCATCTGCGCCGTCCAAAACAAGATCCCCGAAAAAACGTCAATTCACTTAAGGACGTGCCGCGCCTCCAAGGCCCCTCGTTTTGGGAATTAAAAACTCCCGAAACCATCTCAAAAAATTTCAAATTGACGTGAGGTCTGTGCTGCCGCTGACGCCAGGAAAAACAAACACCCTTAGCTCAGGATATGGGTGTCCAAAGTTGGAGGGGAAAAACCCCTTGGGCCGGACCTGCCCGGTCCGGCAGGTCTGCCCCGCTTGGGCTGACCCACACCGGGCGGCCCGCTGAGCCCGCGGCCTAGCCACACAGCTGGCCTGCAACCAAGTCATGGGTCTGATCCACTCCGCCGCGGCCCGCTGGCCGCTGCCCGCTGCCGCCGACCGGCCGACAGGGCCGGCCTTCCATGCGGAGACCCGCCTATAGCGGGTCTTGGTCTCCACCGCGGGGTCGCGACGCGACCCCGGTCCTTCCAAGCACCGCCGAACCCCAGAGCCTGCCGCCGCTCGCTGTTGCCCCCAGCACCCGCGGCCTACCTTTTCCGCGGTGTCCCCTGTCGTCGCCGCGCGCCCCGGCCGACTCCGCCTCGTGCCTGCGCCTGGCGCCACTCGCCATCCGCGAGCCCCTGCCGACACCGAAGCCCCCAGTCGCCCTCGCTCGCCCATGGCTTGTTGCGCCCGGCTGAAGCCCATGCGCGCCGCCACCTTGGCCTGCCGCCTCCCCGGACTACCAGAAACCCGCCGGAAAGCCACGAAACCCGCAAACTTCGACGAACCGTTGTGGCCTCCTCTGAATTCGGATTTCAATTCCGAAGAGTGTGATAGAAAGCTCATAAAACATACCACTCATACATGGGCTTTGATTCGACGATCAACCAAAAATCGATGCATATAATTGAGCTTGAAAGAAGTTTTGGAAATTAAAATGAAAACCAAAATCTCCTACCTCTTGGGCGTTGCCCAGAGCTTCACGGAGGGTCCGTCGCCGCGCTGTCACCTTGCCGGAGATGCCTCGCCGGAGTGGAGGAGGAGGGGGATTGTTGAGGGCTACTTGGTTGGGAGATCTTATGCCAGAGAGCAGCAAAGGAGGAGATGGAGGGGGTGAATAGGGTTTAAAAAGAAAATTAATTAAAAACCCCCAAATTTAACCTGCGTCTGAAACATTTGACGAGGTCGAGGTTAAGCCTCCCTAGTGTAATC
Organism: Viscum album; assembly: GCA_963277665.1. Lineage (NCBI taxonomy): Eukaryota > Viridiplantae > Streptophyta > Magnoliopsida > Santalales > Viscaceae > Viscum > Viscum album. The sequence goes on from OY728148.1 coordinate 774,924,992, forward strand.
ACCATGTGCTGAGCGCAATGGAGGTCTAGGAATTTGATTCCGAGCTTCCATTCAAGTGTTATTAAACTCAACGCCTGAGGCTGCCAAATTAAGAAAATACCCCTCAGGCCATTTTTCATAGACGGCCTGCGCCCACAAAACTTATACCCCTCCTAGGGTAAACTGAACATTCCAAAATCAATGGTGCCCTCGGTTTTCCAATACGAGTTACCGTTTAAGAGATACCTGAGTTAAGCTATTAAACGAATAAATTAATTATTTAATTTATCCGTTCCTTGCTCCCAAAGCGAGTGAAGGGTCCAAACTTCCCGCGCCGATATGTTTTATGTCATTACTAGGGTAAAAAACCCATTCCGGACCCATCCGTACACTCAGATCTCTGATCTGGATCACCGTTTAGGAGTTATCTTATTTATTTGGCATTCCTAGTGTGAATGCACTGACAATTTAATTTTGGCCACTCCGGGGCTCGGAATCGCACGCCGTCTGAAGGCTCTTCTCTGGAATAACATCAAGAATATTACAAAGTCTTTTGCAGCAAAAACGAGGTTCTTAAAGGTGTAAACACCATGTATAGCCCAAATGCATCATGTTTTGCTTCACCAAGCCCATGGCTGTGTTCTTCTTCCACACGGCTGTCCAAACTTGTCCCTCACATGTTGTGTATCCCATACTACACATCTTGATCAGGCTGAATGACCACTTGGAAATGTGATTTTTTTATGCCCATGTCTGTCTCACCATGTACGTGTACCTTGGATGTGTACTTTTACACATTCATGTACTATCACATGGCTTCCCTGACCATATCCTTTAGACATAATTTTTAGTGTCACTACACGGTGTGTAACCCTGATACATAGTATGTAGTCCTAAAAAGTTAGCTTCCCCAAACATGAATGGCTACACAGTGTATCTCACTAAACTACATGCTATGTAGATAGTAAATCCAGATGGGAACTACCTTCAAAAATACCAGATATGCATTGGTTTACCTCGAAACCTATAGATCAACCTAAGAAGGATCTCTATAATTCATAATAGGGCTCTAAAACCGTAAAATTATGTAAAACTAAGGGACTTAGAACCAAAAAACAAAAATATTACCTCGGGGGAAAAATATCAAAGCTTCAAGTGTATAATGATTCTTGGATCATGCTGATCCTCATTCTGATTATGATTGGTGCCAAGAATAGAGATCGACATCACCTAGTCGCATTGATTTGACTCGGTATTCATCCATCACTAAAGGGGAAGAAGAGAGGAGGCTTATCCTCTATTTTTTTGAACATGATGTGAAGGGGGAGGGGAATTAGGTTATATTTTATTTAAATTTTCATTTAATTAATAAATCCATCACATAATTTCCTACCAACTTGCCTTTAACCAAAACTGCCGACAAGAACAACTTTATGACGCTCCTAGGGTAAGAAAAATGTTATATACTAAACCACAGCATCAGATTTTTGATATGAAGATCCACTTGGGAGTTATTCCATGTTTCAATAGAAACTGTGTGTGCATGATAAAATATATTTAATATTTTTAAAATAACTAGTTTTATGCTCTTCAATCCCCAAAACCTCTCTCCTACTTAGCACCAAGATTTGACAATATTCTCAAAAATATTCTAAAGACTTATAGGTCAAACATGAGTCACTAAATTAACCCCAACTTTATCGATTTTTCTCCCAAAAACTAAAATCCTAGGAATGAGGGAAGAAACTGAGCTCTTTAGTGGAACTCCCATGCCAGTGAGCTCACTAGGGGTTCCCATGCTACTTCCAAGCATACACTTTGGGGAACCACCAAGTCCACAACACACTTACATCTATATATAACCAGGTAAACATCATGAAATAGGTAGGAACATTTCTCCTCACCAATAATAGGTTTAAAAGTACCAAGTTCCATGGTCCATCTACAATCATAGGGTCTATAGATACAACACCTCACTAACCACCTTACACAGATACTGACATAACCCCACAGTTCACATCAAACCCTATATAAATTACACCTAAACCTCCTCAAGAACATTGTATTCAAGGTTGACACTGACATGTGAGGTACTAAAAAATAGAATAGAATTACCCAAGTGTAAACAAGGTGACTTACCAGGCCCTTCATCTGCAAACCTCCAGATGTAATGTAACTTGATGAAATAGAAACATCGCCACACCCAGTAGTGGAATCCGAGATGAGTATGGATGGTAGGAAACCAATACAAACTATGGAAAAATATTTGGTTCTAACTCTAATATGGTAGAATGGTTCCAATCAAGGATCTACCTCCACCAAGGCTTCCAAGAAAAAATGGGTTGAGCAGAGAAACTCTACTTGCATGGCCAAGACCTACTTCAATACTCTATCGCACAACTTTTCCCTAAATGCACTATTATATGAAATGAATCTACCAAAACATTACTCTATACTATTTGTGTAGTACTGAATTGGTTTAATAGTTTTTATCACATCCAAAAAACTAAACTCGATGGGGGAAGCATCCCTCTTCCTCGTGAGTCAAATGCCACACCAAACAGTGCCACGTCCTCCTCAATCATCTTGGATAAAAAGTTAATTCCATGTGAAATAGGGTACTAAAGAACAACAAATTTCTTCTCAAACACTCACACGGGGTCTTATCAGGAAATCTATAATCAAAACACTAAACAAGGGTTCTTTTGATATCCCAAGTGGCCCAAGTTAAACATAGAGAAATAAACATAAAGAAAAATATACCTCATAACAGTGTATATCAATTTCTGCAACAGAAAGTATAAAGGACATAGATTATTCCTTTATTCATCCTTGGAGCTTCTGGATCAAATGCATCTCTGTCCTACAGTTGTCCTCATCAGCATCCTCCAGCTCCCTGATCCTGGTATGGACCACCTTAGGGTGATGGTGGTAACACCTCAAACTGCCTACCACCTCTTGCAAATCTCCCAACTCCTCTTCCACATCATCCATATTATGAAACCCCCTACTACAAATGTTACCTCTACTAAGAAATCAATTTGACAGGAACCCACTCAGAAGCTTGGTGGGTTAAAAAAATCAAGCAAGATGTCCCCAGCTGTTGCAAGAATAACATTGTCTCCCTTTTGGATGACCTAATCAATGGCACTACTCCTACACTAAAAGACCACGTGCATGGGTTTGGGAATGGGTATGACTCTTGCATCACAATATTTTCATATGTCATCTTCCAACAATTTCAGATGCATAATCCTTGTGACCACCACTGTAGGCCACATCTACAGGTCCCTTAGCCAAGAAGCTCTCTACTATCATATCTCGCTCTAGTACCCCCGCATAATAGTAAAGGAATAATGATACCACACCTACTTGAACATATATTTGGATTACCTTATCAAAGGTCTGATCTCTAAAGAATGAGTCTTGAACCCTCTCTAGGGAGTAACGTGATAGGTCTGTGAACCTCACTGAGTACTCTACCATAGTCAAGCTACCCTGAAAAAGCTGTTGAAGCTCCTGGATATGCACTGACCTCAATATGGATTGGTAAAACCGTTCCATTAATATTTACTCAAACTCTACCCAAGTGAGCTTCATTTAATCATGAGATTGTATCACTAAACTCCATCATTGTCCATAAAAACCACACATAAGGCTCTCTACTTGGACCTCCATATGATCAGGAGGTGTACTCATGAAGAGAAAAACATTATTTATTACATTAATCCAGTCATTAGTTACATGGGGTTCTAAATCACCATAATTCCTCAAATTTCACTACCTTTGGAACTCATGAAGGACACTCATCTTGTGGGGATCCTCATCCTAAACTATCGGCACAACCAGTTGTTCAATCTGTGGTGGATCAACTGACTAACCACCCTGAGGTAATGCCTCAGAACTAGTGCCTTTCCCTAAAGCCTCTACACTAGTTGGATCATTACCATAATCCCTCCATGGAACCCTATCTGGATATCATTGTAGTAGAATCCTGAAACATAATCAAAATGAACTATGGTCAAAGAGTATATCTAGGAAGCCGACTCATAAAGGACAATGAAAAACTATAACACAGTCATATATGATGCATGTACCATTATTTACCTATAACCAATATCCTAATATACCAAGTCAAAAAGTAGTTTATTAGATACCTAGTGAATGGATACATTGGTTTCCACACCAACACTAGAACCTATGTTTTGAGAACCAAATTTAAAACATCCTAAAAATATTGTTATGCAATCAAAACCAAGATCATGAAACTGTGGTCCAAAAGTGGAACCTGTTCTGATACTACTCTATCAAAACCTGACCCGATAAGGTTTATTTCTCAACCCTCAATACCACCTCCAATAGGACAGGGGATGGTGACTAGCACCAAGTAGGCATATAACATGGATGGGAGATATTTTCCTAATGTACTTGTACACACAAACCCACCAACACCTCAATGAAAAAAGTTCATAGATATAACAATCTGGAAACTAAAATGCATGTATACAATTATCCCAATATAGATTACAATAGAATTAATGGTCTGAAAAAAAAGGAAAATCACATGCCTACTGATGGAAAAATATAAAAATCTCCAACCTTCTCATAAGGAGGGGATCACTATCAAAATTAACTTCCATAAATCTCCTCATCCCAACTTCGGTAAACACCTCGGTCAGTCAAGTTCACTGAGCTCCACCTACCTTGGGTCCTCTAAATATTCCATCAAAAGGCATGTGGTCTATATAAGACACTACATGTGTGGGAAATTCCCATGTCAAGGTGAGTATAAAAATACTTAGTGGGAACCCCAAAAACCCAAAACAAAATAAAGATACTGAAAGGAAATAGTCAACTCGATCTTTCTGATGGGAACCCAATCAAGAGAGAAACTCCATCTCAAACCATTCTGAACTTTACATGACAACTCATCTCATTCCACTAGGGATGTACACCCAGATACCTAACAACACTATAAGGAATACTAGAATCACCAAGATATACTCATCTTAGACTCCAAGTCTCATGAGGTTCTGACCTCATCACCAACAATAAGATTATACTCAATGCACTAATAGTAACAAAAAAACTAGGAGAAAACACTCCACGAGATTAGTTATCCCATATGGAACCGTTCTGATAGATACAATCCATCAGAAAAAACCCCCATTCCTAATTTCACAACTAAGTGAATTTTCTTCATTAGGAATAACTCTACCAGATCCAACTCTAGTTCCCAACACAAGAGGTACTTCTATCGCCAACCTTCACCCTACTCATGGATATAATAAAAACCATTGGAGAAGTCCTCCCCTAACCACTTCACACAATTGAAGGAGAACTACTCCATAATATGAACCGTGTGCATCCTCTCTAATAAGAGATAATGGAGGGACCTGCACCTTGACACTGCCCTTCAGTCGAGGGAGTACTATATCCTAACTAACCCACAAAACCTATATCACTCTTGAATGGAGTATCCTTCACCTCAATATATCGAGGAAGAACTAACTCTTAAATAGGTATCACACATAACTAGTGGATGGGCCTACTCCTCATAATTAGACTCAATATATGAGGTATCACTAACTCCAATGGAGGACTAATGCCTTTCTATTACTCAGTGATGTGGGATTACTACTTTGTAGTTGAGGACCCAAACCCTAGTACGATAATGGATTATAACTCAAAGGATAGACGAAATTCACCGTAACACTATGGGGGAGTACAACTCTTTGGTTAGAGGACCCACACATTGGTACAATAGGGTAGTACCAATGTACTAGATCAATTACTATGAGGGACCCAAAAAATGACATGATAAGAGCGTACCAACCCCGGGATAGAGGATCCACCCCTGGTAAGACAGTGGAGTTCTAACTCTACCAGAAAAACATAGTTAGAGGACCCACACCCTCAAATGATAGGGAAGTTCTGAATCTAGAGATAGAGGACCCTCACCCTAACATGATAGGGGACAACCCAATCTATTTATACATCACATATGGAGGAACTTCACCCTGGTATGATATGGTATTACTGAATCCATAGATAGAGGACCCACACCTTAGTCTAATAGGGGATTACCTACTCTATCAGGCCAATGAGGATGGATGGATTGAACCCCGGCTTGGTAGGGGATAACTGCCACCAACTATATTAATTATATGGGGGACTCATTCGCTAATCAATCAGGGGAGTAACAATCCCAAAAGAAATTCCCAAAGGTATATAAATATTTCCTACAATGTGGGGAGTACCATATCTAAAAAATAAGATAGGTAAGGGAAAATCTCACCCTAATTCCATAAGGGGGTATTAGTCCTAGAATCTCTATTACAAACCACACCAATCTACATCACTAATCAATCACCTCTAGAAGAAGCATCATGTTTATCATACCTCATGTCACAAAATTGCAAGGGTAGGTGACCCACATCCTGATATAATAGGGGCACACCTCTCTACGGGACTAAATATTGTGGTGTTGGTATGGAGTATGATAATCTCCTTTAATACCAACTGAAGGATCGAAATGATTTTGTAGATACTCAATATACAAGAGCTGAGAAAGAACCCTTACCTGAAACCCCGGGAAAGAAGTATGTGACTCCAAAAAAATTCAAAGAAAAATTAGAATAAAAAGTAGTGGAAGAAGTGGAAGAAGAAGATAGCAGTGGTGATACTGAAGATCTGATTAAGCAAGTGGAAGACTTTCATGAGAAGGAAAGTCCATCCGAGAAGTTGTCAATCCAAACTTCTGAGGCAGAATCTTCAAAGTTAGATACCCCTAGGAAAGAGGAAAACGATGAAGATGATAAGGCTGAAGATGAAGTGAATTATCTCTCTGAGGAAGAAAGTTCTAATCATGACTTTATTCATACTAAGGAAGCTGAGGAAAGAGCTGAGAAAGAATATATTGATGAAGATAGAGTTGTTCAACTATCTGACAGTGAACACAAATCTCCAGATGAGGAATCCATTCCAAGAAGTGATAAGGGAAAACAGGTGATAGTTGAGACACCTACCAATGCCATTATAAAGAAGAAGGAAACTGGTGGATCATCAAAGAGGAAGACATATGAGTTAGAGAAAGAAGCCTCACCAAGAAAAATTTCATATTCGGAATCATCATCCCTTGGACATGATTTCGTTGTTCAATCATTGGAGAATCTTGTTGGGACCATTCTGATTTTTTTAAAGCATTGACTCAAGATGTTATAGGCTTTACCACACCTTGAATAGGAAAGCAGATTCCGTATCCATGGTGATGGATAAATGTGTGAAGATTGAGGCTGATTTCAAGACTTTTTCATTAACTATGAATCCCACAAGAGATCCTGCAATAATATGAACACTTGGTCTAAGAAAACTATAGAAGATATGTAGATTATTGAGGAGTTTCAAAAAAGTTTCAAGGATGCTTTTGACACTAAATATGGGAAGATCAGGATCTCATGAATAGCTTTGAGGAAAAGCTAACTCTTCAGAAGAATACTCGGATTCAAGAAGTAAAGGATTTAAATGGAAAGTTGTATTCAGTTTCTCAAAGATGGAAGAGAGAAATAGATCTTCAGATTGAGATTAAAGAAAATATTTTTAAGAAGGAAAAAGTCATGAAGGCTCAGGCAGAGGCTCTTAAGTCTGAGGAAGGAAGAATCAAGGCTTTGGAGAAGAAATCTGAGGATCAGGATCAGTTTATTAAGCAAGTAGAGGAAGATCATAAGGATCTCAAAAAGATTAAGACTATAGTCAAGAAGTCGATGATGAAGGGAAAGGAAGGATAACTTTGTTGCAATATGATGTTTTGTTGTATTTTTCTTCCTTGTAAAAATTCTTTCAAATCATAATGAAATTTTTGGTTGCTTGTCTATTTGATGTGTTGTACTAATCTTTTAGGTACCATAATTTCTTTCACATTCTCTCAAATTCTTTTTAAAAATCACAAAGGGGGATAAAGGAAAAAATAATACTAAGTAAAGAATAAATATCCCTAATTAAGGGGGAGTTTATCTGAGGGGGAATTTTCATTACAGATACTTTTGTACTCAAGATAATGAAAAATATCATTTCGGAAATCTAGAATACGACCCTTAGCATTCCAAATACTAAGGGGGATTTAGTCGTATTCATCTTTTCCCACATGATAAGAGAGATAAGTTTTATTTTCAATGTCTATAAAAATATTTTCTAACTCCTTATTTTTCTTCTTCGTAAGGATGTTTGTTCTTTCCAAAAATGGGGATATTGTGGAGTCAATAAGGTTTCCTTATGAATTTTACATTCCTTTATGTTTGTAATGTTTGTTGAGTCAATAAGGTTTCCTTATAACTTTACCAGTTCTCATGTTTTGAAAATCATAAACACCTTATCTCAAGGAAAATTTCATTTTACCCAGTGTTTTACTTTCATAAGGAAAATTTCCCTTCCCCAAGGAAATTTATCCTTACCATTTTTTTCATTATTCATTATCTTTTCTAATTGTAAAATTTGGTTTCATATATAAAACCTCGGAATCATATAATACTTAGATAAAGTTCATTCTTTTTTCAGGATCCAAATTATGACTCTGAGTTCTCTAAATTCAAACTCTGAACTCTTCTGAGTTATGACTATGAGTTCTCTGAATTTAGACTCCAAACTCTTCTGAGCTCTGCCTCTGATTTCTTTGAATTCAGACTCCAAACTCTTCTGAGTTCTGACTCCAAGTTCACTGAATTCAAACTCCAAACACTTATGATTTCTGACTCTGGATTCTAATGAATTCAGACTCGGAACTTTGTAAGTTCAGATTCCGAATTCTAATGAATTCTGACTCCGAACTTTGAAAGTTCTAACTCCGAATTCTCATGAAATCTAACTCCAAACTTAGTAAGTTTAGGTTCTAAATTCATGTGAATCCAGATTCCAAATTTCCTTTATTTCTTCTTGTATCTAGAATGAAAGTACTTCTGGCCAACAATCTGGTTCATCCTTCGATCAAGATTGGCTAGTTAATTTTCTGAAGATTCACTTCCACTAGATTCGGATTGTATAAAAATCATCTTATATTTAGATCTAGTAACTCTCTCAGGAGTCTTTGCTTTTATATGATTTGAAGTTGTTGTAAAATCAACACTACCATTCACATTCTTCTTTTTTACATTATCAGCATCTCTCTTCACTCTAGTCTCGTGTTGAAGAAGAGTTCCAAAAAGTTCATCAAGAGAAATCTGAGTAACCTTTCTATTATCATCAATAGCAGTCCTCTTAGATTCCCACTCATTGGGCATGATGTCTATGATCTTATCCACAAGGGATTCATCATCTAATCCTTTCTCACCCATAGATTGTAAACTATTAACAATAGTCATGAATCTCTATTACAACTTACATATGGGTTCTACATAATGAAAGGAAAAACCATGATATTTATCTCTGAGCATGGATCTTCTTGTTTCAATGAATTTTGAAGTTCCAAAGTGTGTAACTTCAAGTTTCTTCCAAATACAATTTTCTGCTTCACAAGATGAAATTTGGCTATATATATTTCTAGTCATGGAAAAAAGCAATGCATTGCATACCTTATAATTCAGTTGATATTCATGCTTTTCTTGGTTGGTGAAAGAACTAACTTTCTTTTCCAGAATTTTATATCATCTAGTAAGCATGAAAAAATTATATACTCCAGTATTTATAATAAATGTCTTCATGTGATCTCTACAATATTCATAATCATTTCCATCAAAAATAGGTGGTCTAGTTGGATTTAGGTTTTCAATGGAACTGACATTGATTCCTATCATCTTGAAGAAAAACTTTCCACACAAGATTGTTAGTAATAAAAGTTTGTAAAAAAGAGAAAAATATCCTAAGCAAGGAAAATATAACTAGAGTATTTCTAAGAAAAATATGAATCCAAACTTCATGAGTCTAGAAATTTTATTCCAAAAATAAGAAGAAGAAGAATTATATTCTGAATCTAATCATGAGATTAATTCCGATTGAACCAATGCTCTGATACCAATTGTTGAGTTGGTATGGAGTATGATAATATCCTATGATACCAACTGAAGGATCAAAATGATACTATAGATACTCAATATACAAGAGGCGGGTGAATTTTATACTTTAAAAAAATCTTTAAAACTTTTAAAGATGATTATTTTTAACAAGGTTAAAAAAGTTAATTCATAACACCTCTAATTTTACACACTTTCTTGATTCCGGAAATATGATTCTGAGAATGAAATTCCAGAAAAGTGAATCCAGAAATAAAACTTAACCAAAGTTTACAAAGATAAATATTATACCTTAATGTATGTAGAATCTTACTAAATCATAGTGTACAAGTATAAGGAAGTTTGAGAAATTTATACTTTCATCTACTAACAAAATGTAGCGGAAAACTTGAAACAAACAAGTAACAAGTAATGAATCTTTTAACCCAAAGAGAAGAGTATCCAAAAACCTTGGATAAAGGTCCCTTGATTTATACTATCAAGAAAGTCTGTCTTACCCATACCAGGGTAATCCCTCGATACAAAGATCGGAGTCTATCTTGCTATCCCCACAAGCCCTCAACATCAAGGTAGTCGGCACCTCTGTCTTCCTCAGCAAGTAATTCCTCGATATTTAAGGTAGTTCATACCTATATCTTCCTATCCCTGAAAGCCCTCGAATTTACTCAGCAACATTCGGAGTTGCACGAAAAAATTCTGAACAAGATGTTCAGTATGCACAAAGCATGAAAAGTATCCCTCTCTAGAAATCAATTCAGCTGCATGAAATATCTAGATTGATTAACATGTTTTTCAAAAGTTGTGATATCTTTCAAATGAGCTTCTATTTATAGGAACGACTCCAAAGGTCGTCTCCCTCCTCCAACTATCATATTTTTCCTCGAATTTCGGAGGGACTTGTACACGTGTCACTCAAAAAACGGATAGTTAGTAACTGAATGCACGACATCGTTTTATAACAAAAAAATTGTAGGCAAAAATATGGTTACATAAGAAAAATCAAGTATTCGTAATTTAAGAAAATAAAAGTTTGGAGTCTAACCAAAAACACATTTGGTGTCTATAATACAAGGATATTTGGATTCTGTTTTATAAGGAATTCAGAACATGAACTCTATAGAATTCTGGAATCTGAATTTCATGGAAATTCGGAATCTGGATTCACAAGATTTTAGAACCTAAACTTAAAAAGTTTAGAGTCAGAGTTCATAAGAATTCGGAGTCATAATTCATTAGAATTCTGAATCTAAACTTAAAAAGTTAGGAGTATGAATTCATTAGAATTCGGAGTCATAACTCATAAGATTTCATAGTCTGAATTCAGAAAACTCTGAGTTAGAACTCAGAAGAGTTCAGTGTTTGAACTCAGAGAACTCGGAGTTAGAACTCAGAACATTTCAAAGTTTGAATTTAGAGGACTCAGAGTCCGAACTCAAAAGAGTTCGGAGTCTGAATTTAGAGAACTCGGAGTTAGAATTCAGATCCTGAAAATAGGATTCACTTTATCTAAGTATTATATTAATCTGAGGATTTAGATTTGAAACTGAATTTTACATTTAGACAAGGTAATAAACAATGAAAAACATGGTAAGGATAAATTTCCTTGGGGGTGGAAAATTTTATTATGAAAGTAAAACATAGGGTAAAATGAAATTTTCCTTGAGATAAGGTGTTTTTGATTTTCAAAACTTGAGAACTGGTAAATTCATAAAGAAACCTTATTGACTCAACAAAATACCCAAACATGAAGGAATGGAAAAGTCATAAGGAAACCTTATTGGCTCAACAAATATTACAGGATATCTATATCCTAAGATGAAAGGGGACGATACTGACCCCAACATCAACCAAGTTATTCACCCTGATCACTGCCCAAGATTAAGCACTGCTACACAAGAATCGTGCTCTAAACATTCCATGTCGTATCTAATAAGACAAAAAATATGCCACCATTTCATTCTACAAATAACAATTCTCAGGATAGACTACTAAAAATTCTGAATCTATGTCCCATAGAAGGATATACTCAAGTTAAATGATCTCAAGAAGATCTCAAAGGAGTACATGGAGTTCACTGAGTTCCACACGGTGTGTGAACCTACCTGAGCACCTGGACATATATCTCGTCTACATGGTTTCACAAACCATATAGGGGTACACCACATGTACATCATGTAAATGGCGTGTTCCTCTTTACCCATCCCTTGGCTATGTTCCTCTTCCATGTGTTCAGTCAACTGTATCCCTCACATGTCGTGTATCCCATACTACATAATGTGTTCAGTCTAAACAGCCACTTAGCCATGTGGTTTTCTTTTTACTATGTTTGAAACCCTATATCGATGTACTTTGTCCATATACATTTACATTACCATATACTATCACGTGGCTTCCCTGACCATGTCCTATGGACACACAGTTTGGTGTCACTATATGGCATGTAACCCTAGTACATGGTGTGTAGTCCCCAAAAGTCATCTTACCTAAATAGGAAGGGACACAAAATGTGTATCATTAGACCACACACCATTTATATGGTAATTTGAGATGGTAATTACGTTTGAAAACTCAGGATTCTCTTCAGTTTACCCCCAAAAACATTAGATCAACCTACGATGGATCTCTAATTTTCATAATAGGGCTATAAAACCTTAAGGAAATGAAAAATGAAGAGGATTTAGGCCTAAACTCCATACTAATTACCTTTAGGGTGAAGCACCAAATATTTGGGTGTAGAATGATGCATGTATCATGATTATTCTTGATCTGATAATGATAGAAACCAAGAATAGAGATCGAAAGAACTTTTTTGTGTTGATTTGGCTCAGTTTTCATCTATCGCCAAAGGTAAGAGAATAGGAGGATTCCCCTCTATGTTCATTGTTCACCTGATGTAAATGGGGAGGGAGGATTTTATTATATTTTAATTAAATTTTTCATTTAATTAATAAATACACCACATAATGCCCTACCAACTTGCATACATCCAAAACTCCCAGTGCAGAAATTTTTTTGTCATGCCTTGTTTAAACACAATGTTCGGAACTCAATTGAAGCCATAGGTTTCTGATCTGAGACTCCGATTAAGATTTATTCTATGTTTCTATAGAAACTCTAAGCATGTGAAAAAATATATTAAATATTTTGAAAATCACCACACTGAGGATCTCCATTCCCCGAAATCCTACACCAACTCACCTCCTAGATTTGGAAAAATTACCATAAAAATTCCAAAGTTGTACAGGTTGAACCTGAGTCACTATATTGTGCATGATTTAGAGGAAACTATGTGACTAAATTTTCTTAGGTATGTTTTTTAGTTCATTTTCTTCTGAATTTTTTATTCTTCATGGGTTCCACATGATGGATTCTAAACCATGTGAAAACCTATAGAAACTTATGAGAGCCTACTGTGTTTGGGTGTTAGTACACGACTTTTACATTGTTAGTACAAACTATGTTCAAAAATATGAAAGTTACAGTGATTTTAATACATTTTTTTATTATTAGTGCATGGTTTCTAAACCATGCATCTAAACTTTTTTATGGAGGTTTGTCTACCCATTTGAGGGTTCATGTTTAGTGCACATTCTAGTAAACCATGAAACCTAACCATGTGACTTTTCCAGTTTTCCCAAAATATTAAATTTCTCAAACTATGCTAAGTAATTTTTAATCCCCTAAGACCCATTCTCTCCACAAACTTGATCAGATTGACTTAGGTGCACCAAGGGTGGTATCCCCTAAATTCTCCATAAATTTTTTTTGTTTCTTCCTATGATTTTAGGTTATTTCCTTCATTTTATGGCATATTTTCCTTTTTTATTATCCTTGCTATTTTTTTTCTTTCTTCCTTACCTCAGTATCTATTTGGATGAACCCTAGGGTGACGGTTGGTTTGTGAGTTTTATTTCTATTGATGTTAAGATGTATATTTGGGTCTTTTGGCCTTATTCTTTTTTTGTTTGAAGGTTTCTTCACATATACACATGTTTAAGGTAGGTGTTTCCATACTTTTCCCTCCCAAAACACACCATGTGATTCTTATAGTTTTCTAAATTAATTTTCATATAAATTTTCATATTGTTATATTTATAAATTTATTTTAAAATAATTATAAAATAGAGGTTTTGTTAGAAAATGGTTTTTACCAATAATTCCAAATACTCATTCCTTGTATTGAAAATATATGCAAGCTAGGTGTCTATCAAAATTATCAATAGGTAATTTTAAAGGATTTTTAGTGTTTTAAATGATGTAAGTCCTTTAATAAAATTATTCAAGTTGGTTCTTATGTTTGATTTATGGTTTACTTGTATTATTTCCATTTTTTAGGTTTTAATGGTTTTAAATTGAAAACTCTTATGCTATTATGTACCATTTGATTTTTATCTCTTTATTTAGTCCCTTGTAATTCTTATAGATGTTAATATATATATATATATATATATATATATATATATTTGTGTGTGTGTGTGTTTGATATGAATATGGATGTGTACATGTATATAAATGGATTTCCATGGAATGTCTCCTTTAAAAACTAATTTCCTAGAATGGTTTCTTGGTTCTAAAATTACATTATTCAAGGCTTGGGTTCTTAAAATTTCATATTGGTTTTTAAAATTACTTATATATAAGTGAGATATGTATATACATGTTTACATTTATATAAATAGAAATTCCATGGAATGTATCCTTTAGAAATTGGGTTCCTCGAATGGTTTCTTGGTTTTAAAATTCTTTTATTGAATGATTGGGTTCTTAAATTTGTATATTGGTTTTTTAAATTCCTTATAAATAGAATTTAAAATAAATGGTTTCTAAAATATGATTTAAGGACCTGTTTGGAACTTTAAAAAATGGTTTAAAGTTTCTCTTGGGTAATGAAATTAATTTTAAATGGAAAATGATTTTATTAGAAACATATTACTAATTTCAAATGAGACGGCTCAGTTGGAATCTTTAAAAATATTTATTTGAAATTTGATCACCCTTTTGGAATACCACTCTATTATAAGTAGGGGTTTCACATATATGGGGTTAGGAAGTGGGTTTAGCATATATATTGGTTTATGTGGATTTTTTATTGATATTTTTTATGGGAATTAGCTGCCACACATCCCATTTATATTATCATCGTGGTATCCTCGGAGTATTATTGATGGTCGAGAGATGCTTCTATCAATTATTGATGATACGAACTAGATCCTTTGTGGTTTTTAGGACTATAGCAGGTAATCCCACCGATGAGGCAGGTTGAGAATAGTCAAGTTGGTTATAGACTTAAGGAATTCATCAATAGGGCTACAGATGGTTCTAAAAAAAGTTTATCTAAGGCCTCATCGTAGTATTTTTATAAATTTACCATGATTATGTATACCTTACTATTTACATCATACCACATTTGATTTATTTATAAATCTAATGTTTTATTTTTCTTTTAGGTTATTCCCTACTAGTTTCACATTCTTCTATTTTGTAGATTTTGTTTATGTATTTATCTTGTTTTATTAAAATGATAATATATAGTTTTGGAAAAAAATTTATTTACAAAGTAACTTTTAAAAATGGATTTAAATTGGGGATCTTGTTTAAAAGGGGGTTCTAGATCGATGAATTTTTTTTAAGTTATTTTTTTAATTTCAAAAAAATAGATGGGATTTGTAAAATGGTTTGACTATGATATAGGATTTATATATACTTGTAAGTGAAAACCTATTTACATACCTTATTTTAAAACTAGTATTTGTGTTCTATTTTGGGAAAGGGAATGAATGGCTTTTCTTGTTCTTACCTACTGAACTATTTATGCTCACACCCTACTTTTTCACTCAATTTCAGTAGACTCGATTAGTTTTATAGATTCTCATCTTGTTTTTTGGTTCTTGATCTCTCTTGGAGTTGATTAGTTTTAGTAAAAAAAAATTTACCTGTAGATCACATAGAGAATGTGTTCGTTATATTGGTTTTCCCTTTATGTCATAATTGTATTGGTCTGGTCGATCTCATGTATCTGGGTCTTGATTATTTTTATTTTATTTATTATTCATTGGGTTTTTATTTTTTTTATTCCTTGTTTGTCTTGTTTTAGTTATTTTGGTTTTTATATTTCTATGCATGGGACTCTAAGGTACAGGTTATCCAAGTCAGGCTTCCTCGTAAAATCCCATGATTCTATATTTTTTGATGAAATCATCCCTACTGGTTATGTTATAATACCTATAATAATTTTCATCTACCCTTGGGGATCATGGATTACCCTTAAGTATGTTGTAGGCAGATTCAGGTGCCTAGTTTAGGGGTTATACTGGGTTGGTTTGTGAAAAAATTGTATCATAGCCAAGGTTATTGTGGGGGCCTAGGTTTTAGAGTTCCGTTTCTTATTTAGGATGTTTGGTAGATAGTAGATAAGCCTATTGAAACTCAATAGGTGGGTATGGGGATTTTTTAATGAGATATTACTCAACCTATACCTTGTGTTACAATGGGACGTTGAGTTTTTTATTTTGGATTACATTATATAGTATCTTGAATTGTTTGATGGGTTTACGTGTATTAGTGAATAATAGTTGGAGTGAACCGGTATCACATGATAAGATACCATGGAATATAGAACCATGTGGATCCCAATTGAACGGTTTGATATGACTTCCACTGGTAGATTCACCCTTGGCACATGTCCTGTTAAATGATTTGGTCAAGTCATACACCATCACTAGTCCTTCTTTAAATAGTTTTGGTGCGTGTGATGTTTTTTGTAATTTTTTGGTTTTTTAATTGATGGATTTTAAAGGAAAAAAGGAATTGGGTTTTTAAAAGATAAAGTTTTTTTTGTTGTGAAAATTTAGTTTTAAATTTAATTTGTTTATTTGTGATTTGAAAAAGGACTTTTGGAATTTTGAAATTGGTTTTGAATTGAAATTTAGACTTTGAGATTAAAATGAGGGATTTAAAATTTGTTTCCAAAAGGAATTTTAAAATTATTTTTAAAATTATGGTTTTTTTCTCCATGTTATGATATATCTGGATTATGTTTGTGATTTATCCTACTAGATAGGCATTTTGAGATAAATTTTATTTATAATTGACTATGATTTGTATATTTTTTGTTATTTACTGGGATTCAGATTTTTTTTATTTAGAGTATGCTTCCTAGAAATACCCAAAAGGATCTTAATAAGTATTTTCTAGTGGATGAATCTAACCAAACTCCTTGTATAGTGGTGGATAAAAGCACTTTTCCATAGTTTCTTGTCTTTCTGGTTAATCAAGGTCTGCTAGAGGTTGTGGAGTGGTTTGAAGAAAATGAATGGATCTTTAAATCTTGGGAAACTCCAAAAGCCTTGGGAGTGAGAGATAAATTAGTTTTATTTGATGGAGGTAGAGTATAACAATCCAATTTTATTGTTTCATCCTACTTGAAATATAGAATGATGTGGGAGTTCTTCATTACCACCTTCACTCAGTGGTTTATTCCTGGGGAAGTGAAAGTGAAAAAATTGGAAAAGCTTTTGGGTATTCAGTAAGGGAACCAGATAGTGAAGAAGTATATTGAATAATATAAAGAACAAATTCACTATTCTCTAGAAGTGGTGTTGAGTGATTCATTAAAGGGTTATATTTTTGTGAAGGGTCTTCATTAAAAGATCATTGATTGAGTTCCTTCATCTGTGAAAGTGTCATTTGAAGAGTTATTGGATGAGTCTTATATCGCCAGGTTAGTTTCCTTAGGGTGGCCCATGATGGGTGTAAACCTTGATTATTTGGGAAATAATAAATTTTCCCCATTCAATGAGAATTAAAAACCCTAGGAACCTATTTTAGAGGGGCCTCCTACTAGAAATGTCTCTTATGAAAGGATGTGTTCACTTGTATGATTCCAGTGTGGTCAGTTAAGGAATTACAAGACTTCTTAGGTTAGTTATCCAAATACCTAACATCATTGTGGTTATTTGGGGAATATTTATAAGTTATATGTGTTAGGATCTTGATAAAATAGAAATAAATAATTAATTGTTTTAGAAACTCAATATCCCCTCTATTAAATCTGCTGAGGTAACCTCTAGTATCCCTTTATTTTTTTCCTTATTCATCTGATTTTTTTTAAATTATGGATTTTATTATTGTCATTAGGTGATTTTGTATTTAGAAATTTATTGGGAAAATATGTTTCTTATTCCGTTGTGAATTATGTGTGAATGGATATTTTTCTTGAGTTCTTGTTCTAGAATCTTTTATTTCTTTACCGATATACCATTTGGGTGAATTGTATAGTAGAAACACCATGTTTTTATATCTCTAAATTGTGGGTAGATCCATTACATATCTTAAATTTTTTGTCACTTGAGTTGGTTGGGTGTGAGTTGAAAAGTTAAGGATCACATTATGGTTAGTATATTTGATCATTATTGGTTCAGTTTAGAGATGATTTTTTGGGAAGTTCTTCATTATATTATTAGAGCCCTTATTTCTTTTGTCCATCTTGAATTCGGTGACTTTCTAGGGATAAAAATTATTATGGTAGATGGAATTTTCACACCCTAGTTTTTTACAATATTATTTTATTTATTTGTTTCTCATTAATATTATCTTTGAGTTTCTGGTTTAATTCCTATAAAAATTTTGAATTTTGGAGTTTTGAGTGGTTTTTTCTTCTATGCATGGTTATTTTGCATGATTTAGAGAAAATTTGGAAACTACCCTTACATAGGGTTTTTTTCAATTTATTTTCTTCTAGTAAGGAATAGTCTGCATGGGTTCCATATTTTTGCATGAGGGCCTTATATATATGAGAGATGGGGAATAATTTTTGCATGGTCAGTAAAAATTATTCATAAAGTGTGTGAAAGTGACTCCAATTTTATTATAAATATTTTTCACGGTTAGTTTGTTATTTCCAAACCATGTGGTTGAACCATGTGAGGGGGGTTTTCTACTAATTAGAGGATGTAGGATTACCACATGGTTTGGTAAACCATGCATCTTATCTAGTTTTCCAAAAATCTTGAATTTTCTAAACTACCCTAATGAATTTTTAAACCCCAAAGTCCCTTTCTCTCCTCGCACTTTCTAAGCTCAACCTAAGAACACCAAGGGTCACCTCCCACTTTCTTATCCTTAAATTTTGGACGTTTCTTCCTTTTGTTTTAGGTTGTTTTTTTAAGGTATGGATTATGTTATTATTTTACTTCCTCTTCCTCTAATTTTTCTTTCTACCATTATCTTGGTGATTCTTTGGACTAATCCTAGGGTGATATTTGGCTCATTTTTACTATTTATTTGGAATTTATGGAGGGTTTTTGGGTAGGATTTTTTCTTTGTTAAAAGGTTCTGTCGCATACTCAAACATCCAAGGTAAATGTATCCATAATTTTCCATTACAAAAAATGATATTTTATGCTTATATATTTATAAATTCATTTTATTGAAATTATCTTGTTTTTATATTTATAAATTTATTTTTTCATCCTTTTTAAATAGAGGTTTTATAAGAAAATTGGGTTCCAATAATTACAAATACACATTCCTTGTAATGGAAACATGTGTATACTAAGTGTTTTTACAAATTCACAAGATCGTCTTTAAGAATATTTTTGGTGTTTTAAATGATATGTGGCATTTGATAATGTTATATGAGTTAGTTCTCAAGTGTGATTTATGGTTTACTTGGATTATTTTAATTTTTAAGTTTTAATTTTTTTACATGGAAAACTCATATGCTTTGGGGTGAAAATTGATTGGTGTATATTTATTTAGACCATTGTAATTACTATATATGTTCATTTTTTGTGTGTGTGTGATTTGTACATATCTATATATAGATAGATGTGTACATGTAGATGCATACACATATATAAATATAAATTACAAGGAATGTATTCTTTAAAATCTAGGTTCCATCAAATTGTTTCTTGGTTCTAAAATTAATTTATTTAATTCATAGGTTTTTAAAATTGATTCTTGGTTTATTAAATTACTTTTTAAGATAATTACAAATATGTTATTTCTAAAATATTCTTCTAAGGATTTTTTTTTCAATTTAATAAATGGTTTGACATTTTATCTTAGGTTTTATAATTAATTTAAAATGATGAAATATTTTTTAGGAAACTATTTCTAATTTAAAATGTGAAGGCATGGTTGGAACCTTTAAATGTATTTATTTGAAATATGATCACCCTTATAAAATCCTTATATATTCTAAGAAGGGTATTTTCATGGATGGTATTGGGAGGTGGGATTAGCATATATGTTGGCTTATGTGTATTTATAATTGATATGTTTTAAGGGAATTATCAACCTCAACTACCATATCTATTATCAAAATGCGATCCTAGGTGTCTTATTGGGATTATATAAATGTTTCTATCTAGTCCTAATAAAATAGAACAAATATCTTATGGTGTTGGGGTATGTAATGGATTTGTTCCACTTGTGTGTATAGTTGAGAGTAGTTGAGTTTGCTATGTACTTAGGGACATCATTGATAGGTTTGTAGATGGTTTCAAAACAAGTAATTATAGGGTATCCTCATGCTATATTTAATAATTACCTATGATTTTTTATACTTTAATTTTTTTTCTACATACTTTATTTTACTTCTTTACTACTCCATTACTTTACAATTATTTTATGATATTCCCTACTGGTTTCACTTGTTTATGTTTTATGGATTTGATTGTGCTTAACTTGTTTTATTAAAATGATTATAAAGAGTTTTTGAAGAAATTCTATTTAAAAATTGGATTTTAAAAGTGTATTTAAATTATGTATTTTGGTTAAAATGTATCAAGGGATAGAAAATGGTTTGTAAGTGATTATTTTAATTTAATAATATTAAATATAATTTTGTAAAATGGTTTTATCATGATATTTTATTTATATATAATCATGAGTAAAACCCTATTTTAATACAATATTTTAAAACTAGTGTTCGTGCTTTTTTTTTGGAATAGGAAATGTATGGATTATGTAGTGATTACTTTCTGGTCTATTTAGTCTCACACCCTATTTATGCCACTCGGCATTGGTAGACATGATCTATTTTACATGTTCTAATTATGTTTCTTAATAATTCTTAGAGAAGGATAATTTATGGATGAAATGTGAAAAATATGTCACATGGAGAACATGTTTGGTATGTTAGGTTTCCTTTTTTCATCATGGTTTTATAGACCTAGTCATCATCTAATATCTAGATCTAGTTTACATTTATTTTATTTGAGATCCATTGGGTGTTTATTTTTGTTATTTTCTATTTGGATTATTTTAATTTTTATTTTAGTTATATTTCTACACATGGAACTCTGATGTAAATTTTTGGCCATGTCAGACTTCCTGGAAGAATCTTGGGCTTCTTATTTTTTTTTCTAGATAAAATAATCCCCAACGATTGTACTGTAATTACCATAAAGAATTTCATCATCCTGTAGAGATTGTGGAATCCCATTGGGTATATTGTAGGCTAGTTTGGGTGACTAGTTTTGGGGTTTTCCCATGTTGGTTTGTGATGGGATAGGGGGTCAGGCTGCTAAAAAATTGTTGCAGTTGACAATTCATAGCTTTACCATTGTGGTCATTCCATGAAAGGATCAAGACACAGGGAGAGTTCCCTCTAGATTAGTATTTCATGGTGTGAATCAGGTTTACATTTTCAAGGTGTGTGTAGGATATTAAAAAATGGATTTTCAAGCCTCCTCATTTTTGGTTGACCATAAACACATGGACAGGTCCTTACATATGATGTCTCCCCCATTTTCATCCCTTCTTACCCCTTTATCTATGGTAGTTCTAGGTGATATTTGATTGTTTTTAGTTCTATTTTTCTATTATTCTCACCATTCATGTTTCCCATTGGTTTATACTTATTTCCATTCAATTTTGGCTAGGTTTTCGATGATGATTCCATTGTATCATGGTGGATTCTAAAATTTTTAAGGTACTTCTGCTCAACTTTAGTAGAGGAGGGCCTAGAAGGTTGATCACACATCGTTATAAGTGGTTTCTCTTGAGATAATTTTCTATCCTTTTTTTTGATTTTTTATTAAAATGGAAGTAATTGACTATTGAATAGGTTTTGGTGATAGGGATTTTAGATGGTATGGTTTCAATGGTGTTATACATACCTTCTATGGGAATTTGTAAATATTTTTTGTGTGAACATGGTGCTCAGTGAGTTGTTTAGTTTTTATATTTATTTATTTTACATTAAATAATTAATTACAATTGTTTATAATTAATTATGTATGTCATATGATGTGAGATAGAAGCTTAGGTGGTAGTTTGATCATTTAAGAGGTATGTACAGGCTTGGATGAGGCTTATTGGATCTTAAAAAGGATGGTAACTCCCAAATGGAGGTAGGTATCCCCTTTAATAAAATATCATATGCTTGTTTATATATCAGAGTTCTTTATTATAAGAATATAATGGTACTAGTTTGATGGATATGGATAGATGGGGCCTTGAGAAAAAGAGATAGAATGGAGCTCAACCTATTATTTTTATTACGAGTGTTCTTTAGAATGTAAAGTTCTTTAGATCACTCTATGACTGTATCGCCCAAGTCATAGAGTGTCGGCTGAGTTGAAAAGAGATATTTGGTAAGTCTTAGGGTGGGATAAATAATGTGGGTAGATTAGGATGGTTTAACTAGGTGTTTTTAGATGGAAAATAGAGGCTTTATCCTCATGAAAATGGGAGGAATATTTATACATCTCAACCATGTTGAGTGACACCCTCCTGAGGGTAGGTTGGGGATTGGATATTATCGTGAGTAGGATGAGTCCTTTAGAACTAGATAATTTATGATGGAAGGAGTTTTTTTTTTTGGATGGTTTACTAAGAGATATCCCTTAGGAGATATGATAAAGGACCCATGTGAGGGTCATGGGTTTTGTTTTGGACTTGGAACTAGGATGACAATGGTGTTTTGGATAGAAATTAGACCCCACCTATTAAGTCCAGGGATGGGTAGAGAATGATAGCTTGGGAAATTCTCCATGTAGTAGGACCAAGAGTGTTGAGGGGTTCTAATGGGGTTGTATCAAACCATGGGGTCTAGTTTAGGATGAGACTTTGGGTAGTGACGTCATAAAATGGTGAAATACATGAGATAGTATGAATGAGTAGAGACCAAGATGGTTTTGGAGGACCTTGTGGGTGCCCTGATTAGTGGGATGAGATTTTACATGGTGAGGAGCTAGTTATTAACTGTCTAGCACCCTAGGATCATCTAGTAAGATTTTTGATGGGTTGTGAGCCCTTCCTGTGTTGCATATGTGTATTGGACCTTGCCTGTTGAGGCTTGGGTCATGTGCTAGGTGGATCGTTCATTAGTAAAAATGGATTAAAGATTGATCATGAGAGGGATATTGTTTTTTAATGCTTCTTTTGGGTAATTCACATAGTTTTCTACTAAGTTATTTTTCCATGGGTTGGTCATAGCTCATCATTCTCTTGTATTCCCACTTTCCAAAGGAGGGTGGCCTTTAGAACCATTATCGATGTTGTAAGCTCCATGATTGGAATGGGATGATGGAATTTCTTCTCTTTTGTCCAAGGATTCCTCCTTGGGGTTCATAAACTAGTCTATGTATCCTTTACAGATCTAATACATGTTTTTGAATCTCATTCCTAGATCTATCTTATAGCTGACACAAGTTAGTTACGTTTTTTCTATCGTGGCAGGGTGGCTACATACAGTCAGATATTACAATGAAGTTGGGTATTTCTGGAATCAGTAGACATTGGAATTATTGGGTATTTATGAATTACTCCCCATTAAAATTTTGAGGTAATGATATGTTTTTTACATAAGTCTTCTCAGGTATAAAACCCGAGGTATACCATGATTATCTTGAGGAAACTTTCATTCAGTGCATATGGAATCCAAGGCTCATCACCCTAGGAATCCTATCTTCATCACATAAGGTGAATCATGTTTGTTATGAGAGAAATCCAGTGCTCATCACACCAGGATACTTATGCTCATCACACAAGAATTCCAAGGATTCTCACCTGTGTTATCTCATGCCCGTCACATGGTGTAGAAAGTCAAGATCATCACCTAAGTAGGGAAGAAGAAATCATATGATTGTCACATGTGCTTATTAAGCTCACCGCCTATGTTTTTAAAGATTTTCTACCTAGGTATGGGATTCTAATACATTAAGAGGGGTCATAAGTTTAAATATATGTGAGGTTACTTCATATATTTAAAGTTCAGTGTGGATAGTACTATATATTCTAATCACATATGGGTCGATCGTAGGTTTAAAGTCTTGTGGGCATTATTACCATATATACTCATCACGTAATGTATCATGAAAAAGTTTAAATTCTAGTGTGGAAACATTCTATATATACTATCCATGTACTAGTGTGGGCATATGTTAGCATCTAATGGCGATGTTTACAATATATGCTCATCACATATTGGGTTGGGAGAAGGTTTAAATTCCAATGGGGATGCATCCTATATATTCTCATCGCATACTAGGTCAAGAATAGATTAGTGTCATTTGGTGGTTTCAAAGTCCAACGGGGACCATGAATTTTTTAGAGTGAGAGGTTGATTATTCCCTTGAAAGGTGTTCAATATTAAGAGATACCACCTATTAAGGGGGGAGATAGGCTTCTTATTGTATTTGGAATTAAACCTCAAAGAGGAATCCTACATACCTAGATAGGAGATAGGAATCAAGACCCATATAGTTTTACAACACTGTTTAAGGTAATGTGACAAGACTAGACCATGTTGTTTAACATTATGTGGTAAGTATGCTTATATTGCAAAAGGTATGACAGGGCGAAATTGGTTGGGGATTACCCATATAAGATACCTGGAATATGGGGGTATCACCTCAAGCTCATCACATAAGTCATATTTTTCTCATCACACAAGGTAAGGAAATATTTTGATATCATGTGCTAAGGACATTCACATGTAGTTTCACATTGTGTGACTAGGATGTTTTCAAGAAATTTAACATTGTGTGGCTATTATGATGGTGTTGTTTAGTTTAAAATATTATAGCTTGGATGATTTTGGGGCTTATGTGTATACCTTCCCATGTACATTTAAAGAGCATTGAAGGTATTTCCAGGGATTTCATGAGTGTAATATTAAGGAGTGGTGATTGTATGAGTGGGTATTACGTGTGTGTTCTACTAAGGAGCAGTGATGGTATGAGTGGGGAGTATAGGAGTGTGTTACCCAGGTTCTTCTAAAGAGTAGGGATGGTATGATTGGGGTTTATATGGGTGTGCTTCTCTATATACAACTAAGAAGTAGTAGTGAAATGAGTGGTACTTACATGAGTTTTCTTACTAGGTTCTGTTAAGGAGAAGTGATGGTTTTAGTGGGGATTTCATGGGTGTAATGCCCAAGTGATTCTAAAGAGTAGTGATGGTATGATTAGTGCTTACACGAGTGTTTCTAAGGAGCAGTAGTGGTATGAGTGGTTCTTATGTGATTATTCTTCCTAAGTGCTTCTAGGATGTAGTATTGGTATGAAGGGGTCTTATGTGGGTGTTTTTCCTAGGTGATGCAAAGGATTAGTTATGGCATGAGTGGGGGATTATGTGATTGTGTTTACTGAGTTCTACTAAGGATAATTGAAGGTATAATTGGGGCTTATGTGAGGTTATTTATCTAGAAATGATAAGAAGAAAATATGGTATGAATGGGACTTTTGTGAGTTTTATTCATGGGTGCTACTAAGGAGAAGTGGTGGTATGAGTGGAACTTAAATTAGTGTGTTTCATGGGTACTACTAAGAAGCATTTATAGTATGATTAGGGCTTACATAAGTGTGTTTCATGGGTGCTTCTGAAGATAATTGATGGTGTGAGTGGGGTTTTTTTGTTTTCTTTCCATATACTACTAAAGATGATATATGTTATGAGTGGGGCTTAAGTGAGTGTGCATCATGGGTGCTTCTAAAGAGTAGTGATGGTATGAGTGGGGATTATTCTAGTGTATTTATTAGATGTTTCTAAGTAACAATGGTGGTATGAGTGGGTATTATGTGAGTGTGTTACCTGGGTATAGAGGGTAAATATCATACATTCCACATTAACCATCATGTGTAAGGCATCTCATGTTCATCGCACAAGGCATATTTGATTTCTCACTCAAGGAATCATATGCCTGTAAGATTGGTTAATCCATAGTTTAACATCTATCATCAAGGATGATATGCTATATAGTTTATCATCATGAATCCAAGATGTTGTGTGTGGGGAATTATGTAATGTGTTTCACATTATTTCTTCATCACGTTAGACCATAAGGGAATCTTGACCGAATAATGGATCAAGGATTGTGATTGGGGATTACACCTGAGGAGGAGGACCATGGGGCTTCTTTGGAGTTTTAGGGATATATCTGGGGATTATTGTTTCATCAGGATTTCATGGAGTAAAATGGGTTTCACTCGTTGGGCTACCCTTGTCACTTTTCTTAGAAACACCCAATGGTTCCCCCATCTACAGCTGAGTACAGAACGTATTTCCAAAGGCCAACAGCCATCTGGGTTTTCAAGCCCAATAACTCTTGGGGAATCTCATTGGTTGAGAGGGTGGGATTTCAGTATCTTCTCACTCTTTTGTGAGGAACTATTCCAAACTATGGGAATCTCTTATAGATTTAAGATATGTTCATGAAATCCTTCCCAGATCCTGATATGATATTGGTTACTATTGTTTCTATGACATGATTACAAACATATATTGATAGGGACAATCACATTTATATCAAGGGTTCTCTATCTTTCTATAATTTAATTATTATGCTTTGGGTTATATCCATGTTTGAGTACTATGGATTTTATTATTGTCCATGGAGATGGATGGTGTCTTGTAGATGTGATTGAAACTCTTCAAGGTGTCCTATGTGTTTGTGAAAACAAGAATAAAAACCCATATAGTTCATTTGACATATTTTAAGGTCATGTGACTAGACTCATCCATGCATTTTAACATCATATGGTTAAGATGTCAATATCGGGATCGAACCTCAATGAGGAATCCTAAGTATCATATTTAATACATGAATTAGAGTCCACATGGTTCTTGTGACAAGTGTCTGTTCCATGAGAGATACTATATTAAAATCCATAGGAAAGTCTTATTAATTTGTTACTTCCCTAGATTGCTTCATCAAGACTATATTCCTTTGATTGTAGATGATATATAATCATGCTTACATACCAATGGTTCTTCCACACTTGGGTAATTCTCGTTTTGATTTTGGTACAATCATCATTGGCATTTAAGCCCACATGATCCATGATCGGTGTGAGAAATAAGAGATAATGGTAGATTGGACACATTGTATAAGAGCATAGATGTTTTGGGCTGACACATTAAAGATTACCTTTGAGAGGAATGATCGCCCATATCATGAGGGATATGTTATAGATATTGGACCTTAAAAAGGTATCATGTGTATCCTAGATATGAAAGGAATTAGAGTCATCATAGTTCGGTTGATTGGGGCTTATACCCTAAGGTTTCCATGTTGTTTGGGTCTTACACTCTGAGAATTCCTAATTGTTATACTCATTTATTACCCTTCGACAGATTAAATAGAGTTGGTGATGACCCTGATGGTATGTAAAAAATCATGATATTGGTTAGGTTTCATTAGTGTGTGACCAAAGCTCATCAAAGACACCTCCCTTGTCAAAGGGGAGTGTGACGTGAGATTATTTGTTGGTATCCACATGGAATGAGTCAATGTAGGTATGTCAAACAAGGTTGTCATCTCCTAGATAATTTTTATGACATGTATTGTCCATATACTAAGAAAGTCTTGATTGTCCACCCGATATGTTGGGGCACTAATATGACATGGAAGACACATTTGAGGGTGTCTTTCCAATCAATTGGAATGCCTTATCTACCTTTAAATAAGAGAATTATCATGTCCAAGATACTTCTTATGACCAAAAAAACATGTCTAGGGTTTTTTTCATGATCAACTGACTAGTCTTAGATGTATTCACTTGATCTAAGTATACATGTTTGGATTCTTGTGCATGATCAAATAAAAAATGATCATTCATTGTTTCATTTTTGACGATTCTTGTCTTTGGAATATCGCATTTCAATATGGAAATGTCTATGGAAAATATCATGGTCATTAAGTCATGTCAATGACTCCTTTGTATAATCAGAGTGCATTTTCTAGGATGTACTTTCATGATCGAGGCGGAAATCCCTGAGGTTCTTTTCATTATTGATAGTATTTGTCACATACATGTGAAATTTATTGTTCCTTGATCAGCTTCTCATTTCCTTGGGATGTCACATGACAATGGTGACATTTCAATGATTTTTCATGAGGTTAGCCCAAATTTTTTGAGGCTTGTATTGTGATCAACATGTAATTTCCAAGGTTTCCCCAATGCATCATGAGACCATCAAAGGGTCTCGCAATTGATTTTCCTTAAACCATTAACATGGTGGGGTTATGTTGATGTGTTTAGGGTCTTACAATCATTCAAGAAATGAAAGTGTATATCCAAAGGGATTATCCACTAAGTTGCAAGGGCAGTAATATATATTTATGAGTGTACATGTTCAAGGTGTACATCATAGGGATTTCATGGAAAAGGGAGGTATTATCAATCAGTTTATATTCACACTAAGTGAATTTCTTCATGATACACCTTTGTTCATGAAATTAACATGACCTCTAAATGGACTCACGAAGGAGTCTGAAAATTTGTATAGTGTCTTCCTAATAACACCACAAGCATAAGTGGGGTTCCTTGGTAAATATGGAAAAGGTTTTTATCATTGGAAAATGTGCATTCTTGGTGGTTTCTTCATGACATCGCATGATGCCTGTACATTTGTGATCTTCATGACCTTCATGAGGTCTCATGATGATCTCTACAGTGATAAATGAGGGGATTCATATCAAGACTTCTACATGCATGGGTAATGTTATGACATCGCATGGGAAGGAATTCATATCATATGAGGCACCCGTCCCCATTTCTTGTCTTGTATGGAGAAGGTGTCCATGAGATCGAGCAAAGGATGGATGCCAGATCATGGGTGATTCTATGTCTTAAAGTGGACAATTCAAAGACCGCATACATATATCATGAATTGTAGGATAGAGAATATTTGTACTCACCTATTTAGGGTTTCTTGGAGAGATTGAATACGCAAAAAGCCTACATTGAGAGCCATTTTCCTTGGATAATCAAGTTAGGGGTGACATCCCGCATGATCATAATTCTTTAAGAGTGATCCATGCACATAAAGATCCTTTGTTTACATGGTTTTCTTTTCGTCATCAAATAGTCATGTGACAACCTCAGCTATCACAACAAGGACCTTTGGAACATATTTTTAGACCTATACAACCATTTATAAGGTTGACCACAAGTACTTATGAGACAGATGAGCTTCCTACATTGTAAGGTTGAAGGTTAGAATGTTCCATTGCATGAGGTGATATTGCTCAAGTGATCATGTGATCTGAATAAAGGTCCTTCATGGGGTTATGTGAATGAATGTGGGGGTGCACACTAAGGATGTATTCATGAAAAAAGGCCATACTCAGTGAGTTTTCAAGACTGTTCAAGATCGCATGAACAACACATATGAATCGGGGATCATATGACACTCCATTTTTCATGTGATCTTTTGACCCTAAAAAGATCATTCAAAAGATTCTTTAAATCACCTAAGGTGGGTGGTTCTCTAGGAATGGATGTTAGTGAACTCAGTTGCCTTTATTGTTATTGGATCTCTTCCTTCTTCCCTTAACTTCATTTTTCTAGATGGGAGCAGGTTTATATAGGCGAGGGAAGGTCGAGTCTTCTACCACTTTTCACATGAGCACTAGCTGACACAGTGAAGATCACATCGCATGATCATTTCATTTGATCAAGTGATGCCTATATTTTTATTTGGTCGTTTTGTGTGATTGGAAAAATCAGAATTAAATAGGATAGAAAATACTTGAAGGTGTAAGGGGTTTTTGATCACTGAAATTCTTGTGATGTCCTTCAGTTCTTGTGTTTAGTTTTGTCGCACAATTAGAGGACATGTGGTGGCCTCGACTCCCTTATGTGATACCATGTGTTCCAGATAAATCTGATTTAAATTGGAAAAAAAATACATCGGAAGAGGAAGGGGTTCATCATTATAAAACTACTTGCAAGTCCTATTCTTTTATCTTCAGTTTGGTTTCATTATCAAAGGATGATCATGCAAAGACTTCCAAGAACTTGAAGGGGATCTTGTAGAATGACACTAGATATCATGGTGGATACTTATGGTTATCTAAGACACGTTATTAACTCCAAAGAGTATTTAATATGGAGATTACTTTGATCACTGAGTGATCGTGAAACTGCCTTTGAGTCTCGATGTTTAACTAATAGTGTCAATGCGTGAGGTTGAAGATAGAGTCTCACGGTGTATAGAATTGATTGATTCAAATTCACATGGTGTGGGATTATTTGAGTATGAAATGAACTCGTGAGGTGTAGGTTTGAAGCAGATGGCTAGGATTTGTGGGAGGCATGGTCGGATAGTGTGAATCATTGGGATGCATGATCCGATAGCTCAGATTTGAACTTCATGAAACAAATTTCATACCACATAAAAAACTCATTTTTCTTCCCCTTTGGTATATAATCCATCTCGTGGATTTTGTTAGTTCAATCCAGTAATGGTATTGGAACTCATACCACATGCATAACCTCTATCACATTGGCCTCATCCAACCAAGATAATGGCTCAGGAAATGCATGTGCGCCTATAGGCTCACACAGAATGAGCCCTATACACTGGGCCACTTGTCTCTTGTGGAAGCTATGCTCCCTACTTTACACTGGCCATCCTAGGATGACTCTTAATGGGCATGTTTGACCACTAGTCCCACATGGGCCTATGTTAAAACTGGCCAGGTTGGCTAGTGTTGGCCTTATTTTTTGGGCAAAGGGTAGTAAGAAAATCCATAACTGTAAAAAATAAAATTCTTAGTATAATATAAGAGTCCAAAAGTGATCTCTTAAAACCTCAATCCTTTATGTATTCCATTTCCTATAATTACTCTACAATCATTGAATCATTGATGGAAAATTGTGAAATGCACAAATATTGGTGATAACAAAATGCCCCCCCTAGGATGAGATTCATCAGGATAAAAAAATATGATTCTAAGGTAAACATAAATAACTTTTCTGTATATATGAATATCTTATGATTCAAGATACTGAACTTCCTGAGAGGATCTTTCCTGAGTATTTCTGGGGAACTCTAAACTATTATGAAGATGATACATCTAGATGGAACTCCTTGACCAAATCCAATATAGAAAGTAGCATTGAATTGGGGCATAGATACCCTAAAATTGAAATTTATATAAATTCCAAAATAGAACAAGGATTAGGTGGAATGAAAACTTGTGGTTGGATCCTAATTAAATCACTTGTATGTCTCTACATATCTCATGAGGATGTTAATCAAGCCACAAAAATTTCTTAAATATACCACTATGCAGATCGAACTCATGCATAGGTGGAATAGGTTTATAAAAGTAGAACTCTATGATGAATGTCTTTATATTGATCTAGCTCATACATATGAGGGGAAATATCATTATATTTTTGATGAAATCCTGGGTAAAGATCCATGTCTCAGTGGACATGTTGATTAGATCATCCATGATGTCCATCCTTTGTGTGTAATATAAAACATATATGATTTCCTGGAATTGATTTATAAAATTCCAATAGGTTTCTCTTTAATAAATGTTCATGAATTCCTATATACATGAAATTCTTCATTGGTGCACTTACTCCAGTAGTCTCAAGGTTTTCTGATTTACAAGGGAAATTTGGACCTGATACCCTTCCTGAATACTCTAAATTTTACCCAAGTCAAGCGAATTAGAAAGCATTGTTTTATTTTTTTATAAGTCCATATAGTGGGCCCTACAATCTTTGTATCTCTTTGTTTAATTTTCCCAAAATTTTTCCTACGCTTCATATGGAGGAATAATTAGTGGGCTTATACTTGTATTTTTCTCAGGCCTCCTTCTTATAGTTTTTCAACTTGACAAGTTTTTGTGACTCTTTTATATTATAAATGCTCAATATTTCCTAGATCACACAATGTGTATGTCCATTGAGTAGATACTCAAATTTTTTCCAGGATACCCTTATCATGTTTTTATCTTGGTGAGTATCATGTCTCTTACTATTTTAAAGTCTTGTAATATGGACTATCATTGTGTGGTATTTAAGGGTATTTGGGCTCAAAACTTATTTAAAATGGGATTGGAATACCCTGAATGACTTAAAACACTATGGGGTGCTTAGTTCCACTTTGTAATTTCTAGGGAACATAAGGATTGTATCTCCTTTCTTAAAAGTAGAATATTCCTTTAGTTGGTGAGTTAAATCCTATATGAATGGATAGCATGTCCAAGAAAAGATGATATCCACTCTTTTCTAATGGATTTTGGAAGATTTATGTGGTGAATATGGTTGAGGTAGAAATACTAGGGATTCTAGGCTCACTTGGACAGTTGGAATGTGGGTGATGTAACTCTCAATAAAAAAGTATGTGCCATGTAATATGGAATGGGGTAGACATTTTGTTTATGTATCTTAACACTATGGGGTGTTATGTTCCAACATAGTGTTGTTAAGGATCTCAAAAATAGTAAGCCCATTATAGTGGTCCAAGATGTCTCCAGTCAGTGGGTTTGTACCCCTATACATCAGTAGCATGGCTGAACAGAGATATCTCTTTTCCTTTCTAGAGGATATGAAATTTTTGTGAAGGCTCAAAAATCGAGATGTTGATGTTTGTAATGGAATGAAGTCTATCTAGTAAGAGTTCTTATTCCCAAGGTAAACTTATATCTAATTGGTCAGAAAGATCCCTATGCCTTGTTGTATTGAATCACAAGGTGTGGGACACCAAAAGGTTTAAGAACAAAGGGTTTCATTCCAGACTTGACAAAGGTTACAAAATATGGTGATGAAATGTCAAGGATATTAGATATGCTTGATTAGTCTAATATGGATATTCTAAATCATAGTTCAAAATTCTCAGGTCATGTGGAAGATATGGGACAATCACACCAATGCTATATTAAAATATAATGGGGTGCTAAGTTCTAATGTGGTGATGCTAGGATCATAAGAATCAGAAATCCTTTCATACTGGGCCAAGATGTATATGTTCGGTGGTTATTAACCCTTATGTGTCACTATCATTGCCGAATTGAGAGATATATTTTCTTATTTAGGGGAAATGAAAGGTTTGAAATGTCTTAAGATGATTTAGATCATAAATTGGGATTCAAGGAAAATGTAAGATTCAATAAGGGTTTGAGTACCCTAAAAGTTGTTCCACCACCTGTCAAACATATTCTCCCGACAATAAAATGTTCAAAATAATTTCTCTTATTTTTTTCTAGACCAAGGGGTCTGAAAAGAATAGATTGGATTTAACTAGGGATACAAAGTAAACCCTATGAGATTTATTAATTACTTATTTGTGCCCTAATTTTGTCCTAAACTCTATAGATTAATAGTTTAGCGAGTAGAGACTTGACTTTTTCTCAGGTTACACTTTGGGGGTTTTTAACCTGACAAGTTGTGTGTTTCTTTCATTTGTAGTTTTAGTTCATGAAATTTATACTATTATAAGCTATATTTTAGGGTTGTATAGCTTTAACCAAAGCAAGGGCAGTTTAAGGT
Organism: Viscum album; assembly: GCA_963277665.1. Taxonomy (NCBI): domain Eukaryota; kingdom Viridiplantae; phylum Streptophyta; class Magnoliopsida; order Santalales; family Viscaceae; genus Viscum; species Viscum album. The sequence continues at coordinate 774,958,722 of OY728148.1, forward strand.
CATGACTCGCATGGATCTAATGTGGGAGATATTATATGAGAGGATAATTAGGATACCCAAAGTCAAGAGTACTCCAACATTATTTAGAGAGGGAGGTGGAAATGTTATAAATCATGGCTCAAGTTGAAAATATCATGAGAAAAGAAATGGGAAAATCATTTGTGGATAAACTAAAACACAATGGGGTTATAGGTTCCATTGTGGTGACTTCAAGCTCATGAGAATCAGGAGGCCCTTTATGTTCAACCAATATGTAACCGGTCAGTTGGTATAAATCTTTTTTTCATTAGTGTCACGGCCAGTAGGGATATCTCTTTTTCCTTTTTCAAGTGAAATGAAAGGCTTTTGTAAATCTGGGTCATAAAAGACGTAAAGCGTGGAACATGGATTGAGTGTAATGCCCCGACCCCAGTTACCCGGAGTCGGTGCATTATTACATAACATTGGCATGATCACAAGAAAGATCAAATCTCGAAATACCGATTGGTTTAGTAGCCTTGGAAACACTAGATATATTCATAAGTCTTACATTACATCATAAAAATGAAAACTACAACAACATCGTTTCTTCATAGCCCACACTCATATCCCCACATATTATCCCTACAAGTCATTCATAAATTACTTCTTCATATCCTGGGAAAAATAAAACATTGAAAGGGGTGAGCTCAAATGCCTATTAAGGATAACAATATAGCAGAAACTTTCATAAATAAGAATAAACATTTAATTCAATGTATAACTAAAACAAAAGCCTTTTAAACTTGAAATTCAACATAGTATGGAAAAAATAAAATGAAATAATGCCATTTACTTATTCACATGGATATTCTACTAATCGAATAATCACATGCAATATCAATAACCACTTTCATAATGATGGAATGCATAATGTCAGACTATCATAAGCACATAGCCAAGGCCTCATGCCAAGACTACAAAAAATATTTTTTCAAGGCCTTGTTCCAAGACACTAGTTTGTCTCATAAGACCTACCAATGCATCGAGGAGCTATAGCGGGATCCACCCATCACATATTAAGTCCAATGCATTCCCATATGAAGAGGTTTAAACATAACATAAACATTCGTATTAAAACTAGCATATGAAATGTCAATACTTTCACCATAAACCATGAAGGGTATAAAAATAACATATCCATAGTAAAACATATCACAAGACCTTCAATACAATATGGAAGTTTTGTTTCATAATAAATCAGCTTCAAATAAGCTTAAAATCTATCAAAGGATGTTGACATAGATGAAATCAAGACTCTTTTTAGAGAAATATCTCTTTTTATTTTGAAATCAATTAATATTCATATAAAATAAAACATTTTATTTGAAAATATTCTTATAAGCATGTAAGGTAATATTTGACGATTTTATAACAGCATAAAATAGCCGCACCTGCCGTATAAGTTAAAAAACATTCTTACCTTAATTCTGTCGAAAAGGTTAAAAAGAACCTTGTTTGGAAAACGACAGAATGATTCCTTTATAAACCTCTTATGAAAAGTCGAACAAGGGTATACATGAATTTAACCCATATTCTAGTAAATAGTAAAAATGTTTTGAAATACATTTTTAAGAAACATGGATGTGGATGATAAAGAAATCCCAGTAGATTATTAGGTATAAACAAACTCGGATAATGAAGAGATTGAGAAATAAACCCTTACCTTGTACTTTTCCTAGGTTGGGGGTAGGTTAACCTCCTATATAATTGTGAAATAATTGTTATTAAATTATACAAGAATTATATACATTTATATGATATCATTTATGATCTTTTAGCATTGCTTTGTTAATAATATCTTAGAATTATCGTTATTTCAGGTGTTAACTTACTCATTTTATTTTATATGTTTTGTTACGTAAGACTTGTTTGTCATGGATAGGTTGCATCTTATTCATATCCAGAATGATATCAAGTCCTTAAACATTGTTTTTAAATCATCAAATGATAATTATACTTGAATGGATACGATGGAGAATGAATCTCATCGCGTTCGTGGAGACGGTAGTCCGTATGTATGCACGAGCGACAATATCATTCTTTTGATATTAAAATAATATATAATTGGATGGTATATCATATATACAGAATCATTATCATGCTATATTTATTATTTACATGAATAAAAAATCATTATTATACCCATCCAAATAATAATATATTGAATAACAATTACACCACGACGTGGAGACGGTAAGCCGTACGTACGCACATATGGTGAAATGTCATTCAAAGGATGGATAGGATACTGAATATGGTTGTAACATATTTATAATAATTTTACATTATATAGGAGATACTGGATTAATTATTTTATAATGGTAATAACAAATAAAGAATAAGTTGAAGAAGAAATTAATTTGAAAAAGGGTGGTGAAAACATTACCTCTTCTTCAGGTTCTTCCTTTTGATTTGATCAAAAGGGATCCTTAAGTTGGCTTTCTGACTAAAGGAAGGCCTATAGGATGAAGTGGGGGAAGTTGATAGAGTATTTGGTCTGAGTTTGGCCGAACAAAAAGGCTTTTAATTTGTGAGTTAATGAGAAGGGAGAGTTCCCTTTTATAAGAGGGGTGAGGGGCACCTTTGGAAAAGCTAGAAATATTATTTTATAATAAATTCATATTCAGTTTCTAATGGATCCAAAGTGTATTATTTAAATTTTAAGGTGGTTATGGGTCGAAAACCACTCAACCATTAGAATTTAGACAGGTTTGGGTTACTGTATTAACCTTATCTTTAAGTATTAACTCTTAGTTAATTAGTTTCACTTTTACAATGTCTCTTTGCATTTTTATATTATATGGTTAATAAACTTACTATATACATCCAAGAGACCCCCAATTAGTCCATTAATGATACAACTATCATTATATAAGTCTCTTGTCCGAACTTTAGATTTTTTGGAATTTAATATCAATTAATAATAAAATATTTTTTTTAAAAACTCTTTTATGTCAATTTTGACACTATTCAATAATTGATTTTTGTAAAACTTATAACAGAATTATTACTTTTAAAAAATTTAATTAAATCAATTATAATATGTAATATTATCCTATAAAATTATTGGTATTTTTAAAAAGTCTCAAATTACATTTATTTGGGTATTTATAATATCAATTATTCCAATTTTTCTTTAATTAGGTAATTACTGCATCATCATTGTGTCATAAATAAATTAAAATTTTTAATGTCTAAAAATTATAAGTAAACTATAATTATGTATGAAATATTTTTATCTTTCTAATTAATATTTACAATCTAATTTATCTTATGTATAACCCTATATTAAATATGTTTTAGTAAATAAACTTCGATTTTAACTCTTTTAACTCTTCTTTGAATTAAATAATAATAAATGTCCTAATCTAATCCAAGTGGAGCTAAATGATAATATTTTATTCCTAAGGTTGTTTTTGGTCAAGTTACACTTGTCCAACAGAATTAGTACATGTGTTAGGGTAATATTAATATCATTTTTACCCTTAATGACCCTATTTACTTTTAACCGTGGTAAATAAACGTAAAAAGTTACTATTTACCAAAAAATTATTTTCATCTCATTGAACCAAATTTTACTACTTGATATTAACCGTGTCTCTATTATTTTCGAAATTCCATTCACATAAGCGGTAAAATTAAGTTTTATGAAAAATTCAGTTTTTTTAACTACCACTTAGTGGTTTCACTATTCATCAAAAATTGAAGTTTTTCAGAACAATGCCAAAATTTCACCCTAAGATATAATTGATATTCCGAATTCAAAAATGATGTCTCTTTTACAAAATTCCAAACATATAAGTTGAATTAATTAATTTTATAATTAATTCCCGCTGTTACAACAAATAGCATGTTTTTAAGAAACAATATATATCAAAAGATTGACAATTGTTTATGTCCAATTTCAAAGTGAAATTAATTATAATGAACACCATTGGATAAAATGGTAAAAAATATATTATAATTATACATTAAAACCACTCAATAGTATTATTTATCACTATAAATTATTTTGATTAAAAAGGTCGTTTTTAAGTATTTTTCACTATTCATAAAAATTGGAAGTTCTCAGAAAAATACCAAAAATTCATCTTTGGATAATTTTGATATTCCTAATCCAAAAAATGAAGTCCATTTTGAAATATAAAATATATATAATTTCAAAAAGTAGTTATTACTATTCATAACGGCTAGTTTGATTGGTTGTGGTGTGTTAGAACTCAATGTTGCGTACAACACACTCTATCACATTATTCAAATAGAAGCATACCGTAGAAGCTTGGGGTGTTACATTATCCCCTCCTTCAAATAATTTCATCCTCGAAATTTCTAGAATACTACCGCATGAAAAGACTCGGGTGGTTCTTCATCATAAGTTCCTCAGGTTCCCACGTTGCCTCTTCCATCTTATGGTTTCTCCACAAAACCTTTACCAGACGCGTCGTCCGGTTTCTCAGCACTTGTTCTCTTGTATCAAGAATCTTGATGGGATCTTCGCAATAAGACAGATCAGGTTCCAGTTCTAATTCCTCGTAGGTGAGTACATGTGTTGGGTCAGGCATGTATTTCCTCAATAGAGATACGTGGAACACATCGTGAACTTTGGAGAGACTTGGCGGCATTGCCAATCGGTAAGCTACAACCCCAATTTGTTCTAGAATTTCAGAAGGTCCGATGTACCTGGGACTCAATTTACCTTTCTTACCAAAACGTATGACTACCTTCCATGGAGATACCTTCAGGAAAACATGATCACTGACTTGAAATTCCAAATCCTTCCTTCGATTATCGGCATAGCTCTTCTGCCTACTTTGAGCTTCTTTGATGTGATTTTGGATTACCTTCACCTTTTCCATCATTTCCTCCACCAGTTATGGACCTACAAGTTTTCTTTCACCAACGTCATCCCAACAGGTTGGTTTGAGACATCTATTTCCATATAACACTTCATATGGTGCCATCGGAATACTCGAATGGAAGCTATTGGTATAGGAAAATTCTACCAGAGGTAAATATTGATCCCACATACCCTGAAAGTCAAGTGAGCAAGATCTAAACATGTCTTCTAAGGTTTGAATAGTCTGTTCTGATTGTCCATCTATTTGAGGGTGGTATGCAGTGCTCAAATGAAGTTTAGTATCCAGGGATTTCTGAAGACTTTTCCGGAATCTTGAAGTAAAACGGGGATCACGATCAGAAACAATCGATAGGGGTACCCTATGAAGTCTCACAACTTCGTCAATATATAGTCTTTCTAGATGTTCTAGTGGTAGATCTTCTCTTATAGCAAGAAAATGTACTGACTTGGTAAGACGATCAACAATGAACCATATTGCATCTTTCCTTCAAGGAGTCTTTGGTAGTCCCATGACAAAGTTCATCGTAATATTGTCCCATTTCCACTCCGGTATGGGAAGAGGTTGCATGAATCCTCCAGGTTGTTGCCTTCCAGCTTTCACTTGTTGACAAACCATACATCATGACACAAAATCAGAAATCACCCTCTTCATGTTGTCCCACCAAAAATGTTCCTTCAAATCTCTATACATTTTGGTGCTCCCATGGTGTATAAAGAAATTGGAACTATGAGCATCATCCAGAAATTACCTTTTTAGATCAGGTATATCAGGAACACAAAGTCTCTTCCCGAATTTCAAAATTCCATCTTCATACACAAAGTCTCTCAATCTCCCATCATTTATAGCTTTAATCTTTTTTTGAAATTCTTCATCATCGGTCTGAGAACTCTTAATCCTTTCTAGTAAAGATGGTTTGGCAACCATTTGAAAAGGAATTGGTGTTTCACCTTCCATGGTTATTCCCATTTCCATCTTCACTAGATCCATGAAAATTGGGTCCCTTTCAATTCTCATATTGTTCAAAATTCTATGATCTTTTCTGATCAAAGCATCTGCCACCTTGTTTGCTTTCCTCGGGTGGTAGTGTATCGTACAATCATAATCCTTGAGTAATTCAATCCATCTCATTTGCCTCATGTTGAGTTCTTTTTGTGATAAAATATACTTCAAACTATTGTGATTAGTATAAATATCACATTTTTCACCATAGAGGTAGTGCCTCCATATCTTCAAAGTAAAGATCACAACTGCTAACTCGAGATCATGAGTAGGATAATTTTGTTCATGAATTTTCAACTGTCGTGATGCATAGGCAATAACCCTATCATTCTGCATAAGGACACAACAAAGTCCTTTATTTGACGCATCACTATAAATAACGAAACAATAATTCCCCAATGGTAGAGTAAATATAGGAGCATTGACTAATCTTCTCTTTAGTTCTTCGAAACATTCTTCACACTCTTTTTTCCAAACAAATTTAACCCCTTTACGTGTGAGCTTCGTTAATGGGTTAGCCAATTAGGCAAAATTCTAGATGAAAGGTCGATAATAACCTGATAAACCAATAAAACTATGTACCTCAGTTATACTTGTAGGTGATGGCCATTCTTGGATTGCCTTGGTCTTAGAAGGATCAACAGAGATTCCATCTTTGGAGACAATATGGCCAAGAAAAGAAATCTCATGAAGCCAAAATTCACACTTGTTAAACTTCCCATATAATTCATGTCTTCTCAGAGTCTTAAGGATAATGTGCAAGTTATTTTCTTGATCTTCGTAGATTTTGGAGTATACCAAGATATCATCAATAAATACCACCACAAATACATCGAGATATTCCTTGAAAACTCTATTCATCAGATCCATGAATACAGAGGGTGCATTAGTCAATCCAAAAGGAATTACTGTAAACTCATAATGCCCATACCTGGTTCGAAATACAGTCTTCGGAATGTATTCCTTCTTCACACACAACTGATGGTATCCAGATCGAAGGTAAAGCTTTGGAAAGTATTGAGCTCCATGCAGTTGGTCAAATAAATCATAAATGTGAGGTAGGGGATACTTGTTCTTTATTATTATAGCATTGATCTCCCTATAGTTGATACATAACCTCATAGATCCATATTTGTTTTTAACAAAAAGAACAAGGGCTCCCCATGGAGAAACACTAGAGCGAATAAATCCCTTATTACTCAATTCCTCTAGTTGTTTCTTTAGTTCAACTAAATCCACAGTGTCCATTCTATAAGGGGTCTTCGATATAGGGCTTGATCTAGGAATTAAATCAATGGAAAACTCAGTACTTCTCGTTCTGGAGGATGTCCAGGTAAATCTTCCAGAAATACATCTACATATTCTTTCCCAACAGGTACATCCTCTATTTAAACATTCCTTTCCTCACCCACAGCCATTTCATTCTCTTCCTCCCCAATAATTGAATTTAGTTGAGCTACTGGGGGTGGATCTATATAAGAATTAGGTGGTGATGATTCTGCTCTAATGATAAGGTGTTCCTTATCATCATCATCAAAAATCGTAACCTCCTTCTTCTTACAATAAATCTTCTCATCATAGTCCGAAAACCAATCCATACTGAGGATTATATCAAACTCATTCATAGGTATTACGATGAGATCAGCGGATAAAGAACATTTATGTGCTCTAATGGGGACAGATTCACAAAACGTTGTTGCAATGATACTTCCCTTAGGAGTTTAAACTGACAACTCCCTTGTGAAATCAAATTAGAAATATCTAATTTTCTTAGCAAACTGGGAAGATATGAAACAATGAGATGATCCAGAATCAAATAATGCATTTTCTAAACTTGAGGAAACCATTAAATTACCTGCCACCATGTCTTTCAGAGATTCTACCTCAGCAGTAGTGATAACATAAGCTTGGCCTTGATCACTTGGCCTTTTCTGAGGTAAGTTCCCCTGACGCTTATGATATTCATTTGCATAATGTCCCATCTCCTTTCAATTGTAGCACTGAACATTGGTAGCTTCCTTCTTCCCTTTTCAATAATGAGCTTGGTGGCCTTTTTCACCACACTTGTAACAGACACCCATTCCCTTTAATCAAGTACCGGGGTGTTTCTTCCCACATTTACCATAGGATGGATATTCAACCTTTCCCTTCTTCCCCTTATTTCCATTCCCATATTGATCAGCAGATCTCTTATTCTCTTTCTTTGCTTTAAGGTCATAAGACTTAGAGAATTCATTTTCGGTCTTGATAGCACATGAGACAATGTCTTCGTACGATGAGAGGGATTGTGAGACTAATGCTCGATGGAGAAATGGTCTTAACCCATCAAAGAAATGATCAGTATTACTTCTTGGGTTACATATATAATCTCTACCATACCTTGATAACCTTGTAAAGTTAGCCTCATACTTTGTGACATTCTCATCCTCCTTTTGTCTCAGACTCAGAAATTGCCTTTCCATATCTGTTCGATGGTCGCGAGGAAAGTATTTTTCTAAAAACAGATCTTTGAACTCCCTCCATTCCATATTTGATACTTCATCATCTTCCTTCGTGTTTTGAATCAATAACCACCATTGATCAACATCTCCAGTGAGGCGGTAAACTGCCATGATAACTTTTTCCCTTTCACTAATCCCCAAAGCCTGGAATATTTTCTCTAGGGAATTTATCCATTTCCCAGCTACTAATGGATTTTTACTCCCATTGAATGTTGGTGGTTTTTGCCTCATGAATCAATATAACATTGATCCTCCATGTTGCAGATCAGGGTGCTCCATACGGGTAAGGTTATTATTCATAACCTGAGTGAGTTTTCCCAGTATGGTGATTAGCTAATCAGCACCAGTTGCATCACCAGCTCCACTATAATTATCTTGAGCAGGAGGGAAATCCCTACATGGAGTGCGTGCATTGATACGGTTTCCATTTCTTCCACTAGGCGCTATTTCTAAACAATGGAATAAACTAGATCAGTTTATGAATCAAAATAAATAATTCCATACATATAAAACACTTAACATAAATTAAACTATTTATGGATATAATCCATAATCATAAAAATGATTTCTTTGAGGAATTATATACTCATAAACCATTCATAATGATTTGTAAAGAAAATGAGAGTTATCTTAAGCATATCCTCCAGAAGTGTCGTAACCAAGAGTGCAGCAAGGCCCGTTGTCGTGCACCAATTCCCGTTCGAGTCTAGCTCAAAGTGGTGTTTTTGGGTTTTACCCCTAGGTACATCTGTGCCAGAGCCTCCTCTACCTGATCGTATCCAGAAAGGGATGTATTGCTCGGAAAACTCACAAAATCTCTACAATACCAAAATTCTAGGAAGTTATTCTATACTAATCCTCAAAGTCCATCTTAAATCTATGTGCTCTAATCAGAGTTTATCTCCATCTAGCTTCCAAGGTTTGTACTAAACTTCCTCTGATACCAACTATAACGCCCCGACCCCAGTTTCCTAGAGTCGGTGCATTATTACTTAACATTGGCATGATCACAAGAAATGTCAAATCTCGAAAGACCGATTGGTTTAGTAGCCTTGGAAACACTAGATATATTCAAAAGTCTTACATTACATCATAAAAATAAAAACTACAACAACATCTTTTCTTCATAGTCCACACTCATCTCCCCACATACTATCCCTACAGGTCATTCAAAAATTACTTCTTCATATCTTGGGAAAAATAAAATATTTAAAGGGGTGAGCTCAAATTCCCAGTAAGGATAACAATATAGCAGAAACTTTCATAAATAAGAATAAACATTTAAGGCAATGTATAACTAAAACAGAAGCCTTTTAAACTTGAACTTCAACATAGTATGGCAGAAATAAAATGAAATAATGCCATTTTCTTATTCACATGGATATTCTGCTAATCGAATAATCACATGCAATATCAATAACCACTTTAATAATGATGGAATGCATAATGCCAGACTATCATAACCACATAGCCAAGGGCTCGTGCCAAGACTACAAATAAGATTTTGTCAAGGCCTTGTGCCAAGACACTAGTTTGTCTCATGAGACCTACAGATTAATCGAGAAGCTATAGCAGGCTCCACCGGTCACATATTAAGTCCAATGCATTCCCATATGAAAAGGTTTAAACATAACATAAACATTCATATTAAAACTAGCATACGAAATGTCAATAATTTCACCATAAACCATGAAGGGTATAAAAATTACATCTCCATAGTGAAACATATCACAAAACCTTCAATACAATATGGAAGTTTTGTTTTATAATAAATCAGCTTCAAATAAGCTTAAAATCCATCAAAGGATGTTGACATAGATGAAATCAAAACTCTTTTTAGAGAAATATCTCTTTTTATTTTGAAATCATTTAAGAGTCATATAAAATAAAACATTTTCTTAGAAAATATTCTTATAAGCTTGTAAGTTAATCTTAGACAATTTTATAACAGCGTAAAATAGCCGCACCCATCGTATAAGTTAAAAAAACATTCTTACCTTAGTTCTGTCGAAAAGGTTAAAAAGCACCTTGTTTGGAAAATGATGGAAAGATTCCTTTATAAACCTCTTCTAAAATGTCAAACAAGGGTATAAATAACTTTAACCCATATTCTAGTAAATAGTAAAAATGTTTTGAAATACATTTTTAAGAAACATGGATGTGGATGATAAAGAAATCCTAGTAGATTATTACGTATAAACAACCTCGGATAATGAAGAGATTGTGAAATAAACCCTTACCTTATACTTTTCCTTGATTGGGGGTAGGTTAACCTTCTGTATAATGGTGAAATAATTTTTATTAAATTATACAATAATTATATACATTCATATGATATCATATATGATATGTTAACATTTCTTTTTTAATAATATCTTAGAATTATCGTTGTTTCGGGTGTTAACTTACTCATTTTGTTTTATATGTTTTGTTACGTAAGTCCTGTTTTTCATGGATAGGTTGAATATTATTCATATCCAGAATGATATCAAGTCATTAAACATTATTTTTTAGTCATCAAATTATAATTATACTTGAATGGATACGATAGATAATGAATCTCATCGCATTCGTGGAGACGGTAGTCCGTACGTACGCACGAGCGAAAATATCAATATTTTGATATTAAAATAATATATAATTGGATGGTATATCATATATAAAAAATAATTATTATGTTATATTTATTATTTACATGAATTAAAAAACATTATTATACCCATCCAAATAATAATATATTGAATAACAATTACACCACGACGTGGAGACGGTAAGCTGTACGTACGCACGTTTGGTGACATGTCATTCAAAGGATGGATAGAATACTGAATATGGTTGTACCATATTTATAATAATATTATAGTATATAGGAGATACTGGATTCATTATTTTATAATGTTAATAACAATGAAAGAAGAAGTTGAAGAAGAAATGAATTTGACAAAGGGTGGTAAAAACATTACCTCTTCTTCAGGTTCTTACTTTTGATTTGATCAAAAGGGATTCTTAAGTTGGCTTTATGACTAAAGGAAGGCCTCTATGATGAAGTTAGGGAATTTGAGAGAGTATTTGTGCAGATTTTGGCTGAACTAAAAGGATTTGAAGCTGTGAGTTAACGAGATGGGAGAGTACCCTTTTATAAGAGGGGTGAGGGGCACCTTTGGAAAAGCTAGAAATATTATTTTATAATAAATTCATATTCAGTTTCTAATGGCTCCAAAGTATATTATTTAAATTTTAAGGTGGTTATGGGTCTAAAACCACTAAACCAATAGAATTTAGATAGGTTTGGGTTACTATATTAACCTTATCTTTAAGTATTAACTCTTAGTTAATTAGTTTCACTTTTACAATGTCTCTTTGTATTTTTATATTATATGGTTAATAAACTTACTATATACATCCAAGAGACCCCCAATTGGTCCAGTAATGATACACCTATCATGATATAAGTCTTTTGGCCGAACCTTAGATTTTTATGAATTTAATATCAATTAATAATATAATATTTGTTTTAAAACCTCTTTTATGTCAATTTTAACACTATTCAATAATTGATTTTTGTAAAACTTATAAAAGAATGATTACTTCGAAAAAAGTTAATTAAATCAATACTAATATGTCATATTATCCCAGAAAATTATTGGTATTTATAAAAAGTCTCAAATTACATTTATTTTGGTATTTATAATATCAATTATTTCAATTTTTCATTAATTAGGTAATTACTGCATCATCATTGTCTCATAAATAAATCAAATTTTTTAATGTCTAAAAATTATAAAGAAAATATCATTATGTAGGAAATATTTTTAGATTTTTAATTAATATTTAAAATAGAATTTATCTTATGTATAACCCTATATTAAATATGTTTTAATAAATAAACTTTGATTTTAAATCTTTTAACTCTTCTTTGAATTAAATAATAATAAATGTCCTATGCTAATCCAAGTGGACCTAAATGATAATATCTTATTCCTAAGGTTTTTTTGGTCTAGATACACTTTTCCAATAGAATTAGTACATGTGTTAGTGTAATATTAATATCATTTTTACCCTTAATTTCCCTATTTAATTTTAACTGTGGTAAATAAAAGTTAAAAGTTACTATTCACCAAAAATTATTTTCATCTCATTGAACCACATTTTACTAGTTGATATTAACCGTGTCTCTCGTATTTTTGAAATTCCATTCACAGAAGTGGTAAAATTAGGTTTTATGAAAAATTCAGTTTTTTTAACTACCACTTAGTGGTTTCACTATTCATCAAAAATTGAAGTTTTTCAGAACAATGCCAAAATTTCACCCTAAGCAATAATTGATATTCCGAATTCAAAAATTATGTCTATTTTACAAAATTCCAATCATATAAGTTGCATTAATTAATTTTATAATTACTTCCCTCTGTTACAACAAATAGCATGTTTTTAAGAAACAATATATATCAAAAGATTGTCAATTGTTTATGTCCAATTTCAAAGTGAAATTAATTCTAATGAACACCATTGGATAAAATGGTAAAAATATATTCTAATTATACTTTAAAACCACTCAATAGTATAATTTATCACTATATATTATTTTGATTAAAAAAGTTGTTTTTAAGTATTTTTCACTATTCATAAAAATTGGAAGTTCTCAGAAAAATACAAAAAAATCATCTTAGGATAATTTTGATATTCCGAATCCAAAAATGAAGTCCATTTTAAAATATAAAATATATATAATTTCAAAAAGTATGTATTACTATTCATAACAGCTAGTTTGATTGGTTGTGGTGTGTTAGAACTCGATGTTGCGTACAACACACGCTATCACATTATTCAAAGAGAAGCGTACCGTAGAAGCTTGGGGTGTTACATTGAAATTCTTTTAAAAGATGATAGAATAAACCCATACTATAGATGATCAAGTTAACTCTCTTGTGGTCTTTTAATAAGGAATAAAAATGGGAGATGGTCTAGACCTTTTATCTTCATATAGTGGGGATGTTTTCCATGCATTTTTAATGTCATGTGACCAAGACACTTAATTTGTAGTTTAATGCCATTTGGTAAAGATGTATATCCATGTAGTTTATCATCATACAGTAAAGACATACTCTCATGGAGTTTAATTTCATGTGGTAAGTATGTACTTTCATACATTTTAACATCATGCAGTAAGTATTTACTTCCATTCAGTTTAATGTCACATGGTAAGGACATACTTCCATGCTGTTTAACATCATGTGGTAATGTCATAGGAACCAACATGAAATTCTAGAAATTTTATGGTTGGGACCAAAGATGTAGACTTAGGGTTCTCTATGTATCTCATGAGGATGAGAATCAAGCCACACGTAGTTCTAAAATAGGAAATAATCTTTATAGGTCTGGCCCATTTGTAGAGGGGGTCATTAATTCTGTTTAACATTGATGTTGGGCCTGAGATTGGAGATCACACATAGTTATTGATGTTCCATGTATTTTAACATCATTTGGTGAGGATGAAGGTGGACTAACATGAATGAATGTAAATGTTGTGGTTGGACCCGATAATGGATGTTCGGGTGTCACTTTGTATCTCATAAAAAATGATAATCAAGCCACACATATTTTTGGAAATTCAGTGAATTTTAACATCATACGGCAAGGACAGAGGAAAAAAAATTTGAATTTATTGAAACATTTTGGTTGGTCCCAAGATTGGAAGTTTGTGCATCACTGCATATCTTATGAGAATGAGAATCAAACCACATGTAGTTCTTGGATAACCATGCAGTTTAACGTCATGTGGTAAGGACATTGACCATGTAGTTTAACATCATGCGGAGAGAAATCATAATAGACTTGTTGTTTACCTTTGTGACTTACTTTTGAGGGTAAGTCCTTGCCGCAATTCCTAAGCTCGCGTGGGCTATTCCCTGTGTGAGAAATAAGGAATTACATGGGTTCCCTACAATGTAGAGACAGAAGGGGTACTATAAGAGAATTTTGTATCATGTAGTAGTTTGACTATGATATAGGATCGAGGATTCCATGCGTATATTATCAGAAATGGGAATCAATCCATACCTATTTCTTGAAGATCCATGAGGTTTAATGTCATGCGTAAAGGATTTAGGTGACTCGACATGAATAGAGATGGACATCACAGATCTGTGTAGTTTTATGTCATGTGGTAAGGACATTGGCTATGAAGTTTAATGTCTTGTGGTAATTATGAGATGTGTCATGCAATTTAATGTCTTACTATCAAGACAAAATTTGTCATGAAGTTGAACATATTACTACTATGATGAAACGTGCCTCACAGTTTAACATATTGCTGCCATGATGGATTCCATACAGTTTAACTTCATGTGGTTTAGATGGACAATGGGACTTACACTAATGTGGATTCCCTCATCATTCTTCGTTGTTTGATATAGAAGATTGCATGTTATTGATATGGATCATCCAAGAAAATAATTTCATTAGTCAATGTGTCAGTAAAAACATTCTTTTATTTTGGAGCATGATGTAATGTGGGCTCAAAAGGATGAATTTTCCATCAATCCCCTAAAATAGCTAATAAGAAGGTCTAACTCTTTATTTTTGATGGCATATTCACCATTGGCCAAATTTATCACTAACTCCAGATTCCCTTTGATATTCAAATAGGATAATTTCAGTTGTAGGGAAATTTTTAGGCCAGTAATGAGGTCTTAGTATTCTACCTCATCATTTGTGCAGCCTTTAGGTACTGATAAAGAGTAGGGAAAACAGTTTTGTCAATAGATACAAATAAAATCCCTAGGTCGACCCGATTGATATTTGGTTTTTCCATCATTATTATGATGGAATTTTGTGAGGCACCATCAAAATACGTCTCCCATGTCTAGTGAGTATCGTAGGCATATAATACCTCTTCATCTGGAAGCTCATTATTTTCCGATGTATTTTTTGGTGCAGGATGTTCTGCGAGGAAATCAGCTAGGGATTGTCCTTTTACTGACTTATGTGACAAAAAATGGATGTCATATTACTGAATAATGACTGTTGATTGGTCCAAGAACCCAACTAGAATTGGATGACCAAGGATGTTCTTTAATGGATCGATGTGAGAGACCAATTGGACTTCCTGGTGCTCCAAGTAATGTCTCAGATTTTACACTACAAAGATGAGTGAAAGGCAGTTCTTCTCAACATCATAATATCTGGTCTCAATACCTAGAATAGTCTGGATGAGGTAATAAATACTATTATAACTCCATGCATCATTATTTTGTGTGAGGAGGGCCCCTAATGAGCGTTTCATGATGGCCACATAGAAGATGAGTTGCCTCTCTTCCACTAGGGGTATCAAGGATGGTGGGTGTAATAGGTACTAATTGAGACTTTAAAAGAATTATTGGTACTCATCATCCTCTCTTAATGGGGACGATGTTGGCAAACCATTTTGGGTATTTCACTTTCTTTGAAAAATTTTTCTTTGATTGATTTTTGAACTCTCACCTCTACAGTGGTGAAATGAGAGGGGTGTATTATACTGGATGGATGCTTGGAGACTCTATGCTTATTAGATAGACCAAGATGGTGTGTAGTCACATCTAGGATCGGTCTGGGAATTTCTATGTAGTTCCATGTGAACACTTATTGGTTCTGCTTCAGATTTTTGATGTGAATCTCTTACTTTTCGAGGGGCATAGTGGCATAAATCTACGTAAGTGGGTCTTCCTATGTTCCCATATTTATCTTTGTAATCTCATCTATGGTGAAAGAGACGCCTTCCTCGAATATTGAAGGGGTGTTCCTGAGATCATACTCATTATCCTCCATTTTTTAGCATGTGGAAACATTTCTATAAGAAGATAGAAATCTTGGGGGCCTCTTTCACTATCAGGGTGAGAGAGGTTGTGAGATGATACATTATCATACCATATTATCTGAGTCATTATAGAGATATTTTAGAGATGATTGAAGTTGACACTATCACTGAGTAAAGATGGGTCTTGGACCTCTAGGATTAGATCGGCTACCTTGACCAGGCTGATGTGAAGCACCTAGTCACCATTTATCATACTCTAGGGATTTACAGGTGCAATCTCCAAATCCATTGTGATATTCAATATGTATATCATCATTAACCATTGGTTTCTTACCTCTCTTATTATAGAAATATTCCTCAGCATAAGTGGATCTATAAGTCTCTAAGGGGGTTTTGTCACCAAGTGGTATTCCATCCTTCCCATATGATGTTGATGATGTCTCTTAGATATTGAGATGACACACAGTTTATCTCCTTGTGTCTGGGATGTGTTCTATGAAGTTTTTCATCTTATGGTGAGGATGTGGATATGGGTGGCTGGGATGGGTATAGAATCCAATCATCCCTATGTATCTTATTATGAAGAGAATCAAGTTGTGTATAGTTTTAGAAGAATCGTGCAATTTAACGACATGTGGTAAGGATGTGAGTATTATAGTTTAATGTTATACAATATGGATATGATCAATGTAGTTTAATATCTTGCGGTAAGGACATTAGTCATTCAGTTTAATGCCATGTGGTAAGGACATGATCAATGTAGTTTAACATATTAGGGTAAGGATTAGATCCATACAGTTTAACGTCTTGTTGTAATGATCATGTCCATGGAGTTTAATTTCTTGTGGTAAGGAAATTAGTCATGTGATTTAACATCTTCTGGTAAAGATGATAGCTGTGTAGTTTAATTTCTTGCGGTAAGGACAACATCCATGCAGTTTAACGTCTTATGGTAATGATGATGGTCATGTAGTTTAATGCCTTTTGGTAAGGACATTAGTCATGCAGTTTAACATCTTTCAGTAAGGATGATAGTTAAATAACCTATCAAAGTTGTTTTCCTTCTAAAAGAGTTTGGAAAACTCTTATGCATATTGCATGAATTTCAGGATCTTTCAACTCTATCAAGACTGTAGATACATGTTCCTCCAACTGATCTTTAAAGACAAAGAATATTTTTATTTTGTTCCAGAGACATTGATAGTAGGGGAAATAATCATTGTATCCTATCAATCCTGCCTCATACATCTTCCTCTTTGTTTGGAGCTTCATCAAAAAAAATTCAATTTAATAGTCAAAATATTTGGATAAATTCTTTATTTGGAAGGAATCAGATTTGTTCAATCATGATTTAAAAGAGTGTTGATTATCCTTGGTAGGTATGTGGATCATGCTTCACTTCCCAACTAGTGTATCCTATTTAGAGTGGTCAGATGACTGAAATTGGTATTCAAGTGTTGGTGGTTTTAATACCCCCATGTCCATCTACACTTGAAGACAATATTTAAATGGAAAACAACCATCTATGGTATTCTCGAGACGTCTATGGTATGGGAAATGTTTATCACATCCTATCAACCGTGCCTCATTCAGGTTTCTCATTATCAAGAGCTCTATCAAACCATTATCCATGGAATAATTGAAATACCAAATAACATGTTTGGATTGGAAGGAATATACTTTCCACTACCTGACTTCAAGATATGGGTGATTAGACTACTTATCCAATGTGTTATATACACCACCATTGTTGTAGGTGTACGGATGAGTCTAGATTTTGGGGTAAAGAGTCCTAGTCTCTATTGATCTGGGGGTAGGTGCTGAAGCATTAGGGATCTTGGATGATACCGATGCTTCCCCTTGATTAAAAGTACCTGAATCTCCTAAAGGTTTCATGGAAATCTTAAGGGCATATGGTTTCCAGAATATCCCCAATATAATAGTATAAAATATAAAAAATCCCCCAAACCTATGGGATGGGGTGAGGTGGAATGATGTCTGTATTCTTATTGATGAGGTGATGAAAAATATGAATCTTCCCTCAGACTTGTGCACTGGGGAACCTCACTACAAGATAGAATTTCGTAGATAGACACTGGCTCATCAACTTGAAATAAAGACCTTGAATGTATTACCACAATTATATCTCAGAGATTCATATTATTTTATTGGAGTTGAGAGATATATTCTTCTGTAGAAACTTCTCTGTCATCCTCAAGGAGTTGTCTAGCGGGGTCCATGATAACACCATTTTCTCTATCGATGTCAAGGTGAGTGGATGATGATGGGAGTTTTGATGTGTACCCCGGAGAATGAATCCACTACTTCCACTATTCATTTGATCCATTTTAATTATCCTCTGAAATACTAAAAATCCTGGAAACACCTTCTATAAATTATTGGTGGACACTGCTGAGCATTTCTACTCCAGTTCCGGTGGAATAAGGTAAGATAAAATGTTGTGACTCAGATAACTGTAGAAGGGTATGATTGTACCCCTCAAGAGTATACTTATCCTAATCTAATTATGAGTCTCTGGATCTAACTGATATCATATTTATTGATACCTAATAAGGTTGGGGATCCTCCTTGACAGAGTATATCATTTGATGGGTTGGTGTCTGATGTACTGTTTGAGGGTTTGTTTCCCATGATATCGTTTGACAGTTCGATGCACATGATACCGTTTGAGGGTTGGTTCCCATGAAGAAGAAAATACCATTGTACAATATGGAAAAAATGACCCCAGAACTGTGGGTTGGGGTGTTCACTAGGATTCCACAATCATTGAGGCTAGCTGTAATAAACTAGGAGGCTCCAAGCTAGCTATGGCATGGGATTGATTTTGGGACACTTTTTGTAAATTCTTGTGGGCCTCTGACAGATTGGAAGTAGCAAGGATATGATCTTGCTCTGGAGCTGTGTTGTTTGGATTCCCCAAGTGTGCTCTCCTACAAGTTTCCCCATCCTTGATAGTTAGTGTAGGAACAAACTCCTCTATAGCTCCTTGTAGAATCATGGCCACATATCGGAGATGAAGATCAGAACATGTGGGATCCTTCCTAGGTAGCTCATGGGTGATTGATTTTTCATGTTGACTATCCTCATTTACCTCCCCAACATAGGGAAGGTGTACATTGTTTCATTCTAGTGGTAGGTTCCCTAAGTGATTGAATGTGTAGATAAGGCCCATGTCATCTCTTATAGTCATTCATAGGAATAATAGCACTTTGGAACTCATCCATGAAAGGGTTTCATGATATTATCCCAGATTCATGATAGAATTGTCAATTTTGTATTCTCAATCCAGGATGTTCACCAACTGATACTTTAAGTGGGGTATTGGCGATAATGTTTGTCGGGGAAAAAGTATCTTGTCCAGTGATATTTGAATCCCTTATAAAATTCGATGACATTATTTTTATTTTAAGTAATCTTGAGAAGTATTAATTACAAGACATGGAACCTTATTAGTTCAACATCATACATAAGAGTACATGTTCTATCAATAACTATCACAATTAAAAATTAAATAGGAATACCACTTTCATTTCGGTTAGAGGAAACATGTTGGGTTCATTGTTCTTTCATTCAATGAGAACAACATAAATTGGCCTAATGGGAACTGTGAAATCTATCCTTTTTGACTCATGAAAAGGATTACATAGTTAAAGGAATTCATGTTGGGTTCACCATTTTTCGTCAGGTTTTTATGGAGTGCAATGGATTTTTCTCATTGGACTACCATTTTCACTTTTCCTAGAAACTCCCAATAGTTCCCTCATCTACTACTAAGTACAGACCCGCTTTCCAAAGTCCTATGATCATCTGGGTTTTCAGGCCCAAAAACTCTTAGGGACTCACATTGGTTGAGAGTATGGGAGGTCGTGCTCATCATACCCTTTGGGGGGGGACTGTTTCCTACTTTTGGACTCTCTTATAGTTTTAAGATATGTTCATAAAATCATTCCTATACCCCGATATGAGACCGGTTATCCTTGTGTCAATGAATTTATTATGAACATATATTGATAGGTATAATCACATGTATATCTTAGGTTCTATATCACTCTCTAATTTAATTATGATTATTTGGGTTATAGCCATTTTTGAGGACTATGGAGATTATTTCTATCCAGGGATATGGATGGTCTCATTGAGATGGGATTTAACCTCCACGAGGCATCCTATGGTTCCTATTAAAATATGATTAAAAAAATGTAGTTTGTTTGACATAGTTTAAGGTTGTATAACTGGACCCATCCATGCTTTTTAACATCATTTGGTAAGGAGGTGAATATTGGGCTCATACCTCAATGTGGAATCCTACATATCATTTTTAATATATGAATCAATATCCATGTAGTTCTTGTGACGGGTGTTTATTTTGTGGAATATATGACATTAGAATCCCTAGGCGGGGCTTATATATATGATACTACCCGGGATTGCTTTATCGAGAATATATCCCTTTGATCAGAGATGATATGTAATCAGGCTTACATCCCAATGGTGATTTCTCACTAGGGGAATTCTCATTGTGTTATTGGTATAATCATATATGGTCTCTAATCCCACATGAGCTATGCTCGGTGTGAGAAACAAGAGATAGTGGTAGATTGGACACATTCTATGAGAGCATATCTATTTTTTTCTTACACATTAAATTTTTCCTTAGATAGGAATTATCACCCATATCATGGGGATATAGTTTGGATCTCGGTCCCTATGAAGGCATACTACATATCCTAGATATGGATGGAATCAAATTCATCATAGTTTGGTGGATTGGGTCTTACACTCTGAGGTTTTCTTGTTGGTCAAGGATTACACTCTGAGGCTGCCTGATTGGTATACCCATTCTTTAACCTCTTGAGGGTTAAATAGAGGTTGTGATGAACATAATGTTCTATATGATATCGTAATATTGTTCAGGCTATATTAGTGTGTGGCCCAAGCTCATCCAACAAACTTCCCATGTTTAAGGGGAATAAGACTTAAGATTCTTAGCTAGGATCCACATGGAATGATTCCATGTAGGTATGTAATAAAAGTTTGGAATGTCCTAGTGGATTTTTATGACATGTATTGGCCATCTACTAGGAAAGTCTTGATTTTCTTCCCAATAGGTTGGGGTGCTAATCTAATAAGAAAGACACATTTGAGGGTGTCTCCCTAATCAATTGGCATGCCTTGGATGCCTTTTAATGGTATAATTGTCATGTCCAAGATGATTCATGTGGCCAAAAAGGGAATTTCTAGGGTTTTACGCATGATCAACTGACTTGTATCAGATTACTTTACTGGATCAAAGTGGAAATGATTGGATTTTTGCTTATGATCAAATAAAATATATTCATGCACTGTCACATGATCAACCTATCTTTTCATAGAACTATCTCATTTCAATATGAACATGTATATGGACAATCGAATGATCATTCTATAATGTCAATGAATCCTTAACATGATCAGATTGTGCTTTATAGGATTTATTTTCATGATCAAGGCAAGCATCCCTGAGGTTTCTCGCATGATTGACATGACTTTTCACATACATGTCAAAGAGATTGTCACCTGATCAACTTGTCTTATCCCTGGGATGTCGCATGTCAATGGTGACATTTCAATGCTTTATTGTGAGGTCATCCTAACTTATCTGTGGATTGTCATGAAATTAACATAGAATGACCATGGTTTCCCCATGGTATCACAAGACTGTTGAAGGTTCTCACAATCGTGTTTCCTTGAACCATTCACATAGTGGGTTCTTGCGGATGTGTTTAGGTAATTTCACTAATTCAAGTATCGCAAGTGTATATCCAAAGGGATTATCCCCTAAGATTCATGGCAAAAAATATATATGCCCAAGAGTACATGATGACGGCATACACCATAGGGATTTAATGGCAAATGGGGGTCTTATCTATGAGTTTATATTCACAGTAAGAGAACATGTTCATGATACACATTTATTCATGTGATTCACATAAACTCAAAAAAGACTCGCAATGAATTATTCCAATGTGTATGGAGGCTTCCCAATGAAACTGTGAACATTAGTGGGGTTCCTTGTTAAATATGGACAAGGGTTTTTCCACTAGAAAACCTACATTCTAGGTGTTTTCTTCATGAAACTTCATGATTCTTGTGCATTTTAGATCATTATGACCTTCAAGAGGTCTCGTAATGAGCTCTTGGGTGATATGCAGGGGGGGTACATATCAAAACCTCCACCTGTATGAGTAATGTTCAAACATTTCATGGTGATGAATGCATATCATATGAAAATCTCATCCCTGTTACTTTTCTTCCATGGAGAAGGTGTCTGCGAGACTGAGCAAAGGAGTGATGCGAGATCAGGGGTGATGTTGTGTCTTTAAGAAGCCACTTCTTAGGATCCATGAAGATTACACAAATCACAAGATGAAGGATATGAGTACTCTCCCATTTAAGGATACATAGAGATATCACATACGTGGAGGGCCTTAATTGAGGGACATTTGTCTCATCTACTCAAGTTAGGGGTGACATCCTACATGATCACAAGTCTTCTGGAGTGATCCATGATCATAAAGATCCTTTGTTTATGTGGTTCTCTTATCTTCATCAAAGGGTCATGTGATGACGTCAAATATCACACCAAGGACCTGTGGAAGGTAGTTGTAGACTGATATGGCTATGTCCAAGGTTGACTGTAAGTACTTGTGAGACTTATGAGATTTTGACATTGTAAGGTTGAAGTTCGGAATGTTTCATTGTATGAGGTTCTATTGCTCATGACATATCATGATCTGAAGGAAGATCTTGGATGGGGTTATGTGAATGAATGTGGTTGGAGATCACCAAGGATGTTCATATAGAAGAAGTCCCTACTCAGTGAGGTCGTGAGACCATTGAAGTACCACATGATCATGTGAACATCGCATGTGAATTAGGCATTTCATGAAACTCTGTTTATCATGAGATCTCCTGAACTTCAAAAAGACCATTCAGCTGGTTTTCATAATCACCTGAGGGGAGAGGTTCTTCGAGGATGGTTTCTAGTGTTCTCTAGGGCCT
Source organism: Viscum album (assembly GCA_963277665.1). Classification (NCBI taxonomy): domain Eukaryota; kingdom Viridiplantae; phylum Streptophyta; class Magnoliopsida; order Santalales; family Viscaceae; genus Viscum; species Viscum album. The sequence goes on from OY728148.1 coordinate 774,981,959, forward strand.
TCCTTTTTTCTCAGAGCTCTTCCTCCCTCTCTTTCCTATATTTTTTCTAGATGGGAGTGTGTTTATATAGGTGAGGGTGGCCTAGGCTTTTACCGATTTTCAAGGGATGAACACCACATGAATTGGATGATGCAGGGACGGTCGCATCGTATGATCATCTTATTTGATCATGAGATGCCTCTATTTTCCTCTGGTGGAATCACGTGATTAGAAAATATAAATTAAATTGGATGGAAAATACTTGAAGGTGGAAGGGGTTTGTGGTCATTGAAATGTTTGTGACATCATTCAGTGATTTTTTTAGTTCGGTCGCATGATCATAGGACATACAATGACCTCGACTCCCCTCTGTGATACCACATGTTCTAAATAAATCTGATTTAAATTGGATGAAAATAAATCAGAGGTGGAAGGGGTTTTCAGTAATAAAACTACTTGTGATTCCTATTATGTTATCTTTGGTTTGGTCGTATGATTAATTGATGATCATGTGATGTCTTCCAAGTGCTAGTAGGGGATCATGTGGAAGGTCACTAGAGCTCACGGTGGATCCTTCTAGTCATCTCGGACTCATTAGTACATAAGAAAAGTATTAAAGATGGTGATGACTTTGATCATTGAGTGATCATGCCACTGTATTCGAGTCTTCAAGTCTAACTAGTAGTGTTAGAGTGGGGGGTTGAAGGCAGAGTTTCATGGTGCACGGGATCACTTGATTCTAAATTGTGAGGCATGGGATTATTAGAGTTTTAAATGAACTCACAATGTTCCAGTTTTAAATGGACGGCTAGGATCTGCGGGAGGCATAATCGGATAGCGTGAATTGCTGGGATGCATGATCAAACGTATCAGATTATATCTCTGTTAAAAAAATTTCATCCCACATCAAAATCCCTTCGTCCTTCCCCCTTCAGTATATAATCCATCTCGTGGCTTCGGTTAGTTCAAGTTGATAATGAGGTCTGCACTTATACCACATGCATCACCTTTATCACATGGTCCTCATCCCACCGAGCTAATGTCTTAGGCTATTCATGTATGTTTGTGGGCTCGTGCACCACATTCACTATAAATGGGCCTACTTTTCTCTTTTAGGAGATATTCTCCCTATAGTCCACTAGCCGGATCAGGCTGACTCCTATTGGGCATGGTTAAACTATGGTCTCACATTTTATTATGGTTTAATTGGCATGGATATCTAGTGTATGACTTTTTTGATAAGGGTAGTAAGAAAAACCCTTAACTAGTAAGAATAAAATTCTTAGTAGAATATAAGAGTTTCTAAGTGATATCCTCAAACCCTAAGTCATTATGTATGGAATTTCCTAGTATTACTCCACAGTCCTTGGATCTTTGAAAACAATGTGTGAAATGCATAAATATTGGTGCTAACACTTATGCACTAGGGCTTCCCAATCTTTCTACCTTATGTCGGGTCATGATGGAATCTCAACCCGCTGATGGGTCAGGGAGTATGAATGAATCTTATACTTGAGGAGGATGCCTATAGGGAGGAGATATATAGCCCATCAACAAATAAATAATAAGAAGGTGTTACAATGTTATGATCCCTCTCATGAGAGGGGATTCATATGTATCCCTATGAAGGGAACTGGAGCCCATGTTGTTCGGTGCCACTTAATAGGAAACATCATACCTTTTATGATTATGTGGAAATAAATATTTTGGTTCCTTTAATGTTCATGCATCCATGATCTGTAGAAGTGTATTTTAGGTTCATTCATCCATGAACTATGTACTGTGTAATTTATAATAGTATAGCGAGGACTAATGGGTCATCTTATGATCATCACATTAGGTATCTTATGTTTGAAACATAAGTAATCTCATGATTATCACATGAGTAATCATATTATTGTTGGATAGGGTACACTATAGTTTAATTTCATATGGTTTAGAAAAATATCTGGGAGATTCATAGAAATTGCTAGTGTGGGATTTACATTGAAACATCCCTTTCTGGTTGAACTTGGCATATAGATCTAGTGAGGAGATATCAGGAATAAATTGATTAGTATTTAAACTAAAGATATTTAATTAAACTAAAAGGAGTATCTAGACTCATGAAATAATTAATCAATCAAGAGGAATAACTAGAATCAAGGTGTTTTAGGGATTGAAAATGAGTATCTCAAATCATGGTATCATCTAGGATAAAGATTGTGGTTGTAGATGTCAGAACCTGAAATGTTGTTCAACCAGACCAAAAATCTTATGGCATGACTCTCTATTTTTCAATGGGGTCAATGATAGTAATTAAGGGACTGATCCTATAAAATAGTGGTTTAAGGTGCATCTATTTTAATTTCTAAGATCTTGTTTAATGGGTTCAGAGGGTGTAGTATTTTTACTGGTGATTCTGTACAATGATACTACTGCAGGAAGGTTGTAGAAGGAATTTACACTATAAATTCCTTTTTTATGACATAAATGGTTCCTATTAATAATTCATGAAAATATATTATGAAATATAAATATTTACATTGTAAATTCATCACTAGATATTTTTAAACCAAGTAAATACCTTTTTCATCGTATGTTCTATGTTGGGTGTTTTACACAATAAATAAATGATTTATGATATAAATCCCTCATTCCAACAAATTTTATGTTTTATTTTATACTGTTTTATTTTTATATTATACAACCTATCCTACTAATAATCCTAGGCTTCCTCCCATGCACAGTGAGGGAACTCAGCCCTTCTAGGTGTCTTTGTTGGGTGTTTTACCTCAAGTTACTTTCTTTGTTTTCGTTTTCTCCTTACTTCCACTATCATTATTTGATAGTGTTATAATATTTTTTTGATTAGATTAGATTTAGATTCTGATGGTTGTTGTTTCTATGGTTGATTCCTTGATCTTTTTCATCTTTATTCTTCATTAGTGGTTCTAATTACAGTATTGATTTTATCATGTGATTAAATCTATGTGGTTCGATAAATATTTACCCTTCAATTTAAACCCTAATATTATTGATTAATTTCAATTGAGTTTTTAAATTTTTTAAAAACTCAAATTTGAGATGATTTATTTTTGACTTTGAAAAGGGCAGGGAAACATTAAAAACCCCCTATTTCCATGAAATTTAATTTTTTTTGTAGATTTGAGAAAAAATTATGTATTGATTTGTAAATTTAACTGATAAAATGATTTGATATTGAACCTTGAGATAAAAAGATTAAATTGAAATAATATTTTAAAAAGGAATTAATTGATTAAAACCTATTATTTGGTTTTGAAATGAGAAAGGTATGTTGAAAAACTAAATTTGGATATTGTATTTTGAATTGATTTAAAATGATTGATTTTCCTGTGATTTATTGATAGATTGATTGAATCACATGTGAGACTGGGTAGTTAGTGGGTAATTGGGACAAGAACGATACCCCCTAGAAATGTATTGATGATTAAAATACTGATCTAAACTTACTGTGACATGATTTCCCAATTGGGGAGTTGAGTCTTGATGGAATGGGTTGAGGGACTTGTGCACTCACTGAACTAAGATCACTGATTATGCAGTGTGAGGATCGTATTTCTAGAAACTAATATATCTCAATTCTTATAATCATGGTTCTATGATTTACTGATTTTATTATACATTTCGTTTATTATAAAACTATTTTATTCATACCAATTTATTTATATAAATGTTTTATATAAAATTTTCATTTATGCATCTTTTGATGTATAAGAAATTTTTGGAATTGAAATCATATTTTGTTGAAAATTTGTAAAATTCCTACCATGACTTATTTTATTTATATAGAAAGTATAAATTTTCAATTTTATGGTTTTATTTATAGAACAATTGATGAGACCCTATGAGTATTTCTAACTCACACCCTACCTTTTCCTTATGTTGTTTGTAGATTATTTTATTCTAGTTCTAAGAGATGGGAAAGAACCACTTAGAGGTGGTGGAAGGTCTTGATCATTAAGACCTAGAGTGATGGTGGTGAGTGGTGGAGATGTGATTCATATATTACATGGGTTATTTCAAAGCTTTTATATTTGAAGATATTTTGTCACTTTATGATGTACTATTTTGGGTGTGTTTTACCTATTTGATTCTGGTACTTTCTCTTTGATAAGAGTTGACTTACTTACTTGTTTCATTTCTCTTTCATTATTTTGTGGAAAAACTGATCCCACTAGTTTCTTGTATGATTTCATTTGATATTCACCATCCCATGGGGATTGTAAATTAAATTAAGTCTATTTTATGATTGGCTTGAGTATTAGGGTTCCAGGGTATTAGATCTTGTTCACGACAGGGATGGAGGCTAGAGACTGGATCCTAGCACTGAACTCAAGTAGGGGTTCAGGGATACAACACTAGTGGTATGGACCAGTGGTTACAAATCTTTAAAAATATATTTTTTTAAAACCATGTGTTGTTTTTCAAAAAAATTCACAATGTCACACAAATTTTCACTATTTTATACAACTTTTGGTGTTGCTAAGAAATTATTTTATAAGATACATTCCTTACAATATTGATTTTGGATAACATTGTGTCATTAAACTTTGGGGTTTCAGATAAATTATTTTTTCATGAAATTGTAGAATTTTTGTTAAATTAGTTTCCCTATGCATAATGTTTAATGAAAATGTCTCAAATAGAATCCCATACGTTGAAGGACTTTGTGATGTAATTTCATGTAATATTGGAATTTTTGGGTCACATGAAATACATGGCTTCAAGTTGCACAAGTGAGATATTGGGAAATTGAATCCAAGAGGTCCTCCTAAATATGAGGTTTTATGCCATATTTATTGACATTTAGTCTTTATCACACAACTTTTGTTTTGTCATGTGACTTTCGATGTGTCATATTATAAGAACCTAAATCTTCTTTTCATGTATGTTTTTATTTTTCCTGGAGTTTTTTAGAAAATAGGAGTTTCAAGAAATTTTTGAAGTATACGTCATGTACTTTATGAGTACACGTCGTGTACTCAATTACCACGGGTATCCATGTGCTGGCCGTGTAGCGGCCTTGCACACAACCATGTGTGATGACCTGGAGGCCATCTAATACGGAGTACATAAATAGAAAGTACACGCTGTTTACTCCAAAATTACATGCTGTGTATTTTGTTTTTTTTTTTCATTAAATGTATCGGGGTCGCGTCTGACGTAAAAAACACCCTCCTTCTCAACCTAGTTCGTCCGAGACCACCGACCAGTCGTGGATCTTCGACGAGCCCCCAATCCTTCGTCTGTCCACCAATTCAAACATTGTTGGTTGCATTGGAATCACATCGGTGATTTCTCTCTTCTTCTTGAGACTCATTAAATGATTTCTTCCCTTTCATGATTTATTGTGGGTTGAACGTTTTATACGTTTTCATAGATCTACAGTGTTCTAAGGAAATTCAAGCCTTGTGGTTCAAGTATCTTGATCTCCCTACACCAAGGTAGGTGGTTTGTGCATTTCTATAGATAGTCCTTGAGTTTTATGTGCAAAATTGCTAATACCCATGAACGGGGTATTGCGTGTTTACCATTTCAGCCCTATTTTTTTCTTTCTATTCTGGTATGCTTTAGTAGAGGATAATTATTTGTGAATGGGGTGAATTGTTGTGCTTTGGATGTACTTCCCATGCATGTATTTCCTATTTGGACCTTTGGGTCTTGATTACCTGTTATGCTGCTATTTACTTTCCAATGCATAGTATTGAAGGATGGTGTGACAATTGTTCTGTTATCCTGTTGTGTTGTAGAATTCTAGCCAAGTAGTTCATGATGTTTACCTTGGTATTTACGCGCTGCTATACTTGCTTGACCTATACAAGGCTTTGAGAACCTGGTGTATAGACCATAGGGAGGATGGACGTAAGGGATTATCCAGAGTGTCATTATAATTACGATGTGATTCCACAGGGGGAATTGACATTGAGTACTTCCCTAGAGTGTCAGTAGTTCCTCGATGTGGGACACAGGGGGAATGTGATGTTGAGTGCTTCCCCAGAGTTCCTTTAGTACCAATAGAAGACTATAGGGTGAATTTATGGTGAGTGCTTCCTCAAAGAGTCTATGCTTATGTTGAACCAGAGTGGTTAGACTGAGTGTACTGCCCAGAGGGTTGCTTGTACTTGTTAGGTAGGACCAGAGGGGATAAGCTATGAATACTTCCCAGAGGGTTACCTTGTGTTAGTTGCTTGTTGTGCTACTAGGTAGTACTAGAGGTGATAGGTTGTGGGTACTTCCTAGAGGGTTACTGTTGTGTTTATCTACTTTGATTATCTATTGCAAGTTGTGTGGTGACTTGAATGCTTTGAATTGTGGATTTTTTTACTGCCTTATGTACTTTACATGCCATATACTCACGGACTATTAGGCACAGATCTCATGGGGGTTTCCTACTAGTATTTAGTCTGACACCCTGTTTGGGCCATGCTTTTGGGCCCAAACAGATTATATTATAGAAGGTATAGATAAGGTCAAGCGCCCTTCTACTTCAGGTACATGACTTATTGTGGATCTGGAGAGCATGGGACCAAGATAAGGCTTTCGATGCTGGGGAGTTTATCTATTTTCTTTTGAACTTTGGTTTAGAACTATTTTATTACATCATTGTGACTTGTTTGGATATTTTCATAGACATATGTATCATTCTTCACTTTATATATATGTTCTCCATTTTATACTTTTAGTCTTTTTTTGTTTATCTTTGTATGATATTATCACTGCTTTCTCTCTTGAATGTATTTTTTTACTTCTGTTGTGTAATCTTCCAATGAGGGTATAGTTTCCCCACTATCGCACCCAAGGCCCTCACTACTAGTTGGGAGCCTCTGGCATTCGGGGAAATGCACTTGAATCCATGTTACCAACCGGGTACGGGGCGTCTCTGGGTGGCTTCCGGAACCGAGACGTTTCAAAGTGGCATCAGAGGAATTCTTTTATTCTTGACTTATTTTTTGGAGCCTTTAGCCATGGATAGGATAGAATTGGTACTTTGTATTAAGTTGTTCTTGGGAGTATCTAACATGTGTATAGGGAAAATCCAATCTACCTCATCTAATTGAAATTGTTATGGTTTTACAATTATTACAGTTGATTTGATTTCACCTTGAGTGATTCACTTGATTTGGGTTGTTATTGTTGATGCTATTGAGGTTCTATTTTTGTTGAAACCCGATGATATGATGGTATTCCATATCATGCATCATATAGGAACTTGATAAAAATCACATTTCATGCATTCTTGACATTCCATTTAGCTTGCATTAGCGATTGCATGTTGTTGTGATAGATGTTGTGCGAGATATTCATGTTGTTGTGATAGATTCCTTGATAAAATATCTGTTGTTTGATAGGGTATTTTTTATATAAGGTTTTGTTTAAATGAATGCCAATATTTGGTTCTTGAGGTGTTATGGGCCCTAATGGACCGGAATTTGGTGGATCATTGCTCTGTTTTCCTTGTTACAACATGTATAAGATTCCAGACTTAGAATCATGGGGAGTATGGGCCCTCACGGATTGAAATTTGGAGCTTTCATAGTTTGTTTCAGTGTTTTTAGGGTTCTGGAGTAGTTTCTGAGGATTATTGTCTGAAAAACCCTAGAATACGCGTCATTTAGTGTTAAGTACATGCCATGTGTTCTTCTGTTCAGGAAGAAACTATTTTTCTTAAGTACACACTGTGTATTCTCTGACCATGTCGTAGGTCGTGTGGGAATAGACACGGGATGGGGAAAACCTGGAGTGCACACGCTGTGTATCGTCCATACATGCCTTGTCATATCGACCATGTTACCACCTATGTCACTAACAACATAGGTTGGCTGAGTCATGCCTAATACACACCATGTGATAACTAAACACGTTGTGTAGTCTGACCTAGGTACCCAGCTGTGTCACAAACAACACAGGTTGGTGTTACCTTTTCACATACCCGTTGTGTCTGCTTTGAACATGCTGTGTAGTCTGACCCAGGTACCTGGCCATGTCATGAACAACACGGTATGGTGTTATCCTTTCTCATACACATTTTTTTTCACCTGGAACACTCCGTTTAGTGTGAGTCATGTGTCAGGTCGTGTCGCTAACAAGACGGGATAGGTGAATCTTGTCTAGTACACACTTTGTCTATTGTGAACATGCCATGTAGTATCATCATTGGAGATCTATGTAGCTTATTCGTGTAGAAGGACTCAGTCAGGGAAAGAGGATTCAAGTACACGCCATGTGTTAGGACAAAACGCTATGTGGTTTGAGTGTTACATGACCATTTTTGTCAGAAGTACACGCTCATGTGAATGACTTAAGGGAACACGCCGTGTAGGAATTGTACATTCCATGTAGTTATGTTTTGTAAAACTTGAGTGTTTTCTCTCTTATGTTCCCTTATTACACTTCTATGTTTCAATCCCTATTAATCCTGATCTAAGGTGTGCATTTGACCTTGCAGAGTCGTGCCATCGAGACGTCCTTCGATTGACTACCAGTTGCAGGGTAGTGATCAGACACTAGATATGGATGATCAGGGACTTCCTACAGATCCTTCTGTTGTGCCAGCCTTGGAACCAGTAGTTATACCTGATATCAGTGCTAATTCATAGTTCAAAGAATGCTTCATGAGGATAATGCATACTTTTCAGGGAGCACTGCATCCTGTCCCATCAATGGCTGATTTGACGCGGGTTTTCTAGCAGCAACATCCTCCCACTTTCTTAGGGGAAGGAGGGCCTCTGGATACAGAGTCATGGCTAGAATCCATACTGAAGATCTTTTAGCATCTAGAGACGCCTCTAGAGAGGAGGTTCAAGCTCGCTACCTATATGATTTGGGACTCCTCCAAGAGGTGGTGGGATGTGATCTCGCAGGCGGGACACCAGCAGGTTATGGCATGGGATGAGTTTCAACGTATCTTCTTTGACTACTTCTATCCGGAGACCCTAAGGGCCGATCAAGCCCGGGATATTTTGAGTCTGGAGTAGGGTAGTATTTCTGTTATAGAGTATTACTCCCACTTTACCAAGCTGCAGCGCTTCATGCCTATCCTAGGAGTTGAACAGTTGTTAATGGTAAGGAATTTTGAGGATGGTCTGAGGCACAACATCCAATCGTAGGTGAACATCTTCCGGTTTACTTCTATCACTTCTATCATCAACCACGCGCTGATCACAGAGCGCAATATGAGGGATTCTGGAGTTGTGATCCAGGTCGGCTCTACATCTGGGGTTAGTATTCCTCCTACTAATAGTAGGAAGCGATGTAGGGAGTCTTCGCGTGGTGATCCAAGGAGGTGAGACACTTCTTCTAGTAGTCAGGTAGCATGCTACCAGTGTGGAAAGAGTGGGTATACAAGGCCACATTGCCCAATAGACCTAGTGGAGTACCGATCTTGTGGCAAGATGGGTCATCTTCAGTGCTTATGTTAGATCTTCTCTCTAGAATCTAGTGATAGGGGTTCTTATATGACTCCTCATTCAGGAGTATCTCCACCAGTTTCTCACTAGTCTGAGAACTAGAGTTCCTCCGGCCGTTTTGGCCGAGGTAGAGGTCGTGTCCGTGGTATCCAGTCACCCGGTTTTCAGCGACATCAAGGTGGATCAGCTCAGAGTGGTCGGGAAGGGTCACAGGGCCGCGTTGTAGGCCAGAATTTTGTAGTGGAGCATACCCAGTAGGAGTAGGATCCCATAATTTCTATAGTTCGTGTTACGATCTTAGAAGCCTCAGTTTTAGATTCTGCTCGTTTTGATACAGGGGATTCTCATAGCTTTATCTCTGTTGTTGTTGTGGAGATCCTTTGGATATGTATATTTTCTTCTGATGACATCTTGACACTAGACTCTCTATTGGGGACTAGAACGGATAGTATACGTCAGTGCTGAGAGTTCCCTCTGAAGGTTGGTGGGTGTCACTTTTTATGGGACCTCTATTTCCTAGAGATGATGGGCTATGATGTCATTCTTGGAATGTACTGGCTAGTTCAATTCCAGGAATTCATCGACTGTTAACGCCATAGGGTGAGTTTCACGTCACCAGAGGGTGTATCGTTTCTTCATAAGGGTGAGTGGGATGTCCAGGCAAGCAGAGCGGGTCTTGAGCATCATGGGTTAAGAGAAGTTACATCCCAGTTTGTTAGTTTATATTTTTATGATTAGGGGACTTCTCAGCTAGACTTTCCTCAAGTGGTAGATCATTTCAGTGATGTCTTTCCAAAATACTTTTCAGGTTTTCCTCTAGAGCATGAGGTAGACTTCTCATTTGAGCTTGTTCCAGGAGCGGCACCAGTGTCCATTCCTCCTTATAGGATGTCTACACCTGAGTTGCAGAAGATCAAGAAGAAGTTAGAGGAGTTGTAGGCAAAGGGTTTCATCTGACCCAATACTTCTCCTTAGGTTTCACCTGTCCTATTAGCGAAGAAGGTAGACGGTACCCTCAAGCTTTGTGTGGACTATCAGAAGTTGAACCACGTAACAGTTAAGAACTGATATCCCTTTCATAGGATTGATGATATCTTTGATTAGCTTCAAGGAGACCGGCTGTTCTCAAAGATTGAATTGATGTCTGGTTATCATCAGTTAGACGTTAGACCATCTGATATACCTCTTATAGCCTTCCGGAGTAGGTATGATCTATAAGAGTATATGGTTATGTCGTTCGGCCTCACGAACACGCCCACAGTTTTTATTGCACTGATGAACTGAGTGTTCCATCCATACTTGGATTCCTTCATCATGGTCTTCATAGATGATATCTTGGTATACTCTCACACTCGACATGAACATGATAACCATATTGAGATCATTTTGAGTACACTGAGAGAGAATCTGTTATATACTATGCTCTCAAAGTTCCACTTTTAGATGGATCAAATTTACTTCATGGGTCACGTTATCTCAGAGGCAGGAGTATCAGTAGAACTAGAGAAAGTGAGAGTTGTATTTTCCTAGGAGAAGCTGAAGAATGTCTTTGAAGTGTGAAGTTTTATAGGGCTATCAGGATACTACAAACATTTCATACATGACATTTCACACTTCGCAACACCACTTATGGGTCTGAGCAAGAAGGGTGTGAAGTTCATGTGGTCTGATTCTTATGAGTAAGCCTTTTAGGAGCTCAAGGGGAGGTTGAATTCAACACTGATACTAGTCTTTCCAGATCTGTGCAAGAGCTATACTGTTTACTGTGATGCATCAGGTATTGAGATGGGAGTTGTGCTTATGCAGGGAGATGGAGTCATTGTGTACGAGTCTCGACAGTTAAGACCACATGAGAGGAATTACCCGACGCACGATCTTGAGTCGGCCACGGTTGTTCATGACCTACTTTGTTGGAGACATTATCTTCTAGAAGAGAACTTTGTGGTTTTCACCAACCAAAAGAGTCTCAAGTATATCTTCACTCAGTGTGATCTGAATTGAAGATAGTGCAGGTGGTTTGAGCACCTACAGTCCTATGACTTTGAGCTTGCCTATATGCCTGTTAAGGGCAATGCAGTGGCTGATGCGTTGAGCAGGTGGACTCAGATAAAAGTAGTTTAGGAGGCCAGTAGTGAGTGGAAACTTATGTCTATGTTCTCTATGATGAATTTGGAGGTGCAAAATAGTCAGAGGAAGACGTTTCTTTCTTCTTTAGATATTACCTCTACTCTTCTGGATTGAGTTCGAATGAGGTAGCTATTAGATTCTTAAGTACTAGTCCTAAGGGAGAGTGTGTCAGGAGAGGACCCTATTCCTGGATAGACCATAATTGAGGATGAAATATTGCGTTTCTAGGGGAACATATGGGTGCCAGCAGACATACGCGAGGAGCTGATGTGGTATTTTCGTTCCTCAGTTTGGGCAGTTCATCCTGGCATCACCAAGATGTATCATGATCTACACCGTTAGTATTGGTGGATATGTATGAAGAGGGAATTTTTTGGTTTTTTCATGAGGTGTTCCACTTATCAGCAGGTAAAGGCATAACATTAGCGACCATCAGAGCTTTTACAGTAGTTACCTATTCCCGAGTGGAAGTGGAATAACGTCGCGATGGACTTCATGACTAGTTTTCTGAGGTTTCCTCGAAGAAATGACATTGTTTGGGTTGTCATTGACATACTCATGAAGGATTCTCACTTCTTTCCAATCAAGGAGACCTTCAGTGTTGATGAGCTAGGATAGTTGTACATTCGAGATATTGTACGTATTCATGGAGTTCCACACTCCATTTTTTCATAAAGGGTTTCACATTTTACTTCTTGGGTCTGGCAGGGTATTCAGAAGGCTTTGGGTACACAGGTACTTTTGAGTATAGCTTACCACCACCAGACAGATGGCCAGTCCGAGTGTACAATTCATGTGCTTGAGGACATGCTTCGAGCATGCATTCTGGATTTTGGAGGTTCTTGGGAGAAGCACATGCCTATTTTAGAGTTTTCCTACAAAAATATTTTTCAAGAAACTATTCATATGGCACCTTATGAGGCTTTGTACGGTAGGTCATTCCCATCACCCTTATTTTGGAAAGAGGCAGGATAGGAGGCTTTGTTGGGGCCTCATCTTATTCAGGAGACCACAGAGAAGATAAAGTTGATTCAGAAGAGGATGGCTACTGCACAGTCTCGACAAAAGTCTTATGTTGATCAGTGGAGACGACCTCTGGAGTTCAAGGTCAGGGATCAGGTTTTCCTCTGTGTCACACCGAGGTTAGGGAACAGGAGGATCATGAGACTGGGTAAGCTTTTTCCAAGGTACATCAGGCCATTTGTGGCGTTGGAGAGAGTTGGCCTGGTTGCCTATCGGTTGTAGTTACCTCAGAGGTACCGAGCTATGCATGATGTTTTCCACGTTTCTCAGTTTCGACGTAACTTTTCAGACTTTTCTCATGTCTTTCAACTTGAGGAGGTTGAGTTTGAAGTGGATGCATCATTCAAGGAGAATCCTATTCAGATTTTCGATTGCAGTACAAAGTTTCTCTGTGGTTGTTCTATTCCTCTAGTACAAGTGCTATGGAAGCACAGGTGGGTACTGGACGAGACATGGGAGATGGAGGCCGATGTACAAGCCCAGTGGCCAGAGTTGTTCAAGGTTTCTTCTTCTACACCGTGCTAGGGAAATTCTGGGATAAATTTCTTTAAGGGGGAAGTTTGTAAGAACCCATATCTTCTTTTCAGGTATGTTTTTATTTTTCCTGAAGTTTTTGAGAAAATAGGAGTTTCTAGAAATTTTTGAAGTACACGCTGTGTACTTTATGAGTACACACCGTGTACTCGGTTACCATGGGTAGCTATGCGCTGGCCGTGTATCATCCTTGCACATAGCCATGTGTGATTACTTGGAGGCTACCTAATGTAGAGTATGGAAACAACAAGTACACATCATGTATTCTAAAAGTACACACCATATACTCCAAAAGAACACGCCATGTATTTTATTTTTTTCATTAAACACATCGGGGTCGCGTCTGATGGACAGAACACCCACCTTCTCAAGCTAGTTTGTCCGAGAGCTCCAAGCAGCCACAAATATTTGACGAGCCTCCACCCGTCCTCCGATTCGAACACCATTGTTTTCATTGTAATCGCATTAGTGAGTTCTCTATTCTACTTGAGCCTCGTTTCATGATTTCACCTCTTTCATGAGTTATAATGGGTTGAATGTTTTATATGTTTTCATAGATCTACGGAATTCTAAGGCGATCCAAGCCTTGTGGTTAAATTATATTGATCTCCCAACAACAAGGTAGGTGTTTTGTGCCTTTTCGTAGATAGTCCTTGAGTTTTATGTTCAAAATTGCCAATACCCATGAATGGGGTATTGCACGTTTACCATTTCAGACCTATTGTTTACCTACAATGCTTGTATGCTTGAGTAGAGGATAATTATTTGTGAATAGGGTGAATTGTTGTGCTTTGGATATATTTCCCATGCATGTATTTCCTGTTTGGACCTTTGGGTATTGATTTCCTGTAAGGCTGCTATTTACATTCCCATGCCTAGTATTGTTGGATGGTGTGATTGTTGTTCTATTATCATGTTTTTCTGTAGAATGCTATCCAAGTAGTTCATGAGGTTTACCTTGTCTATTATGTGCTGCTACACCTGCTTGACTTATACAGGGCCGTGAGAACCTGGTGTATAGACCATAGGGAGGATGGACGTAAGGTCTTATCCAAGGTATCTTTATAATTACGATGCAAGACCACAGTGGTAATTGACATTGAGTTCTTCTATAGAGTGTCTATAGTTCCTCGATGTAGGTCACAGGGGGAATGTGACATTGAGTGCTTCCCCAGAGTGCCTTTGGTACTGATACAAGACTATAGGGGGAATTGACGGTGAGTGCTTCATCAGAGAATCTATGCTTAAGCTGAACCAGATGGGTTATACTTAGTGTACATACCAGAGGGTTGCTTGTACTTGTTAGGTAGGACTAGAGGGGATAGGCTATGAGTACTTCCCAGAGGGTTACCTTGTGTTAGCTGCTTGTTGTGCTGCTAGGTAGGACCAGAGAGGATAGGTTGTGGGTACTTCCTAGAGGATTACCTTTTATGTTTATTAGCTTTGATTAGTTGTTTCATGCAGTGTGGTGACATGATTTCTTTGAATTGTGGATTGTTTAATGCCTTATGTACTTTACATTCCATATACTCAATGACTGTTAGGAACAGATCTCATAGTGGTGGCCTACTAGGATTTTGTCTCACACCCTGTTTGGGCCATGCATTTGGGACCAAACAACTTATATTGTTACAGGTATAGATAAGGGCAATCGCCCTTCTACTTCAGGTACATGACTTGCTGTGAAACTGGAGAGCATGGGACTAAGATAAGGCTTGCGATGCTAAGGAGTTTATCTGTTTTATTTTGCACTTTGGTTTAGCATGGTTGTATTCCAGCATTGTGACTTTCTTGGCTGTTTTCATATACATATGTATCATGCTTCATTTTATATATATGTTCTCTAATTTATACTTTCAGTCTTCTGCTATTTATCTTTGTATGATATTATTACTGCTTCCACTCTTGTATGAATTTGTTTACTTCTGTTGTGTACTCTACCAATGAGGGAATAGTTTCCCCACTATCACATCGAAGTCCCTCACTACTAGTCAGCATCCTCTGGTGTTCGGGGAAATGCGCTTGAGGCCATGTGACCAACCAAATATGGGGTGCCTCTGGGTGGCTTCCGGAATTGGGACCTTACACATATAACCAAAAATTTGAGAAAAAACCTTTGTTTTTTAGAGGTCGACTCATGTATACATGGGTATTTCACATTTTTTTGTCTCATTTCATATGAAAATCATGTTCAAAAATTTTAAGTAGTTGCACACACTATTTCAAAATTGTTCTAAATTCCCCTATTTTCCATAGAATCACCATAATTTTCCATTTTTTGAAGTTCTAACTTCAAAAATCCATAACTTTTGATTTATAAGTCCTTTTGGGCTCCATGACTAGTCAAATAAAATCCTGAGTAATTATATATGCCACTAGATATGATTTTTCTATATTTTTTATTTTCTAGATGAATTTTTTACCACCAAAAAATACCCCTTCCCCCTAAAAATGGGGTCTAATAAGTATGAGAATGGAGAGGTAGACCAAATTATGAGCTAAGTGCTGAGAAAAATGTCATGCCTTAAGGTCCACTGTATCTTGATTGTGTTTATGAAACAATAAACTACAATATCTAAGCCCACATTATTCATGATCTATATGAGAAATAAGAGATAATATAAGATCCTTCCCCTATATGAAATTGATGGATAGGGGTGGATGGGTTTGGATCAGAATGTCTGATCTATCACTATTGAGACCTATGGGGTTTGGGAGCAGGGCTAGTGTGGTTCTGTGTGTTTGGTGACCTATTAACATGCAATATGAAAAAGGGTGTAACACCAAGGGTGTTATAATTACACATGATAATGTTAAAAGTATAGAGTGGTAAATTTTGGCCTCAAGAGTTTATGTCGATGAATGGTGGAGGTGGGTGGGTTGAGGGTAACTATTGACCATAATCAAAACATGGGTTACACGACTCTTTTACCAAAAATTTCCCTTCAATGACATGTGACCTATATTAGAGTTAAGGCTATTTTGGTTGTGCTCTATCACTATAGGGAATTCCATTCAGAGATGATGGATATAGATACTCTAGGGTGTGTCCCCTATATGGGAGGTGATCCTATATTGGCCATGCATCGTCGCCATAGGGGAGCCAGTTTGAACATGAAAGATATATTTTTTATCTACTCCAATGGGACAAAAATCATTTTGATAAAAGAAAAGGATGATAAAGAAAATTTTAAACACTCTTAAGGATACACCATCATTCCTCAAGAATATCTATTGGAGAATACCTAACTTGCAGCAACACGCAAGCTAGTAGGGAAAATAAAAAACACCAACTAGTTGAAATACATAAGAACAAGGCTCGACCATGATGTAAGAAAGAGGATGGAGACATCCTGAGTTGATTAATTTAATCTCTTATAGATTTGACCAAAGTGTAATTCCTTTTTTGGGTCATGCATCCAAGACTATGGGTAGGGTGAGATGGTTTCTCTAGTTAGTAATAATGAACTTGATGTGAATTTACACCTTAGGGGTCCAAATACTATAGAAAATAGTCTCAATTGAGGGGAATAATTTAAAATTGTGCTCAAGATAGGGGTATAATCATCACTACATATCCCATGGAATGGGAATCAGGTAGTGTATAGTTCTGGAAGGTGGTGTGGTAGAAGATCAGCATTGAATGTAGAGGGATATCCTCTCAGGATAGAATTATGATACAATTATTTAGTTTAAAACATCATAATATAAGAGGATAGTTATGAATTTTAAGGTCATGCAGATAGGAAAATGAGGATGTAATACCATTGGTCGAATCTAAGAAAACCTGACATAAATAGAGGGACCCTAGTAGTCCTGATTTTAACCCAATAATCCTCATGAATAGGATAAATTTCCATGAATAGGCCTGAGACATAAGGTATGAGCATCATGATATATCCCATGAAGTGAGAATCAATTCACATGTATTTTTATAAAGCATTGTTTTGGGAGACCAACACTGAAGGTGGCACATAGATTGAATCCCACGTGATACCAATGAAACCCTCTCAACAGAGGATCAAGATATAACCCAATTTAATGTCATGTGATGGGGATATAATTTATATAGTTTAATTTCATGTGGTAAGAAAATTAGAAACATAGTTTAATGTCATACGGTGAGGAAGAAATAAGGGAAAAGAGAGGAAGGTTTATCTCTATTTTTTTTTCTAAAACAGTGAGTTCAGCGAGCATTGGAAAAAATGGTGCCTAATGATGATCCTTGTGGGATTTTTACCTTTTCAAATTACACCTTTACATTTGGATAGGTCGTAAGAGGTGACTTGGTGACTCAAGTCATGACTTTTTCTCAGGGTTACCTTTGAAGATTTTCAACCTGACAAGAATTTATACCTCTTTCCCTATGCAGTTTAAGGTTAATACAATCAGATCATTGGGAGAATGTAGTTTAAGGTCATATAGGTTTAACAAAATATAGTTGTGGCTTAAAGATACATAGATTTTAGCTAAAAGAAGATGAGAATATTTATATAGAAAGGGTATATAGAAGACTAAAGTGAATAGGGATCCTAAATCTAGCATATATTTTCCCATAAAAGAGGGGTAATTTATTTTATAGTAATGAATCTTGGATTATGGAATACAGTTTAAGGTCATACAACATTGACTAGAATTTATAACTAGGGATCTTGTGCAACACAAGAAGTGACATGAACCCGACATGAATAATGGATAAAATAAGAATAGTTCCATAAAAACCCCTTTGATAGGGATCACACAATTTATGATCTTCAAACTATATTAGTGTGCAAGGTTAAAATAGTGATTTGAAATGGAATGTGAATTAAATAAACAAGATAGGAGTGATGGGGAACCTATGACTGGGTCTGATATAAGAGATCCATGAATCCCTTCATATCCCATTAAATGGGAATAAAGCCACACATAGATCTATATGGAGTGTGGTGGATGACCATCATTAGAAAAAGGGGGTCATCCTATTGAGCATGGAATAAAGATTTCATACAGTTTTCAGTTATGTAATAGGGACTCTACCATTTATTTTAATGTCATATAGCTAGGACGAAAACTGGAATGTCTATCTATGCTACACCAGAGCCAATGAAAACTTGATGATAATGAAGGTTTGATGGACCCAAAAAATTATCACTGGGATAGGTGATCCCACAAAGATATGGTAACATATTTAGGGTCATGATTCTTGAATCATGAGGGTTGTTATTAGTTTGAGTCCATAAATTTTAGAAAAGGGGGTTTCATCCTGTTTAAGGTCCTGGAGTTTAGACTAAATAGGGTCTTCCAAAGAAGTTTATGTGATGTTAAAGAGAGTGAAAACCTGATTCAAATAGGGGGATAAGTAATCATTTCATTGTAAAAATTACTTCATAATGGTTTGAACACAGTTTAAGGTTATGATTATTAGACCTATGGGGATCCCTGCACTACTACAAAATAGGCCTTTAACAACACTAGAAATGGAATTTACAAGCACTAGAGAAGCACTGACTACCTGAGTGTGATTAAAATCCATGGTCTTTTATGAACACTAAAAAATTGCTGATAAATATGTCATTTATCAGTGATAAAAAAGAACTGATAAATGGTATATTTATCAGCACATTTTGAAGCGCTAATGAAGGATTACATTTATCAGTGATTTTATTTATTGCCACTAAAGGCCCCAATTATTAGTTCTTATAGAATAACTGATAAAGGGACTTTTATCCGTGCATGTAAAAGGGTTATATTGTAGTGTGTCGTAACAATACACTACAGCACTAGTGCAATGTGTTGTAACAGCACACCACAACACCATAAACACACTAGATTTCAACTAAAACAAGTACAAATATATAATGTAAATGGAATGAAATTTAAAACACAAACAACAGAAAAAAACACTATTTTATAAAATATTTCAAACATTCATTTATATAATTACATAAATACAAATTATTATATACATTCAAAAACATCAATGTTCCTTTGTCTTTTAATCATAACACTAACTCATGCTATTTCCAAAAAAGAAACCCTACTCGAGAAAAAGGACACACGTGTATAAGAAAACATTCTTATGTTCATAATAATAAAAATAAATTAATTAATAAAAAGTGTTAAATTTACTAAAATTAAAGTCATTTTTAAATAAAAAGACGAATTTGGAGTCATACCAGTCACACCATGTGTCAGATTAAGGTAAGACTAATTCAAAAACAACTCAAATGACTTTTGGATCATTTTTTTAAATTATCAAAACAATCTAAATGTGATTTCCCAATTTTGAGTATGTTAGTTGTCTTTTGTACTAAAATATAATTTTAAACTGGAAACACACACTTTGACTCATTATTATCACATCATATATTGATTTTATGTGAAATGGATTCCTACACATCACAAATGATTGATTAATAATTTTCATAAATTATAAAGTAAATCAAAGTGTGTTTGATCAATTTTTAGTGAGTGATACTTTTTGAACTAAAATATCGATTTTAAACTGATGACTGACAATTTGAGTCATAATGGGAATATCATGTATCAAATTGAGGTGTAGCTAATTCCTACATCTCAAAAATGTCTTATGGATCATTTTAATAAAGTATCAAAACAATCCAAATGTTTTTTTCTTGGTTTTGAGTTGGTCATTTGTCCATTTTACTAAAATTGATGTCAATTTTAAATAAAAATATGCAATATGAGTCAAACTAGTCACACCGTGTGTTGTATTGATGTGATAATGATTATACACATCTCAAATGACTTATGGATCATTTTCTTAAAGTATCAAAATAATCTGAATGTTTTTTCTCAATTTTTATAATGTCAGTTGTCTTTTTACTAAAATTTCATTTTAAACTAGAAACACATACTTTGGATCATTCTAATCACATCGTGTATCAGTTTTACATGAGACTAATTCCAACACATCACAAAGAAAATATGAATAATTTCCTAAATTATCAAGAAAACCTATGTTCTTTTATCATTTTTCAATGAGTGGAACTTTTTGAACTAAAATGTTGATTTTAAACTGATAACAGAGACTTTGAGTCAAATAGGGAACATCGCGTATCATATCGAGGTGAGGAAAATACCTACAAGTCAAAAATTACTTATGGATCATTTATATAAAGTATAAAAAAAATTCTTAATGTGTTTTATCAGTTTTGAGTAGTTTAGTTGTCCATTTTACTAAAATTGATGTCAATTTTAAATAAAAAGAAACACTAGGAGTCAAAAAAGTCACATTATGCCTCAGATTAAGGTGCGGTAGATTCATAAACATCACAAGTAACTTATGGATTTTTTTATAATGTATCAAAATAATCTAAATGTGTTTTCTCAGTTTTGAGTATGTCACTTGTCATTTTTACTACAATTTAATTTTAAAATTGAAATGCGTACTTTGACTCATACTGATCACATCGTGTACTGGTTTGACATGATACTAATTAGTACACATTGAAAATGAATGATGAATCAATGTCATAAATTATCAAAAAAAGATTTTGTTTTCTCATTTTTCATTGAGTGGTGCTTTTCGAACTAAAATGCCAATTTTAAACTGATAACAAACACATTGAGTCATACCGGGCATATCATGTATCAAATTGAGGTGAATTTGATTCCTACACATGAAAAATGATTTATGAATCATTTTTACAAATGTATTTAATAAATATGAATGTTTTTCTTAGATTTGAGTAGTTCAATCATCCTTTTTACTTAAATTGACGAAAATTTTCAATAAAAAGATGCACTTTGAGTCATACCGGTCACACCAAGAATAATATTAAGGTGCGGAAAATTACTATATGTCTCAAATGACTTATGGATTATTTTCCTAAAGTATAAAAATAATATTAATGTGTTTGATCATTTTTTGAGTAGGTTAGTTGTCCTTTTCACTGAAATTGAGTTTGATTTTAAATAAAGATGTACTTAGAGTCATATCGGTCACATCGTGCATCAGATTGAGGTGAGGTTGATTCCTACACATCCCAAATGAATTATGGATTTTTTTTATAAATTATAAAAACAATATGAATCTATTTTCTTAGTTTTGTGTACATCACTTGTCTTTTTTACTAAAATATCATTTTAAACTTGAAACACTCACTTGGAATCATATAGATCACATCATGTATTAGTTTGACGTGAGACCACCTCTTACACATAAAAAATAATTTATTAATCAATTATATTAATTATCAATAAAATTCAAGCATGTTTTCTCTGTTTTCAATGAGTGACACTTTTTATAGTAAAATAACAATTTTAAACTGATAGTGGACACATTAAGTCATAATGGGAACATCGTGTATCATATTAATGTTAGGATAATTATTATATGTCAAAAATTACTTATAGATAATTTTATTAAAGTATAAAAATAATATGAATATTTTTTCTCAGTTTTGAGTATGTCAGTTGTCTTTTTTACTGAAATTAATGTCAATTTTAAATATAAATAAGTACTTTGAGTTATATCAGTCACACCGTGTGTGGGATTGAGGTGTTGCTGAATCATAAGCATCCTAAAGTCTCAAAAAATACTAAATATCAATGTTATCATGATTTACATTGAATTTATTTGTCTAATATCCAACACAATTTGAGAATCTTAAAAAGGACTACCTCAACTCAAAAAAAAAGAATCCACTTATTTAAGAAAACAATTATTATATGAGTTCTACTAAGAAGAAATAAATTAAACATAAATATTAAATAATACAATAACTATATGGAAAATGATTTTAAAATTTAAACATCCGGATTACCTCTATGATTGGCTAGTGAAGGGAACTTGAAGAAAAGTGATAAATGTCAACAAGTTGGGGTGAAAGATTTTGAGGGAGAAGAATTCTATAGAGGTTTTGGTTCAGAAAGGCATGAAAGATGTATAGACCACCCTAACTCAAAAAACAATCCACCTATAAAATTATTATATGAGTAATATAAAAAATAAATAAATTAAAATTAAATATGAAATAATACATTAATTTTATGGATAATGATTTTATTATGAAAATATCAAGATTACCTCTATGATTGAGCAGAGATAGTGTTGTTGCACTTTCTATAAAGGAATGACAGATGGAAAAAATATTCAAAAATAAATGAAGTCTACAAGGAATGATGAAATTAAATCTATGTTTCATTATATAATTTTTTGGTAAAATAGAGAAAGTATATCATAACATTACCTTTGCGTCTTTCTAAACGGGTTTCCTTCATTATAGTTTGTTTTTTCTGATTGATTGGTAGCATCATCATTTTCATAATAAATTATTTTCTGGAGTAGTCAAAAAATTAATTTATATTATATTAATGTAGTAGAGAATATATAATATTATGAGGAAAAAAATAGTATATTAAAAAAATTACCTTCTCATTGAACTCTCTTTATTTTTTTTAACATTGAAAGGATTTGGTTACTCTTTTGAGAATCCAAATCCACTATTTTTGGTCCCCTATAACTTATAAGGAATTTTCTATATTGGGTCATGAATGAACTAATTATAATCTCCCAATAAAAGGACCATCCTTGAATTAATTTTCATCTTACCTGACATTTGTTTTAGTTTCCTTCAGAACAATTGACCAATTCTTATTTGTTAGATCAGAGACATAAAATACTTTCACTGCTTGTGATTTCATTATGAATGGTTCTTTGTTTTCCCCTTCCACATATAAATTCAACTTCACGAAGCCCATTCCATGAACTTTCACTGCACTGATATTGTCAACCCTTTTGAAAAGTATAATAGGCACTTGAAATGTTGTATAATCCAACTCATATATCTATTTGATAATTCAAGAATATGAAATATTTACATAAATTGGATTCTTATCTTTAGAACCAGATATGTGAATAACTTCATCCACAAGCATAACACCACTATTTTTTGTCATACTACAATATTCATGTTCTTTTTTATAGAATGTATAACCATTTATTACAAAACTAGTGTAAGATATAATAATTTCATTCAGTCCCCTGGTTAGCCATTGAAGTTGTTCAGTAATTAAATTCAGATTTTCAAATAACTCCTTATAAATTTGATCTTGGAACCATCCTATAAACTTTTGATTATGTGTATTTGATATCCATCCTTCATTTATTTATGAATTAAAATCTTTATGAATTTCTTTATGGGATTCAACGTATGGTTCAATATCTTTACTATTATGTAAAATGTATAAGTGAACTTTCTCCCACTCTATCAAGGTAATTATAACAAAATATCTTCCATAAATACCTTTTCCTTGAATGCATTCATAGTAAAGAGACTTTGGGAGACCGATGTTGTTAACATATGATAGGAAATCGGTACAGAATTCAATATCTTCTTCAAAAATATATAGTTTTTTGATACAAACTTTTGGATGACTTTGATTCTTGACATACCATTTCAAAATATTCATATACCATTAAATGGGGTATATCTATCTAAAATGGACAAAACCAAAAATTCAAACCCCTCTAACCAAGTGAACCATCGGGTGGACCATTATATCAATGATATGGGGGATGAGTTTCAAGAAAACAATTGTAGTAATTACTGTTCGGTAGATGAAGTTGATGAGGGTGTAACTTATCTATAAAAGAGATGGGGGATGAGTCTCAAACAATTTTTTTAATAATAATATTTTTTTGACACAGATAAAGCCTTTAGTAAAATTCCCTAAACAAATGAAAATATAATTGTTGGTTAGATTATATTACTCAAGAGGGGGTGAATTGAGTATCTATAAAAAAATTTGTTAAAATTAGTTGCTTAAAAAAATATCCCCCAATTAAAATATAATAAAATTCAGTTTCTACAGAATTTATAAAAGTCATAAATGGTCAATTAATTTCTTATAAGATTGATTCGTTCTCAGCTTTACCAATCTCCTCCTCCAATGGCCCGAAGGCCTTCATTTTTTATTGATTTTTGATAATCCACCTTTCAAGGGGTGAGGTGGAACCCAACAAGGTTCGTAGGTGTAAGTGTTACATGGACCGTAGGCCTTAGAGGAATTAATTTTTCTGTAGGCTTTAAACATTACATACAATCCAGACAAACTACTTGGCACTGCTCCTCCTTAGCATCTTCATCAGGAAATCAGCTCTACACCTTCACATGGCACTTTGGCAAGGATTTACCATGCATTCATAGGCTTTTCCCAATGGCAGGAGTCATCCTCCTTCTAAATCATGTTCCTTGTAGGTTGTCTGGTTTTTATCTTCACTTAAGGTGGCCCAAAGGCCCTGAGCTGGCCCAAAGGCCTTACTAACCTGAAGACCTGGTTGGCCTCAAGGCCTTAAAGGACTCGGGGACCAAATCGATGGCCCGAATGCCCAAACAGTGGAATATTCTTGGTTGCTACAGTGCCAAACAGTACCTGCTACAGTTCCCACTACAGTACTGCTATAGCACTTAGAAATTAGCCTCAACTTGGATTTTATCCCAGGTCGCATGGATGCACTTAAAGAGTCCTCACTAACTGGGTTGAGTCTCATGTGCCTCATTTTTACCAATATAATGATTAGTCAAACCTTGGAAAATAATCAACTTATTCAAAACAGATATAAACACTTGACAATATTACTATCAAATTTCCATTTAGTTTTATTTGAAATGAAATAAACACAAATCAGGTTAAACTAAAAGATAAATACACATCAAATAAAAACAAGAGGTTCAGTCTCAAGTTGAGACTTAGTCCTCTTCACCTAGACCTTCCACCAAGTAGTTTATATTAATAAACTTTTTCATCCACACACTGGATCGGTGTTTACTACAGATCAAAAGGTTTTTTAGGTCACAATTGACCTCTACCATAGTTATTTGTGAGAAAAGTGACAAACATATCACACTTGATCTCTTCCATTATTCTATGTGAGATACAAGAGTACAGAGAGAGTGAGTGTGAGGATATTTATTATCCTCTAGTTATGCACAGGAGACAGTGTGTTTGAAATAAACAGATGTACACACATCTTAAAAAGATATAAATAAGATCACAACAGAGTTATAAATGAAGAAAGAAGTTTAGAAATCTTTGTGTGCTATGTAGTAAATCTATGGACTAAATTGAAGGAGAGAAAAGGATATTCGAGTCCTCTTTTGGAATATGGATTCAGAATAGAGTATTATAGACTCTTTTCTTTAGCTTCCAGGTGTGAAAATGTCATCTCTTCGATGTTAGGATGTTAAGCTAAATTCAATACATTATTTCTTATCATATTGAACTCCTTATGTACTCTATCTTTGAGTTCTTGCACAGCTTTTTGAGTTCTTCTGTTTTCACTATTTTGCACATTCACCCGGTCTATCACTCTCTCACCCTTGGATGCACGATTTTTCTTGTAGTCCTTTTATACATCATGGTCCATCAGGCAGAAAGATATTCCCACATGCATTTACCTCATACTGTCCATGGATAGTCTTATAAACAACATTAAATAATGTCAGAAACATTAATTTGTCTAAATATGTCCATTAAAAATAAATTTGAAATGGTATTTATGACTATCAGTGAGTCATAAGTATCGATGACTCATTTTCATCAGTCTGTCATCATCGATCTGTCATCATTAGTCTTCCACCATTGGTGACTCCAAGTATTGGTGAGCTATTTGTGCAATCGGTCTATCAGCATCGGTCTATCAACATTAGTCTGTCAGCATTGGTTTTTCAGCATCAGTCTATCAGCATCATTCTGTCATGATCGGTGACTCCAAGTATCAGTGAGTCATATGTTCTATCAGTCTGTCACCTCTCAATGATTCATTTGTGCTATCGGTATGTCACCCGTTAGTGACTCATCCATTGGTGAGTCATCCATCAGTGAGTCAATCATCGGTGTGTCGACCATCGGTGTGTCGATCATCGGTGTGTCATCCATCAGTGAGTCGATCATCGGTGTCTCGCACATTGGTGAGTCGATCATCGGTGTATCTTCCATCGATGAGTCGATCATCCATGTTTCATCCATTAGAGATTCAATCATCGTTGCAGCATCCATCGGTGAGTTGATCATCGGTGTGTCGTCCATTAGTGAGTCGATCATTGGTGTGTCATACATTGGTGATTCAATCGAACTAACGGTGTTAGCAACTGTGAGAAACTTATAAAGTGTCTTCCTTACACATAACATAACCATATTAAGTGATATCCCTAAGTACATGTAAATCTACACTAGTAAGAAGCATAAATATGGTTTATTGACTTATTGAAATATATTATACAGTATGACATAATTGATTTACTTATAGATATTAAATGGAATGAAATAATAGAATCTTTAGATTGACATTATTTTTTATTATGAAAAACATTATATCATAGAGGGTCCAAAAATCTCCCCCTTTTTTACAATCACAAATTATGGAATACATGTGATGTTAAGAAATAATAATTACATAACATATCATACCTCACTGAATGTGATTTTTCAATATAACTAAGGCTTTTCCTTGTTAGAGTTTTTAAAATAAATCTCCCCCTGAAATATTGGATTAGAGGGAATATATGTATATATTATGGTGAGTACATTCCATGGGGCCTGTACCAGAGTTTCTCCCCCTAAAATTAATAACGTAATAATGTATTCCTATACCTTTCTCCCCCTTTTGGGATTAGCAAAGGAGTTTAAGAGAATGAGAAATAAGAAAGAGAAATAACATAAATAAAATGAGAAACATAGTGAAGACAAAAAGGATTTCCATTAAGGTTCAAAAGAGTACAATTAGAAAAACAAAAAGACAAATACCTACCAAATACAAAATATACCACTAAGTGTTTGGCTTCTGAGGGGTTTTACATTATTCGAAGGATCTGAAGTAGGATCTGAATGTTTTGGTTTTATAGTGGGAAGAGGGTGTCTGATGAAAACACCAGGCAATGGAACACATATAGGGGCATTTGGTACAAGGATAGGTATCCTTTCTGACAACACACGACTCTGAGTTTTCTTTATAATGAATGGTTGAATCTGATAAAGAGTCTGAAAGATAGTCATCGGAGGAGAAGGTTGAGAGGTAGTTCCAATGGATGCAGTTGGAGGTACCACAATTGCTTCAGCTTGAACATGCATATATGGCTTGAGGAGCCTGATGAAATCATTAATGATTTCACCACCATATTTCATGGCCTTATCGAAATCATCCTTATTCTCTAGGAATTTATTTAGAAGTGGTGTTAAACCTTCAATTATGCCACTTGTTTCTTGAAGGATTCTATTACTGGAGGAATTCTGAGATTTTTGGATAAAAACTTAAATCTATTGATGAGATCATGCTTGGTATAGATCTTAGAAATGTACTTATCCACTTTCTCTATATTATCTTTCTAAGTAGAAGAGACTTCATTTGTACACTGCCTTACTGTATTGTAAACCAGTTCTATATTTTTATGTGCTGTTTTAAGAGTTTCTTTTTCTGAATCACTCTGAAGATTCATGACTTCTTCTCTTATTTCAACCTTGAGGGATTCCAAATCAGCAACAGTACCTCAGCCACCTCTAGAACTGGATGGACCTATGATCATTTTTCCAAGATCCTCTTTTCATTTCTTCAAATATACACTTAGTATATGTGACATTAAGTTACTCAGAAGATCCATCACACCACTAAAAGAGGTCTTGAAATCAGTGGTTAGAGAATTTAACTCATTTCTCATTTTTCTTACTTCTTCTCTCAGAAAGGTGTTATGTCTAATGATGATTTCATTTATGGTCATGAGATTATGTTGAATCTCCTAGATTACCATCCCTGCAATGTTTATAGAATCAGCTTTTGAAATACTCATTGAAGTATAGGATTTACTTCAGGATCCAATTGAGGCTCTCACTGACTCACATATATCATTTTTGAATTTCTATAAATCATCTTTAGTGACATAGTCACTAGGAACTGGTTTTTCTACTAGATAAACTATTGGAGGTGCAACTTTTGAAGCAGGTGAAATATGTTCTACTTCAGCTTGAACTTGAGGAGAAGGAGGAGGTGCTACTATCTCCTCATCAGAGTTTTATTCCAAACCAAATAGAATGTATCCTGAATCTTTATTCCACTCTCGAGTACAGGTTGAGTCTCTTGGCTCAACAGTGTCAATCCTGACTCTTCTTCCATAAGGCTCAGGTATAATCACATCTTCATATACTTCTTCATCCTGAACTTTATCCAAAATAACATTTCTGGGATCAGGTTCCAACTGAAATTGGGGTTCTACATGAACTCTAGCCATTTCAACTTCTCTAGGAACTTCTTCAATCTAAGGCACCTGATCCTCAGCCTCTTCCTCATGGTCACCATCTATAATTTAATTCAACTCCTGAATGATTTCTTGATTTTTATCATCCGGATGGTGAGGTCTCTCCTCATTACCTGCATATCCATGATCAACAGACTCCTTTCCAACATGATCAGCACCATCAGCAGCTCCATGTACAGATTCCTCATTGGATCTATCGACTACTTGTTATCCCACTTTTAAAGAATCATTGACATGCTCATCATCTCCCTCATCATCATCATCATCATCATCATCATCATCAGAATCCTCATCTGACTTACTTACATATCCTTCCACACCAGTGACCTCTGTCTCTTCCTCATCCTCATTACCTAACAAAGGTTCCCTTGAGGGTAAATCCAATTGTGTACTTTCTGGTCCATAAGACATATCTTTTAGGATTTCAGAAATATCAAGATCACACCTATCATAAAAAGTAGAGCCTTCTTCCCTTGGAAACTTGTACTCATCTTCCCCATCTGAATAAATAGCTTCATCTCTTTGTTTTAGGCCTAGATCAACTTGATCCTTTGGTTTGGTAGGATGGTCAATAGGATTGAACTCCTCATAGATTTTTTCTGCATCTCCTACCCAACATTTCTTCCATGGGTTATAGAAAATCCTCATTCTCTTGAAAATATATTTATGAAGGCAAAAACCACTGCAGGCACAAATAATTTCATCTCCATCTTCCACACAGCCCAACTTCTTTAGCATTGTAGAGATCATCCTAGGATAGTACAAACATGTTTCTTTCTTGGATGGTTTTATCATATCAGAAATGTGAACCATTAGATACCTACAAAGATTCACCTTTATCCCTTTTTTAATAGGTAAATCAGGAATACATCCTGATACTTCACAATAGAGAAATCTCCCTTCCTTGGGAAGATTTGATAATGAATAAACTTAAAAAGTAATCTTGAATCTCTATCAAATTCACTGGAAGTATCTCTCCTTGATTATTTACTTCCAGTCATCTCATTCAAATCATATTCATAAAAAAAATCAGAGGAAGGTGGAATGATACCATGATAATTAGTATATACACCATTATGAGGAATTTCCAAACATTCATCCCATTACTTAGATGAAAAAGTTATCTCTTCTCCCTTTAATACAGACATCATCTATGCTTCTTCAACTCTATCCAAAAATATCTTCAAGTGGAGATAAAATTCAAGCAAAAGTTGGGGATTGAACAGTCATCCATTGTTTGAGAACCAGCTTATCCATCCCTGAGATCCTAACACCCTCAGAAAAAGTAACTTTCTTGATAGAATCCATTCAGCAAAAACTTCTTTCTCAGCTGTAATAACTCAGCTTCCCAAACCTGGCTATGCAGTACCACTGGACTCACCCTTTTGACACTTAGCTGATGGAGATTCCCTCAGCTCTTCCATCACAGGATTTTTCCTTGTCATTGTGTGGTTTTATATTTGAAGGGAGTCAAAATTCTGATGGTAGAGAGGTAGAGTATCAAAGAGATGAAGGATTTATGGCATATGGAATGTGAAAGGTTTAAGTGGATTGAATTTGTTTTATCGTTTAGGGATTGTGAATCTTAAAGCAAAAAAAAATTGAAAATTGGTAAAAATAACACAAAACTGTGTCATTTTACTTAAAACAGATATAATTACAAAAGGGTCCTTAAGACATCAGTTTCATAGGATTGGTTTCACATAATTGGTTTCAAGTGATTGGTTTCACTGCTCGGTTTTATAGATTGGTTTCACGGATCAGTTTTACAGATCAGTTTTACCACATTGGTTTCATAGATTTGTTTCACCTGATTGGTTTCGCAGATCTGTTTCACTGATCAGTTTCAAATATCAGTTTCATTAATCAGTTTCACTGATCGATTTCACAGATAATAGAGGTTTTACTGGACTTTTGAGATTTATCATTCCTAGTTCATGTCTGATGTACTTTATTCTCTTAGATTTTTAGGTTTTAGTGAATATTTCATCAAGTTGATGCTCAGTCCCGATGAACTCAAGAGTTATACCACATTTTTTTATAATGATCTCTAAAAAAGTTATTTCTTACATCAATATGTTTTGTTCTAGAATGATAAATTGGATTTTTAGAAATATTAATTTCACTTGTGTTGTCAAAATTTATGGGGATATTTTTAAATTGAAATCCATAGTCTAATAAGGTGTGTTTCATCCATATATTGTGTATTTTCCATTTTCATCAGGATCTAACTTACATGTAGAACTCAAAGGGGTTTCAAAACTCTTAATGCTATAAAATCCATATATTTTAAAAAGAAATTTAGTTTACTTACTTTGATTTTTAATAATACCTTATTTATTTTTATATATTTGAAATCCAATAAAATATTTAAGTTCACCCATCAAACTCATTTCAAACTCACTTTGCATTATTTTTGAAAAATCATTACAGTAATAATTTTTAGAAGATCCAAATATAATATCATCTACATATATTTGAGCTATTAAAACTTCTTTTGAAATTATTTTTATAAAAAAAATTAGGATTTTCAAGTCCTTTTGTAAAGCCTATAGAAATAAGAAAATTACTTAATCTTTCATACCATGCTCTTGGATATTGTTTCAAACCGCATAAATCTTTAGATAATTTTAACACTTGATTTTGAAAATGTGGATTTTTAAAACCTAGGGTTTTTTTAACAAAAACATTCTCAATTATATAATCATTTAAGAATTCACTTTTGACATCCATCTTGTAATGTTTAAAATCCAATTGTGCTACATAGGAAAGTAATATTTTAATGGCTTCAAGCCTAGCTACTGGTGTAAAGGTTTCTTTATAATGAATTCCTTCTTCATGATTATATCATTGTGCAACCAACATACCTTTGTTTCTAACTATATTTCTAGCTTTATCCACTTTATTTATAAATACCTATTTGGTTCCTATGGTCAAAGTATCTTTTGGTCTATCTAGAAGTTTCTAAACATTATTTATTTCAAACCGGTTAAGTTCTTCTTCCATGGACATTACCCAAAATTCATCATTTATTACATCATTGATATTTTTAGGTTTAAGTAGTGACATGAATGCTTGATTTTAAACCTGGTCTCTCTAGGAAGCTCTAGTTTGTATTCCTCTGTCTAAATCTCCAACAACAACATCTAAGGGATGATTTTTAAGGGTCCTAGTGGGTCTAGTAAAGGTTGGACTAGTTATTACTGGTTTTTCATTTTGATCTGGTTCATTATGGCTAGGATCTAGAGAATTTCTAGAACGTCGATTTTTCACAGATTCCTTCACATAACGAATTGAGGTTTTATTATTAATGTATATATTGGACATATCCTCTTCAATATTTCCTAGTGAGGTCTTAGGGTCATGTGGATATGTTTCATCAAACTTGACATGTACAAATTATTCCATACATTTTTTTTCTTATTAAAGACTCTATAGGCTTTGCATGATGTGGAATATCCAAGAAATATTCCTTCATCACTATTGGAGGTAAACTTATCTAAATTATCTTTAGTGTTCAGAATATAAACATTACAGTAAAACACTTTAAAATAACTTACTTTGGGTTTCCTATTTTTCCACAACTCATAAGGGGTTTTCTTAAGGATGGGTCTGATTAAGACTTTATTTATTATGTAACATGCTATATTAACATCTTCAGCCCAGAAATAAATCGATTGTTCATATTCATTTATCATAGTTCGGTCAATTTCCTATAGGGTTATATTTTTTCTTTCTACGACACTATTTTGTTGAGGTGTCCTAGGGGAAGATAAGTTATGATTATAGCCATTTTGTGAGCAGAAAGATTCAAAATATTGATTCTCAAAATCACATCCATGATCACTTCTTAAGGACATAATCCTAATTACACTAAGATTTTTTAAATTCCTTGCATACTTGGTGAAGTAAGAACAAGCTTCACTTTTGTGAGCTAAGAAAAAGGTCTAGGTATACCTAGATAAATCATCTACAAGGACATAAACACATTACTTCCCATTAAGACTCAAAACTCTAGATGGTCCAAACAAATCCCTGTGAACCAACTCAAGAGGTTGAGAAGTAGTCACTTATTTCTTTGGTTAGAAGTAGATTTTATGTTGTTTTCCTTTTTGAAAATGATTGCACACCTTATTGTCTGGAAACTCTAATTTGGGTAGGTATTTAACTAAACATTTTCTAGTGAAATTCTTAAGAGAGTGTATGTTGAAATGTACTAGTCTTCTATGCCAAATCCAAGACTCTTTGTTAAAAGAATTTAGACGAGAAACATTTTGTGAGGTTAGTGTGTCTAGATTTATAGCATATACATTGTCATTTCTAAGAATAGTAAATACTAAGTTATTCTTAGAATAAAAATCAGGGAATGAATCATTTTTTAATTTTAAATTAAATCCATCATCACACAATTGAGATATGTTGAGCAGTTTATACTTTAATCCATCAATATAAAGTAGTTTTGAAATTGAAATAGAGTTAGGGTTACCTATATAGCCTAGACTGATGATTTTTCCTTTACCATTGTCACCAAATGTTTCATGTCCTCCTTAAATCATGATAAGACTTGTAAATCCTGAATAGTCCCCTATCATATTTCTTGAAAACCAAATGTCCAAGTACCATAGATTTCTACGTGAGATCTTTAGCCAAAACAGTTTCTCCAAGAAATGATTTCGGTACCCATATTTTTCTGGGTCCACATACATTAGTAATATAATATTTAGGAACCCATAATTGTCTTATGGTCTTCATATATGTAGAATATAGAGTGTTAAAAAAATAAACATTGTTTGATCCTGAATAATTGAATGAAATAAAATAATTCTTGGAACTGGAACTTGCATTAAAATTCTGGTTTTTGAATAATGAAGTAGATTTTCCCGATTTAGTTACAAAATTTGGTTTGGATAAATTCCATTGACCTGGATGATATCAAATACCATATGTATACTTAGGAGCTATTTGTTTACTAATAATTTGAGTAAGTGTATGTTTCCAATTGGTAAACTTTTCTAAGTCATTATTAAATTGCTCATTAGACATTTTTAACTCATTGTTTTCTTTGATTAGTTGAGCGTTTTTCTCTTTTTAAGTTGTAAGTTCAGATTTAACAGTCAGAGTAAGAGCATATTGTTTCTTCAAAGATTTATACTTATCTTTTAACTCAATGAATTTTTCTTCTATCATGTTCTCACATTCAAATAATTCATCATTTGTCATATTCTCACACTCACTTTCTTTTTTAGAATAATAAGAATTTTGTGCAAGAGAGTCTAAGGTTACCTCAATTGTTTTTGTCATAAAACACATATTATCCATATCATCCTTCTCATCATGAGATGAATAAGATTCACTAGAGTTGTCCTCAGAGGCAGTCTAGGTGGACATCATTGCTTTCTTATACTTTATGTCGTTATTTTCATACTTCTTCTTGTATTTCATCTTTGGACAGTGATTCTTGAAATGTATTTTCCTTTTACATTCATAGAAAATTATCTCTTCTGATTTATCATTTCTATTCCAATACTTCTTCCAATTTCCCTTGTTATCATACTTTCTTTTGTAATTTGTATTTATGAAAAGATTCTTTTTTTATAAAATTTCTTGAATCTTCTGGCCAGCTAGGCCATTTCTTCATCACTATCTGAAGTTTATTCATCACTACTGCAGCTTTCAACAGAATCTTGAACTTTCTCCTTGTCTTTACTTTTAGAGGTAGTAGTCTTGAATGCTATAGAATTTTATTTTGGTTTATCCTCTTCTTGATTTACCTTCAATTCCTCTTCATACATCATTAATTTTCAAATCAATTCCTTCACTGGAATCATATCTATGTTGCATGATTCTCTAATAGATACAGATGTCCCTCACCATCTCTATAGTAAGCATTGCAGAATCCTCATAATATGCTCTTTGAATATAACTTCTCTTCCTAAAGAAATCATGGTATTTACAATTTCATTTAACTTGAGATACATATCATAAATATATTCATCGGGCTTCATTCTGAAGTTTTCATATTTAATAGTATAAGTATTTAATCTCATTTCTTTAACATTATATGTTCCTTCATGAGAAATAGACAAAGTGTCCCAAATATCATGTAGATTTTTTCAAGTAGAAATATGATTAAACTCTTAATCTCCTAGTGTAGAGTATATAGAATTCATTGCTTTACCATTATTATTATAGGCAGTATTGGTAGGTTTATCCCAAGTGTTTCTCGTAGTGTCATGATTTTCATATTTACTTTCAATAGTAGTCTAGATTTCAAATCCCATCCTTTCTAGATGTATTTTAATTTTAAGCTTCCACTGAGCATAGTTAGTTCCATTAATGAAAGGAGTTTTACTGGTAGTATACCCTTCTAATATATTATACATGATATAAATTGTAAAATAATTTTAAAGAGATAAAAATTTAGAAATAACATAAATTTTAAGATCTTTGCAAAAAAACTACAATCCCTATTAAAAAGATTTGAAAATTGATAAAAAAAATTAAACCTTGGATAGAAAATATTCGTTAGAGTAGATTACTCAATAGGGGGTGAATTGAGTATCTATAAAAATTCTGCTAAAATTAGTTCCTTAAAAAATATCCCCCAATTAAAATATAATCAAATTCATTATGTAGTTAATATTTAAAAGTCCTAAATGTTCAATTAATTTCTCAAAATATTGATTAGTTATCAACTTTACCAATATAAAGATTAGTAAAACCTTTGAAACTAATATACTGATTCAAAATAGATATAAACACTTTCTAAACTAACTATCAAAGTTAAATTTAGTTTTATTTGAAATTAAATAAACACAGATCATGTTAAACTAAAAGATAAATACACATAGGATAAAAACAAGAGGTCCAATCTCAAGTTTAGACATAGTCCACTTCACCCGGTGATCACCTGCCACCAAGCAGTTTATAATAATAAACTTTTGGATCCACACCCTGGATCGGGGTTTACAACTGCTCACAAGGCTGGCTAGGTCACACTTGACCTCTACCATAGTTATTCATGGGAAAAGCGATAGACAGATCACACTTGGTCTCTTCTACTATACTATATGGGATACAAGATTAAAGAGAGAGTGAGTGTGAGGATATTGAGTATCCTCCAGTTATGCACAGGAGACAGTTTTTGTGAAATTAATAGATGCACACACTGATTAAAAAGGTAAACACAAGATCACAATATAGTTATAAATGAAGAAAGGATTTAGAAATCTCTGTTTGTTATGCAGTGAAGTTATGGACTAGATTAAAGGAGATAAAAATATATCTGAGTCCTCTTCTAGAATATGGATTCAAAACAGAGTATCGCAGCCTCTGTAATCTAGATTCTAGGTGTGAAGAGTTTATCTTTTCAATGTTAGTATGTTCAATGAAATTCAGTATGTTCTTGCTTGTCAATATTTAACTCGTTATGTACTCTAGCTTTGAGTTTATTCACAGATTTACGAGTTCTTCAGTTTTCACAATTTATCGCATTCACCCAGTCTACCACTCTCACACCCTTGGATGCATGGTTTAGCTATTAATCCTTTTATACATCAAGGTCCAGTAGGCATGGTGATCTCCCCATGTGCATTTACCTCGTAGTGTCTATGGATAGTCCTACAGACAACATTAAATAATGTCAAAAACATTAATTTGTCTAAATATTACCATTCAAAATAAATTTGAAATAGTATTTATGACTATCAGTGAGTCATAAGTATCAGTGACTCATTTTCATTGGTCTGTCATCATCGGTCTGTCATCATTGGTCTGTCAGTATTGGTCTGTCAGTATCGGTCTGTCAGCATCGGCCTGTCACCATTGGTGCCTCCAAGTATCAGGGATTCATTTGGGATATTGGTCTGTTAGCATCAGTCTATCAACATTGGTTTGTCATCATCAATCTATCACCATCAGTGACTCTAAGTATCGGTGTGTCATTTGTGATAGCTGTGTGTCGCCCGTCGGTGAGTTGTTCATGCTATCGGTCTGTCACCCGTTGGTGAGTCATCTATCAGTGAGTCATCCATCAGTGAGTCATTCATTAGTGTGTCGACCATCGGTGTATCGATCATCAATGTGTCTATCATCAGTGTGTCATCCATCAGTGATTTAATCAACGGTGTGTCATCCATCAGTGAGTTGATCATCGGTGTGTCATCCATTGGTGTGTCGATCATCGATGTGTCGTCCATCGGTGAGTCGATCATCAATGTGTCATCCATCAGTGATTCGATCATTGGTGTGTCATCCATTGGTGATCCGATCATTGGTGTGTCATCCATTGGTGATTTGATCGAACTAACGGTGTTAAGGACTATGAGAAACTTATAAAGTGTCTACCTTACACAGAACATAACCAGATTAAGTGATATCCATAAGAAGAAGCATAAATTTGGTTTATTGACTTATTGAAATATATTGTACAATATGACATAATTGATTTACTTAGAGATATTAAATGGCATAAAATAATAGAATCTGTAGATTCACATTATTTGTGATTAATAAAACCACTATATCATAGAGGTTCCAACAATAATATTGGCAATTAAAGAGTAATAAGAAACTCAAATATGATAAACAAGAATAATAAACTCTCATTCAATCAACTAGAATATATAAAAATGTATTGATAAAACATTTTAATAAATGAGTAGTTATTTAATATACATAGATAGTAATAATAGATTCTTAGGGGTATAACCAATACATGTAGACCTAAAATGATAAATACCTAAAAATAATTTCTAATATATAGAATTTGACAAATTTTAGTCCATTTTTTGGAATAAGTGATATAGTAACCTAAGGAATTATTACATATAAAATTAATGTTATATCAAATATTTGAAATCATATCAAGACTCTTGGAATTTCATATGATCACATCGACCCAAACTAAGAATTCTAATGAGGTCATCACATTAGATCTACCCATCAAAATTATTATAGGGAGGCCATCTAATACACATTGAACCATCCATGAGATTCTTGGGAGGTCCATAAAGAATTTAGCATAAATCAATGATACACATCAAAAAGATATATCACAAACAAAGGGAGAAAAACACACCAACCCTTGCAATGTTTATCCCATACACATTTAAACATATATATAATATGGAATTTATAATACACATAATTGAAAAAAATTCACATTTTAGCATAATTTTAATTAAAATAAATATAATCCCTTCCTAATTTGTGAATAAATAATTATAAAATCACTCTTACATAATAAGATCAGAAAAAACAAATAAATTGAGTGAAATATATATATTTTCATATATATATGTATATATATTAATATGTATATATATATTTATAAAATAAACTTAAATTGATAAAAATATATGTAACCCATACAGTAGAATATCACAACATAGTAAAATAAATACAACCCTATACAAATTTTGAAAATAGAGAGCCATTGAAAATAAATAAATATGGTATCACCCTTACTAAGGTTTCTTTTAAAATAAAACAAAAAAAAATCTTATCAAATAAATTTTTAAGGAAAACCCTTAGATTAGATTATTAAAACACAATTTAAATAAATAACTTCCCTTATATGAATTGCGTAAAATCAAATTTTGTTGCTGCTTCTCACCATCACCAGACTAAGAATTGGTATTCTAAATCAATTTGATCATTTTTTAAGGTTTTTATAAACAAAAAATCCACTATTTATATAGTGGAATAAATATTTATTTAATTGGTTTATTTGAGTATCAGAGGAGATTCTCTAATATTTTAAAATAGAAAAAAAATTATCTTGTGGAGAAAGATAGGGTAAAGATATAGAAATCAGGGAAAATTTATTCAAAAAAACAATCTAAAATGACCAAAATACGATATTCAAATCAGTATTCAAGAAAACACTGAATCATAAACAAAGTGTTTTATTTATAATCTAAAAGAAAAATAGTTTAAAATGATTTTACCAAAAATAACTGATGACCTTGTCGAAGACAAAATCAAAAATGAAATGACAAATACATAAATAAAATATGAACCTATAAAGGAAAAAACAGGCCTACATCATTGGGTTGAAGAAAATATGAGACCCTTATATCCAAATATCAATGTTTTCCTCAAAAACCCTAATAGAAAGAGAACATTATATGTCAGATGATGTTAGAGCAATTGGAGGCAGTCGAGTTGGTTTGTGTGATTCTATCATTGATTCACCAAAGAGGATAACTGGAAGTGGGTGGATTCCATGGAAAGCTTCTGATATCATGACAGGTTCGCAACTGGTTAGGGTTTTTTTAAATAGATCAGGACACTTTAATTATCACTTCTAAAAAGCACCGATACAGATGTCTTTTATCAGCACTTATT
Source organism: Viscum album (assembly GCA_963277665.1). Taxonomy (NCBI): domain Eukaryota; kingdom Viridiplantae; phylum Streptophyta; class Magnoliopsida; order Santalales; family Viscaceae; genus Viscum; species Viscum album. Next base: position 775,020,660 of record OY728148.1, read on the forward strand.
ACTTAAGCACTGATAAAGGATTTATAATTATAATTATAAATAAAAAATTTCAATGTATATATATATATATTTAATAAATATATATAAATACAAATATCATAAATTTATTCATTATTTAAATAAATTTATTAAAAATTTAATAATTATTTAAGTATATATAATTATTTATTTATAATTATATAAATACTTTTAAAAATATTTATTTATTTATAATTATAAATATATAATTATATAAATATAGTAAATGTACATTTATAAATATATTTATTTATAAATATTTTTTTACAGTTATATTTTTAACATTGTTAATGAATATCTAATTTTATGTGCATGCTTGTTAAAAATGATTGAAATTTAATAAATTAAAAATAAGTACACTTTAACAATATTGAAAAAATAAATAAGTTTTTTATGTGTGCATTTTATATAAAAATGAATTAATTACGTATATGTGAAATCAATATAACACAAACTTGATCTATGTTAAATTGAAAAATCAAATGACATTCAATTATATGTCCATTACTCTATGCAATTAGTCAATATTTTTAATTCATATTAATTTATAATTATAAACCAGTATTCAATATATGACAATTTAATATAAATACCATTATTATTTTTTAATATATAAATTATATTTATATACATTAATATATATATATATATATATATGTATCATATACTATTTATTAACATTATCAATAAGTATCTTAATAATAAAATGTTTAATATTTTTCTCAATTGAATTATTTTTAATTTTTATATGTTTAATTTTCATTTTACATATATCTATAAATTTAATACATAAAATTTATTATTATTTATAATTTATATATATTATCATCAATTTATTCATTTTTTTAAATAATTATTTAATTAATAAAATTTGTAATATTTTTTTAATAAACTCATATATTATTTTATTTTTTATTTATTTAATCATTTCATTTTATATATTTATACCTTTGTCAATACTAAAAAAAACTAATAACATATTCCTTTATGAGTGCTGAAAATCAAGCACTAATAAAGGGCTCCCTTTATTAGTGCTAAATATAAAGCGCTAATAAAGGGTATATTTATCAGCACTAAAAAAAACTGATAAAGGTTATATTTTATCAATGATTTCTTTAGCACTGATAAATATAACATATATCAATGCTTTTTTCTAGTGTTGATAAATATCAGCACTGTTAAAGGCATGTTTTATAGTAGTGATACTTGATATCATTGATGTATCTCGATCATGTTGGGGAGGACCCATAAGGTTTCTTAATCACACATGATTCATGCTCGGTGTGAGAAATAATGAGTGGTGGGAGACCTCCCCTGTCACATGAGAGTGTGTAGAAGATGCAAATAGAATCTGACTTAGCACCACCATACATAATCAATACATGTTTGTGCATGAACGGGTAACACTAAAGGTCTCAAATCTCCACCAGAATATGAGAGGTGGAAAGAAAGTAAATCATCACTTTTGGGATCTGAACCATAAAAGGGGGTGACAATTGGGTGAGATATTTTTTTTGACCATGTTTTAAACACATGTCCCATAACATTATTGTCAAAAATGCTATGATAAAATTTCAGATCAATCATTTACCATGTTTGAAACATAAGGATCGTCATTTATCATGAGAAGTTCTGGGTGGCATGTGCCCTAGATGGGGGAAAGCATATTATTCGATGCACCATTACCATAGGGGATCCCTTTTGGACCTAGAGAATGATGAGGATACAAATCAAGGAAGGATGAAAGTGTGGATGTGAACATGCTGGTACTTTTTGGGAGACTTAAACAACCAAAGTTTTATGTCATCGTGAATTTGGGAAAATTGGGTAGACATATCGATGGGAAATATTTGAGTTTATTATTAAGAGAATAACCCAAATTAGTTCTGCATCTAGGCATGTTTTGACACATATATTCATATATACATATCTAAGAAAATGGTAATCAATCCAAATATTGTTCTGGAGTTTGACATTGTAGGCGACTAACACTAGAAGGGGAAGTCCTCTTAGGTGAGGCACAGAGTATCACATAGTTTTTCATTACATGATTGGGATATGGACTATGTGGTTTATCATGTTATATAAAGGAAATTGAACACATGGTTTAATAGTGTATAGTGAAGATGATTTGTCATATTATTTAACATCTTGTGATAATGACATTGTCCTATAATTAAATATCATGTGACCAAGACGTTGTCCTATTGTTTAACATCATGTGACTATGATGTTTTTCTATAAATTAACATCATACAGTCAGGATATATATAGGAAATATCAATCATGATAATGAGATAGTCGATACATAATCCCTAAGAACATGTGAGATAAGTTCATTAAGAGAAACAGGATGAAACTGATGGCTCCTCATATCTCACAAGAGTTCCTAGATGTTTTAGGATCTAAATGATATGTCAAATTCTATGAGAACCCATGAAATGAGGATCTCATTAATAACTGATTCCATATGACCAATTCAACATTATAACACACTAAAAGGTACAATTTTTTACCATTTATGGTGTCTAAACTTCTTCTTGATCATTAGGGATAGAGTGAAGGTAAATTGGTCCTTCTAAGATTAGAATTGCATGTGACTTGATAAGAAGGCTCAGGAAAATCATTTAAAGCATTAGAAACATGTATTATATAACAAAATTTTCTTAAATATAGAAAAATAAGTGAAGTTCAAGCATTGAACATTTTTTTGAAATATGGTTCCTATCATGTTTCCACAAGAAGTCCTCTGGGGCATGTGTCCCTAATGGTAGGTGAGCCTATTTTGGCCAAATTATTTCACTATAGATGAGCCCATTCAAACATGTAATATTAGAGGGGAAATTAAAACTCTAGGAAAAAAATTTTTGGATAAGGATTGAAAAAATTAGAGAGATATTCTAGTACCTAGGGGGTACACTATCATGCATTCAGGCATATCAGTGGGGTGCACAAGGCTTGATTGGATATTCAATCCCATTAGAAGCATGTAATAGGTTTGACTATTCCCAAAAAAGAACCAAGTTAGTCCAATATGATTTATAGTTTATGGTTATTTAGCATAGCCATATGAGGTTCCTTTTAATTTCATTCACTCAAAACCTATTTTTTTTCTTTTATGGTCATGCAATCAAAACCAAAGGTTCTGCATAGTTTAATGTCATATAGATTAGATTTTCTCCATATGAGAGGTGTAACTCAATATTTAATAGGGATATGGAAACTCAAAAATGGAACATTGAGTATTTTGATGGGCTAATTCTAATGAGAGGCTTATACATAGTCCTGAGATGGGAGATTTTGTCATCATTTCATATCCCATAAAATGGAAATTAGGCCACACATAATTCTACAAAGTGGTATAGAAGATGGTTGACACTTAAGAAGGGGGTCCTATCAGGTGATGGAAAAAGTATAATAAAGTTTTATGTTATTGGATGAGGATATGGGGTTTTTTGTAACACCGTGATATTTTATGGACAATTGTTTTTTCAAATAAATTCAATTTCTTTGATATATTGTGCTACATGAAACACCGAGTTCTAACGTATCACAATATATTATTTTTATTACTATTCATCATGGTATTATGACCTAGAAATTAAAATTAATAGTATAAATTGGAATAAACACATTTTAAATATTAATTATAATGGTTTTACATAAATAAAACATATTGATAAAAAAGAACTTAATTTTCGGTAATGTCTTTATATGTTTCAAAAATTCAATTTTCTCAAAAAATGCTTTTATTGTTTTATATAAAAAAATATTGAAAGTAATTTTTGAAACTAATAGAAAATTTATTTGAAAAATTATAATTAATTTTTGGAAAAATAATTTCAAAATTATATTGGGTGAATTATTTGAATTTTTCTGAAAATATTAATTTTTTAATAAATAGTAAAAACTACTGGTTTTTATTGAAAAATGCCTTTTCATTTTTAGAATAAATAATGTTAAATTAAAAAAAAAGTAAAATTTGTTCAATTATGTTATAATTAAAAAAATATAGTTTATTTTAATCAATGTTATACTGAATTTTGATATAAAAATATTTTAAACTTTTGAAAACTTTCTCTTTGGAAAACCAATTTTTCATCGCATCTGTAGGTTTAATTTTTAATTTTGTTCTTACAATTATATGAATTTAATTTTTAATAATGTATTAAATATATATAATTTTTATATTTAATATTATATAATAATATAGACTTAATTTTTTACCATAATTAATAGAGAAACACTAAAAATTAATTCTCGTAGTTAAGGCTAAAACATTTTTATCAGGGTTTAAACAAAAAAAATAAGGGGTAAAATTAGCTATAAACTTTTACAAAACCAAATTTATTGACATATTTAGACCTTATAAAATATTTTTTTATAAAGATAAATTTTTTATCCTTTTTTAATATTAAAAACATGGGTACACCTTATTATTTTCAAAAATTCCATGTGTATCCTCTCCCCTGTTAATAAAAGGTCACCCCCTCTCATATTCTCTTCACACTTCCAAAAAAAAATTATTCAAATAAAAACTAACCAATTACATTACTTAATTAAATAATATAATACTAGAGTAATTATTTTTATTGTGAAACCCTCCTAATAAGGCTTTAGTTATAAACCAAAAGAGGCTCTCCTGAGAAGAGGTAAAATTCTTAAACTTGTTTTTTTTATTCCTCTAAAACCTTAAAATATTTTTAAACCATGATAATATAATAACATAAATATATAAAATATATTTTTATTTAATTATGTTAATTTTATGAGCTATATCTTTCTCCTCTTCAATAAAATGGTAAATTAAACCATTGATCGTGTGTACGGAGGACTACTGCCTCAAGAACTAATGTTATTCATTTTCCATCACCACCTCTCTCACATATATATATATATATTGATAAATTTTTTTTGTTTATATATGATATTTATGATATTATTATTCTTCTCTAATCATTATATCACCTATTCCTTCTAACTTATGATAATGTTTCTCATGTGTAGAGCGGACTACCGCCTTCCAAAGTGCTGTGATTCATTTTTCACTAACGCTTTATATGGAAGGTAATGAGGATATGTTTAAAGAATATATGTGATATATATTAAATAATAATGACTCTATAAAGTTTATATATTATTTAACTTCCTTTATTTTTATCCATCGATAAAATGTAAACAACGTTTATGTGTACGTACGGTTTACCGTATCCATGAATGGTGTAACTCAATTTATACATCTAAATTTAATTATTACTCTAAATATATATATATAATGAATTTATATAATATTTATATCATTATTAAAATTATTTATATTATGTATCCATGATCAAATTAAAAGGACCAAAAATACCAATCTCAAACATACATGAAAAATGAAGTAGTTATTACCCAAAATAGGATTTTAACGAGGAATTATTGATACATGTGTAATAAAAAGTCATACGAAAATCATATATGATATGATAAATATGATAATGGCTATGTAATATATTTATAATAAACTTATATTTATTATAAAGTACTTTCAAACATGTATGACGGAAGTCGAGATTAAGATAAAGGATTTTTTTCTCAATTTTTCTTCTTTGGGACAAAATTTATATTATGCACATATATTACTTTTTGAGGTGTATATAAAAACCAATTGACATGAAATATCATGATTTTATTTATTATCATGATATTTTAAGTTTCATTTAATTTAATTATTTCATGGGGATTATGATTTAATGTTACCAAATCGGTATGGGTTTTATGATACAATCTCATCATATAAGATGATCCTTTTATATTTATGATTTCGATGATGAAATATTATGATCCATATCTCAAGAAAATCATGAGTTTTCTTGTCATCTAGTTATTTCATGAGAATAAATTTGTTCTCTTTATTTTCCTCTCTTTTTGTACTAAAGAGTTCAAAATAATTGTTTTGATAAAAATCAAGGTTATTTATCACTTCAATCAAAAATCCATTCTCTTTCATATCCATGTTTTCTATAAAAATTATTTTAAATAAAGTTTTTACTACCCTAAAATGATTTTTTAAATACCTTTTACCCTTTTTTAAATTTCTAAAAAAATAAAATGAATCTTCATGACATTTTATAAATAATTCTCATTTGGATTTTACTAAAAATATAAAAGGATTCTTTGTTTTAATGTATATGGCATGAATAAAATTTTTCACTCTCATGACTAAACAATGTTTTAAATATTCCTTTATAATTTTCATGGTCTATTTTCAAATAAAAGGTTTTATAATATATTTTATGAATTTTTATTTTTAAAAAATCATATTCAAATAAATGTTATTTTTCTCAGGAATTGTTCTAATTTATATTTCCAAATCATTTTCCATCTAGGATTACATCCTTTTATTTTAATTATGATTTATTAGGGATATGATCCATGTATACCATTATTATTCTTTCTCTGGATGGTTTGTGTTTATTATGAAATGATGTTTATGAAACTTGTTTCTTTTCCATGGGTTATACCATGAAAAAATTATTATGAAACCTGCTTCTTTTTCCAAAAAGTTATGCTCTGATGAAATGATGAAATTATTATGAAACCTATTTCTTTTCCATGGGTTATATTATCGTGAAATTTTTATGAAAATCATTTCCTTTCATGGGTTCTGATATGATGAATGTTCTATGATCATGTTCCACACATATGTATGATTTTTCATTATGTGATGGGTAGGACCTATATCTCCCTCTAATGAATTTGGTAATGATTGATATCTCTTGAGATAAACCAAAATAGAATGGCGAGTTATCCCAATTAATTAAGAGACTTTTTCCAATATTATATTCTTGGGAGTAAAAATTTATTACTATGATGGTTTGGGGAGTGAACCCATTCCACTATGATATCTTTGAAATGAGCCTTGACTACTAGAGAAATGACTTTTTATGCTTATGTTTATTCCACAATTCTATACCTTCTACACCTTATGCTAATGTCATTCTCTCATGGATCATGTTATTTTATTTCCTTATGATTAATGTCTTATGAAATTTCAATATTTATACCATGACTCAAGATTATGATATTTGATATGCATGGTATGGTTGTCAAATATTATTCTTGTGTTCTCATACACTTATGCCCATGTTACGATTATGTATTTCCCTTGTTTACCATTATTGAGCATAATATCTTAACCTTTATTATGTTTCTTTTCCCCAAGTTATGATAATAGGTATTATGTTTTATACATCTAAGAAGGGTGCTAATTGTTAAGAAATTATTGGAAGATTATGTAGCTCACATATGAATCAATTGTTTATACTTCTATGTTTCCAAAGGTATTATTCCTTTATGATCCTCAGGCTTGTGTTTGTGTAATGTAATGAATGTTTATATAAAAAAGATACAATATCTATGTATAAAAATACTTGGTTGTTATAGTTGGTATCAAAAGATAGTTTATTTAACATTTGGAAACTAGGATGAGAAAAATTTAATGATAACACTAAGGATAAGACTAAGTATATGGTAACATCCTAAAGTTTTGGTATAAAAGATATTATGTGGTTTACATTGAAATATATCTCAATCAGGATACTAAAATTGTACATGATTCTAGTAAAGATGTACATAGGGGTAATAACTCTGAAAAAAGTCTATCATACTTGACTCAATCATTACCTGGTATATGACAAAAGGACTTATTGCACACCCGATTTGACACTCCTAGGGGATATGATTTGGTTAATTTACATTTTCTTTATGAACCATAATAAAGGATTTTAATAGATGTTGACCATGAATAAAATAGGTTAAACCTGAGATGTTAGGGATTTAAAAGAATGCGTCTTGATTCAGACATCCAATAAAACATTTTTCATGACAGTGTGTTTTCCCATAATGATCATTATTGCTCACACTATGATTTTTGGTTTTATTCAATGGATAGAACCCAAAAAAACATTTTAATGTTGAATTTAATGGAAAATTCAATGATTATCCTCATGATTAATTAAATATTCTGGGATTTGGAATGAAAAATCGAATTTATATGCTCAAAAAAATTTATATATCAATGAATCATGTTGAACTTATAAACGATCAAAGGAGGGAACAACATTATACTAAGTTCATCATGAGGAAACATCCACCATATTTTAGTGGTTCCACTAATATATTAGTTGTTGATAAATGGATCAAAACCACTGAAAATATATTTTCTATTCTCTAGTGCTCATAACATAAAAAATTCATTTTGGGTATCTATTGTTTTGAATGAGAAGAAGGTAAATGGAGAAATCTCATAAATAATATGTTGTAAAAGGGTGAAATTGAATCCATATAGTGGGATGAGTTTAAGAGATTATTTTTCAACGATTACTTTCCATTTATTCTTATTATAAAATTTGAGATGAAATTCCTTGAGCTAAAGAAGAAGGATGATGAATATATTGGTATCTATAAGGAAAATGTTTCAAGACTTGTGAGTCATGCATCTAGCATTATCATATAACATGAAAGTAAGGTTGATAGATTATTTAGTGGATTAAAACCAAGTATCTAAAGGGTTTTTACCATAAGGGACTTTAGTATCTATGTATAAATCATTATATGTGATCTTAATGTTGAAATAGATATTGGAGTTACTCATAAATCACATGGTTTTGTTATGAAAAGAAAGATTGTGTTCAAGGGAAACACTATGAACCATGGAGAGAAGAAGATAATAATTCCTTCATGCTCAAAGTGCGGGTGGAAATATAGAGGAATTTTCTAAAGGGGATTGTATAAAAGTTAATTGTATAAGTTAAGGTCATCAATAAATCAAATGCTGAAGTGATGGGAAGAAGTTAACTAATGATATAAATATAGGGAAAGATCCACATAATTCACCACCCACACTCTAATGTTTAAAATTCATGGAGTATGGTCACTATGCTAAAAATTTCCAAAATTAAATGGTTGATGATGATGATCAACATCATCAACCTCTTAAGTTGATGAGTATGGGTATATCTCATGAAATTACTGTTTCTGATGAGGGGTAAAATAATCATGTGGTGAAAGGTACACTTACCATATACTCAAGAACTACTAATGTATTATTTGACTCTAGATCAACCTATTATTTTATATCTTAATAATTTTATAAGGGTATCAAGCTACCACCGATGTGTTTATATATAGAATTAGCATTGAAAATCCCTTATGGTACGATGATTTCATCTCAATTATATGATTCCTCTATAGTTTAAGTTTGTGGGAATGTTCTTCCTATATGTTTTTCCATTATCACTCTAATTGAATTTGATATTATCGGAATGTATTTACTTTATCTATATAAATACCACATCAATTGTCATGTAAGGTAAGTCGCATTTCATATTTCAAACTAACCTATAATCTTCTATGAGTATAATGAAAATTATGAACTTTTGATGTAAATCACATAAATTGTATGGGTTTTGATTCCTATTAAAAAGGGGAATTTATCTCATATAGTTAGGGAGAAAATCAACATTGATGATATTCATATTTCACGGGAGTTTAATAATGTCTTTTTGTAATAGTTTACAAGTATTCAAATGAATCGTGAAGTTTATTTTTTTAAAGAATACATACTTGGTGCTACATCAATAAAAATACTCCCTGTAGAATGGCTTTGATTGAGTTGTAGGAATTTAATAAGAAAATACAGGAGAATCTTGACATGGGATTAATTCTTCCAAGTGTGTCACCTTTAGGTGCACCTGTTCTATTTTTCAAAAAAAAATGGATCATTGTGGATTTTCATTGATTATTGAGCGCTGAAAAATATCACAATCAAAAACAATTATCATATACCCCATGTTGATGACTTGTTTGATCAATTTTGGGAAGATCAATACTTTTATAATATTGACCTTCATTCTAGATATCATCAATTAAGGGTAAATAAGAATTATCTACCCAAGGAATCATTCCATACAAGGTATAGAAACTATGATTATATAGTTATGTCATTTTTTCTTAATAATTCTTCCATTATATTCATTGATTTAATGAATAGAGTCTCTATTGATTACCTTGATCAGTTTATGGTAGTCTTTATAGATGATTTTCTTATCTATATAAAGATAAATTAAGGGAATTAAGATCACATTATAATTGTACTAAATACCCTAAGGAAGGATAATTTTTAGGAAAAATTTATTGAGTGTGAATTCGGGCAACAAAAGGTTTCATTTTTGGGTCATATATTATCAAGTGAGGGTATATCAGTGGATCCATCAAATATAGGGGATATTGAATTTTGGCCTAGACCAACCACGATGAATAAGATCTTAAGTTTTCTTATTTTGGATAGATATTATCAATGGTGTACAGATAATTTCTCATGACTACATAATCTACTCACTAATTTAAATAAAAACGGAGCCAAGTTCCTTTGGAAATATGACTGTGAGGAAAATTTTAAGGAACTAAAGAAAATATTTGTCAGTGCACATGTGATTACATTACCCTATAGTTGAGAAGGATTTGTAATATTTATTGATGCATAAAAGAATTTATTGGGTTGTTTTATTATGAAAAATTACATGGTTATATCTTATTCCTCATGATAATTTAATTTTTATGAGAAAAAATACCCAAATCATGATTTTGAGTTAATTGTGGTAATTGATTCATTAAATATATGGAGGCATTATATTTACAGGTAAAAGTGTGATATATATAGTGATCAAAAAATTTGAAAGTGTATATTCACATATAAGGAGTTTAACATGCATCAAAGGAGATGGTTAAAGGTGATTAAAGATTATGAATTCTCAATACATTACCACCCTATGAAATTTAACAAGGTGGATGAGTCTTTGAGTCAAAAATATCATGCTAGTCTATCAATTATGAGGATCAAAAAAATATCAAATATTTTTATATTTTAAAAGGATTGATCTAGAAATCCTAAAAGTATGGGAGAAATCCTATATGTCTCAGATGAGTGTTAAACCATCTATCCAAGTTAATATTAAAGAGGTTCATAAAGATGAAATAGAGTTTCAAAACAAGTTAAGAAATGTTCATAAGTTTTACCTTGATTATGATGGAATGATAAAGTTTGGAAACCATTTATGTGTTCCATCTATACCATATTTGAAGATGGATTTTTTGGAGGAGTACCATAGCTCTTTGTTATCTATTTAGACTAGAAGTATGAAGAATTATAGTATTTGAAAGTTTATTTTTGGTGGGATAGTATAAAGAGAGATACCATAGAGTTTGTACCTATATTCTTAGTATATATAAAATTTAAGGCTGAGAGACCAAATTATAATGGGATTATACATTCATTATTCATACCAAAGTGAAAATAGGAAAACAATGCCTTGGATTTTTTCTTCAGACTCCCCAAAATGTCTAAAGGGAACACTTTTATATGGGTTTTTTTCGATATCCATAAAAATTAAGAACACTTAACCTCTATTACATAATATTTCTCGTTTTATTATATTTATAGGATATAAATTAAGTATGTGGTAAGGTTGCATGTAGTACTACATTCCATTATGTCTAATTGGGATCTGAGGTTTAACTCAGTGTTCTAGAAAATTATTTAGCAAGCTCTTGATATAGAGTTGAATTTCAACACTGTGTATCATCCTTAGATAGATGTATAGTCTCAAATAAATAAAAAACCTATATAATATTTTGAGATTTTGTTCTATGGATTTCAAAATTGTTTGGGATAAACACATTCGTCTAGTTGAGTTTTCATTCAATAATAGATTTCACATGAGTATTCAGATGGCTCCTTATGAATCAATATATGAAAATAGGTGTAGAGATCGTACAAGTTGGATTGAATTTAGAGAATTAAAGCTATTGGGACCTGAGATAGTTGAATAAATTGAAATATATTAGAGCTATTCAACAACACATAAGGGTGGAATAAATTTGATAGAAAATTTATGATGATAGTAATCGATGTGATCTATATTTTAAATTTTGGGACAAGGTGTTTCTAATAATTTCTCCATGGAATTAGGTTATTATATTTGTAAAGAAGTGAAAACAAAGACCTAGGTATATCGGTCCCTTTGAAATTCTTGATTGTATCGGAATGGAAGTATGTCAGCTAGCACTTCCACCTAACCTCTCTTAAGTACATGATGTGTTCCATGTATATCTTCTAAGGAAGTACATAGATAACCATTTAAATGTAATAAACTAATATTTCATACCACTAGATAAATATCTTTATTATGAGGAACCACTATTGGAGATATTGTATCATATAGAGAAAGTTCTATAAAACAAGACCACACACCTAGTCAAAGTTTTATGGTGAAACCACCAGTCTAAGGAAGCTATGTGGGAACCTGATGATGTAATGAGGCAGAATTATCCTTTATTTTCTATACAAAAGTGATAGAATTTTGACGGATAAATTCATTTTAAGGGGGTATAATGTAACACTCGAATATTTTATGGATTTGTTTTTGAATAAATTTAATTTCTTTAATATCTTGTATTATATGAAACACCATGTTCTAATGAACCACAATATACTATTTATATTATTATTTAACATGGTTGTTATGAAATAGACATTAAACATGGTGTTATAAATAAGAATAAATTTATTTTAAATATTATATATATTTTCAATATATAAATAAAACACATTGATAAAAAAATTACTTAATTTATATTAATGCCTTTATATGTTTCAGAAAAATTATTTTCTCAAAACAACTTTTACTGCTTTTTATGAAAAAATAATAAAAGTAATTTTTGAAACTTTTAGAAAAATTATTTCAAAAAATGAACTTCATTTTTGGAATCAATATTTCATAATTATATTAGGGTGAATTTATGAGATTTTTTGGAAAAGATTAATTTTTTAATGAATAGTGAAAAATAATGGTTTTTATTGAAAACTAACTTTTCATTTAAAGAATTTATAAGGTTTTATTTTTCATTAAAATGGTTTTAAAAGTAAAATAAATTAAATTGTATTATATTTAAGCTAATATAGTTCATTTTAATCAATTTGATATTTAATTTTGATATAAAACCTTTTTAGACTTATGAAAATTTGCTCTTTGGAAAACTGCCACTATTGGAATCTTAGCCTATACCCATGGTTCTATTAACCATTGGTTCTTATGGTATGGGGATAGGTCTATACCCATGGTTTATATAGAAATTGTGGGTATAGGCTATAAGGATTAATTAATACCCACAATTACTGAAAGTATGGGTATAAACGGATTTCTAGAATTCATCTATACCCATGGTTTTTTGAGCTATGGGTATAGTTTACTACCCCCATTTGACAGCTGAAGCACCATCTAATACCTCTAATACAACCTAGAAATAAATTAAAAACCATGGTACACATTTAATGCAGTGCAATTAATATATATTTAACATTCAAACATTGAATTATAAATATATTTCAAACCATATACAATACTATAACATACATATAAAATACACATCATCAATTAGTTTTAGTCATCCACACATGTATCCACCTAAACTCAAAAATGTAGGGGATTATTATCTCCCTCATCACCACAAGTGTCATCATAATCGTCACCAACATAACCGCATAGAGCACTAGTATCATCATCATCATCATCATCACCACCACCACCACCATAAGCTCGACTGCCACTGGTACGATCATTGAAATCAGTCCTGACATTATATAAAGATCGCATTCATGTCATACATGAGTCAAAAAAAGTACCATCCTATGATGGAAGTGATGGAATTATAATTTAAATAGATTTCTGGTAGTTTTTGGTGACTAGTTTACTTATTTAATGCTCCTGTATAGATATTTTTTGGCCTTAGATTCTTCTTCATGATTTTTTTAAATCAGTGGTCTGATAGGTTTGATACTCAATGAGGGCCAATACCTAGTGGGGGAAATGTTTTTCTTGGGTTGACATCGGACTCTCCCCTGGTGATTCTCACCTAATACCTATATCAAATGATCATTTGGACCAAATTTGTAATATTGTTTCTTATCAAGGACCTCCAAGAAACACTATTGAAAATATAAACAAGAAATTTAATTATTAATTACATATAAAAATTTTAAATATCAATAAAAAAACATTAAATCTTTTCTTTTGTTTGTTAATTTACAGCACTTCCATAATTTTTATCCTAACTCATGAAAAATAATTTTGATCGAGGAACATGGACTTCGATGCATAATACCACTTGATGAGAATGAAATTGATTAGTTTAATATTGTATTATTAATCATATGAAAGTGATAAACCTAAAATGAATTAAAATTTTAGTTGTTAAAGAAATCCATAAAATGAAGAAGCTTCTAAATATATATTTAATTAGATATTTAATAATAGTGGCATTACATAAATAATACATACTAATTATCATCATAATCTTGATTATGATATATATTTCTCTTGTATGTTCATTTCAATCCAATTCTATTTGTGTTACATTATTTGGTTATTTATTCATTTAGTAATTTTGATCATTTGGTCATTAGGTTCATTTTTTGGTTATATTGTTCGGTAATTTGGCCATTTCTCCATTTCTTCATTTGGCTAATTAATCCATTTAGGATAATTAAGAAAATTAGGAAATTTTTTCTAATTATATCAATTATACCAATCAAGCTATTTAGTTCAATTAGGCTAATTAGGCCATTTAGGCCGATTATTCCATTTATTTGGAAAATTTATGCTGTTTAGAAAATTTATGCCACTAATTTGGACAATTAGGACATTTAAGACCATTTGTATAATTAATAAAATTAGTCCAATTTAGGCCATTTGGGCTAATTTATGCCTATTAATACATTTAGGTCAATTAGGCCATTTATTTGGCCAAGTTTGTACAATTACTCCATTTAGGCCAATTTATTCCAATTTAAGGAAATTAGGCCATTCAAGCCAATTAGGTCAATTATGGAATTTATTTAGGCCAGTTAGGTAATTTATACCAATTAGGCTATTTAATCCAGTTTGGAAAATTTAGGCCAATTTGGAAATTCAGGCTAATTATGCTAATTAGTCCATTTAAGCCAATTAGTCCAATTAAACCATTTAGGCCAATTATAAAATTTAGGATAATTAGTCTATTTAGTAAAATTTATCCCATTTAGGCCATTTAGGACAATTAGTCCATTTGGTCCAATTTAGGCCAATTAGGCCAGTTAGTCCATTTAGACCATTTTGGTTGTTTGGGTCAATCCAGGCCAATTCAGGCCAATTTATGCTAATTCAGGCCAATTCATACCAATTATGGACAATTAAGGCCAATTAGTCCAATTAGACCAATTTAGGACATTTATTCCATTTATTCCATTTAATCCATTTAGGCTAATTAGGCCATTTAGGATATTTAGTTCATTTAGTCCATTTAGGAATTTTTATCCATTTTATCTATTTAGGATAATTTTTCCATTTTTTCATTTTTCCTTTTGGTCAACTATCTAATTTGGCCATGTATTCCAATTGGGTCATTTGGACATTATTCCATTATACCATTATCTCATTAACCCATTAGTCTATTATCTCATTATGTTATTAGGCCATTAGGCTATTAGGCCATTAGGCCATTAGTACAATAGGCCAATTGGTCATTATCCCAATTATCCATTAGGCCATTATTCTATTAGGCCCTCATGCTATTAGGCCAATTGACCATTAGGACCTTATTCCCTTAGACCATTAGGTTGTTTGTCCATTTGGTTGTTTGGACATTTGGATGTTGGGCCATTTGGTTGTTTGTCCATTAATTTGTTTGGCCATTTAGTTGTTTTTTCATTTATCTATTTGTCCATTTGGCCATTTTTACATTAGTTCATTAAGCCATTAGTCCATTTTGACAATAATTTATTATTTAATTAAGCCATTATTCCATTACACCATTAGGGCATTATACCATTTTGTCTATTTAGGCCATTTTGGCCACTTTATTCATTTAGGACATTTAGTCTACTTAGGTCATTGGGGAATTATGAAATTTATCCATTATTTCTATTGGACAATAGACCATTAGGACATTAGTCCATTATTCCATTAGGAAAATTATCCATTAGGCCATTAAGTTGTTAGGACAATTGGTAATTTTTCCATTTGTCCATTTTTCTATTTGGACATTTGACCATTTGGTTATTTTCCCAATTAGCCATTTGGCCATTGGATATTTGTCCATTTTTTCATTTGGACATTTTTTAATTTGTCCATCAGACCATTATACTATTATAAAATGGGTCCATTAGGCCATTATGTCAATTTACCATTATTCCATTAGAACATTATGCCATTAGGCAATTATGCCATTATGCCATTTATTCCATTTGGGTCATTTAGGTCATTTGGTCTATTTAATCCATTTTTCCATGGAGTCTGTTTAGGACATTTAGAACATTTAAGATATTTAAGCCATTAGTTCATTATTCCATTATAGTAATTGGTCATTTGTACATTAGTCCATTTGGCTATTAGGCTATTTGGCCATTTGGCCATTTGGCCATTTGGCCATTAGGCCATTAGTCCATTAATACATTATTCCATTAGTCCATTTGGCCATTTTTCCATTAGGCCATTTGGCCATTTTTCCATTTTCCCATTCGGCTATTAAGTTATTAGTACATTTAGTCCATTTAGGATCTTTAGTCCATTTAGGCCATTTAGTCCATTTAGTCCATTTAGTCTATTTAGGCCATTAGTCCATTAGGTCATTAGACCATTAGTCTATTAGGCCAATTGGACATTTGGATAATAATCCATTAGGATATTTGGATATTAATCCATTAGTATATTATTTTTATTAGGCTATTACGCCATCATTCCATTTTTTCATTAGGCCATTTGGCCATTTGGCCATTTGTCTGTTAGTCCATTTGGCCATTATGCCAATTTGGTCATTATGCCAATTTGGCCATTTGGCCAATTTTTTCATTAGGTCATTTGTTCCATTTGGTCCATTTGGTCTACTTGGGATATTTGGTCCATTTTGGCCATTTGGTCCACTTCGGCCATTTTGTCCATTTGTGCCCTTTCGCCCATTTGGGTCGTTTCGACCATTTAGGCCACTTCATTCATTTAGGCCATATAGGTCATTAGGAAATTAGGTCATTATTCCAATTGGATAGTATTAAATTTGTCCATTTGACTAATTAGATGTTTTTTTGTTTTTTTTATTTGAACATTTGGCCTTTTGGCTATTTGAAAATTTTTCCATTTAGCCATTTGGCATAATGAGGCCATTTGGCTAATCAGGAAATTTGGCCAATCAAACCAATTTTTCAATTAGACTATTTGGAATACCATGCCATTTCAATCAATCCATTTAGATTATTAGGCCATTAGGCCATCTGGTCTTTTGGTCATCTAGATGTTTTTTTGTCTGGCCATTTGGTCGTCTAGCCATTTGGCCGTCTGGTCATTTTTTCATTATTCCATTAGTACATTACTCCATTTTTCTATATGGACATATTTTTATTAGACCACTAGTCCATTATTCCATTTTCCATTAGTCCATTTATCCATTAAACCATTAGACCATTATACCCTTAGTACATTTGGACATTTGTCCATTAGAACATTTGTCCATTTGTCCATTTGGCCATTTGTCCATTTGGCCATTTTTCCGTTTAGACATTATGTTATTTGGAAAATAGGACATTATGACATTGGGCCATTATTCCATTTGTCCATTAATCCATTAGTCCATTAGGCCATTAGGCCATTAGGCCATTAGGGAATTATGGAATTAGGCCATTAGGGCATTAGGCCATTAGGCCGTTAGGCCGTTAGGCCGTTAGGCCATTAAGGCCTTAGGCCATTAGGGCGTTATTCCATTAGGTCGTTAGGCCGTTAGGCCAATAGGAAATTATTCCATTAAGATATTAGGCTGTTAGGACATTAGGTCATAAGGACATTAGGTCGTTAGGCCATTAGGCCATTAGGACAATAGTCCATTAGGCCCTTAGGTCATTAGGTCATTAGATGATTATTCCATTATGACATTTGGCCATTTTTTTCATTTTCCTATTAGATTATTAGTCCATTTGCCTATTTGGAAATTCTTAAATTTTTCTATTTGTCCATTAGGCCATTAGACCATTTATACATTTGTCCATTTTTTCCATTAGGCCATTACGCCATTAGGTCATTTGGCTATTTTTCCATTTGACCATTTGTCCATTTGTACATTTGGCTATTTGGCCATTTGAATATGGTATTTTGAGCCTTATATTAAAGGGATTAGTGATAAGGGAACTTAAATTTAAGAATGACCATATAACTAAGTAACAATAAAAATATAAATATTATTTATATACATATTAAAGTACCCAGCACCTATCATGCTCTAACATTGTAGTTCCCCCCAAAGTGTGAAATTACATCATTTAATATTTGTTCCTTTTGTTTTTCCCATGGCATCCTAAAAACAAAATTTAAAAACAATTATTAAAAATTAAATTTTCTATGAAAACCTTTAAATATTTGGATTACCTTAAACTCATCAATTTTACAATATGAGATCATTTTTTAATATTCTATTGTTGGACATTGAGGGTATATTGGTACACCCTCTAAATAATCACCAACTCTACTCTTACAAACATCATATATCTCATACTTATATAATCACTAAAACTCCCCAAGATCCATCAACCTTGCAACCTTAGCAACTTCACTATTAGAAAGTTAAACTAATTCTATAATGAACATGTTAAGTAATATAAATACAATAATAATATAGATATAGATTTAAAAAAATTTCTTTCCAATGTATCAAACCATGCTTTTTCCTTGATTTCATTTTTAATAATCCTCCATGAGATCAGTTGCATCAGAATGATATCATCGTATTTGGATAAGATTCATTGAAACTTCTATAATAATTTGAATTTTTATCTATCATCTGATTATCTTTATTTTAATCCATCATTATTTTTAATTGAAGATTCTAGGATTCACACATATGGGTGCACCCACACCACCTACTAGAAGATCGAAGAAAATAAGTTCAAAGAAAAAATAATTAATTCACGGTACAATAGGAAAAAAATATTTGATTTATTTGACACACTTATAATAAAAACCCCGATGCAAGCTACTCATTATGATATAATGGATATATGGTATTTTCTGAATCAGTAGATTCTAAAGGATATTCATATTATAATGCATTCACTGGATGATCTTTATGCACTGGAGTTGAATATGAAGGAACAGAACTATCAGATTCTAGATGGATAGTAGGAAATTGAGGTGATGTAGACAAGGTAGGATATGGGTTGTAGGGTTGGAGATACACCAATGGATATGGATGTGGTAAATTTGGGAACATCCTTGGAGGCAACGTAGACATGGTATGGGAAGAAGAGACTAAATGAAATGATGATAGAGTAATGTGTGGGAACATCCATGAAGTCTCAAGTGGAGGATGGAAATTTGTGGTAAATGGGGTGCATGTTGGCGGGTTAAGGTGATAACAGGTATGATGGGTGCTCTGTATAGCTCTAGGATCACCCCCGATTGGACCCATAATAATAAGATAATTTGAATTAAACTCTATTTCAACTGAATTTCCCTAAAAAAATTGACAAAGAATAACAACATGACCTTAAATGTAATGTATTTGAATAATATTACAATTATTATACTCGTTAAGGGAACAAGAGGAGTAAACCCAAGTTCCCACATCTATCGATCATTAAAAATAATTGTTACCTTCAAAATTCTTCAATGTTTTCTATAATATTTATAATAATGAAATGTACATTTTTTAGAAATAGTTTTTATAAATCATTTATAAAACTTAGAATTCAAAGAATATATAAAAAATTTCATAACGTGGTTTAGAAACTATAATTTAAAACCTTGTTTTTTTTTAAAAACCCATTTTAAACTCGGTTTTTTGAATTGAAATAAATCGAATTAAATGAAATGAAAATAAAAAATACTAAAACAAACATATCATTACAAAATAAAAAAATTAAACTAATTACCATAGTACCAACCTAAGAAACCCATGTTAAGGTAAACTAAATAAACTGTGAATATATATATGGTTTCTTCTATATATTTCCCACCACTAATTCAAGTTCAACATCAACTCTCACAATGGGAAAATTTGATTCATAAATTTAAATGTTTTGTTCAACACTAATTGGGGTTTCAATGGTTTTAATTTCATCCCCACAATCATAAAATATATGTCTTGGGGTTACTTCAATAATGACACCATAATCATGTCTCAGATGATCTTTAATATAAAAAACATAAAAAAACATTAATACCAAAATATATGGTTCATCAATATCTAGTAATCATGGAATGTAAATACCTCTGAATCCATATTTATCAATAAATTTACCGTCTCACATCATTGAATCAAACCATTTAAATTTCATCATAGTGACTCGACCATGAGATTAATAATCTAATAATAATATTTTCACAACAAGTCTATAATAAGGAACATTTTAATTTTGAGGCCTACTATCTGATGCACTAGATTAACATTTTTTTATATAATTTAACATAACTCCACCATGTTGTGTTCTCATTTTCGCTTCTCAATCATCTGTAAAAAATTTATACTCATTGATTATTAAATATTTTCATTCATGAACCAAAGAATTGGAACCAAAATCCAATGCTCTAAATTATTGAGATACATAGTCAACATGAAAACTCAATACCTAAAAAATATATGAATAATAAAATTAAATGAATATCACTATTTTAAGTTAATTAAATTAATTGTCATACCTTTGATTTCAACCAAGCAAGAAACTATTTATTATGAAAAGCCTCTCTCATTATCGAAGGAAAATATATATGAACTTAGATTATAATTTGTTTTTGTTCCCTATATAAAATGATTATAATGGTTTAAGGTATATGTGAAATGACATAGTATGAGATAGCATATAAATATTCAAATTAATTAATTGATATAGTCATTAAACAAACCACATTTAAACAAGACTATGTGATGTGCCATATCCTGCTCCTCAAGGATAAATTTAGAACACATATATGACTCATGAATTACTTCTATTTAGGGAAGATATGGAAATGAGTTCTCAATTTATCTATAAATATCTTCTTTATTTCTCATTTTCTGGTTATGTATTTCACTCACATTATAGAAATACATTGAACAAAAATCCATACATCTTGAGCTAGATAACCAACCACAATGGAACCTTTAGGATGATTCTTTTTTCAGACATAAGATTCCATTATGAATATTTTTATTTCAATAGGATACATCCAATAGAAAGAAATGGGTCCTCCAAGAAGTTTTTTAGTTGAAATATGAACTGTTAAATGCAGCATGAAATTGAAAAATTATTGAGGAAAAAAATTTCCAACTCACGAAAAATTAATGGTTCCTATTACTCTATTTTTATCTAGAAATACATGGATAACCATTTAGCACAAAGGTCTATAAAAATGGAACAATAGAATAAATTTCACCCTTAAATTATTGGATATTAAAAGTACGATTTTTTTGGAATCAATTAATGAATATAATCATGAGTTTTAGGGATTTTAATTTTTAATCCCTCTTATTGAATCGTTTAAATATCTTGTTGGAATAGCCATTAGGAACCTTAATATTCACCAATACTTCCATAAATTTATTTTTCTATAAAGTTATCATAACATAATAAGCATAAGGAACTTTCTATTTGTTTTCAACAATATATGAAAGATGAATTTATGGTTGAATACTCCAATATAACAAGTCTTGGTGAGATTGAAGGTCATATTTGGTCTTCCCCTTGATATTTAGATGAATTTAAAGAAACATTTAACATATATTTTTCTCAATTTTCATTACATATAAACAATGACATAAAAAATTGGTAGATCAATATGGAAACTCAAAAAATATAATTTTCTTTTTCAAATTTTAAGTGGATACAATGTCAATATTCTTCCTCTTTTTAGATTTCATCTGACCTTTCCCAAATGAAAAACTGAAATCTTTCAATTAATTAAGCACATAAATTCCTGACATATGTTGTGGTTGTTGTTCAATGTCAATAGTATTATAAAACCTTTGGAAATTATTCTTGTATTGATGACCCATTGAAAAGATTCATCGATACCACATGAAACTGAAACTATAATGATATTTAAGCCTTCTCAATCATGTTTTTTATCACGGTCCACAATACATTTTCTCTATTTTCTAAAAATCCACATCTTTTGTAAGTGGGAACCATATATAGAGATCCACCAGTTCATGCATATCCCACATCTACTTAAACCACTACACACCACATTCAAAATTCAAAATTTTAACATACAAATGAAAAATGAAAAATTCAAAAATAATGCCATTATCAACCTCGAACCATGAGGTTACCCACCTCAATCCAAAAACCATCATCCATGATGAGGAGACCTCAAACTAAAATATTTGGTCACATCGCCACCTTCTTCCATCATTAGTGTCATCTTCATCATTGTTCTCACCACCAGAGAAGAAACTCACCACCATCAATGTCATATAGACCACCGTCATCATCATAATCCTAACATCACACCAGTTTCTGAAACTCTCTAGAGACCTTCATAACCATCATAAAACAAAAACACCATTTCGTTTCAAACCAAAAACATCCAAAACACCCATATATTTCGAACTCACTTTATGAAAATGTGAAATGAAAAGAATCTTAACCAGAAACACACCGTCGTGAAACACTAATAGCTTCCACCATAACCAAAACAAAGAAACATGAAACTATAAAACACCATTTTAACCATCATTGGGATTTTCTAGAGGAGATTGACCTCCAAAGAAAAGGAATCAAACAAACCTTCCCCAAAAACTGAAACGAAACACTCAAGGGGAAACATCATCCACTGAACCCCACCTCCCAAAACCTTTGAGGAACCACCACTTCAGGTCCAACTCAGAGTGAAGAAGAAGGGATTGAGGTTAGGGTAGGTATTTGAGTGGCTGAGGGCTCTGAACATCAGTAAAATGGAGATACTAAAACCAGAATCCAAAACCAAGATCGATCTGACATAGAAGTGCCTAAATAACTGACAACCATCAAACCACTTAACCCAAAACCCTTGTATTACAATAGCTTCAAATATGACCTATAGTGGATCATTGGAACATGATATAAAAGTAGGATTTTAGAATTTGGAGGCTTCAATGAGGATTGCCTTCAGCAGGACCAATGAAATCCCCCTGAGAGGTGAACACCAAGATAGTCACACCACTAAGAAAGAAAAAATGGTTGAAATAATAAGAAAGAAACAAACCACATAGATGGAATAATACTATAGGTGGTTAAATTGTATAATAAAATAATAAATAAATGAAATGATCAGATTCAATGTCGACCTTAGGCAGAGGATTTCAAGGGAAAACCCTAGACAGGACGATCATGAGAGGAGGACATCTAGGATAGAAGGGCACAATCAAATCCTCCTGAACAATATGATAGTCTATCGATCATGTATTATTCAAAAAAAATAGGACCTGATATTTCTCCCTTTTCTCTCCAACCAGGAATCATTACATAAGCAGGGAATTAATTTATAGTTCATAGAAGGGCTTCACACATCTGAAATATATTTCTTGAAGAAGCATTGGATGTCCTCACACCCATATCCCAAAGCTACCTAAAATCTATTATTAAAGGTTTCAAGTAGATGTATATATCATTTCCAGGATCAAAAGGTCCAAATATTAGTATACTCAATAAATTGAATGGTTTTTTTGTACATATACATAGAAGAAAATTATAAACATGAATAAAAACTGTCTACATGCAGGGAGTAGTAAGTATCTAACCAAATGAATTAAAACCATCACAGGATAGATCCAACCTAATATTGTGCACCACAGCTACAAAATTGGGATTTTGCATCAATTTCCAATTATTCTAATCTATATGCAGGATAAAAAATCACATCATTACCTTTAATTCTCTCAGTATCATTACATAACATATTGGTTGATATTTATATAGAAATGAATAGATTTTGAAGCCTAGGAATCAATGGAATATTCCACATGACTTTATATAGAACACGAGATGGTGTTCCATATGAATTTTCCTTCCATCAAGATGTAACAAGTTCTTTACATACATTAAGCTGTGTTATTTCCTCTAAAAATAAACTGTAATCTTTCAGACAAGCATGAGTTTTATTTGTAGAAAATATAAACTATTTAATTAACTTCCATGTAATATAATGGTTTTGAGGAAATATCTACACCATCAAGAATAAATTCCTTTAAAAATGTAATAATATAATCAATGATAGTATTATAAATTCTGTATAGGGTTTTTCTATGATATAACTACATTAAAATTCCAACATTTTTATTTGAGTACATTTTTGATATATAAGAGTTATAGAATCATCCATTAATTTTTTCAGTCTATAAACATATTCATCTTTAGTATTTTCCTCATGGGTGTTGATATCATATCCTTCTTACATTTGAATATTATTTCTCTTGTTATGCTGAAAAAATGGAAATACAAAAAATATCAAGTTCTCCATACCACTTCTTTATTTTCATTCATGAACACTATAATATTATCTAGTCTCTCTATTATGATACAAAACATAATAGTTTGTTTGGAATCCAAATTTTTTCTATATGGTAGCTAATTTATTCCCATATTAACCATGTTCTTAAAACATAATTATAACAAGGAAACTATATATAACCTCTATATAAATAATTAATAAATGAAAGATATAAAAAAATAAAAATTCTTTTGAAACATAGTTGAAATATGATCGGTATGATACATCCATCTTCTATACGTTATATTAAAGGGAAAGAAATTGTTCCAATCAAAAATGTAAACCATAATTAAAATAATATCTAAATTCAAAGATAAATTAAAAGTATAGTGTTGAGTAAATTAACTAACACTTATAGGAAACCAAATTGAATACCATGCATGATTCAAGTGACCATTATAGAATACTATTATCTATCAAAACAAGGAGCGCGACATGTCATAAAAAAACAAGGCATGCTCATATAAATCCAAACAAGGTGCATGTATTGGAATAAATAAAAACTATGGAATACTAGTAGAAAAATATTCATTTCTTATCCATAGATGTCTTCTCATTTGAAACCCTAATTGAGGATGGAATTTTTCATGAAAGGATTTTATTTAAGGTTAACATTAATTATATTATTAAAAAACAATGAAAATAGATTTTACATGATATTATATTTTAACTTAAGAGGTGTTTAGTTTGGGTAAGATCCATCAAAACTAAATAATTAATCCATACATCCCACTTTATGAAACCCATCCATTAATTAACCACTTATGACACCAATTAATTGAGGTAATGTATTGTTATATGGTTTTTAATTCATTTAATGTGTAGTGAAAATAAATGTATAACTACTCAATACATGATAAAGGAACTAAGGAATCATTATTAATAAAGAACTAAGTTATAGTCAATATTTAATCAAAATATATGAAACTAAGGTTCATACCATTAAAAGTTTCTTAAATAACTAAATTATTATGTTAAACTTTATCAATGGAAACCATGATTCCTAAAATTAATATGATCCCAAAATATTTCCATTCTAACATATATAATTATTTGGTCATAATTAATAAAGTATTATATAAATAATTGTACATAATAAAGGTTTTAAAATTATTAAACATTTGAAATCTAAATATTTAATTATTTGAAAAATTATTTAATCATATATTCATGTCTAACTAATAATAATTAATTCTAAGAAACATTCTTGATAAGTACTATAAATATAATAGGGAATTCCTGAATAACCAACCTTCGTAGAAAATGTAATATTCCATATTTACTTATAATAGTATAATCATGTACATCATCATACAATTATTTTTTTGGTTAAAACAATCCAATAAAGAGTTTTAAAATGGGTCATAAAATAACAAATAAAATTTCAATATTTAAATCCCATGACCCAAGGATAATAAAAAACAACATTAACCCATGTATTTAACTTATGTATGATTCCTAACACTAAAAATATATAAATCCATAATATATTCTTCCAAATGAATCTCAAATTAAAGATAAAGTCATAAAAATCCCTAGGATAGTTTCCAAAATAATGAAATTATAATTAAAACAGTAATTTTAGGAATTTAATAGACTATATTTGATCTCTATTAGATAATAAATTTACAAACACGCTGATTAAAGTGATACCAACATGATTTAGTAAAATAAAATTCATAGATAAAAATGAAAATAACATCTAGTAGAAGAGATGAAGGATTCCGAACTCACTAATCTAATGTTTAATATGATTGGAATCAAAACTCCTTGAATTATGGTATAACCCTGGAGAATATGATCCTCCATCACTTAGGTTTGGGAAGAAGAAATATGAGTATGGAAGGAAAGCTTACCTATCAAAGATCACAACAACAAAAATTATATAAATGGAGAAAGAACAATTAACCTATGGGGGAAGCATTACCTAAGGAGGGCAGTAGGAAGTCTGAGTATCATAGGAGGGGAGGGGAGATTGGGGCTTCTCTGAGTAGGGGAGGGGGTCTTGAGGAGTGCCCGAACATTTTTAAATTTATACCCATGTTTTTTATAAAATTGTTGGTATATATAAACCTATACCAAAGGTTTTTTAAAATCATGGGTATAGATTTGTGTAGAAACTATGTACACATGGTTTCTCTAAACCATGGTTATAGATGAGTGGGGATAGCCCTATTTTCCAGTAATATAATTTGTTATTGTGTTTAAGGGTTTAATTTTAAATTAAATTATGTCCCTTATATGAATTGATTTTTAAAAAAATGGATTCCATATTTTTAATCAATATTATTAATATTATATAATAAGCACAACTTAATTTTTGACCATAATGAATATTTAAAATAGTGAAAATTATTCACCGTAGTGAAAGTTAAAACGAGATTATCGAGGGGTTAAACTAAAAAGATATGGTGTAGAATGGTCCGAAACCTATCCAAAACTCATTTTATGGCCATATATCGACATTTGAACATCTATTTTTTGATAATGACTCATTTTGGATCATTTTTTCATGTGAAAAATATAGATACGCATTATTCTTTTCAAAAATTCCATTTGTGTTCTCTCCCCCACTTAAAAAAGGCCACCCCATATCCTCTATTATTCACACTTCCAAAACACATTAGTTCAAACAATACCTACCCAATTCCATTTTTTAATTCACATGTATCAATATAGAGGAATTATTTTCATTAGGGATCCATCCTAATAAGGGTTTAGTTATAAACCTAAAGAGGATCTCCAAAGAAGTGGTAAAATTATTAAACCTGTGTTTTTGTTTTATTTATTCTTATACCTAATTAAAAATTTATTAAAACATGATATTATAATAACCTAAGTATATTCCATATACTGAGATGTTATTATTTTAATTTAATGGCCAAAATCTTTCACCTCTTCCCTCAAATGGGAAACAAAACTGTGGATCATGTGTATGACGGACTACTGCCTCGCGGACCGATGATATATTTTTTCATCACCACCTCCCACATATAGATATAATTATGGATTTATTATTTTTATATGACATTTATTAAATTATTATTCTTTTGGAATCATGATATAACATATTACTTCTGACTATCCATTCCATGGGGATACGATAACACCGCTTGTGTGTTCAGCAGAATATCACCTCTTGAAGCAATGTCATTTGTTTTTTCACTAAAGCTTTACAGGAAGGTAATAAGGATAAATTTATTGAATATAT
Source organism: Viscum album (assembly GCA_963277665.1). NCBI lineage: Eukaryota > Viridiplantae > Streptophyta > Magnoliopsida > Santalales > Viscaceae > Viscum > Viscum album. Next base: position 775,048,455 of record OY728148.1, read on the forward strand.
TTCATATATTTATTACAGAAAAATGGATCTTTAAAGGGTATATATATTATTCACCTTACTTTATGTTAATTCATCGAGAAAATAGAAACAGTGTTCATGTGTACGTACGGCTTGTCGTCTCCATAAACAGTGTAACTCATTTTCAATATCTAACATTAATGGATTAATCTAAATACATATATATTAAATATATAAGATATTTATATAATTTTAAAAATTATAAAGATATTGTAACCATGATTAAAGTAAAATGACCAAAAATACCAAACACAAACATACATGAAAAAGAAGCAGATATTACCCAAAAACATGATTTTAACACAGAATTATTAATAAACTGGTTATGAAAAAGTCATAAGTAAATAATATATGGTATTATAAATATTATTATGGTTATATAATATATTTATAATGAACTCATGTTTATTATATATATTTTACTAATTTTTTCGAAGGAATTTGAGACTTAAGGTAAGGTATTTTGTCATAATTTGTCTTTTTTGGTACATACGTTATGTTATGAACCTATATTATTTTATAAGGAGTATAAATATCCCCATTTACATGTAATATCATGAATTTATATATTTATATGATATTTTAAGTTTCATTTAATCATATTCTTTCAAATGGATTACTATTCTCTATTACCAAAGTGGTAAGGGTTTTATGATATAATCTCATCGTTTATTGGGATTGTTTATGTTTACAGTTATGATGATAAAATATTATAATAAATATCTAAATAAACTAATTAATTTTATTCTCCTATAGTTATTTCATTAAAATTTATATTTTCCCTTCATTTTCCTCTCATTATGTACTAAAGAGTTCAAAATATATTTTTTAAGAAAAATCAACATTATTTCTCTCTTTAGTCGAAAATAATTTCTCTTCCATATCAATGTTTTCTAAATAAATTGTTTTAATGAATGTTTTTACTACTATCCAATGATTTTTTAAATAAATTTTTACCTTTTTCTTACTTTTTACAAAAAAAGTAATCTTCATAACATTTTCTAAAAAATTATCATTTGGATTCTACCAAAAATATGAAAGCAATCATTATTTTAACATGTACAGTACGAATAAAATTTTCTTCTATCATGACCATGTAATGTTTTAAAGATTTTTTGATAAATTCCCAAAAAAATTCAAATAAAATATTTTATAAAATATTTTCTGATTTTTTTTTAAAAAAAATATTTTCAAAGAAATGTTATTTTACTCTGGAAATGTTCCAAGTGATTTTTAAAAATAATTTTCCATCTAAGATAACATCCTTTGATGTTACTTATTCTTTAATTGGGATATGATCAAAGGATACCATTATTATTATTTATTTTTATGTTTTATGATCATTATTACAAGATGTTTATGAAACCCATTTCTCTTTATCAAGTTATACCATGATAAAATGCTTATAAAACCCGCTTCTTTTTCCACAGGTATTATTTGATGAAATAGTAAAAAGATTATAAAACCTATTTCTTTTCCATAGGTTATGTTAATATGAAATGTTTGTTAAGATAATTTATTTTTACGGTTTCTTATATAATGAATTTTTTTTATCTTATGAAACAAATATGTATGATTTTCATTATATGATCGGTGGGACCTATATCTCTATCCAGTGCATTAGGTAAATATTAATATCTCATGTGATAAATTGGATTGAAATGGGGAGTGAACTCTGTTCAGTAATAGGATTTTTTGAATATGATAGTCTTGGGAGTGAACCTTGGCTACTATGACGGTTTGAACATTGAACCCATTGCACTATAATATCCTTATTAATGATCCTTAACAATGATGGAAATAAATATTTATGCTTATGTGTATTCTAAAATTCTATGTATTATTCCAATGTTATGATCTCATGGATCATGTTATTTTATTTTCTTATGATCCATGACTTATGAACTATAAATATTTATTTCATGACTCAATTTAATTACCTTTTATATGTAGGGTATGGTTTTAAAATGTTATTCTTATATTTGCATACCCTTATACTCATGTTATGCTTACATATCTCCCTTATTTACCCATATTGAGCATCTAATCTCACCCTTTATTATATTTATTTTCCATAGTTTATGATGATTGATATTGAATGTGATATTTTTAAGAATGGTGATAATTATAAAGAACTTATTTGAAGATGATATAGTTCATGTATAACCCAATTGTTTATGTTTTAATGTTTTCAATGGTACTGCACCTTTACAATCCTTGTTCTTGTGTTTATATAATGTAATGAATGTTCATATAAAAATATGTCATATCTATTTATGAAAATCATGGGTCTTTATATATATGTAGTTTAAGATATTACAGCTCAGAAATAGACAGGTTTCTTTTAATTATATATGAGGGACCAAGGTTTGTTGTTTAAAGTCAGGAGACTTGAACCATGGCTATATAGTTTAATTTTATGCAGTAAGGAATCTTGTTAATCTCATCTTTAATGAGAATGAAACTCATTCATGCTAACCAAAACAACAACAAAAAGTCCCTTAATCCTACATGATTCATTCCTGGTATGGTAAATAAGGGGAAATGTGAAATTTCTCATGAAACACGAGATTGTGTAGAAAATTTGAAAATTGATGAGATTATAATGGTGTATCAATATACATAAGGTTTCCCTTCAATGTAGAGGAATAGGGTTATACCCAATTCCAAAAGGTTGATCCACACATCCACAATGTGTAATAGTGCACAAAAATACAATACTATGGCTATTAAAATTTCACCTGATTAGTGGAATGTGGAAAAAACTATGAATCGAGACCCAAGGGATCTAAAATGATAGATATGTGGATGGTTTAGAACTACCACTGAAAATTTTCAAACAAAGGTTCCACTACCATGCTATAGGAGATAGTCCATATAGGATATGTACCCAAAATGGGATGTTAGCTCATATGGCCATGTTCCATTACCATAGGATATTCCATTTGAAAAGGATGATTATTCTAGTAACACCCTCATTTTTAGTGGTTATGTTAATATAAGACTCATCATTTCTTAAAGGATTTTTTTGAATCATGTTATGGTTGAATATTGTGGATCATTTATCTTGGGAGTTTTTTGAATCTCAGAAATTAACTTTTAGTGTTTTTCTATCAAAAACCTCCAAAACCAAGACTCAGTGAAAGATTTTTTTTCCGTGGATTGATCCTATGTGAAAGTGGTAAGGTAAAATTTCTTTTCAATCCATTTTTGAGGCCATTATGAGGGGAAAACTCCCAGGACATGGCCACCATGCCCTAGTGGAATCATTTTTAGCATAGATATTACTTTATAATTGTTAAAATGCCTTATATATCTATAAATTAGTCATTTTTTGTCTTTAAAACATGTTATAACATAATAAGGGGATGATTAATGCCTTTTTAACTTGTTTCCCCATGATTAAATTAATTGATTTTTCTTCCAATTTAAATATTGGTGATTTTGGGATGTTTTTGATGAGAGGGATGATTTGGTTCTATTATATTTATTTGGACCTTGTTTTATTCCTTGTTTAGATTGATCTTGTTTTTCCTTGATTACTATAAGGCCTCAGTTCATCCTCCTTTTCTAGTGCTTCAAGATTTGGGTGATTCATGGATGAACTATGGTGGTTCTTTCTTGTTTGGCCAAATTTATACTTTTTATTTCTATATTTATCATTTAATAACATTGTTATGGATTATACTTTGGTTCTTGGTATAAATTAAGGATGTGATTCAATATTTTTTATAGAAACATTCTTTCTTAAAGATCATTATCATTCTACGACACCATAGTGGTGTTTGTATTGGTGGATTTATCCTCTTTTCACTACAAAAGAGTGACATTTAATCTTCTTCAACTATAATTGAATACCACCATTGATTTTTATTATCATTGGCTATGTGATTTTTCTACCATTTTGTTTTTCCTTCTTGAGCCTTTCTCTAAAACCCTTTTTATTTTATGTGGAACTAGTTCTAGGAGTTCTTGGCATGCAAGCTTGTTATGGTTGGTGTGAAAATGTTGTTTGGAAGATAACACCCTTTATGAACCATGTTGTTTTTGTTTAAAACATTGAGTTAGGAAGTTCCATAACATTTTGGGCTCTTATATATAATTTTTTCCATGGTATGATTCTTTTTTTATAATATTATTTTGACCATTCATGATTGAGATCACATATGGGTGTGGGTGTGTGTGGCCCATGAGACCCATTTATAATTCTTGATGACATGAATGTTCTTATAGCTTGTTTTCACATATTCAATGTTAATCACATGTATTGTATGTTATAACTATGTTCTTGTGATGATATGTTTTAATTTTTCATGTATTCTCTACTCTATTATATGTGTTCCATGCCTTGGAGGTTTTCTCTTGGTACTTTGAATAGGTGGACTACCATAATATGATTATCCCATAGAGGATGGGTGTGAAAAAATTATGATATTGGTGATAATAAACTTCAGAACAAGGTAGGGGAATGATGACCTGGAGACATAAATTGAGGTAGAGGAATTAAGTTCATGATATCTTGGAGGCCTAACCTATGGTATAGCGAGGGTATGAAAGAGTGGAGGTCTGACCCATGATGGTTCTACGGTATGATGTAATAGAGTCCTAATCCGACATAATTCCTTAAGACTATCGAGAGACATGATGACCATCCTTGTGGATAATTTGTGATCACCTGTGATGTACTAAAATTATCCTTCCATCATGTATACGAAGTAGGTGCGGTCAAGGCTCATGGTGTCTTGGTTAGCACACAAGCTAACATTTTATGACTGTTTATGCTTGCTGGTGAATTTATTATTATCAAGAATACACTTGTTATACCTTTCCACACTTGTTAAGGATTCATTGGTTGTGTCCTACAAGGTTTTATTAATCACATCCTATATGTAAATTACAATGTTCATACAAACTTCTTGTTTAGGGATATAAGAAAGGGATAGTGGCCTATGATTGAATATTTAGTCGAGGATCATGGAGTTGGAGTGGTACTGATATGGACTCTGAAGGATTACCACGGGGTTTTATTTTTTTATCTACTTAAACATTTAATCTGATTTTGGATTTCAACCTTAGTAACCCATATCATTTATCTTTATTTACTTCTATAACATGTGATTCATCTGATATTACATTATCATGACTTATCTTCCTCCTTTATTACGTTATGTTATTATATTTTATTTATATTATTAATGCATGGGTATGATACTGATTGTATAGTATCTCATTGATGGAATTTAGATCCTCACTTCTTGTAGGAAACCTCTTGTATATGAGGAGGTGTGCATGAGGTCTTGTGGCTCTCTGATTCAATCCTGGTGATTCAGGTCAAGGTGTTATAAAATAGAACCAGAGCACTTTTTTTCTTTTCTTGTTAACCAACCTTGGAAATGGTAGAAAATAGATAGGTTGTGTGGGACTCAGGTAAGGAAGTTTTTATATTAATGGATATAACATGTGTAATGGACCTCTGATTTACCATTAAAGAGATTATTTTTACTGTTTTATAGGATTTTGGTGCATTCATCCATTATGTTTAAGCACATAGGGTCTCCTTTTTTATATATACCCATTGTTTTCTACTTACAAGATATTTAATTTAATTCCATTATTATGATATCTATTTCATATGGACTTATATTCTTTTATTTAGTGATTTATCTATTTTATATGATGTTATGATATATATATTGGAATTAATTATTTGAACCTGAGCATGTTGTTATGTTTTGTGTGCGTGTGTGTGTATTTGTGTGTGTGTGTGACTATAACTAACATGAATCTATGGAGGACCTTGGTTAGTTCTAGGTGGTTATAACTTGGGATATGGGTATCCTCCTTGTGGAACCTTTTTGTGGTTCTATAAAATGATTAGGATCGGTCCTAATGAATTTGGTTTTTCTAAATGTTTCCTTCACACTTCAGAAGATGCCTCCCCAAAGAAGATTGATGGGACCACCAGTTGATATGGATCAGGATGCTTCTTGCAAGGGGGGTTACCATGTTCCACCACCCACTATGTAGGGGGTTAAGTAGAGAACTCTCCCACACCTATTCTGATGGAGCAGGTAGAGGGCCCACCTCAGTCAGGAGTCCTTCTACTTATTCTTATCCAAGGTGGAGGAGCACTGAGGTCCATGGTCGACTATTCCAGAGACTTCTGGATCTATCATCCACCATCCTTTTAGGGAACTAGAATGTTGTAGGGTATAGATGGATTTATAGATAACATCAAGGGTGTATTTGGCCTTTTTGAGACAACTGAGGTTAGGAAGGTGAAGCTGGAAGCATTCAAGTTGTAGGAACCCACCAAGAAGTAGTGAGGTGTGATGGAATAGGCAGGAAAATATGAGGGTATCAACTGAGAGGCATTTGAGGAACTATTCATTAAGGAATTCTTTCCCAATAAATTGAATCTAAACTAATAATAGGAGTTCATGTATCTTTAGTTGGGTTATATGGGGGTATCGTCATACTTAACTCATTTCACTAAACTACTTCACATTGCACCTTTCTTGTCCAAAATGAGGCATAGATGGCCAGGAAGTTGAATATTGGCTTTCATTCCTACATCAAATGATAGTTTTTTTGTTTTAACCTGGAAACATACCTTAAGGTTCTATTCATGGTCTTTATTGTTGACAAGGTCCTAGAGGAGGATCGAGTAGTTGGTCTTCATCCACCTTTCAGTACTCAAGAGGGTGGACCTCTTACTATAGTTATGAGTGTCTCTTCTGGTATCAGGAAGAGAAAGACTGGAGATGTGTATAAAGGTTGTGGTATATAGTTAGAGTAGATTATGTATTCTTTGGTTACCTCATAATTTAATCCATAGTACATCAATTATGGAAAGATCAAACATTATCACAAGGTCTACAAAAAACCCCAGATAAAGTGTAGACAATGTGGAAAGATGGTTCATATTCAATAGTTTACCGTAAATCTTTGAGGTAAAGATTCTATAAGGGGTTGAGGTAGATATTTTTAGTGAACTAGGTATTTGATCAAGTTCCCCATTAGTAGGATTAGATGATTAGGACTCATCCAAGTCACATACCTAAGGGTCCGGGATGTGGAGCCTAATCGGATTAACTATATGCAATAGATCAAACTCCAACAGATAGTGGTGAGGAACCATGTACTATTTATGGTATGGTCTTGATCACTTATAAATTGTCTAATAATTTTTTTAATATTAGTGATTCCAATTCCTTTATATCTAAATAATTTACTATTGTAATTTAATTACTGATTAAGTTTTCTTCCAATTTACTTTCCTTAGATACATCGTTGGTTGTGAAATTAGACCATCTTCAATGATGTCCAGAGTTTCATATAATGTTTTTCAATTATAGAAATATGTGGGACTTCATGATTATAGAGATTATGAGCTTCATGTAGAATCTTGGAATGGACTGGTTGACTGTTTTTTAGACAGCTTTTATTGCTATCAGAGATGGGTATCATTTACATCACCTAAGGGAGAGAAGTTCGTGATAATTGGTGAATGGGAGTTTGGAGTAGATAGAGTTTGGGAACATATGATTCATCTTCATATTATCATGATTTATATTGTATGATTTTCTATTTCAATAGGATTTTTGGAGGATCCTACATATTTTCCTATTGGTGTGGATCTCTATTAAGAAGTCTTTTGAGAAGAATTCATAGGAATTTATCCTGATAGAGGAGTTGAGTTTGAGATAGTTATAGTGAAAAGTGTTCAGCCCTTATGATACCCCCTTACTATATGGAAGCATAAAATTTAAAGGAATTCAAATATAGATATATTACTTGAAAAAAATGGATTTATAAATCCAAGTACATCACTGTGAGGTGAACCTATACTGCTCACTAAAAAGGAATACAATATTCTTCAACACTATATAGATTATCGGAAGATGAATTAGGTGATAGTGAAAAATATATATCATTTTCTCATGATTAAAGATCTCTTTAATTAGTTAGAGGATCCCGATGTTTCTCAAACATTGATCTATGGTGGGGTTATCACCAGTTTTGGGGATGAGAGGAGGACATACCAAAAACAATATTTAGGAGAAGGTATGGGTTATATAAGTACTTGGTAATTTTTTTTTGGAATAACAGATATTCTAGAAGTGTTCTAGGCTCTCATGAATAAGATCTATCACCCATATCTTCACTCTTTTTTGTGGTGTTAATTGATGATATCATCATTTATTCACTAAGCCCAAAGAATCATGTCAGATATCTTGAGATAGTCCTGAGTACACTTTGAAAACATAGGCTCTATTATAAGATATTTAAGTGTCACTTTTGGATTTAGGATATAAAATTCATGGGGCATGTGGTTTCTAAGACCAGTATTTCAATGGAACCATAGAATGTAGAGGAAATGATTTCCTGTACATATACCCAAAACATGTTTGATATAATGATATTTTTGGGTTTAGTGGGATACTATGTTCATTTTATCAATTAATTCTCCCATTTATTATCACCCATGACTGTGCTAACAAAAATGGAGTGATGATTCAGTGTTTAGATCATTGTAAAGATGATTTTCATAACATTGAGTGAGGTTGACTGTATCTCTATTGTTGGTTCTATATAATCTTGGGATTGTATATTCCATATATTTTGAAGCATCGAGAGTTGGTTTGGGGGTGTTTTTGATATAGAGGGAGAAGTTAGTAGCTTATGGGTCATGTTAGTTGCAACCCAATGATTAAAACTTTCTTACTCACGACTTGGATCTATAATCCATGGTCTGTGATTTGAATTATTGATGACATTATCTCTTTGGTGAGTGGTATATTGTCTACACAGACTATATGATCCTCCACTATATCTTCACATAGGAGGGCCTGAATTTGAGTTAGAGGCACTATGTAGATTATCCAAATACATTTTAATTTCAAATTTATATTCTCCAAGTAAAGGTGATATCCTCATATATTCTATTAGCTATAAGATATAGGTATCTCAAAATCTTGGTGAGAGGACTTCATAGGAACATCGGTGCTTGATGAGCTTGTTGGTCAACAGGAGGATGTATGATATTGAGAACCAAATATCGATTACATGTCCCCCATCAGTAATCATGTCTTTATTACTATATTAGGTGAAGGATATTTAGGAATCCAACTTAGAGTTTATTGTGATGTGGGGACATCTCAATGATGGTAACATGATACCTAGGTGGTATTTGGATGATAATGTTGTATTCTTGGAACATGATAGAGTTGAGTCCCTATTTATATCTGGTAATATCTAATGATATACTTACACACCATTAAATGGTTCGTTCATCCTAGAGGAACAAATAAGTACCATGACTTTAGGTTCTAGTTCTGGTGGTCAGGGATGAAGAGGGATATTTCTGGATTCATTTCCTAGTGCCATACTTTTCAAAGGATAAAATATAAGCATCAATGTCCCTATGGTTTGATCAAACCAATTCTTATTCCCATGTATAAGAGGGATATTGTCACGATAGACTTTGTGACAGGGTTACCTAAGACCCCAAGGAGACATAATAATGTCTGGGATATTGTTGATTAGTTAGAATAAGTTTCTCATTTCTTACTAATCAATGAAACTCACTTATTAGATGAGTTGGAAAAAATATATACCTGAGATTTTACAAGTTCATTGATTCCCCCTAAGTATCATATCTAACAGTGATGCATGTTTTATTTCATGGTTTTTTAAAGGCTTTCAGAAATACTTTGGGACTCAGCTAAGATTGATCATAATATACCATACTTAGATAGATGAATAGTTAGAACAGACAATTGTTGTATTGAAGGATATAGTTCAAGAATACACCCTAGACTATGGAGGATCATTGGATGATCACCTAGCCTGGTTGAGTTTTCATACAATAGTAGTTATTGATATTCAATTTATATGGAACCATATAAGGATCTCTATAGTAGACCATGTCATTAACCTCTTTTTTATAATTATAGTGAGGCAGTAGTTGTTGGATAGTATGGTACATGAGACCTCTAATAGAGTTTAGTTGATTCAGAAAATGTTAATCATGGATCATGGACAATAAGAGATCTTATTTCGACCATAGAAGAAGATTTTTTAAGTTTTTAGTAGGTTAATAAGTTTTTCTGAGAGTGAATACTTAGTTAGTCCATAGATTTTTGAGGAAGTAATGGAATCTGGAACCATATTATGTTGGACCTTTTTATATCACTGAGTGAATCAAAATAGGGGCATACCATCTAGATCTTCCTTCTTGTTACCAAGGTATGCATGATTTATTTCATGTATCTCAGTTTCAAAGGTATATTCCTGATCCTATGCATGTCATATACTATGAGGATATTGAGATATATTCTGATGAATTATACCTGGAATTCCTGGAACAGATTATATATCATATAAAGAAGGTGTTGGGATGAAAAACCGTTTCGGTTGTCTAGATCCTTTGGCAACATGGATGAATCTAAGAGGACACTCAGAAGTGGGAGTTAGATGTTTGGGCTTAATGGCCTAAGTTATTTTATAAGGATGTCTACTGATTCTTCTCAAGCATGATAATTCTTTATAGGAGTAATTGTGACACCCACATTTTTGTTTGGTTATGTTATTGTAAGATTTAGAATGTCTTAAATGATTTTTTTTAAACATGTTCTAGTTGAATCTTGGGTCCTATTTTTCTTAAGATTTGTTGGAATATTAAAAATTTTATTTTATTATTTTTTGTCAAAAAATCCAAACACTATGCCCTGGTGAAATCGGTTTTCACCCTATATTTATCTTATCTAAAATGGGCACTGTAAAATTACTAACCAAACCATTTTAGAGGCCTTTGTGAGGGAAAAACACATTGGACATGGGTGACACACCATAGTGGAAGTCATTTTTACATCATGATTTATTTATAATGGTTAAATCCCCTATATCTCTATCAGTGAGTTGAGTTCATATTATAAAAGAATTATGGGGTGATTAATAACTTTTCCCTTGTTTTCCCATGATTAAACCACTCAATTTTCATTCACATTTAAAGGTTGTAAATTTTTGGATTATCTTGATGAGAGGGGTAATTTGGTGTTATAGTATTCATGGAAACCTTTTTTTATTAATTTTTTTATATTGATATTATTTATCCTTGATTGATATAAGTCCTCAATTTATCCTCCTTTTCTAGTGCTTTAAGATTTGGGTGATTCAGTGAAGAATGTTGTAAGGTATTTCTTGTTTGGCTTAATTTCCTTTTTTTATTTCTTATTTGATCATGTAATAATGTTGTAATAGCTTAGACTTGGTTTCTTGGTGTATTCTAAGGATTTAATTCTATATTTGTTTTTTATAAAAACGACATTTCTTGAGGATTTTTTTCACTCTATAACTTCTTGGTGGTGTTTATTTTAGTATATTTATTCTCTTATCACTACCAAAGAGTGATGTTTACTCTTATTAAACTGAACTAGAAGACCATTGTTGTTGATTTTCATTAGGTATGTGATTTTTATACCCTTATCTTGTTCCTTATTGAGACTTTCTCTAGAAACCATGCTATTTTATATGGAACCAGGTCTATGAGTTCTTGGTGTGTTAGCTTGTTATGGTTAGTGTGTGAACAGGGGTTGGGAGATAATACCCTTGAAAAACCTTTTCATTAACATTAAAAACCATGAGTTAGGAAGCTCCTTACCATTTGGGGCTCTTGTATACACTTTTTTCCTTGGTATTATTCTTGTGTTATCATAGTTGTGTATCCATGATTTATAGAGATTTCACATGGGTTTGTAGATGTGTGTAACTCGTGAGACCCATTTATAATACTGGATTCCATGACTGTTATTATATCTTGTTTGACCATGTTTGATTTTGATCATATGTGTTGTGTGTTTATATTATTCTCTTATGATGATATGCTATATTTTTTCTTGTATTCTCTACCTTGTTATGTGCGTACCATGACTTGGATGTTTATTTTTTGTGCTTGGAATAGGTGGAACATAATGATATTATTATCCATTATAAGGGGAGTGAATATGGATTTCAAAAATGGAAATTATGGACCTGAGTGAAGGGTAAGGTCATGAAGGCCTAGAGTCTTATCCTGGGGTAGTTTTATTAGGGGCATGATGGCCTATAGGCATGACCTGAGGCATTGACGGTGTATGATGACTCCTGATGGAGACAGTGTATAATGTCTTAGCAACCTGATTTTCCTCGATGCCTTAAGACTTCTAAGAGACCTGATTAATAGCCTTGTGGCTATTTTTTTGACCACCAGTGATATCCTATTATTATCATTTTTAGTAGGTATGATCCGGGTTCACAATGTCTTGGTTATCACATGGGTTCTTGGTATATGATTTTTTATGCTTACTATTGAATTTATTATTATCATGGAATACATATGTTATACTTGTGCACACTTTTTATGGATGCATTGGTGTATTATAATGGGTTTTATTGCTCACACCCTGCCCAAACATCATGATGCATGTGTATACTTTATGTTTAGGGAACCCAGTAAGGTTAATGGGTATATTTCATATGGTTGAGGTGAGGATGATGGAGATGGAGTGGTATCAAGAAGGGAACTGAAGGATTACTGTAGTTTTTTTTTATTTATCTACTTACATATTTACTCTAGTTTGGATTTCTACACTAGTATCTTGGTTTATTTATCTTTATTTACTTTTATGACGTGTTTACCATTTGATATTACATTATATTGTCTTATCGTATTCCTTTATTACTCTAAGTTGTTATATTTTATTTATATCATTGGTTTTAGGATATGATATTGAGTGTATAGTTTCCCCACTAATGGTGTTCATACCATCAGTACTAGTCTTAAGCCTCTTACATATGGGGTGGAATTCAAGATATCTTTTGGATATCCACATCAGGCCTAGTGGTTTGGGTCTGGGTGTTATAGTTCTTCTAGGGAATTTTCCCATGATGGGAGGAAGACGCATTTATCCAAGTTTCATCACTTCTCGGCATCCCATTTGGATATAGAATCTGGAATTAATCCAAACAAAAGGAACCATCATGTATATATTATGGAAGGATAATGGTTCAAGAGGATATATTTCAATCCTAAGATACATCACCACACATTAAACGTGATATGGTGGAAATTATTTTGGGAGGAGTTCCAAGATATCTTGGGTTCTAGAAATTGAAAATGTTTACCCCAGGAGTGACACAAAGATAAGAATATCATACTTCTGTAATGAGGATAATTATGTAATCCCAAAGTCTCTATAGTTTATGGTCATACATCTTATACCCAATTAAGAAACTTTTAAGGTTTTTTTCATGGGAACAATGATTCTATATAGTTTAACATCATGAAACAATGATAGAGGATGTGACTTTTATGTCCATTCACATGGGACCAAGAATGTTAAATTTTTTAATATCATGCATCACATACAATCCTGTGTAGTTTTATATCATGATGGTCGGATATTTTCTTGTATTTTTACATCATGTGACTTGAACATTATTGTGAAGTTTTACACCATGCAACTAGGATGTTTCTATGATGTTTTAAATTATACAAATTGGATTTTTTTTCATGAATTTTTCTGTCATCTGACTAAGAATATATGGGGAATTATTCTATAGATAGTTCCCCCAGCTAAAAATATGTCATGTTGAGAAGAATCAGGCATCAATAGTATTCCTTTATAGGAAACTCTAGAATGAGCTCCCTTGATTGGTCTGTAAAACCTTACCCAAATAGTTGTGGTGGAGTAATGGTCATATCCATTAAATCATAGTTGTTTTGGATTCTTGTGGGTCAATGGGGGATCCAACCATAAGTCCCCCTATAATGACCCCATTGTTTTCTTGGATGTTCTCTAAGTGTGATTCTATTTTTGTTATGGGGAAAATTTCTATGGGTTGGTGTTGGAGTCATGGGTATGACCTCTATGGTTGTTGTTCATCATGGAAAGGACCTTCATAATAGCTCCTGAGGATGCTATATGTAGAGATAGTCATCCAAAAATTCATAGTGGATTGTAGGGGTCAAAATCCTATTCTGATGAATACACCTCCCTATGTAATTATTGGGATGATAGGGAGTGAACCATGTGTGGTAGGGGGCATATGTTTTTTTGGAGTGAAGTATTCTGGAGTAGGTATGACAATCTTCCCCTATGGAAACTTCCATGTGAAGAATGAATATAAGAGAGGCCTATCATGGATTAGGGGTAATGACCTTCCCCTATCATGGGGTTGGTTCACCCCATGGGTTTCCCCCTACAATATTTGTGTTGTCGAAGGCATCGGTGTGATGTCATTGGATAATGGTCCCCTCGATCCATCTATATAGAAGTAAATTTATCATTTTGATTGTAATAGTAGATGGGGTATCAATGAATCTATTTCACACAATCTCTATTTAGGATATACAATGAGTTCTCTGAAGATCTCTAAAACCCCATTTCTCCATAGACGGGATAAGGGAACCCAGGATCCATAGATTATTATCTCACTAGATGGACAAGAAGATGGTGGCCAAGAGACATGGATTCCTCTCTATAAATGGATGGGGAGAGGGTTCCATAGATCCATGGATTCTTATCTCACAATATGTATAGGGAACGGGCACCTAGGAGTTGTAGATTCCTATTTTACCATGGAGAAGGTGAGGGGGCCTAGGAGTTGTGGAATCCTATTTTATCATGGATGGGGTGAGGGTGCCTAGGAGCTATAAATTCATATTAGGGTGGAATATCATGGAAAAAGAATAATGAACATACCATGGAGTTAGAATAATGGTGCCTAGACTAAATAAACTAGATCATGGATATGGTTAACCTTCTCCTGGTTCTTGGTTGATATACCTTATGCTATCGGTGCTCCTAGGTGGTGGGAATATTCTTTGTTGACTACCTACTGAAAGTAGGGTATGACACCAATTTAATGTCCCATATCTCCTTATTATAGGAGTATGGTGTCTCATTCCTTCTAGGTAAAGTCTCCCATGATGGTTATCAATGGTAATGAGTGTAATTTCTCATTTTCATTCTCCCAGTTGATGGTGGCGATGCTATGGTGTAGCAGAAAGTTGGTCATTACCTAACCAATGCTACTCATCCTCTCATTATCAAAGGAGGGTAGATTCACACTAATGATTCATATATTATATGATTCCCAACATTATTCACCTAATAATATATTAAGTAGTATATATTCTTGTTAGTTTCACCATTTTTTCCAGTGCTTCTACCAGGGCATGCATTGGGTGGTCTTCTTGGATCTATGTCCCTAGGCAGGACATGACTTCTCATTTCCTTGTATTATCTCTTTACAATGTTGATCAAACTTTAAAACCATTATTTATGATGTCATCACTTTAACTAAAATGGGTTGATGATATGTTGTCTCTTCCTTCCATGGATTCCTCCTTAGATTTCTTCATCTAGTATAGGTCTCCCTTATAGATATATGACATGTTCATGAATCTCAATTATGATTCCATCTTCTAGAGGAAACTGGTTAAATAAACTGCTTAATATCATGGAAGTCTAGAAACCTACATTTAGTGTAAATGATGACATTGGGTATGTCTGACATCTATAGATGGTGGGAATGTTGGGAATATATAAATTATTATTCATTGGAGTTTTGATGTTATCTTACACTTATGAAATAAGTATTATCAATTATAAAACTTGACACATACCATGATTTTCTTGAGGAAACATACATTGAGTGCATAAAAATTTGAGCCTTATTTCCTCTAGCATCATGTTCTCATCACACAAGGTTACTTACATTCGTTATGTGAGGCATCTGGAACTTGTTACGCTAGGGAAACTTATACTCGCCACATTAAGGCTTCCTAGGTTTGTCACCTAGGGAATATCATGACTATAAAACAAGGTAAAAACTTGATCTAATTGCATAAGTAGAAATAAGACATTATATTCTCATCACATATTCTTCTAATACTTGCTAACAAAGGTTCACTAGGCTCACCACCTAGGGATGGTATTGTAATGCATCAGGATGGGTCACGGGTTTTAAGTCAATTGAAAATGCTTTACATATTTATAGTCTAGTGTATAAGTCCCCAATATTCTCTTCATGTATGGTTTGATAATAGGTTTAATGTACAATGGGGATGCTTCCCATATATGATCATAACATACTAGGTTGAGCACGAGTTTAAATTCTAGTGGGGACGATTCCCATATGCACTCTTCACATATTGATTTGGTTATAGGTTTAAATTTCATTTGAGATACTTATCATATATTCTTTTCATGTACTACTCCAACCATAAGTTAGTATTATTTGGTGATTCCAAAGTCTATTTGGGACCTCTAATTTTTTATGGTCATAAGTTGAGCATACTCCTATAAGGTAATCAATATTCTAAGTTACCTCCTCCTGAGGGGGAATATATATTGGTAGTGATGTTTAGATTGAACCTCAAAGAGGCATCCAATATACCCTATTAGAATATGGGGATAAAAACCCATGTAATTTGACCATATGGTTTAAATTCATGTGAACAGACTAGAACATGCAGTTTAACATCATGTGTTAAGGATGCTTATGTTAAGAAAGGAGTCACATAAAGGAATAGTGTGGGGATTGCACCTAGAATATGACTAGAAGATAGGCGTATCATCTCATGATTGTCATATAATTCATAATTTGATCATCACATAGGGTAAGGCTATATTTTAACACCATTTTATAAGGATGTTTTAATACTATTTAATGTTGTGCGACTAAGATGTTGTCATGCAGTTTAATTTCATGCAACCAGGAAAGTGGTACTATGAAATTTAAAAACATTATACTTATAATTTTTAATTTATTTTAATTTCATGTTACTAGGATAGTGATACTATAAAATTTAAATGATTTATGACTAGATGTTGTTAGTGATTACTCATGTATCTACCCATGTGATTCTAAGTAGAAATGAAGGTATGTGTGGAGATTGTGTGAGTTTTATTTTAAGGAGAAGTGATGGTGTGAGTGGGGATTATGTGAGTGTGTAACTAAATAGAACTTATGGTATGAGTGGGGATTATATGAGTGTTTTTACCAGGTGTCACTATGAAATAGTGATGGTATTAGTAGGTCTTACATGAGTGTGTTTCCCAGGTACTGGTAAGGAGTAGTGATGGTATTAGTGGGGATTACATGAGTGTGATACACAGGGTACTAGTAAGGAGGAGTGATGGTATTAGTGGGGATTATTCATGTTTGTTGATTGGGTTCTTCTAAGGATCAGTGACATTAGGTGTGTGTCTTATGTGAGTGTGCATCTTGGGTGCTGTTAAGGAGGATTGATGGTATGAGTGGGGATTATGTGAGTGTGTTTAATGGTTCATACTAAGGAGTAGCGAATCTATGAGAGGGGATTACACAAGTGTGTTGTATGGGTCCATTTAATGTAAAATAATGGTACAAAGGTGTCTTACTCAAGTGTACTTCCCAGGTACTACTTTGGATCAGTGATGGTATGAGTGGGGCTTGTGCAAGTATGTTTCTAAGGATCAACAATTGTATGAGTGGGGATTTCATAAGCGTGTTACCCAAGTGATTATAAGGATCAATGATGATATGATTTTGACTTAAATGAGTGTTATAACCGAGTGTTGCTAAGGAGAAGCAATGGCATGACTGGGAATTATGCAAGTGTCTTACCCGGGTGCTACTAAGGGTAAATGATGGTATAAGTGGGGATTACACAATTGTGGTTATAGAATTATAATAAGGGGAAAATATTGTATGAGTGAGGTTTGTGTGAATTTGTTTCCTGGGTGTTGATAAGGAGAAGTTATGGTATGAGTGGGGACTATGCGAGATTTCTTCTTGGGAACTTCTAACGAGAAGTGATGGTATGAGTGGATCTTACACTAGTGGGGAAATTACCATGATCACCACATGAGATATATTGTGTAATTAATCTCATGTTCATCATATTTTGGCATCTTGGATTTATCAATAAAGGCATCCTATGATCATAACATAGGGTAATCTATAGTTAAATTCATGCGTTGAGGATGTTATGCTATATATATTATCATCATGAAGCTATTATATTGTGAGTTGGGACTTATGTAATGATATTATAATTCCTTTTTATAATGTTGTTCCATGAGGGAATCTCAACCTACTGATTGATCATGGAATATGATCAGGGATTACACCTGAGGTGGACTCCCATGGGGGATACTTGGGAGTATTAGGGATACATGTGAGGCTTATGCAATATGGATTCCCATTCTTTATTCTGCATGTCGGGTTATGAGGGAATCTCAACCCACTTATGTGTTAAAGGGTATGATTGGGAATTACACTTGAGAATGTGGCCTTTGGGGATGTGATATGAAGTTCATCACCATATAGAGTGATGGAAGGTGTTACAGTACTGGGATTGGGCCTATAAGAGGGGCTTCCTATGTATACCTTTAAAGGTAATCAGATCCCACATATTTCAATTCCACTTAATTGGGAACAATGTTACTTTTATGTCATGTGTCAAGGACCATTCTAGGGCCTTTTATGATCATGCATCCACGACAAGGAGAAGTGACTTTTAAGGTTGTGTGTCCAAGACCTATGTACTATGAAATTTAGATTCATATAGTGAGGACTAGGTGTTTCATCTCATACTAATCACATTAGGCATATTAATATCAACACATATAGAATATTGTGCTTCTCAAATGAATATTATTATGCTTTTCACATAGGGTACACTATAGTTTAATTTTGTGTAGTGAGATCTAGTGGGAAGGAGATGCCTAATAATGACTATTGTGGTATTTTTTCTAAAGTAGTCCTTTTGATTTCAACCTGGAATATAGGTTATCTAAGGTGATATTAGGAATACGTTGAGGAATATTTTGACTCAATATATTTGAGTATACTAAGAGGATTATCTTAACTCATGGTGTAATTAATGAACCAAGAGGAATAAATCGAATCAAGGTGTTTTAGGTAGTGTTGATAAGTATATAAACTCATGGTATCATTGAGGATTGAGATTGGGGTTGTAGATCTCAGAACCTAAAATGTCATTGAACCAGTCAAAAAGTATCATGGTGACACTATTGATTATTCATGGGGGTCAATGATGGTAGTAAAGGGACCAAGATGAAAACATAAGATAGCATCCCATCACTGATTTTGATTAGGTTGTGGGGATGTAGCATTTTCAATATGGACTAGCAGGAATAAATATGGAAAATAGTGTTTTACATAAATTTTCACTACTTCACTCAATCATGCACTATGTCGCAAAACTTTTCACTATTTTTCACAAATTTGTTTGTTTTTTTAAAATGATTTTTCACAAGTAATTCCCTAAAATTTTAACTTTGGAAAGAATTGTGTCACACAACTTTATATTTTCTGGAAATTGAAATTGTGTGAAATTTTATACATTGAATGAAATTGGTTTTCCCAAGGATAAAGTTACACAAAAATATATTATGAAAAATACCATGCATTGAAAGACTTCATGAGGTAATTTTTCATAGTTTTGGGATTTTGGGGTTATGTGAGAGTGATATTTGACACTCAAATCTAAGAGTTCCACCTGAATATGAGTTTTGATTCTATATTTATAGGAATTTAGGTTGTGTTGTGAAACTTGTGTTGTGCCACACAACTCTCACTATGTCACACAACTAAGGAGTTCCAAGAAAATGACTTTTTTGGAGGTTGTATCACATATGTGTATAGATTCATTATTTGATGTAACCTTTATCATAAAACTAATTTGTGCTTGGTATTGTAATGTTGCAAGAAATTATAGACTTTTCTCCTAAATCACCTCCTTGAGTGTATAGGGATGGGTTACTGTTCTTGATGTGACCTCACTTTATTGTGTGTGGATGGGTTAGTGTGCATGGATTGGACCATTCCTTGAGAGGGCTTAGGTTGAGGACTGCCAGTGAGGAGTTTGGGTCATGGTTTGTTGTGAGATGTGACTAATGGACCCTACCTTGAGGGATAATGTAGTGGATAGAGATGTGAAATTACGATCATTATTTGTCCCTTTTAGTAGTCAGTTATGGATTAGATGTTTCCCTACCCTGATCCTTTTTGTATTGGTTAGGAATTGGGTTCAGTGGCATGAAATGGGGTGATGAGGTAGATTTCAGCCTAACACTGAAGCAATTATGATCATATTCTATAGTGTCCTTGTTGGAAAATGATGACCTGATGTGTAGAGAGTCGTTGTGGCATGGTTAGCATGCGACATCTAAGGCTCTTATGTGACATGTTTGATTTATTCCTTGTGAATACATGTATATAATAGTGTACACTATGGAAACTTGGTGAGACCATACTGTGTTTTATTTCTCACACTTTTCATAGGAATTCCAATGTGTGTGTAGACCTTATGTCTAGTTTTAGATTTAGCACAAGGCGTGTAGTGGATCGGGTTGGTGAAAATCGATGGGCATGTGGAGATAGGGTGTGTGGGTCTTGTGGATCGAAGTAAGGACAATGTGTATGTGTTGTATTTTTTGTTTTATTTTTATATGTGATTATTCCATTCGATGATCAATTTTTGTATTGTTTTATGACTTCCACATAGTAAATTTTATTATAACAGTGTGTTTATTAGTTTATGTGTGCTCTGATGATTATCTAATGTAGATGTTTTGAAAAAAAACCACTATATTATGATTATGATTCAAGGGAATAATTTTCCAATTTCATGGATTAGGCCCTTTACTCTAGTCAAAATCCTAATGTGTATGTGGAGATGTACTTGAGTTTGTGTAACACTTTGACCTAGACATTGGTTTCAGGCTATAACATCATATAATTATTTCTCTTCATTACAAACATCTTTAGGGATGTGGTGGATTTATCAGACATTTTCTTCAAACATCTTTATAAAAGAAATTAATTTATACAATAAGATAATACATCATTAGTACAAATAGATACATTTATAATAAATGGTTTTTCAATAAACTAGCAATATATTTATATGTAGATAATATCAAGCCTTTCTATACATCAGAATGAACCTTTTAAAAAGTAAGGCTATTATCAAATATATTCTTAGCAGCCTTTATATTCATAGTATATTGGGAAGTATTAACTTGCATCACTTCCTAATTTTTCAGTTTTATTTCTAGTTCAATACATTTTAGGTTGAGAACAATCTTCTCGTCTTCAACTGGTTTCTATTTTTCTTATTATTAACTCTTCATTTTATGAATCTAATATTCATACATCTTACACTTCTCTTGTAAGGATGTATCACAATCATTTACTCCTCTATCATTGGTTTCCAATTGAGAATTATTGACATCCACAATATCATTATGAGTTTCTTCAATTATATGAATCATCTCTATAAGAAATGTATCTCACATAACTATTTCAAAAACAGACATTTGTATCTCTTCTTCAATCATAAAAACCTTTTCATTACCAAGTTAAACAAATTGTTCACTTTATTTTATAATTTTTATGATAGTGTTACATTTTTTATCCTTTTAGACAATAAAAATTCCATGGAATCAGATTTTAACTCTAGTTATTATTTTTTATTATGTATCCTCATGGTGTATTCAAGTATATATGTGATAACTTTAACTATAATCATTTTAATATAGATTTTAATTTCAGATTAAAAATAACTATGTGATTCATCATCAATATACTCTTTATACTCTTCAAATATTATACTTGAACTTGATCCTTTATAAGGATCATTAACAATATATTTAATAGATACAACATCACTTTGAATACCTTTAATTATCACTATTAGAAAATTTACATATGCCCATGGTTCTATAGACATGATTGAAAAAACTATGCTAATGGGGGGTATACTATCATAGTTATAGTTAAATCATGGTCATAGGGATTCATTTATTAGACTATAGCCACAATATATATATATTATAGCTCTCCTATAGCATATGGCCACATTTATATGAAACTATGGTGGTTGGTGGATGTGGGAACCACAAAATTTTCATGGGAATTAGGAAAGAAATAGATAGGGCCACTATTTTATGAAAACCATGGTAGCAATGAGAATTTATAGGGATAAGTCCGTGGTTTGGAGGATATTTTTAAGGCTATGACCATGGTTTTCCAAAAAAAAGTAGTTTTAGAGGGGATTTGTAGGTCTATAAGAATGGTTTTCCCAAAATTGTGTTAGTAGTGGTTATTTATATGGCTAGATCCATGGTTATCCAAAAAAATGTATTAGAGAGGATCTAAGGCCACATTTTTCAAAACCATGGTCCTAGATGGGATTTATATGGTTTCTTCCATGGTTTTCCAAAAACCATGGTGGTAGAGATGATCTATGACTGTGGTTTTTCAAAACCATGGTCATAGAGCTTAGGCTAAACACATATGTGCACAATAAATTGGACACTTTTATTTTCAAAAATTTATAGCTAAAGTTTCAAATCATGTCCATCAATTTTGACTTACCACCATGGTTTATAATTGTGGATATTCACTGGTCTCTATGAAAATGGCCTCTAAAACCATAGTTCACAAAAATTTGGCCATTTAATATGAATATTGTTCAAAATCATGGTTTTATAATGTAATCTATGCCAATTTTCATGATATCCATGGTGTCAAAAACTACAGTCATAATTTATGGCAACAGTTTTGGCCCCTACATCCACGATTTTGGATCGTGGGACTAGCCTTGTTTTTTAGTTATGTAGTGGTGTATCCTATTTTTAATTAAGATATTTATTTTTTTCTTTTCCTATTTATTATATCTATTCTTCAAGTTTTTGTTTGGAACCTGTATATTGGAACTAATGGAGATGGGAAATGAATTTTCCATATGAGGAAACTCAAAATATTCTTCAAATTCAAATCTTCACTTAATATATATATGATAAAAATAACTATAATAGTAAAGTAGATCCAAATAGAGGTGTAACCTTTATTTATGATACAAATTATATTCTTATAGGATTAGATAGGGGTATTGTGAGTTGTTGAATCAATGTAAACAAGTTTTACTGAATTATTTTCCTTTTACTTTTTACCCAATTTTACATTTAAACATTTTCACCTATTGGGATGAATAGATCTTTCCTATTAATAAACACATTTTCACCACATGAAATACATAAAGTAAATGAATCACAAAACATGTTATTTTTCTAAATTTCACCTCCAAGATAGGTGAATATATCTTTTTTATGATTTTATTAAGTTTGAAATACAAATTCCCCACTAATAATTTTGTTATCAAATATAAGTGGGTTGGGTGGGGTCTAAATCCATATCTGAATCCTTAAATATATTACATAAGTGAATATTTATTTATACTGGCTCTCTTTAGTGTGAGATATCTCTCAAAAATAATTGATTTTTTTATATTGTCTCCCACTAGTTCTTCAAAGATCCATTTTTCAAAACTCCTAACCAAGATCTTAGGTAATATCTAGATTCCTATTCATAAATGAATAATAATGTTCCTTAATAGTAGGTATTTAAATATAACTTAATAAATAATTCAACTACATATAGAATTCATCCTCTATACACCTATGAATGAGTAGAATATGTAACTTCTACTTTGAATTGATGTATAATTAGAATGATCAACTAATGATTCACTGAAAGTTGTCTTCTTACTTATCTTTCTGAATAAATGTAATATATAAATTCAAACTCAACATACTCAATAAAATAAGAAAATATAATTTGTTATTGTTCTAAAACTATCTATAATCACAAGTATCAAATAATTTTCATCTTTGAAACTCACCTTTGAGTTTATGGTAATTGTGGTATTTAAATTTTTATGAAAACTCTCTCTCTTATCTTTCAGAGTATCATTAGTAAATTATTTCAATTTTTATTAGTGAAATAGATTATTATAGTTTCTTTTGGTAATATAAGTGAAATTGTTGATTTGGCTAGTCCTAATATCCAAACTATACCATCACTACTTATGATAGTCTCAACACAACAACTTCTCACAACCTTTATGCATGCATGATACATTTCATGGGATCATGATACTAACTTCTTCTTCATATAATAATACAAGTTTGATATCATGTTCTTCATGTAAACCTCACATTACACATGATCTATATACACCACATGAACTTCACATAATCTATTGTTCATGGAACCTCTTCTTTCTTCACGCTGCTGAAAAATCATGACATCTATTAGATTTCAGAAAGGATTATATTGTATATGTTTAATTTATTGAAAATAAGTAGTTTTAATAAGGTTTTAGTTCTAAATAAGATTCTCTTGGAGTTATTAAGGTTAAACAAGCCTAATAGGTGGATGTAGTGCTAATATTTCTCAACACATGAAAGGTCATTCCCTAGTGGATTTCGTGGAGAATATAGAGGAGAAGGCCACACCCATTGTACAAGGAGTAGTGATAATAACATGAAAACATGGGATGGAATAGAGGCATAGAAAGTTATAGTTAATCTCATGGTGGAGGGGTGCTTCACCTATGCAACATGACTTATCCCAAAATGGGCATAAAGAAATTTTTGGTATTGGAATTACACTACATGTTTATTGAGAATGAAAAAATTGCATAACCATACCCATTTCCCAAGTCATGGTGATGGTCAATTCTACCTATTTGAAATGGTGTATCCCAAAATAAGTGTAGTGTGCTAAAGAAGGTCATGGTCAATAAGTTTCTTTGAAACACAAAATGGAAAAGAAATGATACCACCCCCATGGTATCATAATATTTGTTTTATAAGTAAATTTTTATATAAAATAGAAAACTAAAATAAGAATACTCCTTGATGTTTGGAACTATGGAGGAAAAATAGATTATGGTTCTATACCAGGTTGTGGTAAAAGGTGTGTTGAGGAAAAATTCCAGGAGTCTGTGTGTATATTTATATAATTGATTATAAAAAATGATAAAATTGAACTTAAATGTTTCCATAATCATGGGATTTTTTAGCCAATATTTCTATTATAAATCTATATGGTATTCAACATTTCATTACGGTGGAATAAATGTGGAATTATTTCATGCTTCATGCGGGAGACGATTCTCCTAGAGAAGTTAAATAATAGATATAATGGTGAAAATTCATAGTAATTTTTTTAGTTTTTATTGATAAGTTTTGATATACCATTATAGTGATTCCAGGTGTCTAAAATAAGGCATGCATTACCCTCCAATTTTAATAAGGAGACTCAACATATGGAATAGTAGAGTGCGTGGGGAATCGTGAAAATATTTAGAAGATTTTTCATTATTAAAAGGATGAAACTAGAAGAAATTCTAGGGGAATATAATACCTAATTTCCTAAGTATTTGATATGATCCATACCAATAAAGAATCTAGTTGTAGTTTCGAGACCAACAGGCTTGCATCATTGACTATCAAAGTTCTCAAAAGAAAGAATACATGTTTATATTTTTTTATCCATCTATTCCTAGAGTAATATCATCAAAAGGTTGAGATATCACTAAGGTGAAGTGGTCATTGGGATGTTTTATTACTTATTGGATCATATTGTGTAAATACATTGTATCTTCTATTGGTGATTCTAGAAGTTTTTTGCGGACACATTGATGACTCTCTTTTGTAAATATATTGAAAAATTAGTAGATGAATCCATATTAGGGGGACTAAATAACATGGTAAGAAGTAGGAATGGGTGTAAAACTATATAAATATCATGTTATATTTCATTAATTTTTAAATATAAATTAATGTTTATAGATTCTATTATGTGGATAAAGAACCTTCTTTATTTCAATATATAGAGCTTCAAAAGGATCAACTCATAAAAAACTGAAAATATGATCAATGGTTCACCACCACCCCCTCTTAGTGATCAAAGAAGATAATAACAAGTTTTATTAAATGGATCCACCTCTTTGATCCAAGAATGATGAAGAATCACAATTCTATGAACAAATGAGTATTTCCTATCATTGACGAAATAAACTATCACATTTAGAGGAATAAGATTCTTCCTTACCTCTTTTATCTCATCCTTGAAGTATGTGATGTAGCTAAAACTGGTTTTCCATATGTTGTTAATAATTATCATATTCCACATGCTGATAAAAGAAACATGGATATGGATGGAAAGGCATAAAATGCTATTTTGATGTCATTATCAGAGAAGTTATACACCAAGGTGATAGTTATTTCAACTGTAAAGGGGATTTGGGATAAATTAAGAAGAATCTATGATAGAAACATCAAATTGGAGGAAGATAAGAATAAAATTTTGTGGAGAATATTTTAGGACATAAAAATGTCTGAAGATGAAGACATTGGTGTAACGCCCCGACCCCAGCTACCCAGAGTCGGTGCATTACTTCGTAACATTGGCATGATCACAAAAGATCAAGTCTCGAAAGACCGATTAGTTTAGTAGCCTTGGAAACACTAGATACATTCATAAATGATACATTACATCATAAAGTGAAAAACTAATAACAAAGTCTTCATAGTCCACACTCATATCCTCTTCTGACTATCCCTGCAGGTCATTCATAAAATACTTCTTCACATCCTGGAAAATATTAAAACATTGAAAGGGGTGAGCTCAGATTCTCAGTAAGGATAACAATATTGCGGAAGCTTTCATAAATAAACATAAATATTTAAGGCAATGTAGAACTAAAACAAAAGCCTTTTAAACTTGAACATCAACATAATATGGAAAAAGTAAAATGAGATAATTCCATTCACCTCTTCACATGGATATTCTACTAGTCGAATAATCACATGCAATATCAATAACCACTTTCATAATGAGGGAATGTATAATGCCGGAAATTCTGAAACATTTTGTCAAGGCCTCGGCCAAGACGTCTAAAATGATTAAGGCCTCGGCCAAAACCATAAATCAAATTGGGAAAGGGCCTCGGCCAATTCCATGTCTAGTTGTCTCATGAGACCTACCGATGCATCGAGGAGCTATAGCGGGCTCCACCCGTCACTTATTAAGTCCAATACATTCCTCATATGAACAGGTTTAAACATCTCATAAACCATAACATAATCGTATCACATAAAACATGCATAAAGGAAACATAACATTTCCACATTTCAATCACAAGATATCAATACAACACATTGATATAATAAAAACGCTTTCAAAACCATTTTCAATACCAAAATAAAAGAAAAGTATAACATGGTATTTATTTTTCAAAAAAAAAGGGTATGGCTTGTAGAGGAAGCCGAAACTCAAATAGTGGTCACGGCGGCGGAGAAGTCGTTGTCGCCGCATACATACGACAAAAACATTCCCTTTTGTCGTTTAGTAAATTCTTCGTATAAAAAAGACTCCTTTTGAATAAACGTAAAATTCAAAGTGGTTTATACACCGTATAAAAGAAATTTGTGTATAAAACCAAATATGCCTCAATGAAAGGAGATTGAGACAAAGTCCTTACAAAGATCATTTTTAAAATAAAATAGATATATTATGTGTATTCACTATAGGTACACATAAAGAAAGTAACAATACAAAATAATACATAATAATATCATGACATAATTTGAAAGTAGGAGATTAACCCAAAGAATAGAAATTGGGTCAAGAAGTTCCCTTACCTCGTGTCTGACTTGACTCAACCGTTCTTTAACCTCATGAATAATAAACTAGAGTTAATATATACCTTATTAAGAACCATTTTCAATTTCATTATCCTTATTATATCACTTATTACAATGATATGAACATTATGTAATTATTTAAGTTAATAACGGTCGTTTTGTCGATCTTTGGTACTTGAGCCAACAATAAACTTCTTATAATTACAAGTTGTTTATGTGGTAGAATATCCATTATCTCCAGAATTATATTCATGATTTAGATTTCATATATATCTTATATATCCAGTATATACCTTCATTTATAATATTACGTAACATTTAGAGGTAAGAAATGAAATGCACCGTTCATGGAGACGGTAAGCCGTACGTACGCATGAACGCTACTTTCATTTCAATTTCATATTTAATGGAACGAAATCATAATGATATAAATGTATAATATAATTCCAGTATAATATAGTGTATAATACCATTTACTCCATCCTTTATACATCCCACATATGGCATTAACGATTCAAATCACTTTGAGGGGGCGGTAGTCCGCACTTCCTAAAATGAAATTATCGCGTTTTACCCATAATGGAAATCATAAAGTATGCCATAAATGAGGAATACAGAAGCTTAAGTAAAACATAAACATATTATATACCATATATAAAAATATTTACATCTTAATGTCCACCTTTGAAGGTGTTATATGAGTGTTGAACAATCATCGTTTCGTGAGGCAGAAATTCGCCATCCACAGAAACTGTATATTCTTTAACCATTAGATGTAGGTGTGTGTAAGTGTAGCTCGAATCCTTCTTATAACAACATCCTAGTATATTGAGGATACTGGTGTTGTTACAAAAGAAATGAATAAAAAGAGTTTAGGGGTTGGAGAAGAAAAATAAAACAAAACAACATTAGAGAAGACATTACCTCAAAATCGGGTAACTCTTTTTGATTTGAGCCAAAGGCTTCGTTGGGAAGAGTTCTGCCCAAAGTGAGGCTTCTAGGAGTAAGATAGTGATGTTGGGAGAGTATTTGGGCAGAGGTTGGCCGATCCAAATGGCTTGAAGGTGTGAATAAGGTGGGAGAGGTGGGGGCTTTTTATAAGTGGAGAGGAGGGGCTCTTTTGGAAAGATTGAAATGTTACATTACTACACAATGATTTTAGGATTATAAAGGTCCCACACTTATATAATTCTAGGCTAAGGTGATAAGGGTTCTAAATATCCTCATCCAATTGTCTTTGGACAAGTGTAATCCTTGGATTTTGCATTATCTTCCCATTTTATTTAAATCATTAAATAATGAGGTCATCGCTACATCATCATGATGTCATAAATAATTTAATTTATTTAATGTCTAAAAATTATAAAAAAAATAATATGATGTAGGAAATATTTTTATCTTTCTAATGAATATTTATAATCAAAATTTGGACTTGTGTAACCCCACTTAAAAACTGTTTTAGTAAAAAAAATCATGTTTGTGTCAAATTAATTTTAACAATAAATAAATATATATTAATGTCATTTTCCAACTAAAGTGGCTCCATGGGGTCCCCAAGTTGACCCATGGGTTGTCTTGGTCGGCCATGACTCATCCAATAGGAGTAGGACAAGTGTCATGCTCATCTCATATTATTAAAACATTATTTTTACCTTAAACTACACTAATTACCTCTAATCGCGATTAAGAACTTAAAAGTTACTATTCACCAAAAATTATTTTAATCTCATTGAACCACATTTTACTTCATAATGACAACCATGTATGTCGGATTTTTGAAAATCAAATCACAGAAGTGGTAATATTTCATTTAAATGAAAAATCAGTTATTTAACTACCACTTAGTGGTTTCACTATTTATCAAAAATTGAAGTTTTTCAGAACAAAGCCAAAATTTCACCCTAAGCTATAATTGATATTCTGAATTCAAAAATGATGTCTATTTTAAAAAATTCCAAACATATAAGTTGCATTAATTAATTTTATTATTAATTCCCGCTGTTACAACAAATAGCGTGTTTTTAAGAAACAATTTATATCAAAAGATTGGCAATTGTTTATGTCCAATTTCAATGTTAAATTAATTCTAATGACCACCATTGGATAAAATGGTAAAAATATATTCTAATTATACTTTAAAACCACTAAATAGTATAATTTATCACTATAAATTATTTTTATTAAAAAAGTTGTTTTTAAGTAATTTTCACTATTCATAAAAAATTAGAAGTTCTCAGAAAAATACCAAAAATTCAACATAGGCTAATTTCGATATTACGAATACAAAAATGAAGTCCATTTTGAAATATAAAATTTCTATAATTTTAAAAATTGTTTATTACTATTCATAAGGGCTACTTTGATTAGTCACGGTGTTTTAGAACTCGAACTTGCGTACAATGCAAGCTATTGCATTATTGAAAGAGAGGCGTATCGTGGAAGCTCGGGGTGTTACATTCTCCCCTCCTTAAATAAATTGCATCCTCGCAATTTGATATTTTTCTTTGAAAATAAAAGGTTGAAAATAGAAAATACCTTTGTGGAAAACCCACATCGGAAATAAGGTTAATAAAATTTAGCCTTAATAAGAGGGAAAGGGAAATGAAAAAGTCACCACCCAATTATGATCTTGATTAGGAGAACATTGGTGGAAATTAGAGACATATAATTGGAGGAAAAACGTAAATATTCGTAGGGATTGATTGAGGTCATCAATCACAATCAACTGTCAAATTGAGGGCCTCAAAGCCTTCAATCTATGTTGATTTAAAATATCATCAGTTCAACAAGACATAAGGTATTAGGATAACGCATTTTTTTGTTTTAATATCCCTTTACTAAAGTTTAAGAATTAATTTATTCATTGAATAACAGATAGGTATATATATATTTATGCCTGACAATTAGAGTTTCAACCTTCAACTCACCTTTCACTCAAAAAAGATAATAGAACCCAAAAATATTATAATTTTCCTAATTGTATAAGGTTCCAAATGTTAACACATACAATTTAGATTAGTAAAATTATTTTGTAATAACCAGGGACTTCCTGTAGGCTAGTGGTAGGAAATAAAGGTCTGTCGCACTATGGTTGTGGGTTCGATTCCTGCAGCTTTGTCCGACGCGACGGGTTATGCCCCACCCTGCAGGTTGTCCTTTTCCTAAAAATATAGTACTATAATATTCCAAAAATAATCTTCATAAATGTTTTAACCTTAAACAATACTATCCAAAGATCAACTTAATCCATTCCAACCTTTATAGTTATCCAAAATACCTCCGTCCAGACTTTCTCTAAAGGGTCGTTAAATTCTAAAATCAATTGTAACATCAGATTCCCCAAACAAAGAAAAGTTTCTCTTATTGTCACATACTAAAAATATGATTACCTTATTCATATTAAAACCTTACTGAAATCAAAAAGTACTTTAGTACAATCTTTATATATATCACATTATTCTTATAACCAGAATATAATCCTTGAGTCCAAAAGCACCAATACATTAATTATTCTGCTTCAACTGTAGTCACAACATAAGATTTTCCTTGATCCCTTGGCCTTTTCTGAGGTAAGTTTCCTTGACTCTTAGGACATTCATTTGCATAATGCCCCATTTCCCTACAATTGTAGCATTCAACTTTGACAGCCTCATTCTTTCCCTTGCAATCACGAGCCTGGTGACCCTTTTCTCCACATTTATAACAAACTCCCATTCCTTATAGGCAAGTACCAGGGTGATTCTTCCCACAATTATCACATAATGGAAAATCCTTCTTTCCCTTTTTCCCTTTATCTGTTTCTTGTTCCACCATTCTCTTCTTCTCTTGCTTTACTTTGTTGTCATAAGACTTAGAGAATTCCTTTTCTGTCTTGATAGCACATGAGACAATATCTTCGTATGATGAGAAGGTTTGTGATACTAAAGCTCGATGGAGAAATGGTTTTAACCCATCAAAGAAACGATCAATCTTACTTCTTGGGTTACGTATATAATCGGAAGCATGCCTCGCTAACCTTGTAAAGTTAGCCTCATACTTTGCGACATTCTCATCCTCCTTCTGCCTCAGACTCAGAAATTGCCTTTCCATATCTGCTCGATGGTCACGAGGAAAGTATTTTTCTAAGAAAAGCTCTTTGAACTCCCTCCATTCCATATTCGATACGTCATCATCTTCCTTTGTGTTTTGAATCTGCGACCACCACTGATCGGCATCTCCAGTGAGGCGGTAAACTGCCATGACAACCTTCTCCCTTTCACTACTCCCCAAGGTATGGAATATTTTCTCTAAGGAATTTATCCATTGCTCAGCTACTATAGGATTTGTACTCCCATTGAAGGTTGGTGGTTGTTGCCTCATGAAGCGGTCTAACATTGATCCTCCACGTTGCGGATCAGGGTGCTCCATACGAGTAAGGTTATTATTCATAACCTGCGTGAGTTGTCCCAGTATGGTAATAAGTTGATCAGCACTAGTTGTATCTCCAGATCCACAATAATTATCTTGAGCAGGAGGGCAATCCCTACACGGAGTGCGTGCATTGATACGGTTTCCATTCCTTCCACTAGGCGCCATTTCTAAACAATGGCATAAAGTAGATTAGTTTATGAATTAAAATACATAATTCCATACTTGTAAAACACTTTACATAAATTGAACTATTTATGGATATAATCCATAATCATAAAAAGAAATGTTTTCTTTGAGGAAGTATATACTCATAACCCTTTATAGTGGTTTTTAAATAAAATGGGAATTATCCAAAGCATATCCCCCGGGAGTGTCGTAACCAAGAGTGCAACAAGGCCCGTTGTCGTGCACCTGTTCCCATTCGAGTCTAGCTCAAAGCGGTGTTTTCGGGTTTTACCCCTAGGTACATCTGTGCCAGAGCCGCCTCTACCTGCTCGTATCCAGACAGGGATGTATTGCTCGGAAAACTCACAACATCTCTACAATACCAAAATTCTAGGAAGTTCTTATATACTAATCCTCAAAGTCTATCTTCGGGATATGTGCTCTAATCAGAGTTTATCTAAATCTAGCTTCCAAGGTTAGTACTAAACTTCCTCTGATACCAACTGTAACGCCCCGACCCCAGCTACCCAGAGTCGGTGCATTACTTCATAACATTGGCATGATCACAAAAGATCAAGTCTCGAAAGACCGATTAGTTTAGTAGCCTTGGAAACACTAGATACATTCATAAATGATACATTACATCATAAAGTGAAAAACTAATAACAAAGTCTTCATAGTCCACACTCATATCCTCTTCTGACTATCCCTGCAGGTCATTCATAAAATACTTCTTCACATCCTGGAAAATATTAAAACATTGAAAGGGGTTAGCTCAGATGCTCAGTAAGGATAACAATATTGTGGAAGCTTTCATAAATAAACATAAACATTTAAGGCAATGTAGAACTAAAACAAAATCCTTTTAAACTTGAACATCAACATAATATGGAAAAAGTAAAATGAGATAATTCCATTCACCTCTTCACATGGATATTCTACTAGTCGAATAATCACATGCAATATCAATAACCACTTTCATAATGAGGGAATGTATAATGCCAGACATTCTGAAACATTTTGTTAAGGCCTCGGCCAAGACGTCTAAAATGATTAAGGCCTCGGCCAAAACCATAAATCAAATTGGGAAAGGGCCTCGGCCAATTCCATGTCTAGTTGTCTCATGAGACCTACCGATGCATCGAGGAGCTATAGCGAGCTCCACCCGTCACTTATTAAGTCCAATACATTCCTCATATGAACAGGTTTAAACATCTTATAAACCATAACATAATCGTATCACATAAAACATGCATAAAGGAAACACAACATTTCTACATTTCAATAACAAGATATCAATACAACACATTGATATAATAAAAACACATTCAAAACCATTTTCAATACCAAAATAAAAGAAAAGTATAACATGGTATTTATTTTTCATTAAAAAAAAGGGTATGGCTTGTAGAGGAAGCCGAAACTCAAATAGTGGTCACGGCGGCGGAGAAGTTGTTGTCACCGCATACGTATGACAAAAACATTCCCTTTTGTCGTTTAGTAAACGCTTCGTATAAAAAAGATTCCTTTTGAATAAACGTAAAATTCAAAGTGGTTTATACACCGTATAAAAGAAATTTGTGTATAAAACCAAATATGCCTCAATGAAAGGAGATTGAGACAAAGTCCTTACAAAGATCATTTTTAAAATAAAATAGATATATTATATGTATTCACTATAGGTACACATAAAGAAAGTAACAATACAAAATAAGACATAATAATATCATGACATAATTTGAAAGTAGGAGATTAACCCAAAGAATAGAAATTGGGTCAAGAAGTTCCCTTACCTCGTGTCTGACTTGACTCAACCGTTCTTTAACCTCATGAATAATAAACTAGAGTTAATATATACCTTATTAAGAACCATTTTCAATTTCATTATCCTTATTATATCAGTTATTACAATGATATGAACATTATGTAATTATTTAAGTTAATAACGGTCGTTTTGTCGATCTTTGGTACTTGAGTCAACAATAAACTTCTTATAATTACAAGTTGTTTATGTGGTAGAATATCCATTATCTCCAGAATTATATTCATGATTTAGATTTAATATATATCTTATATATCCAGTATGTACATTCATTTATAATATTACGTAACATTTAGAGGTAAGAAATGAAATGCACCGTTCATGGAGACGGTAAGTCGTACGTACGCATGAACGCTACTTTCATTTCAATTTCATATTTAATGGAACGAAATCATAATGATATAAATGTATAATATAATTCCAGTATAATATAGTGTATAATACCATTTACTCCATCCTTTATACATCCCACATATGGCATTAACGATTCAAATCACTTTGAGGGGGCGGTAGTCCGCACTTCCTAAAATGAAATTATCGCGTTTTACCCATAATGGAAATCATATAGTATGCCATAAATGAGGAATACAGAAGCATAAGTAAAACATAAACATATTATATATAATATATAAAAATAGTTACATCTTAATGGGCACCTTTGAAGGTGTTATATGAGTGTTGAACAATCATCGTTTCGTGAGGCAGAAATTCGCCATCCACAGAAACTGTATGTTCTTTAACCATTAGATGTAGGTGTGTGTAAGTGTAGCTCGAATCCTTCTTATAACAACATCCTAGTATATTTATGATACTGGTGTTGTTACAAAAGAAATGAATAAAAAGAGTTTAGGGGGTTGGAGAAGAAAAATAAAACAAAACAATATTAGAGAAGACATTACCTCAAAATCGGGTAACTCTTTTTGATTTGAGCCAAAGGCTTCCTTGGGAAGAGTTCTGCCCAAAGTGAGGCTTCTAGGAGTAAGATAGGGATGTTGGGAGAGTATTTGGGCAGAGTTTGGCCGAGCCAAATGTCTTGAAGGTGTGAATAAGGTGGGAGAGGTGGGGGCTTTTTATAAGTGGAGAGGAGGGGCTCTTTTGGAAAGATTGAAATGTTACATTACTACACAATTCTTTTCGGATTCTAAAGGTCCCACACTTATATAATTCTAGGATAAGGTGATAAGGGTTCGAAATATCGTTATCCAATTGGCTTTGGACAAGTGTAAGCCTTGGATTTTGCATTATCTTCCCATTTTATTTAAATCATTAAATAATGAGGTCATCGCTACATCATCATGATGTCATAAATAATTTAATTTATTTAATATCTAAAAATTATAAAAAAAATACTATGATGTAGGAAATCTTTTTATATTTCTAATGAATATTTATAATCAAAATTTTGACTTGTGTAACCCCACTTAAAAACTCTTTTAGTAAAAAAACTCATGTTTGTGTCAAATTAATTTTAACATTAAATAAATATATATTAATGTCATTTTCCAACTAAAGTGGCTCCATGGGGTCCCCAAGTTGACCTATGGGTTGTCTTGGTCGGCCATGACTCATCCAATAGGAGTAGGACAAGTTTCATGCTCATCTCATATTCTTAAAACATTATTTTCACCTTAAACTACACTAATTACCTCTAATCGCGATTAAGAACTTAAAAGTTACTATTCACCAAAAATTATTTTAATCTCATTGAACCACATTTTACTTCTTAATGACAACCATGTATGTCGTATTTTTGAAAATCAAATCACATAAGTGGTAATATTTCATTTAAATGAAAAATCAGTTATTTAACTACCACTTAGTGGTTTCACTATTCATCAAAAATTGAAGTTTTTCAGAACAAAGCCAAAATTTCACCCTAAGCTATAATTGATATTCCGAATTCAAAAATGATGTCTATTTTACAAAATTTCAAACATATAAGTTGCATTAATTAATTTTATTATTAATTCCCGTTGTTACAACAAATAGCGTGTTTTTAAGAAACAATTTATATCAAAAGATTGGCAATTGTTTATGTCCAATTTCAATGTTAAATTAATTCTAATGACCACCATTGGATAAAATGGTAAAAATATATTCTAATTATACTTTAAAACCACTAAATAGTATAATTTATCACTATAAATTATTTTTATTAAAAAAGTTGTTTTTAAGTAATTTTCACTATTCATAAAAAATTAGTTCTCAGAAAAATACCAAAAATTCAACATAGGCTAATTTCGATATTACGAATACAAAAATGAAGTCCATTTTGAAATATAAAATTTCTATAATTTTAAAAAGTGGTTATTACTATTCATAACGGCTACTTTGATTAGTCACGGTGTTTTAGAACTCGAACTTGCGTACAATCCAAGCTATTGCATTATTGAAAGAGAGGCGTATCGTGGAAGCTCTGGGTGTTACAATTGGTATCTATTTAGCTTGGGTAAATGAAATAGGTATAAATATTTTTGGATTCAGTGATAAACTTGAAGAATCTATTATTATGAAGAAGCTTATGAGAAACTTTATATATAGGTTTTATCCTAAAGAAATTATCTATATAATATTTATAAGACATTTCATTGGATGAAATTCACAATATTCTCATTGCATATGAGATGCAAAAAGCATCGATTTTCAAAAATTATGGGCAAAATGAAATGGCTCTTGAAGCCATGAGAAAAAGGAATAATAAATAAGTTGAAGAAATCAGTGATACGGAAGATGATTAAGATCTAAATTATATTATCACATTCTTGTCAAAGATATTATTTAAGGGAAATGGAAGGATAAAGTTAAACAATTTCTTATAGGTTTTAATTTTAATAAAAATATTTATATTGAAAAGTTTTTACAAAGAATATCAAGTTAAGGAATATGAATCACATGAAAAAAAAAATAAAGACCTCGATGAAGGAAAAAAGTGAAGAAAAGGGAGAAATATGACACTAAAATAAGAAGTTATTTTTTTAAGGAAGATGATTCATCCAAAAATTCTGATAATTAAGTCACTATTTTTTCTCATGTGAAGAAAAGTTCATATTCATAAAGAATTGAAGAAGATATATGAGAGAGATAATTTAATTTTAGTGGCAAGGTATTTTGGAATGTTTTCTTGAGAATATTTTACAACATAATGAAGACAAAAAATATAGAGAATGATAACAAGGATAATACCACTCAAATAATTGATTTTTTTAAAAAAAGAAAAAGGGCTTATTGATGAAAAAATAAGATTTGGTCAAAAGTAATTCAATCTATGTTGAAGAAATCAAGGAATAAAAGTTGAAGATGGATATGTAAGGGAATATAGTATGTGATCTTAAATTAAAAATTAATACTATGGAATAAGAGTTATTAGAGTAGTGATCCATCTTTTTTGTATCTAAAACTGATTTGAAAAATTCTAGAAAATATTTCATTAAATCTACTAAAATTATATTATAATATTATTGTGATATCGGAAATAAGAAACAAGTTAATCTTACACCAATTAAGCCTAAAAATGGTAGTATTGTTTTTAATGGTGTAGGTGATCAAAGTGAATCTAAGAAGATTAATAGGAAAACTTCTACACTAAAAAATTAAAGGAATGTTTCAAGAAAAACAAAACCCTAAGAAAAATAAGTATCAAAGAGGATAGTATCAATAGCATTCTAAACAAATATAGAATTGTCCTAGGAGATCTCAATTCAAGGGATATTGTTGGTGTTGCGTAGGGTATGGTCACAAATTCCATTCATATTGGTTTAACATGTCTTTACCTGGAAAGAGAAAATAATTCAAGGGGAGTTTTGGTGAGAATATGAGGATGAAAAATCAAAGAAATAAATTTGATTCAAAATAAGGAAAACATGTGCATGATAATACATTCATAAGTAATAATCTGGAGAACTGTGAAAGGTGTGAACAAATAATACATGTCTCAAAAATGATGTTGAGATTGGAAGGAATGAAGGAACTAGGTTGAAAAGAAGCTCTCAACCTAAGGGATTCCCTTGAGGCATAAAAAGGTCCCACATTATTCCTTTGATATTTTTGTATACTTATTTACAAACATGTAGTGAATTTAAGGAGTTGATTGATTCTAAAATTTATGGATGACAAATAGAAATAATTGTTCATGGTGTTCTTAATGGGTTTTGTATGATCATATAATGACCATTTTCAATGGAATAAAATCACAAACATAAGAATATCTATCTTTAAGAAATAACATATAAATAAAACTATAAATTAAAGTTCCTGGTATTAAAAATTTTCATAATTATTGAGGAAGATCTTGAGGATCAATGAACATAAGTACCCTACCTCGGATGCAATACACTATTCAAAGGATCTACAAATGATTTTTGAGTATATATGTAGTTTGAATGGGTGATAACACCTTATATAATAAGATAAATATATTTTTAGGAGGAATAGAGATTGACAGAGGACAATACTCATCATATACCGTACACACCCAATAGGAGGATCTCATCCTCTTATATATCTAAGTCTCAAGTCTCATACAATTCATCATATTCATTTCTAGAAATTGGGATATAATTTATTGAATAGTTTCAATGAATTTATGAAAAACCATCAATTCATTTGTAAATATAAAATACATAATATATATATATATTGTTTTCATGAATTTCATCCATCGAAAATACATTCCTCAAATGCATTTATTGAATATATACTTATATATATAATATCATACATTATATATATGTGTCTAATTCATCATGTTCATGTGTACATGCATCTCATCCATGTACATTTCAGTACACATCCAACAATCTTCCACTATCACTAAAATCCCATAAATACTTTATTCATAACTTCATAACTCATTGTGAATCCATCCAAACTATTTGGATATGATTTTTCATAGAAATATCTTTATTTTGAAAAAAAAATCTTAAATTTTCTCCTTATCCAAGGGCCTAATTATGTGACTCTATGGCTGTAAAATCCTAACCTTTTCTGGAGATGTCTTAGGCTTGTTTATAGGTACTATTTTTCCTTGTTTTGTGTACATTTCATTTAGGTTTTACCTTGGGGGTTTTTGGTGAAAATTTTAGAAAAATAGAAGAATGTGGGTGGTGCGCGGTTGGCACACGGTTTTCCCTAACCATGCGCCCAATCCCAAAAATCCATGTGAACCCAAACATAGGGGATTTTCATGGATGGAACATGGTTTTTCAAACTGTTTTCCCAAAAATTAGAAACCTTTCACCCCCCCCCCCCACCAACTAGAAAAGCCACATGGTTTTGAAAACTACGTTCCTCTACCGAGCAAACCATGTGCTGCTTTTTAATCAACACAAAAATTAGTTTTTAAAATTCCTAACTCCCACCCCCCCATATTAACCCCTAATCATCCATGGTTCAACCCAAAACATTATTTCACAATTATAGAGTCTCTATAACATATTCTGATCCCTTCCAACCTCTTTTATTCATGATTAAAAGTCTAGATTAAATATCTACACCCCTCCTGGTAAAAGGATCGTATCCCTTACATTTTTCTTATTTTATCATATATCTCTCTCATATTTTAGAAGTATGATATCCTATTTCTTGTTAGATCTAGATCTAGTATTGTGGGATATATATCTATAATTATAGGATCTTGATTGATCAATCTTTAATTAGGGTTTCTAATGCATATCCCATTCTATGTAATTGTACCACTCAAATTGGGGATTTCCATTGGCGAGCGTTCTTCATCAATATTGAGGTAGGTGGTCTATAATTTAAATCCCAAAGTCTGGATTTTAATTACATTTATGTAATTTTAGAATTTATATTAGATTATTATCAATTGAGTTTTTAGTTGAATTAATTAATTTGGTGAATTAATTATTTTGGTGAATTAATTAATTAAGGGAATCTTGAAATTGGAAATATTAGGATTGTGAATTGGAATAAATAATTACTGAATTAATTATGGAGTTATTTAAATTATTGAACTTGATTAATTAATTATTTAATTAATTAATGGGAATGGTTGGGATTATGAAATTAATTGATTTGTAATAATTAATTTTTGAATTAATTATATGGATATTGAGATTATTTAACTTCAATAATTAATGGTTTAATTAATTATTATTATATTTAAAGTTTTAAATTGGAATAATTAATTTTTGGGAATTTTTTTATTATTAATTTGATTGATATGCTTAATTAATTGTTAAATTAATCAATAGGGTTGAGATGATTAATTAATTGTTGAATTAATTAATATTTTTGAGATTATTGATTAATTGTTTAATTAATTAATAGGGTTGAGAAGATTAATTATTTGTTGAATTAATGAATATGATTGAGGTGACAGATTAATTTTTTAATTAAGTAATTGAATTGATGTGATTAATTAATTATTGAATTAATTAGTGTAATAATGATGAAGGGTAACAATGGAATTCAAATGTGAAAAGAAATGATAAATGGTAACAATGGAATTAAAATGTGATTTGAAATGATGAATGGTAATAATGGAATTCATATGTGAATTGAAATGATGAATGTTAACAATGGAATTCATATGTGAATTGAAATGATGAATGGTAACAACGGAATTCATATGTGAATTGAAGTGATGATGTTAACAATGGAATTCATATTTGAATTGAAATGATGAATGTTAATAATGGAATTCATGTGTGAATTGAAATGATGAATTGTAACAATGACATTCACATGTGAATTGAAATGATGAATTGTAATAGTGGAATTCATATGTGAATTGAGACAATGAATGTTAATAATGACATTCATATGTTAATTGAGAAAATGAATGGTAAAAATGGAATTCATATGTGAAATGAGAAGAATAATGATAACAATGGAATTATGAGATATGATATC
The DNA here is from genome assembly GCA_963277665.1 of Viscum album. Classification (NCBI taxonomy): domain Eukaryota; kingdom Viridiplantae; phylum Streptophyta; class Magnoliopsida; order Santalales; family Viscaceae; genus Viscum; species Viscum album. The sequence goes on from OY728148.1 coordinate 775,089,303, forward strand.
CATCGAGGATAGTTCAGACTCTGTCATGGGCCGAAGTAGGTATTGAGAGTCGAGGTGTCATCGGGAACATGGGTGTTATGTGGTTAAATAAAGAGTAATTGAAACTTTTTACTCAATTTATTTTATGTATTATTTATAAAACTACATATAGTTTTTATTTAATGGATATTATTTTAAACACCATTGGTGTTGGACTACTGATTTATACTCACACCCTACTCGGGCTGCCTGATTGGTACTTGAATAAACATCATGTTTGTAGGATAGGATAAGGGAAACGGACTTGTGTTAGATGGATGATTTGGGATGGAGCATGGATGAAGAAATTGAATGTGGTTTGGGAACCACTGGGGTTTTTTTGATGTCTTTAATTTTACGTTTTCATTTTGACACTTTACATGTACTTTATCATGGCATATCAACTCTTCATTTTTGATATTGTATTTCCATTTTTTTCATCTCATGAAAATGGTATTATTCTGGTGATATGTCGTTTGGTTATTGATTATTTATTACCACTATCGTGTTACAATAATAAATAGGGTATAGTCTCCCAAAGATCTAAATTATACCCTCACTAGTAGTCGACATCCTATCGTGTATGGGGAGGTGCGTTTAAAGTCATATGATAGATTGGGTCAGGGAACCGGTGTGTGGCACCCAGGTTGGGATTTCAAAAAGTTGTATAAGAGCCCAATTTTATTTTCTTTTCTTTTGTCTTAATATTTTGAAAAGGTATAAATGAGACTTGGAAGATTCATACCTCAATCATAAGCTTGTGCATGGGAGTTTCAAACCCATGTATGGGGGAAAACCCAAGTACCCAGGGAGGGATTACTGTTATTGATGTGTGTTGTTACAGTTGGATGTTATTTCACCTTTGGTGATCAACTTTTTTGATGATGTTGTATTTGTTTCTGATTTTTTATGATATTTGACTCATGGACTAGTATGGCATTATATTTGAGTATGCATGCATCATTCTAGGCACTATTGATTTTTTTCTTACATGCATCATTTTAGACACGCACGGGAAAATGGGTTTTGGGTAATTTTTTTAACTTGAAAGAGTTTTAATCACTTGTGTTATTGAATTGAAAATGGTGCCTAATTTGAAATTTAAAGTAGTAAAATGATTAAATATGAGAATAATTGGGTGTATAAATGAGAAATGTAAAAAATGAAAATAAGTTTACCCTTTGATAACCATGACCTAGATGTAGGACGGTTATGGGTAGTGATAGCACCTTGGTTTTGACTGTGTAGTGGAGTTTGGGTAAAAATACTTGTTATAAGTTGTTGTGTTTTTCTCTTATGTAAATGATATAAAGTGGTTTTATGTTTATTAAGATGTATATTTGGAATTGTAGAGATATTCCTCCATGAAAATTCTTTTTGAGAGGATGAAAATAGGTCATGGTTGGAGATGATCTACTAGTAGTGGAACCTGATGCACCGATAGTGTCAGGTGAGGAATCTAGGGAGTAGTTCTGAGAAAAAATATCTCACTTTATACATCTTATGGAAAGATACCCAGACTGGGTTATGAAGAGTATGTCTGAATTGATATGAGAGTTCCATTTGCATCACCCTACCACTTTTACTAGAGAGGGTGGAACTGAGGGGGCTGAGTTATGGATCAAGTCTATCCCGGATATACTTGAGAATTTGAACATTATTGTTTAAAATAGGATAAATTTGGCTACTTACATGATATGAGGATCAGTGAAGTAATGGTGTGACATTCAGGATCGAACTTTACAGGCTAATGGTATGTTATTAAAGGACTTCTCGGAGAAGATCTTGGAGCACTTCTATCCAAAGGCATTGAGGGGGGAGAGAGAAACTGAGTTTATGGGGTTGACTCTAGGAAGTATGTCTGTGATGGACTGTAATGGATTTTTTATAGACCTTCATTGATTTTCTCCAGTGTTGGAAAGGTATGAGACATTTACGATGAGGTGTTTCCAGGATAGAATTAAATGTGATATTAGGTCCCAAGTTAACCTCTTTCACTTAAGGAAGTTTTCTGAGGTGGTGGATAAGGATCTCATAGATGAGGGTAACCTTAAAGAGGATTACAATGTATGATATATTGTTGTTTATTTATGATTAGGTGTAATGAATATTTAGAGTAGGAAGAATCATTATGAAAATGTTAGCTAGAGTAATGAGAAGTAGAGTACCCCAACATAGGGATTAGTTTCATAGGATCTTACTCGAGCGATCATTCACTGGTGTGGTAGGTCAAGACACTTTTGGAGATAGTTCCCCCAACCACTGGTAGAGTGATGATGTTGTGGAAATATGGTACATATATAGAGGTTCTATAGAAACCCATGATAGATGGGTAGTGACAGAGAATCTAGTGAGAGCTAGAGTGTGGGAAGGGGATCTTTTACACCATATTCATCTAGAAGTTGGAGTTCTACTGGCTAGGGATGTAGAGGAAGTGGGCATGGATATTTTGGTAAAGAGTGAATTTATCATCATTATGGTGTAACTCTAGGAGTTAAAAATACATCATAGGGAAGAGGGGAAAGACAGTTACATTCCATTCAACCTAAACTTGTGGATAGCGAGGCTGGAACTTTGACAATAAGAGGTATTATTCTTGTAGATTCTTTAATATCTAGTTCCTTATTTGATACTTGTGCCTCTCATTCATTTATTTCCAAAAAAATTGTGAATCATTTGATCCTATAAATAGAGTTCATGAGTGGGGTATTGATGATATATACATCGTTGTGAGTACGTTTTAGAGACATATTCTTGTATAAGTGGTGTTCTCTAGAGGTTGGAGAGTATCTTTTTCTGTGGTATATTTACATCCTTGAAATGATTGGTTTGGACCTAATTATTGGTATGGACTGGCTAGTATCATACCAATCCCACGTAGATTGTTACCATGGGAGAGTGGCATTTATGTCTCTAGAGGGTGACAAATATATTCATCGCGGAGAGTGGGATATCGAGGCAGGCCATACTGGTCCAATTCACCAACAACTGGGAGGGATTACCACCTTGGTTAAAAGTTTATTTTTTGATGATAGAGGTATAAAGTAGGATGTTTTTTTCACCTGTAGTGGATAGATTTCTAGATGTGTTTCTTGAATATTTCTTAGGGATTCCACCTAAGATAGATGTGGAGTTTATTATTGAACTCATACATGGGGATGATACAGTTTCTATTCCACCTTACAGAATGGAACTAAAAGAGATTCAAGAGATCAAGAATCAGCTGAAAGATTTTATGGATAAAGGGTTTATATGTCCGAGTGCGTCACATTGGTGTTCTCCAGTGTTGTTTTCTAGAAAGTCTGATGGGAGTTTGTGCTTGTGTATTAATTACCAGAACTTGAACCATATGACTATGAAGAACTGGTATCTTCTTTCGTGTATCAATGGTATTTTTTACCATTCGTCAGGATCTTTAATTTTTTATAATATCAACTTGAGATTAGGGTATCATCAATTGATATTTTGAACTTCTGATATACCTCATACTGCTTTCAAAAGTAGGTATAGCCTATATGAGTTCGTCATAATGTCGTTTGGGTTAACGAATGCACCAGAAGTGATTATGAACTTGATGAACAAAGTTTTTCATCCATACTTGGATCGGTTTGTGGTAGTGTTTTTGGATGAAATCTTGGTGTACTCTAAGACTCGTGACGAACATGCCCAAAATCTCGGCATATCCTAATAATACTAAGAGATCATTGGATATAAACAAATATATCTAAGTTTAAGTTTGGAATTGATTAGGTACACTTAATAAGCCACATCATCTATGAGTAAGGTGTGTCGATAGATCCAGAGAAGGTTTGGGAAGTGGTTTCCTGGGAGCATCCCAAGAATTTTTTCGATATTCATAAATTTCAGCTATTGGCTAGATATTATTGGAGGTTCATTTAGGATTTTTACCATTTAGAACCACCTCTTTTGGGATTAAACAAGAAGGTGGTAAATTTTGAATGGTCGGAATCATGTTATAATGCCTTTCAAGAGAAAACAAGCATTTTAAATCTACACTTCTCTTTGATCCTACATTATCCAAGTGAGGAGTATACAGTGTTTTTGTATGCTTCTGGAATGTATTTTGGAGCTTTGTTGATGTGATAAGATAAATTTTTGGAGTATTGGTCTCGATAGTTGATGCCACATGAACAGAACTACCATAAATACAACCTCGAGTTGGTTGCAGTAGTTTATAATTTAAATATTTTGTGGAATTATCTGTTGGTTGAGAAGTTTATTGTGTATACTAATCACATGAGATTAAATTATATCTTATCCAAATGATATTTGAATCTCAAAAAGTGGATATGAGTTTAGTATATGAAGTCATTCGATTTTGAGATACCATATATGCCTAGGAAGGGAAATAGTGTTGTTGATTCTTTGAGTAGGAAAACTCATACTTAAGCAGTTTATGAGTCTAGTGCTGAGTGGAAGATGTTGTCATTACTCATTGAGATGCATGTTTTGGTTGATGAGAGTCAGTAGTATATAACTATTCTATTAGTTTTAGTAGTATCTACACTTTTTACAGAAGTCATAGACATATGGTATGAGGATTTAGAGTGTTTGACCTTGGGGGAAATCCTTAAAGGTGGGGAGTCATCTTCCAATTGGAATGTAGATTCGTATGAGATCATCTATGTTAGGAATCAGGTATTTGTGCCTAAGAATATGTGGGATGTGTTGATATGTGAATTTCATGCATCAAAGTGGGAGTTACATTGAGGTGTGACCAAAATGTGCCATGATCTACATCGACATTTTGGGTGGCTAGGCATGAAAGGGAGATAGCAGGGTTCATGAAATGATGCTACACCTTCCAACAGATGAAGGTTAATCATCAATGACATGGTGGTTAGAAACATCTATTTCCCATTTAGGAATGCAAGTGGGATGATGTTATGAGGGACTTTGTGGTGGTTATCTCAAGGAAACCTTAGAATAATGATTCTATTTGGGTGATTGTGGACTTTTTGACAAAGGTAGAAGATTTCTTACCAGTCTGATAGACTTTCTTAGTGGATCAGTTAGGATATTTTTATGTTCTTGAGATATTCTATTTTCATAGGGTTCTATGGACTATTTTTTTATACCTTTAATTTTTTTTACTTCTTACTTTTGGTGGGGCTTACATAAGGTGTTTGGTATGTAGTTTTGTTTAGTGTAGCTTTCCACCCATAGATAGATGGGAAGTCATAACTCGCTATATATGTGCATGAGGATATGTTGTGATCATGTGTTCTAGACATTGGTGGGTCTTGGTAGAATCACATAGATTTAGTGGATTTCACCTATAACAATAATTATCAAGAAAATATATAGATTTCATCATATGATGATCTTTATGGTAGGATATATAGATCACCTCTATACTAAAAAGAAGCGGGTGAGTCAGAATTGTTGGGACTGAGTCTCATATAGAAGAAGTTAGATAAATTACAGTTGATTTGAAATAATATGGATATGAATCAAATTATACGGAAGTAAAATGTTAATAGACATTGATGACCCCTAGAGTTTATAGATGATGATTGTTTAGTCCTTCGAGTGTCACTTAGGTTGGGTCATTATAGGACATGGAGACGAGGCAAGATGGTGCCCAAGTTCATTGGACCATTTGAGGTTGTGAAGATAATTAGTCTTGTGGCATACTGATTGGATCATCCACATAGGTACAATGCTATGCATGTTGTTTTCCATGTGCCACAAATTAGTTGTATCACCCCAACCCTTCTCATTCGATCAATGTGGATGATGTTAAGCTTGAGATATATCCATCCTTTGAGGAGCATCTAATACATGTGTTAGATCACAATGAGAAAGTGTTATTGGGAAAGACCATGTTGATATTTTGTGTACTATGGAGACATGGGATTGTTTAGAAGGAAATATGGGGAAGATAAGTTGATATTTAGGCTCAGTGTCCTGATCATTTTTACTCAAAATATTTGAGATTCTTGGGATTACAGATCAAGGATGAGCTGTTATAATTTGCGGAGATTATAAAACCCCGGCCTTTTTTAGATATGTATCGGGCTTGTTTACAGGTACACTTTTTATTTGTGTTGAGTAATTTTTTTTGGTTTTTATCTTGGGCTATCTTAGGGAAAAATTATGAAAAATAGAAGAAAGAGTGTAGTACATAGTTGGTGAACAGTTTTCCCTAACCATATTCCCCATCCAAGAAAACTATATGAACCCAAATAGAGGGAATTTGCATGACTATAATATGTTTTGTCAATACATGTTCCCTAAGACCCCCCCCCAGAATAGGTTCATGGTTAAGGTGAATGGTTTGGAAAACCATGCACCTCTTCCTAAGAATCTATTCACGACTTTTTAATTAACCCTAAAATTAGTTTTTAAATTTACTAAACCCCCCATAATAACCCCTAATCATCCCTAGTTCATCCCTAAACATTCTATAATGATTTTAAAGGCTCCTGGATAGATTCCAAGCCCTTAAAACCTATTTTTTCATGATTCAAAGTCAGTATTAAAGAAAAACACCCCTCCTAGTAACAAGATCTTATCCCATGTGATTTTCCTTTTCTTTATAATATATCCCTCATCTTTTAGAGGGATGATATCCTCTATCTTTTTTGATGGAGATAATGGATTGTGGGATCTAGATCAAGAGTTGTGGGATCCTGGTTTTTTAATCTTTAATTAGGGTTTCCAATCCAGATCTCATTCTACATCATTGTTCTGCTCAAATTGTAGATTTTCATTGGTGATAATTATTATTCAATCTTGATGTGGTTGATATATATTCCAAATACAAAAGTCTTGATTTCAATTATGTGTATGTAATTGTATAATTTATATTATATCATTATTAATTGAGTTATTGATTGAATTAATTAATTTGGTGAATTAATTAATTAAGGGAATTGTGAAATTGGAAATATTGGGATTGTTAATTGGAATAATTAATTATTAAATTTATTATTATGTTATTAAGATTGTGGAAATTGATTAATTAATTGTTGAATTAATTAATGGGAATGTTTGGGATTACAAAATTGATTTATTGGGAATAATTAATTATTGAATTAATTATAGTGAGATTCATATTATTGAATTGAATAATTAATTGTTGAATTAATTATTATTATATTAAAAGTGTTAAATTATAATAATTAACTGTTGAATTAATTATTAGAGATTATTTTGATTATAAAATTGATTTAGATGATTAATGAACTATTGAATTAATTAATAGGTTTAATGTGATTAATTAATTTATTAATTAATTAATAGGGTTGAGATGATTAATTAATTTTTGAATTAATTAATAGGGTTGATTTTATTAATTAATAGTTAAATTAATTAATATGATTGAGGTGATTAATAAATTATTAAATTAATTAATTTAATTGATGTGATTGATTAGTTATTGACTTAATTAATGTAATAATGATGACTGGTAACAATGACATTCATATGTGAAAAGAAATGATGAATGGTAATAATAGAATTCATATGTGAATTGAAATGATGAATGGTAATAATGTAATTCATATATGAATTGAAATGATGAATGGAAACAATAGCATTCATATGTGAATTAAAATGATGAATGCTAATAATTGCATTTATATGTGAAATGAAATGATGAGTGGTAATAATGGCATTCATATGTTAATTTAAATGATGAATGATAACAATGGAATTCATATGTGAATTGAAATGGTGAATGGTAACAATGGAACTCATATGTGAATTGAAATGATGAATGGTATTGGTGGCATTCGTATGTGAATTGAGACTATAAATAGTAACAATTTAATTTATATGTGAATTGAGAAAATGAATTATAACAATGGAATTCATATGTGAATTGATATGAAGAATGGTAAAAATGGAATTCAAAGATATGATATCCCTTGATGATAGTTCAGACTTTGGCATGGGATAAAGTAGGTATTGAGAGTTTAGGTATCTTCGAGAACCCATGTGTTATGTGGTTAAATAATGAGTAATTGAATAAGTGTAAATTATTTACTTTATTACTTTTATGTAATATTTATACAACTACATACTCTGGTTATTGACTGGATATTGTTTTATATATTGTTGGTGGTGGCCTACTGATTTGTTCTCATGACCTACTCGGGCTGCCTGATCAGTACCTAAATAGACTTCATGTTTGTAGAACTGCATAAGGGAAAAGCATCTATGTTATATGGATGATTTGGGATGGAGCATAGATGATGGAACCAGATGTGGTTTGAGACCTTCTAGGGAGTTGTCAATGTATTTACTTTTGGGTTTATATTTTGACACTTGGCATGTACTTTGTCATGGCATATCCATTGTTCATTTTTTATATTGTATTTGTAAGGACTCAACCCCAGTTGCCCAGAGTCAGTGCCCTATTTTATTACATTGGAATATAAACAAGGAATATAAATCCCGAAGTACCAAGTAGTATAGTATCTTTTGGAAACAAGATACATAAATAAGTTAATCATTACATCATGAAGTGAAAAACAACACTAATTTATTCCACTAGAAACGTCCATGACTCCTAGATTATGCAGGAAAGTCATTCATAGATTACTTCATCATGTCCTGAGAAAATGAAACATAATATTGGGGTGAGATTAAATGCTCAATAAGAGTAATCAATATAGTGGAAGATAATATAAACATTATACATGGTGAATAATTGAAAACACATGCCTTTAAAAATAAGTTTGAACATAAAATGGAAGGAATATGAGCTAAGTAAATATTGACATAATATAACATAATAATGGGTATTCCACTAGTTGAATAATCACATTAACTTTCAATTAATAGCTTCATAATGAGGGAAGTTAATATTCCGGACATTATGAAACATTTTTTCAAGTCCTCGGCCAAGACATCTAATGATTAGGTCCTTGACCAAAATCCATATATCACATTGGGAAAGGCCTCGGCCAATTCCGCGTCTATTTGTCTCATGAGACATACTGATGCATCAAGGGACTATAGCAGGCCCCACCTATCACATAATAATTCCAATTAATTCCTCATATGATTGGGGATAAACATAAACAACATATACATCCATATTGAAACAATCATATGAAATGTAACTATCCTTCCCCAATCATTGAACATAAAACACTAACCATTCCGAGTAATATGGTGAATGGTTTTAGGTTATATCATCCAAAATCGAGTTAGTAATAAACCATTAAATATAATATGGTATATGAATTCATAAATTATTAAAACCAATAATACATACAAATCAACAAGAGTGTTTAATCATACGAAAATACTCTTATAAAATCATTAAGCAATTATTGAGATAAATTCTCTTTTATTTGAAAAGAAGAGTTCTTTTGGAAAAATATTTGTATAAAACCAGAATTTAAGTAAGATAGTATTTCATGATAAAATGAGTGTTTTTAGAAGGATAATGGTATCAAAAAACAGATTATAGTGTTCCCTTAAAAATAGATACGAATTTGAGAAATTCCATTTTATCGGGCTTGTATTTTGGAAATAGTTTTTAAAGTTTCTTTTAAAACATTTAACTATCCAGAAAATAGAGAAGGATTATGGTTGGTGTACAAATATAGAATACTCAAACAGAATTTATGAGGAGTGAATAATAATATATAAGAATTTTATTGAGGTAATTAGACAATGAAAGTAACCCGAATGAAAATGGAAGTTCGGGAGGAAAACACTTACCTTAACTCTGAAAGTGTTCTGCTCTTGAACTTAAGCTCCTGTAATATAAAATTATACTTATTAATAAATTATTTCATAAAATATTATACATGTATTTAGTTTTTCATAATTCTTTTTAGTTCATTTATTCCCATATTGATAAGTTATTATATTGAATTTCGTCGTTCTGTAGCATTTGTTTCCTTTATTTTCATAATCGGTTCACTTGTCCTTAAGTAATGGAGTTCATGTAAATCTCCAGAATTGAATTAAAATATTATTTATGATCATACATATGTGTTATTTATAATTTATATAACTTGGTTACATGGAATGAGGATGAATTATTATATAGAACATTAATTATAACTGTTTCGGTTAATTTGTGGGTTTTGATTACAACGAACTCATTTTTCTTTATAACTTAATAACATTTGTACAAAGGGATTATAGAATCTTAAATAGGTTATATTACACATAAAATAATCTGGTTCAACCATAACAATAATGGTTTCATGACCCGAATTGATAGTGATAATAGAAATTGAAATCCCATCGTCCTTGACTGTGGAAAATTGACACATCTCGGATGGTGTTCTTGCTACTAGTATAAAAGAAGGTAAAAGGGAAAGATGATGTTAACTTATTACACTATCATGAAAAAATTACAATACATATAAGGTACTAGAGTCATCAAAAAATTTGGATAAGCATAGGTAATAGAAAAAGAAAATAAATGATCTTGAAAGGAATGACAAATAATTGAAAAGATGAATTTACCTCTTGAACCAAACTTCCTTGAGAGCCTCCTAAATGGAGAGGTTTTGGTATTTTTATGATACCAAGGCTTTCTGGAAGTGGGAGAGGAGGTTGGGAGGATATTTGGATAGAATTTGGAGAGAAGTCACAAGGTTTGAGAGGAGTGAAGAGAAGATTCAGTGAGAGGGGGTTTTATAGTGGAGGAGAGAGGTGATTTCTTAATATAAAATTCATTAATTTATTATTTCACCACAAGACAAGAAATAATGAGTCTTCCTTGACAAATAATAGTAATTTTATCATGTTATACCGAACCAATTGGGCTTACATCAGCAGAACATCTTGCATGACTCTATAATTAGCTTATTTAGCTTATTTTGTAAATTATGGTATTTCACTATTCATCAAAAATTCAAGTATTTCAGAAAAATCCCAAAAATTCACCCCAACAATTTTTTGATGTGTAGAATCCAAAAATGAAGTACATTTTTCGAAAATAATTTTCTAAATAAGATTAATTTAATATTTAATTAAAATCATAATTTATTTTAAAAACAGTAGTTTTAAAACATTTATTTACTTATTCCAAAGCATAGGTATATCGTACTTTCACTTGAATATTATTTATATACTATCATAGGTAAGGTTACTATTCATTAGGGTGTATCAGTATTCATAAGTGTATGTTACTATTCATAAGGGTAGGTTACTATTCACTAAAAATTAAGTTTTTATTATTGGACTCCAAATAACTTACTGATCGCAACCGTGTATATCAGATTTTCAAATTTCACATCACAGAAGTGACAAACTTATGTTTTAAGGGTCAAAAAGCACTTAGTAGTTAATTATGTTTTGATTTCATGTGATTATGACATCTTTATAAGAAATAAATTTCTATTGAAAAATATTGGGACATTACATTCTTCCCCCTTTAAAAATTTTACCCTCAAAATTTCATTTTACAAATAGGAAAAAAATAGGTGGGGGTACTTTTCCTTCATTTCTTCCTCTAGTTCCCATGTTGCCTCTTCGTACTTATGGTTTCTCTATAGTACAATGGCCAGATGAGTAGTCTTGTTGCGTAAAACTTTGTCTCTACAATCCAAGATTTTCACCGGTTGCTCCTCATAGGAAAGATCATCCTCCAACTGTACCACCTATGAAGAGAGTACATGTGAAGGTTTTGGTATGTACTTCCTTAAGAGGGATACATGAAAGACATCATGTACTTTCGACATGGTAGGTGGAAGTGCCAGTCGATTGGCCACAACTCCGACTCGATCAAGGATCTCAAAGGGTCTAATATACCCAGGACTTAGCTTTCCTTTCTTCCCAAACCTCATGACCTTCTTCCATGGAGATATGCATAGAAATACCAGGTCTCCAACTTTAAATTCAAGGTCTCATCGATGATTAACTGCATAACTCTTTTGTCAACTTTGGGCTGCCTTGATATGATGCTAAATGATTTTTGCCTTCTACACCATTTCTTTGACCATTTCAGGTCCTAGTAGCTTAAGATCACTGACATCATCCCAATATGTCAGTGTTCTGCACCTTTTCCCATAAAGGGCTACATATGGTGTCATTCGAATTCTTGAGTGGAAACTGTTGTTGTGGGATAATTAAACCAGTGGATGATGTTGGTCCCATACTCCTTTTAATTCCATAGAATATGCTCTCAATATGTTTTCCAGTGTTTGAATAGTCTGCTCGGATTGGCCATCAGTTTGAGGATGATAGACCGTACAGAAGTTCAGCTCAGTTCTTAGAGAATTTTGGAGACTTTTCCAGAACTTTGAGGTGAATCTAGGATCACGGTCGGATACAATAGATAGTGGTACTCCATGCAGCTTTACCACTTATTTGATGTAAATATGTGCAAGTTGATCCAATGATAATTCTTCTCGAATCGTTATAAAGTGAGTTTTCTTTGTAAGATGATCCACAATGACCCATATAGCATTGTTTCCTATGGATGTCCTTGGAAGTCCAGTGAAAAAATCCATGGTAATGTTCTCCAACTTCCATGTTGGTATGGGTAGCGTTTGCATCATCCCCTTATACTTTTTCATCTCAACCTTTACTTTTTGACATGTCAGGCACTTTTATGTATATTCAGCAATCTCTCTTTTCATATTGTGCCACTAAAAGTTTACTTGGAGATCTCGATACATCTTTGTGCTACCAGGGTGAATATAGAAATTAGAGCTATGAGCACCATCCAATAGTTCCCTCTTTAGCTCATGAATAGCGGGAACACAAAGCCTCTTCCCAAATTTCAAAATTCCACCTTCATATGTGAAGTAAGTCAACTTACCATCATTTATAGCTTTAATTTTCTTTTGAAACTCTTCCTTATTAGCCTGAGAACTTTTTATCCTTTCCAGTAAAGAAGGTTCAGAAACCATTTGAAAAAGTAGTGATGTGTTACCTTTATTGATAATTCCCATATCTATCTTTACTAGATCCATGAACATATGATCCCTTTCAACTCGTGTCTTGTTCAGAATTCCATGGTCCTTTCTACTCAAAGGATCTGCTACCTTATTTGATTTCCCTAGGTGGTACTGTATTGTGCAATAATAGTCTTTGAGTAGCTCAATCCATCTCCTTTGTCTAATGTTGAGTTCTTTCAATGAGAATATATATTTCAAACTCTATTGATCTATATATATCTCATATTTTTTACCATAGAGGTAATGTCTCCAAATTTTCAAAGAAAAGATTACCGCTGCTAACTCAAGATCGTGAGTTGGATAGTTTTTTTCATGAATTTTTAGCTTCCTAGATGCATAGCCAATCACTCGATCATTCTGCATAACGACACAGCCAAGTCCTTTCTTTGATGCATCTCTATAGATAAGAAACCCATCATTCCCCGGTGGTAGGGTTAGGATTAGAGCATTCACTAACCTCCTATTAAATTCTTCAAAATATTCTTCACATTCCTTTTCCCATACGAACTTAACCCCCTTTCGTGTGATCTTGGTCATTAGGTTGGCTAAATGGGTGAAGTTCTGAATGAAACGCCGATAATAACCTACTAAACAAATAAAAATACATACCTCTTTTATGTTCGTTGGATTAGGCCATTCTTTCACAGCCTTTGTTTGCGTATGATCTACAGATATTCCATCCTTAGAGACAATGTAGCACAGAGAAAGGAAACTGATTGGAGCCAAAAATCACACTTACTAAACTTCCCATATAATTTATTTCTTATAAGTGTTTTCAGAATAGTGCGCAAGTTATTTTCATGATCTTCATAGATTTTTGAGTATACCAAGATATCATCAATAAACACCAATACAAATTCATCAAAGATAATCTTTGAAAACTCTGTTAATTAGATCCATGAAGACATATGGTGCATTAGTTAGTCCAAAAGTCATTACTGTAAACTCATAATGCTCGTACATAGTTCGAAATGATGTTTCTAGAATGTCTTCCTTCCTCACAAGCAACTGATGATATGCAGATCGAAGATAAATCTTAGAAAAATATTGGGACCCATGAAGTTGATCAAATAAATCATCAATTCATGTTAGAGAATACTTATTCTTTTTTTTAATAGCATTGATCTCCCTGAAGTCAATGCACAACCTCATAGACCCATCTTTCTTCTTAATGAACAGAATAGGGGCTCCCCATGGAGAAAAGATAGGGATAATAAATCCATTATCACTCAATTCCTCTAGTTGATATTTAGTTCCATTAACACCACAATGGCCATTCTATAAGGGGTATTTGATATGGGCCTTGAACCAAGAATTAAGTCAATGGAAAACTCAATTTCCCACTCTGGAGGATGTCTAGGTAAATCCTCTGGAAATACGTCACCATATTCTTTCACAATATATACGTCCTCTATCTGTACATTCTTCTCCTCACCCATATTTATTTCATCCCCTTACTCCCCAATAATTAAATTCAGTAGATCTACTAGGGGTGGATCTAGATGAGAATCACATGGTGAGGTTTCTCCTTTAAAAATAAGGGATTCTACACCATTCTCGAAAATTGTAACTTCCTTTGTCTTGAAATAGATCTTTACATCATAATTTTATAGCCAATTCATACCAAGAATTATATCATAGTCAAACATTGGTATGATGATAAGGTTAGAAACTAAAGCATGTTTATGTGTCGTGACGGGGACTAATCGACACACCTTTGTTGCAATGATACATCCACTGGGAGTTTTGAATGATAACTCCTTTATTAAATCAAATTGGACATAAATAATTTTATTTGAAAACTGGGATGATATTAATGAATGTGACGATCCATAATCAAATAAATTATTGGATAAGTTCGATGAAATGATCAAAGTACCTACCACCACGTCATTCAGAACTTCAACCTCTATAGTTGTGATCGCATAAGTTTGTCCCTGGTCCCCTGGCCTTATCTATTGCATATTTACTTGATGCTTTGTATAATCATTATCATAATTTCCCATATCCTAACAATTATATCATCAAACATTAATGGATTATTTCTTCCCCTTGCAATCACCAGCAAGATGGGATTTTTGACCACATTTGTATCATACTCTTTTTCCCTTTAAGAATTCACTAGGGTGTTTCCTTCCACAATTATCACAGGGTGGAAATTCAACTCTTCCCTTCATTCCTGTTTCCTTATTTCCTTTCCTAGAGTTTTCAGCAGCCCTCTTCCTTTCTTTATTTCCATTAAAGTCATAAGATTTAGAGAATTATATTTCTATCTTGATATCACATGAAACTATATCCTCATATGATGGAAAACATTCGGAGACCAGTGCCCACCGGAGAAATGGCTTTAGGCCATCAAATAATCGATTAATTTTTCTCCTTGGATTTTGTATGTAGTCCACAGCATGTTTTTCTAACCTTGTAAAGTTGGCTTCATACTTTGCAACATTATCATCTTCCTTCTACTATAGATTCAAGAATTTCCTCTCCATATCCTCTCTCTATTCACGAGGAACGTGTTTCTCTAGGAATATTTCCTTAAAGTCCCTTCATTCCATCTCCTCTATTTCTTTCTCCT
This sequence comes from Viscum album, assembly GCA_963277665.1. Taxonomy (NCBI): domain Eukaryota; kingdom Viridiplantae; phylum Streptophyta; class Magnoliopsida; order Santalales; family Viscaceae; genus Viscum; species Viscum album. The sequence goes on from OY728148.1 coordinate 775,104,801, forward strand.
CCTTTATGTTTTGGATTAATGAACACCCGTGATTCGCATATCCTGATAGATAATAAACTTCCATGATGACCTTCTCTCTTTCATTACCTCCCAAAGCGCGAAATATTTTCTCTAGGGAACTTATCCACTGCTCAACTACAAATGGGTTTGTAGTCCCATTGAATGATGGTGGTTGTTGTCACATAAAGAGATCTAACATAGCTCCTCCATGCAGTGGATTTGGATGCTCTATACTTGTAAGGTTATTATTCATAACTTGAGTAAGTTTTCCCTGTATAGTTATAAGTTTCTCAAGACTCATCATTTCCCCAGAGCCAACATCACTATCTTGCATCAGAGGGAAATCCCTACAGGGGACACGTGTGTTCATGTGGTTTCCATTCCTTCCACTAGGCGCCATCTCTAGATAATATAATACACTGGATTAGTTTATTAATCATAATGTATAATATTACATAACAAAATACTTAGCACAAATTGAAATTCTATGCATGGCTAATCCCATAATCATAAGAATAGTTTCTTTGAGGAAAATTTTACATTTAAATCCTTCATAATGGCTTGAAAAGAAAATGTGAATTATCCTAAGAATATCCCCCCCAGTATTTTTGTAACCAAGAGTGTAGCAAGGCCCGTTGTCGTGTACCAGGATATCCCAAGTCAAGCCTGAAACTCCTTGTTGAAGCTTTCACTCCTAGGTATATCTGTGCCAGAGCCACCTCTACCTGCTCGTATCTAGATAGGGATGTATTTCTTAAAGGATCCACATAATCTATTCCTTACCAAAATACAAAGACGTTCTTGTATGTTTATACTCAAAGACTATATTAGGGACTCTTCCCTAATCTATATTTTCTAAATCTAGTTTCCAAGTTTTCTACTAAACTTTCTCTGATACCAACTGTAAGGACTCAACCCTAGTCTCCCTGAGATGATATCTTATTTTATTACATTGGTATATAAACAAGTAATATGAATCCCTAAGGACCAAGTAGTTTAGAATATTTTGAAAACAATATACACAAATAAGTTTATCATTACATCATTAAGGGAAAAACAACACTAATTTATTCCATTAGAAATATCCATGACTCCTATATTATGATTGCAAGTCATTCATAATTTACTTCTTCATGTCCTAAGAAAATGAAATATAAGAAAGGGGTGATCTCAAATTCTCAGTAAGAGTAAGAAATATAGTGGAAGATAATATAAACATTAGACATGGTGAATAATTGAAAACAAATTCCTTTAAAAATAAGTTTGAATATAAAATGGTAGGAATATGAGCTGAGTAAATATTTCCATAATATAACATAATAATGGGTATTCTATTAGTCAAATAACCATTTGAACTTTCAATTACTAGCTTCATAATTAGGGAAGTACATATTGTGGACATTCTGAAACATTTTGTCAAGGCCTCGACCAATATGTCTAATGATTAAGCCCTCATCCAAAATTCATATATCACATTGGGAAAGGCCTCGACCAATTCCAAGTCTATTTGTCTCATGAGACCTATCGATGCATCGAGGGGCTATAGCAGGCCCCACCCATCGCATAATAAGTCCAATTCATTCTTCATATTAGTGGGGATAAATATAAACAACATATACATCAATATTGAAACTATCATATGAAATGTAACTAACTTTCCCCATTCATTAAACATAAAACACTAACCATTTCGAGTAATATGGTGAATGGTTTTTGGATAGATCATTCAAAACAGAGTTACTAATAAACCATTAAATAAAATATGGTTGATGAATTCATAAATGATTAAACCCAATAATACATAGGACTCAACAAGAGTGTTGAATCAGACGAAAATACTCTTATAAAATCATTAAGCAATTCTTGAGATAAATACTCTTTTATTTGAAAAGAAGATTTCTTTAGGAAAAATATTTCTATAAAACCAGAAGTGAAGTAAGATGGTATTTCATGATAAAATTATTTTTTTTATAAGGATAATGGTTTTAAAAAACATATTATAGTGTTCCCTTAAAAATAGATATGAATTTGAGAAATTCCCTTGAATCGGGCTTGTATTTTTGAAACAGTTTTGAAAGTTACTTTTAAAACATATAACTATCCAGAAAATAGAGAAGGATTATGGTTGGTTTAAATATATAGAATACTCAAACAGAATTTATGAGGAGTTCATAACAATATATAAGAATTTAATTAAGCTAATTCGACAATAAAATTAACCCGAATGAAAATGGAAGTTCGGGTGGAAAACCCCTACCTTAACTCTGAACGTGTTTCTCTCTTGAACTTAAGCTCCTGGAATATGAAATTATACTTATTAATATCTTATTTAAGAACCTATTATACATTTATTTAGTTTTTCATAATTATTTTTAGTTCATTTATGCCCTTATTGATAAGTTATTATAATGAATTTCGTCGTTCCTTAGTGTTCATTTCCTTTATTTTCATAATCGGTTCACTTGTTCTTAAGTAATGGAGTTCTTGTAAATATCCAGAATTGAATTAAAATATTATTTACGATCACAAATATGTGTTATTGATAATTTATATAACTTGATTACATGACATGAGGATGAATTATTATATAGAACTTTAATGATAACTGTTACGGTTAATTTGTGGGTTTTGATTACAACGAACTCGTTTTTCTTTATAACTTAATACCGTTTTACAAAGGGGTTACAGAGTCTTACATAGGTTATATTACATATATAATAATCTGGTTCAAACATAACATGAATTTTTTCAAGACCATAAATGATAATGATAATAGAAATTGAAATCCCATCGTCCTTGACTATGGAAAATTGACACATCTCGGATGGTGTTCTTGCTACTAGTATAAAAGAAGGTAAAAGGGTGAGATGATGATAAATTATTCAACTATCATGAAAAAATTCCTATACATATAAGGAAATGTAGTCATCACAAAATTTTTATAAGGATAGGTAATAGAAAATTAAAATAAATAAACTTTAAAGGAAAGACAAATAATTGAAAAGAGGAATTTACCTCTTGAACCAAACTTCGTTGAGAGCCTCCTTAAGGGAGAGTTTTTGGTATTTTTATGAGACCAAGGCTTGATAGATATGGGAGATAAGGTTGGGAGGATATTTTGACAGAATTTTTAGTAGGAAAAAGACTTGAGATAAGTGAAGAGAAGAGGGGTGAGAGGGGGTTTTTATAGTGGATGAGAGAGGAGATTTCCTAATATAAAATTCATTAATTTATTATTCCCCCCCAAGACATGGAATAGTGATTCTTACATGACCAAGAAAAGTAATTTTATCATGTGATCCCAAACCAATTGGGATTACATCAACATAACATCATGCATGACTCTATAATTAGCTTATTTAGCTTTTTTTGTAAATTATGGTATTTCACTATTCATAAAAAATTCAAGTATTTCATAAAAATCCAAAAAAATCACCCCTACCATTTTTCGATGAGTAGAATCCAAAAATGAAGTCCATTTTTCAAAAATAATTTTCTAAATATGTTTAATTTAATATTTTTTTAAAATCATAATTTATTCTAAAAACTACAGTTTTAAAACATTTATTTACTTATTCCAAAGCATAGGTATATCATACTATCAATTGAATATTATTTATATACTAGAATAGGTAAGGCTACTATTCATTACAGTATATAACTATTCATAAGGGTGTGTTACTATTCATAAAGGTAGGTTACTATTCACCAAAAATTAAGTTTTTCTTATTGGACTCCAAATAACTTACTGATCGCAACAGTGTGTGTTAGATTTTTGAAATTCACATCACAGAAGTGAAAAAATTATGTTTTAAGGGTTACATAGCACTTAGTAGTTAATTATGTTGTGATTTCATGTGATTATGACTTATTTATAAGAAATGAATTTCTATTGAAAAATATTTGGGCGTTACAGTATTTCTGGTTTTGGTCAACCGTTGACACTGGTATTATTCTGGTGATATGTCATTTGGTTATTTTTTATTTATTTCCATTTTGGTATTACTCTGATAAAGAGGTTATATTATACCCATGATCTACATTAGACCCTCACTTCTAGTTAGAAGCCTTTGGTATATGGGTATGTGCACTTGAGGTCATGTGACTGACCATCTTGGGGCATTAGTGTGTGGAACTTGGGTCGGGAGGTCACAACGAGCCTTAGAAACATTGAAAATAACATTTAAACCCTAATTCCATTTATGTAAGAAAAGAAAATCCTCTAGAAAATCATCGATGTTACTCATGCTACTAAGGGGCCCTGTGTGATCTCTATCAAACATACTCATATTACAATAAAAACATTTCCACCATAAAAAATATCATATAAATCATATGTATACCTATATAATCCCTTTTAAGATGAAATCAAGCGACCTCTAGACATGGAACATGTCAGTCTAGTATTTCTCTCTCATCGCTTATTGATTATTCAAAAAATAATGACCAAGTCAATGAATAGATCATATGTGAAACAACTAAGCATGGCTATGAATTTCCTCAGTCTAATTCAATCAAAGTCCAGATAAAATTATCTTGTCATACAAGTAGAAAATTCCCATATTGGTTATGCTTCAATTGAAGACATATTCAACAACATACTCAACCAGCCCATAATTATCTATGTTCATATATTGACTTAAGTGAGTAGGGTATCAAAGCATGAAGGTTCTCATGATATGTATATCTCTAACCACATGTAAGAATGATTGATAATAACAATACACCCCTAAGTATATCTATGATCATATGGAATTCTTTGAGATATACATTCCTAGATCAGTACAAGTAATATGTATCTACTTATTACCTCATAAATATATTCTTTTTATTTGGAATGCAAATATTTGGAATGAATATGATATTATATTCTTGCTAACCTTATCATATCATTGATACCCATAATACTCTATAATGATCATTGGTTAGGGACAACTCAATGTCGTTCTTTGAGGGGATATTATCATTCGAATATTCTTGTAAAATGAAATAATATTACACATAAGTGAATGATAATAGGATATTTACTTTATTATAAAAACATAAAACATTTTCAATAATTTCAAATGATCTCAAATGTGTCTAACACCCAAATATTATACATGATTCTCATGTTGTTGTTGTGATAATGGATTCATCAACAGATCTGCTAAATTCTCATATATAGCCACCCAATTAAACTTTGCATCACCCATATTGATGATATAATATTTGATGTGGTATTTTTGAAGGATGTTTATGGTCTTTTAATGAGATCTCGGTTCCTTAACTTGAACAACAAAACCATTTTGTCACAATATAGCTCGATTCATCTCTTGATACTAAGAAAAACTGCAACTTTTTAAATGAACTTCTTGATCCAAACAAATTATTTTGTAGAATCTTATATAGTGATGTATTCTAACTCTATTATAATGTTCACTGAGGTGGCTTATTTGTAACTCTTATAAATAATTTCTCTATCATTTAGGAAAAACATGAATTCAGATTGAAATTTCATATCATCTTCGGTGGATTGGAAACTAGTATCTATGTAACCCATTATGTAGAGCTCATATTATCTTCTAAATACTAGGAATATATCCTTAGTCCATATAAAGTACTTAAGTATGTTCTTCATGGAAATACAGTGACTCTCATTAGGATTTTATTGGTATCTACATGTTATGCTTAAATCATATGAGACATCATGTTGAGTTTAAAACATGTAATACATGATAGATCCCACGGAAGATGCATAAGGAATCATATCTATCATTTATAACTCTTTAAAATGATCTTGGATCTTTCTAAGACATTTTCAATGCAATATTAGTAAATACATAATAATATGAATTTATATACATCTTTTGGATACATTTCATTAATATTTAATCATAATTTATTTCTTAATACACTGGGTTTTGATGCATTTTCATTGAAATTAAGAGGTCAAGACTCAAAGTAGGATATGTTGGAAAAATATAAAATTCATTATTACACATCATGAATATAAAATACATGATGTTTACTCCTTGAACAGAAAACTTACTAGCTGGATATCAAGATGTGAGTCCCAAATACATGGCATGAAGAAAGAACACGATGTGAATCCTGATTAATCATTGTGAAATACTAAAAATACAAACCTGATGAGATACATGGAATGAAATCATTACATGAAGTGAAAATTTTGAAAACCTAATTTCCGCTAAAGATTCAAGTTATGAAATTCGTAGATCCTAGATCTTTATAGAAAACTGAGGATTTGAAGTACATGCTGTGAAATTCAACTACATTCCATGAAATCCTCATTGCAGAAATCATTTAAACCATGTTCATGACATGAATCAATTGCACATAATGAATTGGTTGGGTTCTATAATTATCCAGTGACCTTGAAGAGAAATAACGCACCTATACACCCAACTTATTTTCTTTATTTCTTCTCTATTTCTTTACTATTTTCATTCTCATATATTTATACTTCTTTATTTTTATTTTTTTTAAGCATTGCATTATTACCAATTTTCATTCAAAGACTCATTCGTTGCATGTTGGTTATTCTGATGTCCAAATCCAATTCCATTTTCCATGAAACTTTGATTGTTACTATGTTCTATTTTGTTTATTTATTCAAGTTAGTATTTAATTTATATTACATTATTTTAATTGTATATTTATTTGGTTTATGTTTTTTTAATTATCACGTCAATCATGTTTCCATATATTTCCCTACTTTTGCTTAATTCCTTCATGCACATATAATACTCTTATAGTTTGGGGTCGAGAGAATAGGTGGATTGGACTTAATCAATTTCTAAATCAAAACTTGTTCACCCTATGGATAGTAATTAGGTTTAAAATAATATTAAATATCATTTTTTTTTACAACTACCCCGACCAATGGAGGTTCATTTGAAAGGATCCCTGGCCTAATTTATGTTAAGTAGGATAGAACCAATAGATTGTGATTCTTTATGCCTAGAATCCAAGACTCCTTCAGTTAATTTTTCAACATTATCTTGACCAAGTAGTATTTACCATATTATTTAGATCTAATTAGTTATACCAATATCAATTGGTGACTTTTTCACCATTTTTTAATCAAATCCATGGGAATTTCCCAAGATATATTTAGTATTACTCTTTTGTTGATACCCTACAATTGACCATGAACCCTTCCTTTCAATTTTAATTAATCCCAAGATACTTAGTTCTATAAAACCCATACAAAATAGTGATCATGAGGAATCTTCCCCCAAAAGGTTCTTACCATTGAGTTGCTTGCCTACAAGTGGAACATGTGGGTTCAACCCCAGACTGCCACTTTATTATGCCATAGTAGCTTAGTGTAGTTTGGTAAATATAAATTTAATCTAATCAATGCCTATATTTAATCAATGATTTCATGCATTTTTGTCAAATCTTTGGCATTTTTTGTCGTGGATAGTTATGCTTATGAATTGTGAACTACGGTAAAAACCTAGGATTACCTCACCTCCCCCCATCCTTATTCATTTTCCTTCCCCTTTTCTTTTTACTCATATACAAGAACCTAATCCCACTCTTTTATTCAGTTAGTGCATGTGTAAGGGCCCTATGACTCGCTCAAGGAGCCTTGAATCTTTATAATTGCTTACTTTTGATCATGATATCTATAGATCTATTGCTACATGTCAAAACTTAATAATGGATGAACACAATGGTCTTTCACCACCTTTCCATTCAAACCTTTAATATGTACACCCTGAAAATCCGGGAGAGAAAATAGCACAACAAGAGCACACCATCATGTATTACTACTTTTAATCCATTAGTGGTGTTCCATTCATTATTGTGTGCCCTACTATTCATGAGAACACATTATAAATAAAATCTATATAATCTAAAATGTGGGGATGTTTAGTGGACTTCAAAGAGAATACCACCATAAAAACATTTCCAATTTCCTCAAGGTTTGTGACACCTTTCACAACCAAGGAGTATCATTAGATTCCATTAGACTAAAATTAATCCCATTCTCATTACATGAAATATCCAAGGATCTTCTTAAAATATATGCGCTTGAGTCCATCTTGACTTGGGATGATTTATAAAATAAATTTCTTAGTAAATATTTCCCAGCGATTTGAACCTAGAATCTCAGAAATGAAATTCAAAATTTAAATCAAGCGAAGGTAGAATCATCCTGGGAAGAATGTTACCATTCTAAGAAACAAACTAGGAAGTTCCAACATCACGGAATCATTTTTTGGCTAAAATTGTAAACTTTTTACCAACGAATTCAAGATATTGTATGTACTATTGTGGATACTTCCTCTAAAGGTGGGATCATACTAAAGACACCTAAAATTCAAAGAGTGTTGTTAGATGAAATATCCATCAATTTCAGTATATTTAAAAGTGATAGAGGACCACCCCGATGTGGAAACCATAAGGGGGAGAATAATACTCACCAATTTTCACTAGTTGAAGCCCTAAAAAAGAATATTTAGCATTTTTAGTAGCCTTCTTCCCCACCACTTCCTCTTTGTCTAGTTATGGAGATCTAATCTTGTGATATATGTGGAGGTCCACACCCATACCATGACTACAGGGAAGGGATTGAAGAACCTCAAATCCAAGATTTTAATTATTCTAATTACAATAAACAAAATTAGTTATTTTAGTAACCTCCATAGTTTCAATAGTAGTACTATCATCAATGTTCAGATCCACAGCTACAACAACCTAACCAAGGTTATTATCAAAAGAGGATTGGAAAATTTCCACCATAAAATCAGGGACCACCTAGGTACCTCCCACAGAATCTTTCTCCTCAACCATAGTAATAATATCAAAAAATCTTTTTTCACATATATATTTTCAATTTACACCTTCTCAATAACATCAGGATCAAAAATAATTATGAGACCACCACAACAATCCCCACCTCTACAATCAAATCTTGAGAACCTTCTCACAGATATCATTCAAAAATCACACCATAGGATCAATACTCAAGATACTAAAATATAATACCAAAGAGGTTCCCTCCAAAACCTTTAGCACCAAGTGGGCCAAATTTCAAAGACCCTATCAGACCAATTACCAACTATGCTGCTCGATAAAACTGAGTCAATTCTGAGATAGGAGGAATTTTTTTGGTTTTTTAGGAGTGGAATAATGATGAATTTTGAGTATTCATGTGGAAGTGAATAAAAATAATTAAAATAACCTTAATAGCTTTCTCAAATCAATAGAAATAATTGAGATAATGTAACCACTAAAGATGGTCAAGAAAAAATATAAAATCAGCCTAAATTAAAAAAATATCCAATTCAATAGTAGCCTAAAAAAGAATAAGTATATATGGGAATTCCACCTTAAAAACACCTTATCTCCTTTCAAGAGAGGATGATACAAGACAAAATAGAAGGGTAGTATAAAAAATAGAGATGTTTAAGCAATTACACATCAATATACCCTTTACGGAAGCAATTACTCAGATGCCTAATTATTCTAAGTTTTTGAAGAAATTTTTATCAAATAAAAGAAAAATAGAAGATCTATGAGTTATAACCTTAATTGAAGAATGTTTCAAAAAAAATTCAATAGATGATACCTATGAATATATTAGACCTTATAAGTTTTTCTATTCCTTGCACTGTAGGAACATGCAATTTCAGAAGATCCTTGTGCGATCTTGGTTTAAGTGTCAATCTAATGCCTATGAGTGTATTCAAAAATCTAGGGCTTGAATAATTGATACCAATGAGAGTATAACTTAAATTGGATTAATGATCAATAAAGTACCCTCAATGACTTATCTAGGATGTCTTAGTCAATGTTTTAAAATTCATCTTTCTTACAAAATTCGTTATATTGGATATGGAGGAAGAGAGATATGTTTTTATAATCCTAGGGAGACCATTTCTCACTATTGGGAAGACATTGATTGATGTGAACCAAGAAATTTTTATATTCAAAGTTGTTTAAGAATAAGTTTTTTCAGTTTAGTGAAATCTACAAGTGAAATGGTGATTCATTAGATTGTCAATCCATATTTCTAATTGATAAGGGAGATGATTATATGAATAGTGAGGATGATTGAGATACCCTTCCTCCAGATGAAGATGAATATAAAGACTATGATGGTGTAAATTACATGGAACCTCTACTAAGGGATATTGTCCCACCATTCATACCCTTAGTCATTTGACTGCCAACATTAGAACTAAAACCCCTTTCAAGCAAGTATTCATTCTTATAAAAAGAAAATACATTGATGGTAATTATCATTTTAGAACTAACTCAAATACAAGAAAAAAAACTCATTGAATTTACAAAAAGGAACAAGAATTCCATTTCCTAGGTAGTAGTTGACATTAAAGGGATCAACCCTATGATATGCACCCAAAATATTTTATTGGAGGAAGGTTTCAAATCTAAATTTCAACCCTAGAGGTGAATCACCCCATTGATGAAAGAGGTAGTCAAAAATTAAGTTCTAAAGCTTCTAGAAACTAGAATAATATTTTAAATTTAAGATATTGAATGGGTGTTCCTTTTGTATGTCATCCCAAAGAAATGTGGTCTGGCCATTGTTAAAAATGATGAAGATGAGTTTATCTCAACTCGAACCATCACTGGGTGGAAAGTATGTGTTGATTATAAAAATATCAAAATGGAAACTATAAAATATCATTTTCTAATTCCTTTAATGGATAAAATATTAGAGTGACTAGATGTGAATAAATTCTATTATTTTCTGGATGGATATTCTAGATACAATCAAATTGCAATTGACCTAGAATATTATTCCAAAACCACATTCACATGTCTTTTGGGACCTTCACCTATAGATGAATGTCATTTTTAATGTGCAATGCACCGGTGACATTTAAATAGTTCATGACACATATATTTCATGATATAGTAGAGGAATTATTGGATATAATCATGGATGACTTCTTAGTCTATGGAAGATCCCCCAATGTTTTCTTGAATAATCTGGACCTAGTTTTGCAGAGCTACGAATAGAAGAGCCTGGTGCTAAAATGGGAAAAGTATCATTTTTTGGTCCAAGGAGGCATAGTCCTCAGACATAAAATAAAAAATCATGGTATGGAAGTTAATCATGTAAATATCAGGGTGATTTAATACTTACCTAAACCCATGATGTTAAAATGTATCATGAATATTTAGGGCCATTTGGGATATTATCGCCACTTCATCCAAGACTTTACAAAAATATTTCACCCACTAACCCACCTTTTAACATAGAACATTCATTTTAACTTCACTGAATATTATCAGAGGTAATTCATCACACTTAATAATATATTGATGTTCACTCCTGTTATAATATGACCTGATTGAGTTAAAGATTTCAAATTAATGTGTGACACCAATGATTTTTCTGTAGGTATTGTTTTAGGATAGTGAGTTGTAAATCTCTTTTGTCCGATTTATTATTCCATTCACACACTAACTAAATCTCAAGTAAATTACATGAACACAGAAAAATAGTTGTTGGTAGTCATCTATGTTTTTGAAAAGATTCACTCATACCTCATACTTTTGAATAGTGGTCTATACAAATCATGTAGCACTAAAATACCTGCTAATAAAAAAAATGTCAAACTGTGATTAATATGATGGATCCTTTTACTATAAGAATTTAATATCATCATTAAGGATACAAAATGGACTAAAAATTTCATCACCAATCACTTATCTAGACTTTCACTATCAATCGTTGAAGATGATTAAAATCATAGCATTGAGGAGGAATTTTTTAATAAAATAATATTTAATATAGATATTTAAGTCCAACTATGGTTTTTTTTATATTGAAAACTATATTTATATGGGAACAATTTACCCCCAATTCTCCTATCAAAAAAATAATAGATTCTTGGTCGAGGTCTAACACTATTACTAGGATGATCCACTACTATTTAAGAATTTTTCTGATGGATTAATGTGATGTTACGTCCTAGAATATGAATTTCAAAGATTACTCAAGAAGTGTTACAAATTTATAGCTGGAGGAAATCATGGGCCTAAATTCACAATGGATAAGATCCTATAAAGTGTAATATTCTATCCCGCAATCTATTTGGATGATAGGAGTTTTGTTCAAATTTATGATAGATGCCATTGAACAAGCACTATTGGGAAAGAAACAAAATTACCCAGAATCCCATTATAGAAGATGAAATATTTAATATATGGGGAATAAATTTTATGGTCCATCACAAAATTCTAATGAGAAATTTTACATCCTAGATGGAATGGATTATGTATCTAACTTGGTAGAAGCTGAGGCCACAACCCATAACATAGCTATGGTGGTCATGAAATTCTTAAGGAAAAATACTTTCTTAAGATTTGGATTTCCCCAATTGATCATTAGTGACTAGGTCACTCACATTGAAAATAATGTCATTAAAATATTACTCATAAAATATAGAATCTGTTATATCACTATTACTCCATAACACCCACAAAAAATGGGGAAGTTGAATATCTAATATAGAGATTAAAAAAATTCTATAAAAGAGAGCAGCTATAAGTATAAGGGAATTGAATCTCAAATTGGATGACACACTTTGGTCATATCGCATTTCATATAAAACACTCATTATCACCACCCAATACCATATTGTTTATGGGAAGCCATTTCACTTTATTGTTAAATTAGAACATCACTCTTATTATGAAATTAAAAAACTTTGTATAGATTCTCAAAAATTTGAGGATGTTAGAATGATACAAATCATTGATCTAGAAGAGATCATAAGGGATGATTATGAAAAAGCATGTATTTATAAATAAAAAAAGTAAATGCAATGAAAAAATTAATTGAATGAAAAATATTCACACCAGGGGATAAAGTTATACTTTTTACTTTCTGATTGAAACTATTCCCTAGGAACTGAAATCCTAATAGAATGGTCCCTTTACAGTTATCACAGTGTTCCCCTATAGGGAAATTAAAATTCAAAAAGTCGAAGGACCACCCTTCCAGATCAAGGGATAGAGACTAAAAATTATCAAGAACCATTTCATGAAGGATGTTCACTTTATTTTGAGTTTGACTAATTCTTTTTTCCATTTGTTTGGATGATGACGTTATAGTTAGTGATTTATGTGATGAAACCCATATTTTATGTTGTATTTATTTTCATTGTGGTCTTATTAACTTCGTTTTTCTTTTATATCATTTTTTTTCGATATTCCAAACATCATTATAGTTGATTTCTATATCTATCTGAGCTACTTTCTCCTAATATTTATTGTGTGCACCTTCCATTTTTTTATTCCATATTTATTTTCCCCTATGGACTAATAGTATAACTAGTGTAGGTATTTTTTTTAAAATAATTAGGTATCCAAATTTCTAATCACCATCCAACAAATTCCCCCATGGAATGATTTTCATTACAAAGAGAACTCGGTTCCCTGTTTTTAATTCATAATTTCAATTTCATTTATGTCTCTACATCCATTGATATCTCTCTCACATCTCTTTCCAAAATAGTGCTTTCAAAAACCCATTTAGGCTTCCATATAATCCTAACACCTGACCTAGCCTAAGACAAGGAAAAAAGGGCATGACTAATTACCACGGGCTAGAAATTAGTGTCATTCATCAAAATAATCCAATGGGAATAATTTATCCCAAAAAGAAACAACTAGGATCAATAACGAAACTTAAAATGAAACAAAAATAATAATAAATGAACATTAATAAACACATAACATATCTAAATACAACAATTATTGAACCAAAAAATAAACTGAATAAAAAATTAAAACCAAACCACACAAACACAATCTCTATATGAAATCTTTGTCACCACCAACCATAAGACCAACCTATGAAAAATGAATAACCAAACCAGAAACATGGACCTTCAAAATAGCTTGGTTCTACCGATGCTGAGTGGAATAAGTAGGGTGTGAGCATAGAAAAAATTAGTAGGTAATCACCATAGAGCCCATGCATTTCCTTTTCCAAAACAGTCCACAAACACTAGTTTGGAATACATTTAGAAAATAGGATTCTTATTAATTTAAATAACCCAACACAGCTTTCTAAAAATCCACTTTATAAAACAACACACACAACATTATTTTTTTTAATGGATTCACATTCCAAAAACCTAGCTCAAGACTAAAACCCAAATACAAGAACATATCAAAAGATAAAAAGGGTCTATATTGAAAGTAAAGGAAACAAAATAAGTAGGGATAACATCCAACATGCAGTAGAAGTAAACCGAATATACATATAGTTAATCATGGGGATTCCCTAAAAATATCTAGTGGAAATACCTAGATATACTCAGTTCGGACTCACCTATCGATATATGATGGAACTCTATAGTCAATAACCTATTGGGTGATCAAAACTATCCAACCCAGTGGCACATCCAACCTAGCCTCTTAGAAAATCTAGAGCATACCAACCCGTATAATCGAGGTCAAGAAGAAACTGCCACTTGACCCTCTAGTTCACATCCAGAATTCCCATGATAATAGAACATGGTGAATGGGGAGGTCCTAACATGTGTTGTTCGACTAAAATCTATTCCTCTAATGGCCCGAAGGACTTTATTTTTTTATTGATTTTTGATAATCCACCTTTCAAGGGGTTAGGTGGAACCCTTACAAGGTCCATAGGCATATGTATTACATGGCCCATAGGACTTAGAGGAATTCATTTCCCATAGGCTTAAAAAATTACATACAACCCAAACAAACTACTTGGAACTGCTCCTCCCCAGCATCTTTATTGTGAAATCACCTCTCCACCTTCGCATGGTTGTACGGATAGGATTTTTCGTGCATGCACAGGCTTGTCCCGATGGTAGGTGTCGCACCCTCTCATTCTTGCAATATATTTAGCTTCACCTATGGTGAAATCTCATTTGCTCATCCTCCTTCTAAAGATTGTTCCTTGTAGGTTGTCTGGTTTTCATCTACACTTAAGGTGGTATAAAGTTCATGAGGTGGCCCAAAGACCATACTGACCCAAAGGCCTGGGTGGCCTAAAGTCCTTAAAGGACTTGGGGACCAAATCGGTTGCCCAAAGGCCCAAACGGGGGAATATTCCTAGATTCTATAATTCCAAATAGTGCATGTTATAGTTACCGCTATAGTACATGCTATTGTACTACTATAGTAACCCTGGAAGTTAGCCTCCACCTGGATTTGATCCCAGGTCACCTGGATGCACTTAAAGAGTCCTCACCAACTAGGTTGAGGCTCATGTGCAACTAAAACCCATTACCACTATGCTTTCCTAACCAAAAACATTGATACCACCTATGTCATGACCCACTCCTTAGAGGGTCCACCATAGTGGTTCCCATATCATATGTCAATCCATACAAAATTTCCAACCGAGCCATCACATAACATCAACTTTAAAATCATTTTCCAAACCAACATGAAATGAAAACTCAGCCTTCACATCACATGAAATTTCAAATAATTTTCCAAAACAACATGAAATTCCAACTGAGCCTTCGCATCACATCAACATTCCAATCATTTTCAAAAACCAACATGAAATTCCAACTAGGCCTTCACATTACATCAACTTTCAATCCATTTTTCATGAATCACCCCTTAGGGGCCCTTGTCGTGACTACCCCAAGCCTTCCTCTAATAGGCCAGGGGTTGGTGACTAGCATTTAGTAGGAATTTCCCACAAATGGGAGGAATTATCCTAAATTACCTATACACATGCACACATCTCCAAGCTACACAATGCTGAAATGTAAAAAAACCAAAAGAATGCATGCATACATCTAAGATCCCACAATAGAGTATGAAAATGAAAGTACAGTAAATAGAAAAGGGCCAAAAAATACCATCCAAAACTATAAAGAGTTTAACCTCTTTTAAGGGTGAGAAATAAGTCAAAATAATGTTCATGGTAAACACCTCGGTTTTCCCAACTCTAGTTATGTTATACCCACTCCCGGTCCTCCTAAGACACCATCAAAAGGGTCACCATCTACACAAGACAAGACATATGTGGGAAAATATCATACAGGGTGAGTATAAAAATAGTTAGTTGAACCCCCCAAAAACACTAAACATGATGCACCAAGTATAGTCAGCTCAATTCAAGATGAAAAAATGTATCATAGATATAATAAGTTCAAATTAAAACCAAGATATACTCATGAAAGACACCACGCCATCAGCTGGTCATAACCAATTATCAGCCACATGATTCGATTCGAAGAAATGCTCATTCTAGAAGATCCCACTCTATGATCCATGCTATCATGGAAGACAATAGATGAATAGGTATAACTCATTTGGGCCCCACACAAAGAGAACACATTGGTCTAAGAAGACTATGATACACAGATAGGGGTCATGCCCAGGCCTATTGAGGGACACCACAAACCTAATCTGGATCAACCTACTACATGGGGGATCGTATCCTAAGGATTCCACAAACACTAATGATGTTTCCCACTAGATATAGGATCAATTCCCTACTTAGGGAGGTTACATGATTCCACAAGCTCCACTATGGATGATAGAGGATCTCAATCTAGTCTCGTGGAGGGACACAAAAACTCTATCTGAGACTAGGCCTCTAGAGGGGATTACAATACAGTGATTTGGATGTAATTCCACACTTTACTATTGAGGAAAGTACCAAGGGAACACACTCAACCTATACTGGTCCAAACTAGGAAAAAAATAGGCTTAAGCACACTTTTTTGGATTACACGGTGTGTCCCAGGGGGGGAAATGGTGTGTTTAGTTATCCCAATCCCTTTCCCATGTGTAAATACTCACACGACATGTAGTCTCCATATACATGGAGTGAAAGATGAGTACATGGCGTGTAGAGACACACGTTTCCCTACATTTATTGCATGACCGTGTTCGAATAACGAAGATGTGTTTGTGTACTAGTCCATATATGCCAAGTTGTGTATGTATCTAAGTACACAGTGTGTCATCTGGATCTATATATTACTCGTGTTAGTGTACTCTCCGGATTACATTCCAAGTCATCCATGAAGATTCACACACCGTGTTATGGGGATCACATATCGTGTGATCATCATTCCTTTCCCAAAACACTAGATGCCACTGAAGGGGGCCTAGATGAAATTTAGTACCGAGTTACATGTCATGTTGCTTGTGATTTTCAGACCCGGGGTTCTTCTCCATTCTTCCTCGCACACCGGTTATGCCTCATTATTTTCCTAAAATTTCTCTATAGATCTGGGATCTACTGTAACCATTCCTCGTCATTATTAACTCACTATATTCCAAACTTAAAATGAATTGGGAACTCACCTATGATGTCTGTTTTTTGTGTGCTGCTTGGAAATATTTTAGAACCATAAATTATTTCTTGTTCATCTCAGATATACCAATCACCACTGCTGAATCCTCTATTTGTATCTATATTCACATTCTATACCCTTTTTTTGGATCTGTTGTGCCAAATAACGGTTGTGAAATTATCCAGAACTGGGTATTTTTTTGAAACATTGGCCAAGGGATTACCAATGATGATTTCACAAATAAATATTTGAAGAAATCCATAAAACATACAAGTGAGTAATGAACCTCATCTATTGTTCATTTAGCCTCGATTAATTATCATACAAAATATGAATGAAGAGGGATAATCAATAAATAAAATTAAACAATGCCCGTGGTGGCTAGGTGAGTTGGTTCAACGCGGTGGCGTCCCATCGTCGAGGTTCTAGGTTCGAGTCCTCGCAAAGTCAACATGAACCATTTTCCAGCAATCCTCTCATCCCCTCAACTCTGCGGGAACTAGCCCAAGCCCAAGGGTTGGCCACCTTGGGCCTAGTTGGGGAGGTGTGGTGTGCAGGTGGTGTAAGGCCACACCTATACACACGTTAACCTTTAAACACTTTGGCCCATGGGGGCTGGGTGAGTTGGTTCAAGGCGATGGCATCCCATCGTCGAGGTTCTGGGTTCGAGTCCTCGCAAAGGCAACGTGCACCATTTTCCAGTGATCCTCTCGTCCCCTCGACTCCGTGAGAACTGGCTCAAGCCCAAGGGTTGGCCACCTTGGGCCTATCTAGGGAGGTGTGGAGCGCGGGTGGTGTAAGGCCGCACCTATACACGTGTTAACTATTAAACACTTTTGCCCGCAGGGGCTGGGTGAGTTGGTTCAAGGTAGTGGAGTCTCGTCGTCAAGGTTCCAGGTTCGATTCCTCTCAAAGACAACATGCACCATTTGCCAATGATCCTCTTGTCCCCTCGACTCCGTGGGAACTGGCCCAATCCCAAGGGTTGGCCACCTTGGGCCTAACTGGGGAGGTGTGGCACGCGGGTGGTGTAAGGCCGCACCTATACACGTGTTAACCATTAAACACTTTTGCCAACGAGCCCATACCCAAGTGGTAAGGGCTCCTGCTTGGCATCCAAGAGACCCGGGTTCAAAATCGGGAGGAGGCGAATTTCCAGGGTACTGTAGCAGTACTGTAGCAGTAACTGTAGAAGTACTGTAGCAGTAACTGTAGCAGTTTCTATTCGGTACTGTAGCCGCCGGAACTATTCACCTGATTTGGGATTTCGGGCCACCGGTTTGTGCCTACGGGTCTCCAGGGCCTTCGGGTCATCAAAGGCCTTCGGGCCTCAGGGCCTTCAGGTCACGTAGACCATGGAGTAGCCTAGTTAACACAGAACAGGCCCCAGAAGAGGATCAGAGAAATAGGAGTAGCAGCCACCAGATGCAGAGCTAACCGGATTGGAAGAATGAGAGGGTATGGCAGCCGCCATCAGGACCAGGCACCGTGCAGATTTGTACAGGGCAATGCTAGCCAATCAGCAATGCAAGGTGGGGAGCTAAGTGATCAATGATGCAGAAAGTTGGGTAGGGGTAGTTCAAGTGGGTTGGGCCTACGGGTCATGTATTGGGCATGGTATGCCTCTGGGCCTTCGGGTCATGTATTACGAGTTTGTCGGGCCTTATTCCCTGGGCCTATGGGTCATGTACGGGTTCCCCTTAAACCCTTAAAAGGGAGATTATCTATAATAAAATAAAAAATAAGGCCTTCGGTCCATTCAGAGTAGTAAATTAAACAATTCTCTCTGATTAAATCCACCGACGATGTGTGGATCAATTCTTATTCTTCAAATTGACCCACGTTCATCTTGGATTAAGAAATGGATGATATTCACAAAACAAAACACCCTACCTCGAGTGTGGACTGATTGTCGATGAAGAAGATTTTTGTTGTCACCATTGATGAGTTCCTCTAACTCCACTGGTGTGACTATACACAATCTGATCCAGATCCATTTTCATCCACCAAGAATTATCTCCTACAACAACATCTAGAAATTTAGTGTTTAGCAGCCAACCCTAGAGTAATTTCATTAGCCATAAACTTATAGAGGGGGTAGGTTGCTATGCTGAAGAAAATAAAATAAATTCTTTAAGTCCAATTTATTTTACAAATTTAGCTCCCCCGAAAAAAAAAATTCACAAACGCCCCACATAGACCATTGTTATGTAACAACTAGGGTAAAACTACCACTCTTGAACCAATGGTACCCATGGATTTATGAATATTTTTCAAACATTTGTTTTGGGAACCCTGAGCCTAAGAATATCATTCCGTCTCAGCAACTTGTATTGGAATCGATCCATATAATATTTAAATATAATACACATAAATTCAAAGATGTTAAATTCTCCCCACCTTAGGGATTTACATCCCCATAATGCTAAAAACAAGGGCTATAAATATAGATGAGGGTACTAAGCATGAATTTGAGCCTCTTAATCCCATGTGCTCTCTTAGAGATTCTCATGCTGCCACCGGACATGTACTAAAGGAATTGATCACCCATGAATTTCCTTTCTGATCGATCCTTAACCTCCACTAGGTACTTAGAAAAATTCACACCATTCTCGATGTCTAGCTCTTCCTAGTCAATGACGTGAGATGGGTCATACACAAACCTCTTCAGCTACGACACATAGAAGATGTGATGTACCCGTTCTAACTATAGAGGTAGAGACAAGTGATACACCACCTCCCCAACTCTACACAGTATCTGGAAAGGGATGATGAACCTCATATATAGATTTATGCCCCTGCCAAATCTCTATAATCCCCGTCAAGGTGAAACTCGAAGGAACACATGGTCTCCTTCCTACAATACCAAAGGCCTCCATCTCCTGTCAGTATAAGAATTATGATGACTCTACATATTTTTCATCCACTCATGTATGGTCTTCACTTTATCTATAGTAGCTCTCACCAACTCTAGTCCCATAAATTCTAACTCTCCTGGGTCAATCAAGCAAATTGGTGACCTATAGGGTCACTCGTAGAAAGCCTTTAATGGTGCAATACCAATGGTCGAATGGTATATATTGTTTTATAAAAACTCCACCAATGGTAGTTGATCTTCCCAACTACTACCAAAGTCCAACATGTAATCTCTCAGCATGTCCTCTAGAACCTGAATGGTCCACTCGGTCTGGCCATTCATCTGTGGGTGAAACATTGTGATCAAGCACAACTGGGTCCCAAAATGCATCATGTAATCCATTCCACAACTTGAATGTAAAAATATAATCATGGTTCAAAAAAACAATGGGACTCCATGGAGTCAAAAAATATCTTAAACATATATTCATACCTATCTCTCTCAACTCTTCTCTCAGATAGATAGAAAATGGGATGACTTGTTGTTTTGATCAATGATCACCCAGATAGAATCATGTCTATGGGATTTATGTGTTAAACCCATCACAAATTCCATATATATCCCATCACACATTAATTACAGAACCTCAAGGGGTTTAGATAAACCCATTGGGACTTGATTCTCAGCCTTTACTCACTGACATATAAGGCATTGAGAAACAAAATCTACAACTCCTTTCTTCATCCTAGGCCACCAAAACTTACATCAGAGGTCCTATTACATCTTCTTCATGCTTAGATGTACCTCCAAATGGAGCATATGAAACTTCCTCATAACCTCCTCCCACAATGACACTGGTGCTACTATATGTCCTCTAAAAAGATCTACATGCTCCCCACCTTTTAAAAATCCTTCTGAAGCATGTCCTACAGATATCTGAGAACATAGGTTCTCGAAAATGATATCCCCATATTGTACCTCCCCAACTCGTTATAATAGTGTAGGGGTGAAAAACATCGACTGGAGGAAATGCACTACATCTCCATCCACAAAGGATAATTGAAATGAGGCAAACTACTCTGATTCCTCATTCAACAACTGTGAACTAGATCTCCTACTAAGAGAATATTCCACCACCTTTCCCTTACAAAGAGTATAGACAATCTATAAGTCATATTACTATATAAATTATAGCCATCACCTCTATCTCAAGTTAATATTCTTCTGAGATAATATATACTTAAGACTCTTTTGGTCATAGTACATGAAAAACTGCTCACCCATCAGGTAGTGTCATCACATCTTCAAAGCACAGACTACCACTACTAACTCAATATCATGGGTCACATAATTATACTCATGTGGACTCAACTAGAGTGAACCATAGGAAATCAATTATTACCTCTATATCAGGAAAAAACCAAGCATATTTCTTGATACATCGCATAATACCATATACTCAACACTTTCCTCTCATAACCTCAAGATGGGAGCTCTTATCATCCTATGCCTTAGCTCCTGAAAGTACTACTGTCACTTTTATGTCCACACGAAAAGCTTCAATTTCATGTAAAATATGTCAAGGGTGATTACACTCTAGATAAGTTGGGTAAAAACCTTTGATAGTACCATTCCATCCCAAGGAAACTCCACAACTCGATAACAGTCTTAAGTGGTTCCCAAGAAAGAACTACCTCAACCTTCATTGGATCCATTAAAACTCTAGCTTCTGAGATGATGTGTCCCAGAAAATGGACCTCTTGAATCAAAAACAGGAACATTGAGAGCTTCTCATAAATTTTGTGATCTCGAAGTGTGTCTGGGACTATCATTAAGTGTCTCGCATGCTTCTCCTAGGATGCCAAATACACTAGGATGTTATAAATGAAGACTACCGTGAACTAGTCTAAGTAATGTTGAAATATCCTATTTATGAGTCCCATGAACACTGCTGGAATGTTCTTTATGCCAAATGGCATAACCAAGTACTCATAGAGACCATAATGACATCTGAAGGTCTTCTTTGGTATATCCTCATCCCATACTCGCAACTGGTGATAGTATGATCTGAGGTCAATCTTTGAGAGCCATCATGCCCCTTTTAACTGATCAAATAGGTCATCGATCTTTAGTAGTGGATACTTTTTCTTCATAGTCACTTAGTTCAAGCACCATAAATCCACTCATAACCACAATATCTCATCTTCCTTCTTGGAAAACAACACTGGGGATGCCCAGGGCGAAACACTGGGCCTCATGAATCCCTCCTTCTACAAGTCCTCCAACTATACCGTCATCTCAGAAAGATCATCAAGAGACATACGATATGAAGGTTTATATATCAGTTTCTTCCCAGGGTGTTGATCAATATAGACATCTATCTTCCTATGGGGAGGTAAACCTGGAACATCTTCCGAAAAGACATCAGCATACTCCACCACCAATGTAGGAACTGAAGGACTCATAACATCCATTTCACCAAGGATTAGGCTAGCCAAATGATGAGTAATCAGTTGTAACCTCCTATGCATGATCTCATCCTACACTTACTGGATTTCCTTTTCACAAAAAAAGGAAAAAAAATTCCCATCACAACGAACACATTGCACTCTACACCTAAAATATTCAATCTAAGCATGAACTATAGATAACTAGTTCATACCAAGAATGACATCATAAGGCCTCGACACTACTACCAAGAGATCCCAACTGAAACTCTTGCCTCCAAGTGTCAGGTCAAACTATCAGAACCAGTGTGTGATCATTGAGTCTCCTCTAGTAGAAGTATCCAAGTGTAAGGGTCGATTCAACGGTACAACTATGATATCTCAGTCTCAAACAAGATTAGTGGAAATAAAATAATGACTAGCACCTATGTCTCTTATAACTATAGCTAACACTACTAGAATTAGAGGTATTTGTGACGGGATCCCGTTGCAAATAGCCTTTAGCGACGGGGTCCCGTCGCATATAGCCCATTTCAGAAAATAGTGTTGCAAATAAGTCTCTGATTATATACTTTATATATAAATAATCTTTTTGCGATGGGTCCATCAAAAATAAGTTTTTTTTTAAATTTATATTTAAATTATTTGTGACGGGAGCCCATCTCAAAAAGGCCCCGTTGAAAATACTAAACATAATAATAAAAATATATTTAATAAAATTATGATTTATGAAAAAATAATATTAATATTATTAAAATAATAAAAAAAATAAAAAATATTCAAATTCTCAATATTCTCAAAAAAATATTAAAAAATCATCAATTATTATTATTATTAGTAAACTAAACAAACATTAAAAAACATAATACTAAAAAAATATATTTAATAAAATTATCATCTCTGGAACTACGTTCACCATGTTGATACCAAAAAAAATAATCTAGTTGAAAACCAAACCGCAAGAGATGTCCCCCAACCTTGTCAAATGTGTTAAACGTTCTCAGAGCACATTTTTTACAAGGACACTTTATTGTGTCTTATGAAACATATTCTGTTTTTTATGATGAAAATGATAAGAAATATTCAACACCCTCAATATATATAGGATTTAAACCCAAACCGTTTGGATTTCTATGTTGATTTATCCAAGCGCGGTCATATAATAATGATTTTTGTTGACTTCCTTGTTCCATATTTTTCTACAAAATATAAAATCATTATTGTTTTTGAATAATTTGAAATTATAAAAACACTATCTGAAAAAAAAAGATAAATAATTATAACTACTTCTTAATAATTACCATTACATACAGGAGACACAATTTCCAAGGGATTGACAGCTACTCTTTTGTCCGACGGCTCATTTACTTACAACTTTCTCACACTGAAATCACAATGAAGAATCTACTTAGAGGTAGGCATATTCATTCTCGTGCATATGAGAATGAATATGCGTACGTCTGAGCAGATTCTTCATTGTGATTTCTGTGTGAGAAAGTTGCAAGTAAATGAGGCGTCGGACAAAAGATCCCCTTTTTCATTGATGAATCATCTTCTTATAACTGTCACCGCCTGAACACATTATGAAAAATGTGGTCCTACGAATGCATATTCAAACTCATGTATATGAGATTTTATATGCTTATGTAGAATCATACTTTTCATAATGTTTTTAGTCGGTGAAAATTGAAAGGAGAAGAGTTATCAAGAAAAATGAGTGCTGTCAATCCACTGGAAATTGTGCCAAGTTATTACAAGTTATTACAATTTATTTTCTTCCTAATTGTTTCTATTTATTCCTAATTTTTCTTATTTCTTACTAATTGTTACAATTTATTACTAATTGTAACAATTCATTACTAATTTTTTAAATTTATTACTAATTGTTACAATTTATTTCTAATTATTACAATTTATTCGTAATTATTCATACTTATTGTTATTTATTGCTATTTATTGCAATTTATTGCTATTTATTGTTATTTATTGCAATTTATTTCTATTATTTCTTATTATTGATTATTATTGTTTATTTTTTATTGCTTATTATTGTTGATTGTTGTTAATTATTACTAATTATTGCTAATTATTGCTAATTATTGCTAATTATTGCTAATTATTTCTAATTATTACCATTTATTACTATTTTTTCTATTTATTACTATTTATTACTAATTATTACTAATTATTATTAATTATTACTAATTATTACTAATTATTACTAATTATTACTATTTTTTACTATTTTTTACTATTTTTTACTATTTTCTACTATTTTTTACTACTTATTACTATTTTTTACTTTTTATTACTATTTGTTACTATTTGTTACTATTTATTACTATTTATTACTATTTATTACTATTTATTACTATTTATTACTATTTATTACTATATATTACTATTTATTACTATTTATTACTATTTATTACTATTTATTACTAATTATTACACATTATTACTAATTATTACTAATTATTACTAATTATTACTAATTATTACTAATTATTACTAATTATTAATATTTATTATATTTATTACTAATTATTATTAATTATTACTAATTATTACTAATTATTACAAATTATTACCAACTATTACTATTTATTACTTTTTATTTCTATTTATTACAAATTATTATTTATTATTACTTATTATTACTCATTATTACTAATTATTACTAATTGTTACTAATTATTACTATTAATTACTATAAATTACTATTTTTAATTATTTATTACTATTTATTACAAATTATTACTCTCTATTGCAAATTATTACTATTTATTACTATTTATTACAAATTATTACTATTTAATACAAATTATTACAAATTATTACAAATTATTACAAAATATTACAAAATATTCTTAATTATTCCTAATTATTCCTAATTATTCCTAATTATTCCTAATTATTTCTAATTATTCCTAATTATTCCTAATTATTCCTAATTATTCCTAATTATTCCTAATTATTTCTAATTATTCCTAATTATTCCTAATTATTACAAATTATTCCTAATTATTACTAATTATTCCAAATTATTCCAAATTATTCCAATTTATTCCAATTTATTCCTATTTATTCCTAATTATTACTAATTATTCATACTTATTATTAATTATTCATATTTATTACTAATTATTCCTATTTATTACTAATTATTCATATTTATTACTAATTATTCCTATTTATTACTAATTATTCATATTTATTACTAATTATTCCTATTTATTACAAATTATTCCTATTTATTACTAATTATACCTATTTATTACTAATTATTCATATTTATTAGTAATTATTCCTATTTATTACTAATTATTCAAATTTATTACTAATTATTCCAATTTATTACTAATTACCTATAATTATTACTAATTAAACATAACTATTACTAATTATTAATTGTTACTAATTATTAAGAATTAGTACTAATAATTTCATTTTATTATTAAAAATAAATACTGATAACAAAACAATTTAAATATAATTTAATTTAAACTAATCAACAATAATTAAAATTAACATAAAAAATAAATAAATAATAAATTAAATAAAATATAAATACCTTTAAACTTGATCTCCTATTGATGCAAATGACTTCACAACTTCTCCGTAAAAAAATAACTCAAAGATAATTTTCACTCTAAAAATAGAGTTTAGGGAGAGAGGAAATAAGAATTGAGGGGACGAGAAAGAAAAACGGACGGGGTATATATAGGTTAGCTTAGTTGTGATGGGACTATTTGTGATGGGTCCCGTCGCAAATACCTTTGCCCGCATTAATTGTTATCAGCGGTTAAAAGTGTATTTGCGAAGGGGGCCATTGCAAAAAGTGACCTTCCAACACACTTTTTTGCGATGGGGAAACATCCCATCGCAAAAACCCATTTACCGCCGCCAGTATTTGCAATGGGACCCGTCGTAAATGACCTCCGACCGACACACTATTTGCAGCGGGGGAATCCCCTCTTCGCAAATAACCTTCCCACGCTTTGGTGTGTGTCTCGCACTTTTTCAGGTATCTCGCGCCAAACTGTGCATTACTTTTTGCGACAGATCGAACCCCCCGTCGCAAATAACCACTGGGATGGACTATTTGCGACGGGACTTAATCCCATTGCAAATAGCCCCTCACAAAAGCATGTTTTTTCCGTAGTGTAAGGTGGAAAAGACACAAATTGTACCTCATATCATCCATGGAGCCTCAAGGTAATAGGCATCCATAGCCTATATCTGGCCTCATCCCTACTCACCAGCTCCCTAAGCCTAGCGTGGACCACCTGGGGGTGGTGGTGGTAATAGGTTGAACCTCCAACCACCTCCTCCTACATTGCTTGACCCTCCACCAAATTCACCGCCCATTGGGCCACCCTTCTCCTGTCTATATATCATTCTACGTGGTACCTCAACTATCTCCTGAGCAACTGTACGATGGGTTAGGAAATATCATTCTAGATGTCCCCAAACATCACAAGAGAAACATTGCATGTCCCCTGGATGATTCAAGACACCCTGAGATCCCGGCACTGCTGAACCTGAGTCCTAGGATCACCTTCTAAAGATCATGAACTTTTTAGATCCTTATGACTATTGTTGGCTACCTACTACCAAGGTCTCAGCTACTGGGTGCCCACTGCTAGCTCCCATGACTGGTGTCTATTCTTCTAGAAAAATTTATACCAACAGGGCTCGCTTAAGTACCCCAATATAGGTAGAAATTATAAGGGATACCACTAATGCCCTGATGTCTCAGCGCAAGCCCTGCTCAAAGGTTTGAGCCCTGAAGAACTAGTCTCATACCATATCCAAAGAGTAGTGTGAGATATCTATAAAATTCCGTGAATACCCTTCCTTGGTTATACTGCCCTTCTATAGATACAAGATCTCTTGTATGCATCCCAATCACAATGTGGACAGATAGAACTTCTCTCTAAAGAGATGGTCAAAGTATTTTTAGGATAGAGTTATCATGTCATGTGACTAAGTCATCAAGATCCACCATCACCCCACAGATCCATGAATAATAATTGCGGAAAGGATTTCCATTTGATCGGCAGGCATCCTCACAAGGTAGAAAACACAGGTAATTACCCTAGCCAATCCACATCCATCTAGGGTTCTGGCTCACCATAAAACCTGGGAGGTTACTTCCTCTGAAAATCGTTCAATGCACTTAGCTTGCATGCATCCGCAGCTGGTAGTGCTGGTAGTAACTGCTACTCGATGGGTGGTGGTATAGATAGTAAACCACATGGAGGTGCTATCTCTGATACATGCCCCTATAAGAATGCCTCATCAGTTGGAGGATCATCCTTGTGATCACGTAGTGGAATCATATTTGACTATCTATGTAGAGGAATCCTGAAATAAAACAAGATGTACCATGTTCAATAGAGTATATATGGGGGCTAACTCAAGAAGGACCTAGA
This sequence comes from Viscum album, assembly GCA_963277665.1. Lineage (NCBI taxonomy): Eukaryota > Viridiplantae > Streptophyta > Magnoliopsida > Santalales > Viscaceae > Viscum > Viscum album. The sequence goes on from OY728148.1 coordinate 775,132,843, forward strand.
AAATCCAACCATTTCTATATGATGCATGTACCATTTTTTCCCTACAATTATTATTCTCATGTACCGAGTTGAAAAGTAGTTGATTAGAGTTATGGTGTATGGATATGTCGGCCTCCACACCAATATAGGATCCCCTATCCTGAAATCCACACTCAAAACACTTAACACTACTTCCCCAAACCAATCTCACAGACTCTCGGTCCTAAAGTAAAACTAAACAGCTATGATACCACTCTATCACAACCCATCCTAAAGGGTCCCAATCTGTGACTACCCCAAGCCCACCTCAGATAGGCTAGGGGCTGGTGACTAGCACCGATTAATAATTTACCACAAATGGGTGGTATTAGACTAAACTACCTACACACATGCACACATATGTAAGCTACACGATGCTTAAATGTAAAACAGCCGAAATAATACATGCATATATCTAAGATCCCACAACATAGTATGATAGTGAAATTAATGTAAACAGAAAAGGGGCCAAAAAGAAGCCCAAACAAAACTATAAATAGTCCAACCTACTCTAGTGGTGAGGAATACGTCAAAAGTATGTTCCCAAAAAACAACATGGTCTTCCCAACTCTAGTTATGCTCCACCCACTCATGGTAATCCTAGGAAACCATCAAAAGGGTCATTGTATGCACAAGACATGACATGTACAGGGAAATCCCATGAATGGGTGAGTATAAAAATACTTAGTAGGACACCCTAAAAACACGAAGCACCAAGTATAGTTATTTCAATACAAGATGTAATAATGTATCACAGATACAAGTAGTAAAAAGGAAAACCCAGATATACTCAAGAAAAACACCATGCCATAAGGTGGTCATAACTAACCACCAACCATAGAATTATATTTGAAGCAATGCTCATTCTGATAGATCTCACTCCGTGATTCATACTATCACTAGAGACACTCGATAAAGAGGTCTAACCCATTTTCACCCCAAAAAAAGAGAACATGTTGGTATAAGAAGACTATGATACATGGATAGGGGGTCATTCCAAGGACTGCTGGGGGACATTGTGAACCTGATCTGGATTAACCCACTATGTAGGGTATTCCATTCTAACAATTCAACAAAACCCTACTAATGTGTCTTGCTAGATATAGGATCAACACCCAGCTCATAGAGGTTACACTGATTCCACAAACTCCATTAGGGATGATAGAGGATCACACTCCAGTCTCTTGGAGGGACACCATAAATCTATCTGAGACTCAACCTCTATTTGGGATTAAGATCTAGTTATGTGGATTTAATGTCACACTATAACCTTAAAGAAATGACCAAGGGAACACACTCAATCTATATCAGTCAAAACTAGGAAAACAAAGAGCCTCAAGCACTCTTGTTGGGAGTACACAGCGTGTCCTAGGGGGTACACAACATGTTCAGATATCCCAATCACTTTCCCATGTGTAAATCCTCATGTGGCATGTAGTCTCCATATTCATGGTGTATAGGATGAGTATATGATGTGTACAGACACATGGTTCCTTTCCTGTGTCATCGAGCCATGTCTGTGTACTGAAGCCATGTTTGTGTACCGGTCTATTTATGCCAAGTTGTGTTCATGTCTAAGTACATGTTTTTCTATCTGGCCATATATTGTTACCCAATTTGGTATACTCTATGGATTTCATGTTGAGTCATATGGGGAGGTAACATGTCATGTGATAGGGTTCACATGTCATGTGATCATCATCCCTTTCCCTAAACCCTAGTCACCACTAAAGGGGACCCACACGGTGTGTAGTACCGAGTTACATGCCATGTTTCTTAAGATTTTCTAGATCCATTGTTCTTATTTGTTCTTCCTCATACATCTCTTCTTCCTCAATTTATTCCAGAAATTTCTCTATAGATCTTGAATTAATGTCGACTATGCGTTGACATCAGTAACACTCCAGAATCAGTCCTTGAAATGCATCAGGAACTCAACCCTGATGTTTTTTTCGTGCGCCACCTAGGAAGGGTGTAGAACCCTATAACATTTCATGTTCATCCCCAATATACCAATCTCCACCACTTAATCCTTGATCTATATCTATCTATATGTTTTGTATCCAATAATTTTATCAGTTCCACCAAATAATGGTTGCGTAACGATCTGAAATAGGGTATATTTAGAATCTTTGTCCAAGGGATTACCAACGATAATCGTGCAAATAAATTTTGGGAGAAATACATAAAACATACAAGTGAGGAATGAACCTCCGACCTTATTTTTTTGAACTTGATTCATTATCATAGAAAATATGAATGAAGAGGGATAATCAATGAATCAAATTAAACAATTAAATCCAATTAAATCTATCAATGATACACAGATCAATTCTTGTTCATTGAATTGAACCGCATTCATATAGGATTAATAAAAGGATGAAATTCACAAAAAAATGACCCACCTCGAGTTTGGATTGATCATCTATGAAGAACAGTTATTTTTTTACTGTTGAAAAGATCCTCTAACTTTTTTGGCATGATGATCGATAATCTAATATGGATCTATAGTTGTCTTCTAAGAACGCTCTCCCCCAATGATGTATAGGTCTTCAGGGTTTAGTATCCAACCCTGGAACAATTTCCTTATATTTAAACTTATAGAGGGAGCACGTCAATGCGGTAAAGAAAATAAAATGAATTCTTTAAGTTTAATTTATTTTATTAATTTCATGCCCTAACAACTTTTTCACAAATGACCCACATTGACCAGTTGTAGGTCATTCCTATGGTAAAACCACCATTCTGAAACCAATGATTCCCTTGGATTTCTGATTTGATCACCTATTTAAGAGTAATTCCATTTTTCAGGAAAACCACGCACACGTGCTATTAAATATTTTAATATTTTTCAAACATTTGTTTCGGGCACGCTGGGCCTCAGAATCACACATCGTCTTAGTGTATAGTCTCCAAATCAATCCATATAATATTTAAAAATAATATAAAAAATTCAATAAATTGCATCATTTTACAAACCAATTTCTAATTCTAACCATTCCTTCACATCAATTAAAATTTCCAATAATTTTCCAAACTATTATAAAATATCAACCAAGCCTTCACATCACAGCACATCAAAACCAACTTTCTCAAAACAAAAAAAACACCCATAGGGTATTTAAAATTTCAAATCCAAATCCAAATCCATTTCTAAAATAAATTCCCACACCAAGGTGAAAACACACAACATCAACAAAAGTTTCAAATGGGCCTCACTATTTTAAAAATAAATAATTTCACAATTAAAATAACTATTTCCCAACACTTTAAATTCCAAAACCATTAAAAAGTAAAATTTAACAACCAAGGAAACACACATTTAAAAACAAGTTTGAAAACATGCTTAAATAAAGAAACCGATTTAAACAGTCAAAACACCATTTAACCTTGAATTCATGTCGAAACCCATCCACTTTTATAAACATACTAGAACATGAAATTTATCCTCTTTAAAATCACATAAAAAACCATTTTCATTAAATTCAACTTGTAAAACTATTTTATTCACAACATATATCTTTGTAAATACCCATTGCACACCCACAACCATTTTTAAAGAAATGCCACTTTACTACCAACACAACATGACACACATAAATGTCAAATAATAGAAGTAACCAATTCCCATATAAAACACCCACTTCACAACCCACCCACATCAGAGAAACATAACCAATGGAAAATACCACCCAAAGAACCCAATTTCATTTTAAAAGATCAATTGAAATTTTATCATACACTTTATGTGAATATATATATATATACATAATTAAAGAAACATTTTTGAAACCATGTCCACAAAAATTTTTCAACAATAATATACCATAACAAACCAAAAAAATACATCACAAGAATTATAAACACGTCTATAAACCATTGATGAAATCTCAAGCATCAAAAGAAATGTTCCAGAACGGAAATGGATAGAAACACCTACCTCAGCAATGTGAAAACATAATGAAACTTTGGGAGAAGGAAGTGTAGATACCCAAATATTGACGTACATAGACATTAAATTACTTTTTAGGAATATCTAATACATAACAAAAACAGACACCAAAGGACCGTAATAGTTTAGTGTCTTTGGAAACTCAGAATATAATCTTCTAATCTTGGTGAAAGATCTTCAACATCTCCCATAAAGATCTTCCTTTTTTTCTTACCTAAAGCCTTTCTTTATATTTTGGGGAAAAGAAAACATATAGAGGGTGATCTCAAATTCTCAGTAAGGGTAATCATGGAGAAAATAAAACAAACCATATACATTTGAACTTCAAAATGTGAACATAATATTTAAACATAAAAATCTTGAGCAATGACATAAAACATGGCAGTACGTAAGGCATAGATCATAAAGAAACATTAATCATGATAAAATAGCATGGGAATAAAACATGTAATTGTGGAAACCATTAATAACATGATATTATTTCCATAGTAGCCAAGGCATTGTTGCCAAGACCATCTTAGTGGACAAATTCCCTTTCTGAATCAAGTTCACTCCTCGTTCTAGTCCTGTATCACTGAACCAGGTTAACTTACCATTCCGGCCATGTCTATCTCATGAGATATAAATCTTTACCCATTGAATTTTAGGGATATATAGGTCCCACCCATCCCATAATGAAATCATTCTTACGTGTGCCACAACATAAACATAAATCATTCATCATAACCCAAAGAATAAAATGGGTTTCATAAACATCATCTCATCATAACATAATCCATATAAAATAAATGGATATCATTTCATCATAAGAAAAGTGAAACCATGTAAATAATAGAGACATTATACTTGAAACATACACATATGAAATAATGTCATCTTAAATGGAAAATGGTTTTGATAAAACACTTGAAATGAAATTCTTGAGGAAAATATCCTTCTTTAAAATCAAGGTTCTTTTCACAAAATTACATGCAATTTTAAAAGAAAATGATTTTGTTGAAAATATTCATGAAATATTGTAGAATAATCTTCATGAAAATAAGGCGTTATAAATTCGTAAAAATCCATTCATGCTGTATAAGTTAAAAAAACATCCTTCTCGTACTTTTACCGGAAAAGTCAAAAAGTACCTCTTATGGTAAACAAAAGAAAGATTCCTTACATACCATGTTGTAAAAGTAAAAATTGCATAAAAATTACATTAATAATACATGAAACCATTTTTAGAAAATAGGAACATGGATGATAAATATAACTCCAGTAAATACTTAGGAATAAACAATCTCGGATAAAAATGAGATTGGAAAATTTATCCCTTACCTTAGGTCTGATATGCTTCTTACGTATCCAAAACTCCTATATAATGATTTAAATAATGTCATTTACTTATTATAGAATCATATTAATTGTTATTATATCATATATGGTTCACTTATGACTTTATATTACCCATTCTTTTGTAAATTCCATGTTAAAGCAGCGTTTTGGGTAAAATCGTTTTATTTATCGTACGTGTTTGGAATTGTTGTTCTTGATATTATTATTACTTATATCACAATTTAATTACTTACATAATTTAAATAAAGATTTATATATCATATATATTCAGTATATATATATAATAGATAGATAAATGAAATGAAATACACCGTTCATGCAGACGGTAGGCCGTACGTATGCATGAATGCTGTTTTCTTTTCCTTATTGACTTGAATGTAAGTAAGTAGATGACATATATATATATATAGTATCTTTATAATTTCATATATTTAATTATTATTCATTATATATACATTATACTCATTCTTGAGTGGTTAACATGGAGAATGAATCTCATCGCGGAGACGGTAATCTGTACTTACGCACGAGCGATGATATCGTTCCCATAATTATTGAATTGAATTGGAGTGGATGATATAATATCTCAGAATCAGTATGATGTTATAATAAGTATATATAGTTATTCTTTAAACCATTATACCCATCCAAGTAAGGAGGAGGTGGAAAAACAAATTAAACCACGGCGTGGAGACGGTATTCCGTACGTACGCACGCGCGGTGATTTCGTTTTTTGTAGGTAGATAGAAGGTGAAATAGGGTTGTTTCATATTTATAATAATATATCAGTATATGAGTTATACTAATGTTATTAATTTATGGTGAAACAAATAAATAAGAATAAGTTGATGAAGAAAGAAACTTGAAAGAATCGGTAGAAGAGATTACCTCTTCTTCGACGCACCCCTTTTAAGCTTCCTCTTAAGGCACAAGAGTTGGTATTTTGAGGAGACCAGAACCTCTATAATGTTTATAAATAAGTGAAGAAGAGAAATTTGTAGAGTTTCGCCAAGATTGAAGGCTAAAAATTTTGTAAAGAGAAGAGGGAGGAGGTTCCCTTTTATAAGGGAGGAGAGGGGCACCTTAGGAAAAAACTTAAAATATTATTTTATAATAAAGTCATATTTGGTTTATAATAGCTCAAAATTGATTTATTTCGAAGATAAAGTCTTTATGGGTCGAAATACTCTCAACCAATAGGTTCTAGAAAAGTTTAGGATATTATTTTAACATTATCATTTAGATTTAACTCTAAGTTAAATAATTTAACTTTTACCGTGTCATCTTGTTTTCTTACACTATATGGTTAATAAACTTACTATAACAAGCCAAAAGAACCCCAAGTGGTTCATTATTGATATATATAACCTTATATAAGTCATTTTTTCTAACCTTAAATTATTAGGAATAAAATAACAATTAATAATATAATATTTTTAAAAAAACTATTTTATGTCAATTTTGACACTATTTGGTAATTGATTTTTGTGAAAATCATAAAAGCATGATTAGTTAAAAAAGGTTAATTGAATCAATACTAACATGTCATATTAACCTAAAAAATTAGTGTAATTTATAAAAAGTCTCAAATTACATTTATTTGGGTATTTATAACATCAATTATGTTAATATTTCATTAATAGGGTAATTACTGCATTATCATTGTGTCATAAATAAATTAAATTATTTAATGTCTAAAATTATAAATAAAATACCATTATGTAGGAAATATTTTTATCTTTGTAATTAATATTTATAGTCGAATTTATCTTATGTATAACGCTATATTAAAAATGTTTTAGTTATTAAACATTGATTTTAACTATTTTAACTCTTCTTTAAATAAAATAATAATAAATGTTTTAATCTAATCCAAGTGGACCTAAATGATAATATTTTATTTATAAGGTTTTTTTTGGTCTAATTAAACTTATCCAATAGAATTTGTACATGTGTTAGGGTAATAATAATATCATTTTTACCCTTAATTACCCTATTTACTTTTAATCGTGGTAAATAAAAGTAAAAAGTTACTATTCACCAAAAATTATTTTTATTGTATTGAACCACATTTTACTCTTTGATATTAACCGTATCTCTCAGATTTTTGAAATTTCACTCACAGAAGCGGTAAAATTAAGTTTTATGTAAATTTTCAAATTCTCCTAGGAGGTGAGTAAAAGACGGTAAAAAGTTCAATAAAATTTTTATATATATAGAATTATTATAAAACTACTCCAATGAATTACATTGAAATTGTATAGGTATTATGTATCAATTTTTAAATAAAATAAATTTAAATAAAATAAATAATTATTTAAAAAAATCGGTTTTTAAATAGTAACCCAGTATTTTCACTATTCCTAAAAAATTGAACGTTTTCAGAAAAATACCAAAAATTCGCCCTAGGCTAATTTTAATATTCCGAGTCCAAAAATGAAGTCCATTTTGAAATATAAAATTTATAAAATTTCAAAAAGTGGGTATTACTATTCATAACGGCTAGTTTATAATAATATTATAATAATATCTCGTTTAGTGAAACTTGGTATTGCGTACTACACTCGCTATAGAGGAAGGTCTTGATTGCGTGTAATGTAATCCATGTAAGGGCTTCATGTAGTGAAAGCTCCGTTTGGTGTTGCGTATAACATAATCTAAACTTATTTCATTTATACATTAAACAAAATCTATACTTAATGTTGCGTCGAATAATTTCCACAAAACGAACCTGAAATTGTGTGTAACACGAGCCAAGAATAGTGTTGCGTATACTGCAAGCTAATAAAGTGCTGTGTATAGTATAAGCTAATCTTGGTTTATTGTATAATAGAAGACATCAAAGAAATTAAAAATAATATATCTCATAAAATCTCGGGGTGTTACATTCTACCCCCCTTAAAATGAATTTCGCCCTTGAAATTCGTCGGGGTTATAAATCGTTTACTACTTGAAAGTTTCATTCATAAAAACCCACATCGTAAAAGGAATACTAAAACTTAATTTTAAAAATTAAAGTAAGAAATGTAATGGGTACCCAGATTAACTCATCACTGGGTTTCCACATAGGAGAACATAGGTGGAAATATGGATATAGAAGAGAAATATAACCATAAACTTCTGATGAAGAGTGGTAGAGGACATGTCTAAGAAAAAGCCAACAATCACAAAGCCATAAATTTGTGATGATCTAAGGTACCATCTAATTCATCAGATATAAGTACACTAGGACAACATTTTTGGTTTTTAAGATCATTTCCCTAATGTTGAAGAAATTGGAATTAGAAGAAATACTTTATTGATTTTGGTACAATCTCACCATTAGTATTTCCTTGGACAATTTCCACTTCATCTATTAAATAAATGAAGTTGAATTTTTCATTCGTGAAGTGTTAGAAGATCATGTGATAGAATGATGGGTCATTCCATCTACCTCAAATAAAAGGTTAGCAAAAGTTATCAAATATACATAAGTCCATCTATAGTGAGATTAATCATATATGGTTCCTAAAATGGACTTATACTTCATATATCATACTACTTAATATAATAAAAATAGTATCTACTAACAAGGGACTTCCTGTAGGCCAGTGGTAGGCGAACAAGACTTGTCGCACTTCGGTTGTGGGTTCGATTCCCATAGCCTTGTCCGACGCGACGGGTTGTCACCCATCCTGCAGGTTGTCCTTTTTCTAAAACCACATTATTATAACATTCCATCAATAATATCGAAAAAAGTTCTATCCTTAAACAATAAAAAATTATTTCCAATATAATCCATTCCAATATTTAGGCTTATTCAAAATACTTCTGTCCAAGCTCATAGTATAAAGAAAATAATTACTAGAAATGTCATCTGTCGAGCATGTGAATACCATCATTTATCCCCCATATATCATATGATATATCTTGTTGGTCAAATTACAAACATGTGAATACCTTAATCATGTATTCTCTTGAAAAATGAATACCCATTGAACCTTAGTGAAAACATGAATGCTGTCAAAATTTAACACTTTCCACATACCAAAATCCCAAAATTTCTATATACTCAAACCATGATATAACTTTGTCCTTATATCAGTCATGAGATCATTTCATTTTTTCTTTATCCTTTCATTATGTGCATATCATCTTCTTTCCAAAAATATTTCAATCATTTTTCATGGTTACCGGTACCATATAATTATTGAAAACCAATACATAGATATTCCAAAATTCCACGATACCATAAATGAGATTCCATGATACTATTTTGAAATCCCATTACATAAACACTTAATCATTACACAACATCATTTTAATACTCAACATCACAAATAGTGATCGCATGTGACTTCCCTTTATCCTTTTCCTTAAGAGGTTGCTCACGTTGATCATCATTAACCCTTGGATTAGGGCATTGATTAGCATAATGCCCCATTTCCTTGCACTTGAAGCATTGAAGTGTTGGTGGTGCGTTCTCTATAGTCTTTTCTTTATTCACATCATTAGCAACCCTTTTTCCATTACTTCGACACTCAACTGATCGATGACCTTCTTTTACACACTTAAAACATTTTCTAGTCCCTTTAAGATAATCTCCACCATGCTTATTTACACACTTTGAGCATAAAGAAACATTCATCTTCTTTTCACCATTATTCTGAGATTTCTCCTTGAACTCCATCTTTCGTTTCTTGTCAAAACCATGAGATGGATATATAACACTAACTTCCATTTCTACCTTGATATCACAACACACAATTTCTTCATTGCTACTGAAGTATCTTATAACTAATGCCCTTTGAAGACTTGGTTTTAACCACTGAAGAATCGATCAACTTTACTTTTAGGTTGGATGATAAAACCAGATGCATAGATTTCTAGCCATGTGAAATTTGCTTCGTATATACCAACAGATTCATCATCCTTTTTCTTAAGATCAAGGAAATACTTTTCCATTTTTTTTCTAGGAATACAGAGGAAGTACTTATTGAAAAATAAGTTCTTAAACTCATCCCATTCCATAGATTCAATTTCATCTCGGGTCTCGTATTCTTAATTAGAGTCCACCATTGATCTGCTTCACCATCTAAATGGTAAATATCCAGAATGACTTATTCATGTTCCAAATAGCGAATTATGGAAAATATCTTTTCAATAGTACTGATCCATTTTTCATTAACAAGTGGATCAGAAGACCCACAGAAAGAAGGTGGACGTTACCTCATGAAGGACTCAATAGGATATTTTTCCCTTCTATGCCCATTTGGAAGTCCATAATGATTCATAGCTTGTGTAAGTATAGCAATAATATTCTTCACTCCATCTACCATAACATTGGTTTGTTCAGGAGGAAAATCATTGTATTGTCCATTACATTGATCAACACAGTTCCTTCGGGTTCCAACCATCATATAAAACCCAAAAAGAATAGTGTGAGAGTAAAAAATCATTCTAGGGAAAACAACTTAATAAAGGGTGAGTACCTTCAATATATAACATCTTAGGGTTAATTCTAATATTTTTACCATAATTCTAGAACTATAACCTATACCTATACTTAACCTTAGGGACATCCCTAGACATACCTTAGAAATATCTCTAGGGATCTCACTAAAGTTTTCACATCCTAGTTTCCAAATTTTAATTAAACCTTTCCTCTGATACCAACTGTAGAGACCCAAAACTTAACGTACATAGACAATAAATTACTTTTTCAAAATATCTAATACAAAACAAAAACAGACACGAAAGGACCGTAATAGTTTAGTGTCTTTGGAAACTCAGAATATAATTTTCTAATCTTGGTGAAAGATCTTCAACATCTCCCATAAATATCTTCCTTTTTTTCTTACCTAAAACATATCTTTATATCCTAGGGGAAAGAAAACATATAAAGGGTGAGCTCTATTGCTCATTAAGGATAATCAAGGAGAAAATAAAATAAACCATATACATTTGAAATTCAAAACATGAACATAATATTTAAACATCAAAATATTGAGCAATGACATAAAACATGGCAGTACGTAAGGCATAGACCATAAAGAAACATTAATCATGATAAAATAGAATAAGAATAAAACATGTAATTGTTTTAACCATTAGGCACATGATATGATTTCCATAATAGCCAAGGCATTGCTGCCAAGTCCATCTTAGTGGACAAAGTCCCTTTCTGAATCGAGTTCACTCCTCGTTCCAGTCCTGTATCACTGAACCGAATTAACTTACCGTTCCAACCATGTCTATATCATGAGATATAAATCTTTACACATTTCATTGGAGGGAGATATAGGTCCCACCCATCTCATAATGAAATCATTCTTACGTGTTCCACAACATAAACACAAATCATTCATCATAACCCAAAGAATAAAATGGGTTTCATAAACATCATCCCATCATAACATAATCCATATAAAACAAATGGATATCATTTCATAATAAGAAAAGTTAAACCATTTAAATAATAAAGACATTATACTTGAAAAATACACCTTTTAAATAATGGCATCTTATATGGAAAATGGTTTTGATAAAACACTTGATATGAAATTCTTGAGGAAAATATCCTTTCTTCTTCAAAATCAATTTTCTTTTCACAAAATGCCATGAAATTTTAAAAGAAAAGGATTTTGTTGAAAATATTCTTGAAATATTGTATAATAATCTTCATGAAAATACAGCGTTATAAAACCGTAAAAATCTGTTCATGTCGTATAAGTTAAAAAAACATCATTCTCGTACATTTGTCAGAAAAGTCAAAAAGTACCTCGTATGGTAAACAAAAGAAAGATTCCTTACATACCATGTAGTAAAAGTCAAAAATGGGTAAAAATGACATTAATCATACATGTAACCATTTTTAGAAAATAGGTACACGGATTATAAATATAACCCCAGTAAATACTTACGAATAAACAATCTCAGATAAAAACGAGATTGGAAAAGTTATCCCTTACCTTAGGTCTGATATGCTTCGTACATATCCGAAACTCCTATATAATGATTTAAATAATGTAATTGACTTATTATAGAATCATATTCATTGTTATGATATCATATATAGTTCAATTTTGACTTTATATTACCCGTTCTTTTGTAAATTCCATTTAAAGCAGCGTTTTGGGTAAAATCGTTTTATTTATCGTATGTGTTTGGACTTGTTGTTATTGATATTATTATTACTTATATCATGATTTAACTACTTACAGAATGTAAATCATGATTTATATATCATATATATTCAGTATATATATATATATAATAGATAGATAAATGAAATGAAATACACCGTTCATGGAGACGGTAAGTCGTACGTACGCATGAATGCTATTTTCTTTTCCTTATTGACTTGAATGGAAGTAAGTAGATGAAATATATATATATATATACAGTATCTTTATAATGTCATATATTTAATTATTATTCATTATATATACTTTATAATCATTCTTGAGAGGTTAACATGGAGAATGAATCTCATCGCGTCGTGGAGATGGTTATCCGTACGTAAGCACGAGCGATGATATCATTCCCATAATTGTTGAATTGAATTGGAGTGGATGATATAATATCTAAGAATCAGTATGATGTTATAATAACTATATATATTTATACTTTACACTATTATACCCATCCAAGTAAGGTGGTGGTGGAAAAACAGATTACACCACGGCGTGAAGATGGTATTCCGTACATACGCACGCGCGGTGATTTCATTTTTTGTAGGATGGATAGAAGGTGAAATAGGGTTGTTTAATATTTATAATAACATATCAGTATATGAGTGACACTTATGTTATTAATTTATGATGAAAAAAATAAATAAGAAGAAGTTGAAGAAGAAAGAAACTTCAAAGAATCCGTAGAAGAGATTACCTCTTCTTCGACACACCCCTTTTAAGCTTCCTCTTAAGGCACTAGAGCTCATATTTTGAGGTGACCAGAACCTCTATAATGTTTCTAGTTAAGTGAAGAAGAGAAATGGGTAGGTTTTTTCTGAGATTGAAGGCTCAAAATTGTTTAAAGAGAAGAGGGAGGAGGTGCCATTTTATAAGGGAGGAGAGGGGAACCTTAGGAAAAACTTAAAATATTATTTTATAATAAAGTCATATTTGGTTTATAATAGCTCCAAATTGATTTATTTATAAGCTAAAGTTGGTATGGGTCTAAATAATCTCAAATAATAGGTTTTAGACAAGTTTAGTTTAATATTTTAACCTTATCATTTAGATTTAACTCTAAGTCAAATAATTTAACATTTACCGTGTCTTCTTGTTTTCTTACACTATATGGTTAATAAACTTACTATAACAAGACAAACGAACCCCAAGTGGTTCATTATTAATAAATATAACCTTATATAAGTCATTTTTCCGAACCTTAGATTTTTAGGAATAAAATAACAATTAATAATATAATATTTTTTTTAAAAACTATTTTATGTCAATTTTGACACTATTTGGTAATTGATTTTTGTGAAAATCATAAAAGCATGATTAGTTCTAAAAACTTTAATTGAATCAATACTAAAATTTCATATTAACCTAAAAAATTAGTGTAATTTATAAAAATTTTAAATTACATTTATTTGGGTATTTATAACATCAATTATGTTAATATTTCATTAATAGGGTAATTACTGCATAATCATTATTTCATAAATAAATTCAATTATTTAATGTCCAAAAATTATAAATAAAATACCATTATGTAGGAAATATTTTTATCTTTCTAATTAATATTTATAGTCGAATGTATCTTATGTATAACCCTATATTAAAAATATTTTAGTTATTAAACATTGATTTTAACTATTTTAACTCTTCTTTAAATAAAATAATAATAAATGTCCTAATCTAATCCAAGTGGACCTAAATGATAATATTTTATTTATAAGTATTTTTTTAGTATAATTAAACTCATCCAATAGAATTAGGACATGTGTTAGGGTAATAATAATATCATTTTTACCCTTAATTGCCCTATTTACTTTTAATCGTGGTAAATAAAAGTAAAAAGTTACTATTCACCAAAAATTATTTTTATCTTATTGAACCATATTTTACCACTTTATATTAACTATGTCTCTTGGATTTTCTAAATTCCACTCACAAAAGCGGTAAAATTAAGTTTTATGTAAATTTTCAAATTCTCCTAGGAGGTGGGTAAAAGACAGTGAAAAGTTCAATAAAATTTATATATATATATAATTATTATAAAATAACTCCAATGAATTACATTGAACTTATATAGGTATTATGTATCAACTTTGACCTAAAATAAATTTAAATAAAATAAGTAATTAATTAAAAAAAGTCAGTTTTTAAATAGTAACCCAGTGTTTTAACTTTTCATCAAAAATTCACCCTAGGCTAATTTTGATATTACGAGTCCAAAAATGAAGTCCATTTTGAAAGATAAAATTTATAAAATTTCAAAAAGTGGGTATTATTATTCATAACGGCTAGTTCATAATAATATTATAATAATATCTCGTTTAGTGTGACTCGGTATTGCGTACTACACACGCTATCGAGGAAGGTCTTGATTTCGTGTAATGCAAGCCAAGTCAGGGTTGCTTGTAGTGAAAGCTCTGTTTGGTGTTGCATATAACATAATCAAAACTTATTTCATTTATACATTAAATAAAATCTATACTTAATGTTGCGTAGAATAATTTCCACAAAACGAACATGAAATTGTGTGTAACGCGAGCCAAGAATAGTGTTGCGTATACTGCAAGCTAATACAGTGTTTTGTATAGTACAAGATAATCTTGGTGTAGTTTATAATAGAAGACATCAAATAAATTAAAAATAATATATCTCATAAAATCTTGGGGTGTTACATTCTACCCCCCTTAAAATGAATTTCACCCTCAAAATTCATCGGGGTTATAAATCGTTTACTACTTGAAAGTTTCATTCATAAAAACCCACATCGTAAAAGGAATACTAAAACTTAATTTTAAAAAGTAAAGTAATAAATGTAATGGTTACCCAGATTAACTCATCACTGGGTTTCCACATAGGATAACATAGGTGGAAATATGGATATGGAAGAGAAATATAACCATCAACTTCTGATAAAGAGTGGTAGAGGAAATGGCTATGAAAAATCTAATAATCACAAAGTCATAAATTTGTGATGATCTAAGGTACCATCTAATTCATCAGATATAAGTGCACTATGACAACATTTTTGGTTTTCAAGATCATTTCCCTAAAGTTGAAGAAATTGGAATTAGAAGAAATACTTTCTTGATTTTGGTACAATATCACCATTGGTCATTCTTTGGATAATTTACACTTCATCTCTTAAAGAAATGAAGTTGAATCTTTCATTCATGAAGTGTTAGCTGATCATGTGATAGAATTATGGGTCATTCCATCTGTCTCAAATAAAAGGTTAGAAAAAGTTATCAAATATACATAAGTCCATCTATAGTGAGATTAATTACATATGGTTCCTAAAATGGACTTATACTTCATATATCATACTACTTAATATAATAAAACTAGTTTCTACTAACGAAGGACTTCCTGTAGGCCAGTGGTAGGTGATAAAGGCCTGTCGTACTTCGGTTGTGGGTTCGATTCCCACAACCTTGTCCGACGCAATGGGTTGTTGCCCGTTCTGTAGGTTTTCCTTTTTCTAAAACTGCATTATTATAACATTCCGTCAATAATATCGATAAAATTTCTAGCCTTAAACAATAATAACTTATTTACAACATAATCCATTCCAATATTTAGGCATATCTAAAATACTTCTGTCCAAGATCATAGTGTAAAGAAAACAATTACTAGAAATGTCATCTGTCAAGCATGTGAATACCATCATTTATCCCCCATATATCATATGATATATAAATTTGGTAAAATTAAAAACATGTGAATACAATAATCATGTATTCTATTGAAAAATTAATACCCATTTAACCTTAGTGAAAACATGAATGCTGTCAAAATTTAACACTTTGCACATACCAAAATCCCAAAATTTCTATATACTCAAACCATGATATAACTTTTTCCTTATATCATTCATGAGCTCATTTCATTTTTTTCTTTATCCCTTCATTATGCGCATATTATCTTCTTTCCAAAAATATTTCAATCACTTTTCATGGTTACCAGTACCATATAATTATTGAAAGCCAAAACATAGATATTCCAAAATTCCACGATACCATAAATGAGATTCCATGATACTATTTTGAAATCCCATTACATAAACACTTAATCATTACACAACATCATTTACATACTCAAAATCACATATAGTGATCATATGTAACTTCCCTTTATACTTTTCCTTAAGAGGTTGCTCACATTGATCATCATTAACCCTTGTATTAGGGCAATGATTTGCATAATTCCCCATTTCCTTGCACTTAAAGCATTGCAGTGTTGGTGGTGCGTTCTTTGTAGTATTTTCGTTATTCAAATAATTAGAAACCCTTTTTCCATTACTTCGACACTCAGCTGCTCGATGACCTTCTTTTCCACTCTTAAAACATCTTATAGTACCTTTAAGACAATCTCCACCATGCTTATTTCCACACTTTGAGCATAAAGAAATATTCATCTTCTGTTCACTATTATTCTAAGATTTCTCCTTGAACTCCATCATTCATTTCTTGTCAAAACCATGAGATGGATATATAACACTAACTTCCATTTCTACCTTGATATCACAATGCAAAATTTATTCATAGCTACTGAAGTCTCTTATAGCTAATTCCCTTTGAAGACTTGGTTTTAAGACACTGAATAATCGATCAACTTTAAGTTCAGGTGGGATGATAAATCCAGATGCATACCTTGCAAGCCTTGTAAAATTCGCTTCATATATACCAACAGATTCATTATCCTTTTGCTTAAGATCAAGGAAATAATTTTCCATCTTTTTTTCTAAGAATACAACGGATGTACTTATTTAAAAATAAGTGATTGAACTCATCCCATTCCATAGATTCAATTTCATCTCGGGGCCTCGTATTCTTAATTAGATTCCACCATTGATCTGCTTCACCTTCTAAATGATAAATAGACAGAATGAATTTTTCATGTTCCAAACGGTGGATTATGGAAAATATATTTTCAATGGTACTGATCCATTGTTCAGCAATAAGTGGATCAGAAGACCCACTGAAAGAAGGTGGACATTGCCTCATGAAGGACTCAATAGGACATTTTTCCCTTCTCTGCTTATTTGGAAGTCCAGAATGATTCATAGCTTGTGTAAGTATAGCAATAATATTCTGCACTCCATATCCCATAACATTGGTATGTTCAGGAGGACAATCATTTCATTTTCCATTACATTGATCAACATGGTTCCTTCGGGTTCCAACTGTCATCTAAAACCCAAAAATAATAGTGTGAGAGGAAAAAATCATGCTAGGAAAAACAACATAATAAAGGGGGATTACCTTCAATATATAACATCTTAGGGTTAATTCTAAGATTGTTGCCATAATTCTAGGACTATAACCTATACTTATACTTAACCTTAGGGACATCCCTAGACATACCTTAGAAATATCTCTAGGGATCTCACTAAAGTTTTCGCATCCTAGTTTCCAAAGGTTAACTAAACCTTTCCTATGATACCAAATGTAGAGACCCAAAGCTTGACGTACATAGACATTACATTATTTTTGCCTAATATCTAATACATAACAAAAACAGACACAAAAGGAACGTAATAGTTTAGTGTCTTTAGAAACTCAGAATATAATCTTCTAATCTTGGTGAAAGATATTCAACATATCCCATAAAGATCTTCCTTTTTTTCTTTCCTAAAACCTTTCTTTATATCCTGGGGAAAATAAAAAACATAAAGGGTGATCTCAAATGCTCAGTAAGGGTAAGCATGTAGAAAATAAAGCAAACCATATACATTTGAACTTCAAAACATAAAAATAATATTTAAACATCAAAATCTTGAGCAATGACATAAAACACGGCAGTACGTAAGGCATAGATCATAAAGAAACATTAATCATGATAAAATAGCATGGGAATAAAACATGTAATTGTGGAAACCATTAAGCACATGATATGATTTCCATAGTTGCCAAGGCATTGCTGCCAAGACCATGTTAGTGGACAAAGTCCCTTTCTGAATCGAGTTCACTCCTCATTCCAGTCCTGTATCACTGAACCAGATTAACTTACCGTTCCAGCCATGTCTATCTCATGAGATATAAATCTTTACACATTGCATTGGTGGGAGATATAGGTCCAACCCATCTCATAATGAAATCAATCTTACGTGTGCCACAACATAAACATAAATCATTCATCATAACCCAAAGAATAAAATGGGTTTCATAAACATCATCTCATCATAACATAATCCATATAAAAAAATGGATATCATTTCATCATAAGAAAAGGGAAACCATGTAAATCATAGATACATTATACTTGAGACATACACATACGAAATAATGTCATCTTATATGGAAAATGGTTTTTATAAAACACTTGATATGAAATTCTTGAGGAAAATATCGTTTCTTCGTCAAAATCAATTTTATTTTCACAAAATGCCATGCAATTTTAAAAGAAAAGGATTTTTTTGAAAATATTCATGAAATATTGAAGAATAATATTCATGAAAATAAGGCATTATAGAACCGTAAAAATCTTTTCATGCCATATAAGTTTAAAAACATCATTCTCGTACTTTTGCCGGAAAAGTCAAAAAGTACCTTGTATGGTAAAAAAAGAAAGATTCCTTACATACCATGTAGTAAAAGTCAAAAATGGGTAAAAATGACATTAATCATACATGAAACCATTTTTAGAAAATAGGGACATGGATTATAAATATAACCCCAGTAAATACTTATGAATAAATAATCTCGGATAAAAATGAGATTGGAGAAGTTATCCCTTACCTTAGGTCTGATATGCTTCGTACATATCCAAAAATCCTGTATAATGATTTAAATATTGTCATTGACTTATTATAGAATCATATTAATTGTTATGATATCATATATGGTTCACTTATGACTTTATATTGCCTGTTCTTTTGTAAATTCCATGTTAAAGTAGCGTTTTGTGTAAAATTGTTTTATTTATCGTACGTGTTTGGACTTGATTTTATTGATATTATTATTAATTATATCATGATTTAATTACTTAAATAATTTAAATCATGATTTATATATCATATATATTCAGTATATATATATAATAGATAGATAAATGAAATGAAATACACCGTTCATGGAGACGGTAGGTCGTACGTACGCATGAACGTTGTTTTCTTTTCCTTATTGACTTGAATGGAAGTAAGTAGATGAAATATATATATATATATATATACCGTAGCTTTATAATTTCATATATTTCATTATTATTTATTATATATACTTTATAATCATTCTTGATAGGTTAACATGGAGAAGAAATCCCATCGCATCGTGGAAACGGTAATCCGTACGTAAGCACGAGCGATGATATCATTCCCATAATTATTGAATTGAATTGGAGTGGATGATATAATATATCATAATCATTATGATGTTATAATAACTATATATAGTTATTCTTTACCCCATTATACCCATCCAAGTAAGGTGGTGGTGGAAAAACAGATTACACCACGGCGTGGAGACGGTATTCCGTACGTACGCACGCACGGTGATTTCGTTTTTTGTAGGATGGATAAAAGGTGAAATAGAGTTGTTTAATATTTATAATAACATATAAGTATATTATTGATACTGATGTTATTAATTTATGATGAAAAAAATAAATAATAAGATGTTTAATAAGAAAGAAACTTGAAAGAATCGGTAGAAGAGAGTAGCTCTTCTTCAACGCACCCCTTTTAACCTTCCTCATATGGAACTAGAGCTAGTATTTTGAAAAGACCAGAACCTCTATAATGTTTCTGGAGAAGTGAAGAAGAGAAATGGGTAAGGGTTGGCTGAGATTGAAGGCTCAAAATTGTGTAAAGAGAAGAGGGAGGAGGTGCCCTTTTATAACGGAGGAGAGGGGCACCTTAGGAAAAACTTAAAATATTATTTTATAATAAAGTCATATTTGGTTTATAATAGCTCAAAATTTATTTATTTCTAAGCTAAAGTGGGTATGGGTTGAAATACTCTCATCCAATAGGTTTTAGACAAGTTTAGGTTACTATTTTAACCTTATCATTTAGATTTAACTCTGAGTTAAATAATTTAACTTTTACTGTGTCCTCTTGTTTACTTACACTATATGGTTAATAAACTTACTATAACAAGACAAACGAACCCCAAGTGGTTAATTATTAATATATAGACCCTTATATATGTCATGTTTTCCAAACCTTATATTTTTAGGAATAAAATAACAATTAATAATATAATATGTTTTCTAAAAACTATTTTATTTCAATTTTGACACTATTTGGTAATTGATTTTTGTGAAAATCATAAAAGAATGATTAGTTCTAAAAAGTTTAATTGAATCAATACTAACATGTCATATTAACTTGAAAATTAGTGGAATTTATAAAAAGTCTCAAATTACATTTATTTGGGTATTTATAACATCAATTATGTTAATATTTCATTAATAGGGTAATTACTGCATCATAATTGTGTCATAAATAAATTAAATTATTTAATGTCTAAAAATTATAAATAAAATACCATTATATAGGAAATAATTTTATCTTTCTAATTAATATTTATAGTCTAATTTATCTTATGTTTAACCCAATATTAAAAATGTTTTAGTTATTAAACATTGATTTTAACTATTTTAACTCTTCTTTAAATAAAATAATAATAAATGTCCTAATGTAATCCAAGTGGACCTAAAAGATAATATTTTATTTCTAAGGTTTTTTTTGGTATAATTACACTTATCCAATAGAATTAGGACATGTGTTAGGGTAATAATAATATCATTTTTACCCTTAATTTCCCTATTTACTTTTAACCGTGGTAAATAAAAGTAAAAAGTTACTGTTCACCAAAAAATATTTTTATCTTATTGAACCACATTTTACTCCTTGATATTAACCGTGTCTCTCAGATTTTCGAAATTCCACTCACAGAAGTGGTAAAATTAAGTTTTATGTAAATTTTCAAATTTTCCTTGGAGGTGGGTAAAAGACGGTGAAAAGTTCAATAAAATTTTTATATATATATAATTATTATAAAATGACTCCAATTAATTACATTGAACTTGTATAGGTATTATGTATCAATTTTGACTTAAAATAAATTTAAATAAAATAAATAATTATTTAAAAAAAAGTCGGTTTTTAAATAGTAACCCAATGTTTTCACTATTCATCAAAAATTGAAAGTTTTCAGAAAAATACCAAAATTCACCCTAGGCTAATTTCGATATTCCGAGTCCAAAAATGAAGTCCATTTTGAAAGATAAAATTTATACAATTTCAAAAATTGGGTATTACTATTCATAACAGCTAGTTCATAATAATATTATAATAATATCTCATTTAGTGAAACTCGATATTGCATACTACACACACTATAGAGGAAGGTCTTGATTGCGTGTAATGAAAGCCAAGTCAGGGCTACGTGTAGTGAAAGCTCTGTTTGGTGTTGCGTATAACATAATCAAAAGTTATTTCATTTATACATTAAACAAAATCTATACTTAATGTTGCATAGAATAATTTCCACAAAACGAACTTGAAATTGTGTATAACACGAGCCAAGAATAGTGTTGTGTATACTAAAAGATAATACGATGTTGCATATAGTACAAGCTAATCTTGGTGTAGTTTATATAGAAGACATCAAAGAAATTAAAAATAATATTTCTCATAAAATCTCGGGGTGTTACATTCTACCCCCCTTAAAATGAATTTCTCCCTCGAAATTCGACGGGGTTATAAATCGTTTACTACTTGAAAGTTTCATTGGTAAAAACCCACATCGTAAAAGGAATACTAAAACTGAATTTTAAAAAGTAAAGTAAGAGATGTAATGGTTACCCAGATTAACTCATCACTGGGTTTCCACATAGGATAACATATGTGGAAATATGGATATGGAAGGGAAATATAACTATCAACTTCTAATGAAGAGTGGTAGAGGACATGGCTATGAAAAATCCTACAATCACAAAGCCATAAATTTGTGATGATCTAAGGTACCATCTAATTCATCAGATATAAGCGCACTAGGACAATATTTTTGGTTTTCATGATCATTTCCCTAATGTTGAAGAAATTGGAATTAGAAGAAATATGTTCTTGAATTTGGTAGAATCTCACTGTTGGATATTCCTTGGACAATTTCCACTTCATCTCTTAAATAAATGAAGTTGAATTTTTCATTCATGAAGTGTTACCAGATCATGTGATAGAATGATGGGTCATTCCTTCTGTCTCAAATAAAAGGTTAGCAAAAGTTATCAAATATACATAAGTCCATCTATAGTGAGATTAATCATATATGGTTCCTAAAATGGACTTATACTTCATATATCATAATGCTTAATATATTAAAACTAGTTTCTACTAACCAGGGACTTCCTGTAGGCCAGTGGTAGGAGATAAAGACCTGTTGCACTTCGGTTGTGGGTTCGATTCCCACAGCCTTGTCCAACGCGACGGGTTGTCGCCCATCCTGCAGGTTGTCCTTTTTCTAAAACTACATTATTATAAAATTCCATCAATAATACCAAAAAAATTCTAGCCTTAAACAATACTAACTTATTTCCAGCATAATCCATTCCAATATTTATCCTTATCCAAAATACTTCTATCCAAGCTCATTGTATAAAGAAAACAATTACTAGAAATGTCATATGTCTAGCATGTGAATACCATCATTTATCCCCCATATATCATATTATATATCTTGTTGGTCAAATTACAAACATGTGAATACCTTAATCAGGTATTCTATTGAAAAATGAATACCCGTTGAACCTTAGTGAAAACATGAATGCTGTCAAAATTTAACACTTTCCACATACCAAAATCCCAAAATTTCTATATACTCAAACCATGATATAACTTTGTCCTTATATCAGTCATGAGCTCATTTAATTTTGTCTTTATCCCTTCATTATGCACATATAATCTTCTTTCCAAAAATATTTCAATCACTTTTCATGGTTACCGGTACCATATAATTATTGAAAACCAATACATAGATATTCCAAAATTCCACGATACCATAAATGAGATTCCATGATGCTAATTTGAAATCCCATTACATAAACACTTAATCATTACACAACATCATTTTCATACTCAACATTATAAATAGTGATCTCATGTGACTTCCCTTTATCCTTTTCCTTAAGAGGTTTCTCACGTTGATCATCTTTAACCCTTGGATTAGGGAATTGATTAGCATAATGCTCCATTTCCTTTCACTTGAAGCATTGAAGTATTGGTGGTGCGTTCTCTACAGTCTTTTCTTTATTCACATCATTAGAAATCCTTTTTCCATTACTTCGACACTCAGTTACTCTATGACCTTCTTTTTCACACTTAAAACATTTTCTAGTCCCTTTAAGACAATCTCCACCATGCTTCTTTCCACACTTTGAGCATAAAGAAACATTCATCTTCTTTTCACCATTATTCTGATATTTCTCCTTGAACTCCATCTTTTGTTTCTTGTCAAAACCATGAGATGGATATGTAACACTAACTTCTATTTCTACCTTGATAGCACAACGCACAATTTCTTCATAGCTACTGAAGTCTCTTATAGCTAATTCCCTTCGAATACTTGGTTTTAAGCCACTGAAGAATCGATCAAATTTACTTTCATGTTGGATGATAAAGCCAGATGCATACCTTGCAAGCCTTGTGAAATTCACTTCGTATATACCAACAGATTCATCATCCTTTTTCTTAAGATCAAGGAAATCCTTTTCCATCTTTGTTCGAAGAATACGAGGGAAGTACTTATTGAAAAATAAGTTCTTGAACTCATCCCATTACATGGATTCAATTTCATCTCGGGGCCTCGTATTCTTAATTAGAGTCCACTATTGATCTGCTTCACCTTCTAAATGGTAAATAGCGAGAATGAATTTTTCATGTTCTGAACAGCGAATTATGGAAAATATCTTTTCAATGGTACTGATCCATTGTTCAGCAAAAATTAGATCAGAAGACCCACAGAAAGAAGGTGGACGTTGCCTCATGAAGGACTCAATAGGATATTTTTCCCTTCTATGCTCATTTGGAAGTTCATAATGATTCATAGCTTGTGTAAATATAGTAATAATATTTTGTACTCAATCTCCCATAACATTGGTTTGTTCAAGAGTACAATCATTGCATTGTCCATTACATTGATCAACACGGTTCCTTCGGGTTCTAACCATCATCTAAAACCCAAAAAGAATAATGTGAGAGGCAAAAATCATTCTCAGGAAAAAAAAATAAAGGGTAATTACCTTAAATATATAACATCTTAGGGTTAATTATAAGATTATTACCATATTTCTAGGACTATAACCTATACTTATACTTAACCTTAGGGACATTTCTAGGCATACCTTAGAAATATCTCTAGGGATCTCACTAAAGTTTTCGCATCCTAGTTTCAAAAGGTTAACTAAACCTTTCTTCTAATACCAACTGTAGAAACCCAAAGCTTGATGTACATAGACATTACATTAATTTTTCATAATATCTAATACATAACAAAAACAGACACCAAAGGACCATAATAGTTTAGTGTCTTTGGAAACTCATAATATAATCTTATAATCTTGGTGAAAGATCTTCAACATCTCCAATAAAGATCTTCCTTTTTTTCTTACCTAAAACCTTTCTTTATATCTTGGGGAAAAGATAACATATAAATGGTGAGCTCAAATGATCAATAAGGGTAAGAATGGAGAAAATAAAACAAACCATATACATTTGAACTTCAAAACATTAACATAATATTTAAACATCAAAATCTTGAGCAATAACATAAAACAAGGCAGTACATAAGGCATATATCATAAATAAACATCAATCATGATGAAATTGCTTGGGAATTAAACATGTAATTTTGGAAACCATTAATCACATGATATTATTTCTATAGTAGCCAAGTCATTGTTTCCAAGACCATCTTAATGGACAAAGTCCCTTTCTGAATCGAGTTCACTCCTCATTCTAGTCCTGTATCACTGAACTGGATTAACATACCATTCCATCCATGTCTATCTCATGAGATAAAAATCTTTACCAATTTCATTGGAGGGAGATATAAGTCCCACCCATATCATAATGAAATCATTATTATGTGTGCCACAACAAAAACATAAATCATTCATTATAACCCAAAGAATAAAATGGGTTTCATAAACATCATCTCATCATAACATAATCCATATAAAACAAATGGATATCATTTCATCATAAGAAAATTGAAACCATGTAAATCATAGAGACATTATAATTGAAACATACACATATGAAATAATGTCATCTTATATGGAAAATGGTTATGATAAAACACTTGATATGAAATTCTTGAGGAAAATATCCTTTCTTCTTCAAAATCAATTTTATTTTCAAAAAATGCCATTAAATTTTAAAAGAAAAGGATTTTGTTGAAAATATTCATAAAATCTTGTAGAATAATCTTCATGAAAATAAGGTTTTATAAAACTTTAAAAATCCTTTCATGCCGTATAAGTTAAAAAAACATCCTTCTCCTACTTTTACCATAAAAGTCAAAAAGTACCTCATATGGTAAACAAAAGAAAGATTCCTTACATACCATGTAGTAAAAGTCAAAAATAGGTAAAAAAGACATTAATCATACATGAAACCATTTTTAGAAAATAGGGACATGGATTATAAATATAACCCTAGTAAATACTTACGAATAAACAATCTCGGATAAAAACGAGATTGGAAAAGTTATCCTTTACCTTAGGCCTGATATGCTTCGTACGTATCCGAACCTCATGTATAATGATTTAAATAATGTAATTTACTTATTATAGAGTCATATTCAATGTTATTATATCATATATGTTTCACTTATGACTTTATATTACCCGTTCTTTTGTAAATTCCATGTTAAAGCAGCGTTTTGGGAAAAATCGTTTCATTTATCGTACATGTTTGGACTTGTTGTTATTGATATTATTATTACTTATATCATGATTTAATTTCTTCCAGAATGTAAATCATGATTTATATATCATATATATTAAGTATATATATATATATATAATATATAGATAAATGAAATGAAATACACTGTTCATGGAGACGGTAGGTCGTACGTACGCATGAACGTTGTTTTCTTTCCCTTATTGACTTGAATGGAATTAAGTAGATGACATATATATATATATATATCCAATAACTTTATAATGTCATATATTTTATTATTATTCATTATATATACTTTATAATCATTCTTGATAGGTTAACATGGAGGATGAATCTCATCGCGTCGTGGAGATAGTAATCTGTACGTAAGCACGAGCGATGATATCGTTCCCATAATTATTGAATTGAATTGGAGTGGATGATATAATATCTCAAAATCAGTATGATGTTATAATAACTATATATAGTTATTCTTTACACCATTATACCCATCCAAGTAAGGTGGTGGTGGAAAAACAGATTACACCACGGTGTGGAGACGATATTCCGTACGTACGCACGCGCGGTAATTTCATTTTTCGTAGGATGGATAGAAGGGTAAATAGGGTGTTTCATATTTATAATAACATATCAGTGTATTAGTGATAATGATGAAACAAATAAATAAGAAAAATTTGAATAAGAAAGAAACTTGAAAGAATCGGTAGAAGAGATTACATCTTCTTCGACGCACCTCTTTTAAGCTTCCTCTTAAGGCACTAGAGTTGGTATTTTGAGGAGACCAGAACCTTTATAATGTTTCTAGAAAAGTTAATAAGATAAATGGGTAGGGTTTTTCCGTGATTGAGGGCTCAAAATTGTGTAAAGAGAAGAGGGAGGAGGTGCCCTTTTATAAGGGAGGAGAGGGGAACCTTAGGAAAAACTTAAAATATTATTTAATAATAAAGTCATATTTGGTTTATAATAGCTTCAAATTGATTTATTTCGAAGCTAAATTTAGTATGGGTCGAAATACTCTCAACCAATAGGTTATAGACAAGTTTAGGTTAATATTTTAACCTTATCATTTAGATTTAACTGTAATTTAAATAATTTAACTTTTACCGTGTTTTCTTGTTTTCTTACACTATATGGTTAATAAAATTACTATACCAAGCCAAAAAAACCTCAAATGGTTCATTATTAATATATATAACCTTATATAAGTCATTTTTCCAAACCTTATATTTTTAGGAATAAAATAACAATTAATAATATAATATATTTTTTAAAAACTATTTTATGTCAATTTTGAAACTATTTGGTAATTGATTATTTTGAAAATCATAAAAGAATTATTAGTTCAAAAAAAGTTAATTGAATCAATAATAACATGTCATATTAATCTAAAAAATTAGTGTAATTTATAAAAATCTTAAATTACATTTATTTGGGTATTTATAACATCAATTATGTTAATATTTCATTAATAGGGTAATTACTACATAATAATTGTGTCATAAATAAATTAAATTATTTAATGTATAAAAATTATAAATAAAATACCATTATGTAGGATATATTTTTATCTTTATAATTAATATTTATATTCTAATTTTTCTTATGTATAACCCTATATTAAAAATGTTTTTGTTATTAAACATTGATTTTAACTATTTTAACTCTTCTTTAAATAAAATAATAATAAATGTCCTAATCTAATACAAGTGGACCTAAATGATAATATTTTATTTATAAGGTTGTTTTTGGTCTAATTACACTTATCTAATATAATTAGGACCTGTTTTAGGGTAATAATAATATCATTTTTACCCTTAATTACCCTATTTACTTTTAACCGTGGTAAATAAAAGTAAAAAGTTACTATTCGCCAAAAATTATTTTTATCTTATTGAACCATATTTTACTCCTTGATATTAACTATGTCTCTCGGG
Source organism: Viscum album (assembly GCA_963277665.1). Lineage (NCBI taxonomy): Eukaryota > Viridiplantae > Streptophyta > Magnoliopsida > Santalales > Viscaceae > Viscum > Viscum album. The sequence continues at coordinate 775,161,163 of OY728148.1, forward strand.
TTTTTTAAATTCCACTCACAGATGTGGTAAAATTAAGTTTTATGTAAATTTTCAAATTCTCCTCGGTGGTGGGTAAAAGACGGTGAAAAGTTCAATAAACTTTTTATATATAAAAAATTATTATAAAATGACTCCAATGAATTACATTGAAGTTATATAGTTATTATGTATCAATTTTGTCCTAAAATAAATTTAAATAAAATAAATAATTATTTTTTAAAAAAAAGTCAGTTTTTAAATAGTAACCTAGTGTGTTCACTATTCATCGAAAATTGAATGTTTTCAGAAAAATACCAAAAATTCACCCTAGGATAATTTCAATATTCCAAGTCCAAAAATGAAGTCCATTTTGAAAGTTAAAATTTATAAAATTTCATAAAGTGGGTATTACTATTCATAATGGCTAGTTCATAATAATATTATAATAATATCTCGTTTAGTGAAACTCGGTATTGCGTACTACACATGCTATTGAGGAAGGTCTTGATTGCGTGTAATTAAAGCCATGTCAGGAATGCATGTAGTGAAAGCTCCGTTTGGTGTTGCGTATAACATAATCAAAACTTATTTCATTTATACATTAAAAAAATCTATACTTAATGTTGCGTAGAATAATTTCCACAAAACGAACTTTAAATTATGTGTAACATGATCCAAGAATAGTGTTGCATATACTGCAAGCTAATACAGTGTTGCATATAGTACAATCTAATCTTGGTGTAGTTTATAATAGAAGACATCAAAGAAATTAAAAATAATATATCTTATAAAATCTCAGGGTGTTACATTCTACCCCCCTTAAAATGAATTTCTCCCTCGAAATTTGTCAGGGTTATAAATCGTTTACTACTTGAAAGTTTCATTCGTAAAAACCCACATCGTAAAAGAAATACTAAAACTTAATTTTAAAATGTAAAGTAAGAAATTTAATGGTTATCCAGATTAACTCATCACTGGGTTTCGACATAGGTGAACATAGGTGAAAAAATGGATATGGAAGAGAAATATAACCATCAACTTCTGATGAAGAGTGGTAGAGGACATGGCTATGAAAAATCCAACAATCACAAAGCCATAAATTTTTGATGATCTAAGGTACCATCTAATTCATCAGATATAAGTGAACTAGGACAACATTTTTGGTTTTCAAGATCATTTCCCTAAAGTTGAAGAAATTGGAATTAGAAGAAATACTTTCTTGATTTTGGTACAATCTCATCGTTGATCATTCCTTGGACAATTTCCACTTCATCTCTTAAAGAAATGAAGCTGAATTTTTCATTTGTGAAGTGTTAGCAGATCATGTGATAGAATGATGGGTCATTCCATCTGTCTCAAATAAAAGGTTATCAAAAGATATCAAATATACATAAGTCCATCTATAGTGATATTAATCATATATGGTTACTAAAATGGACTTATACTTCATATATCATACTGCTTAATATAATAAAACTAGTTTCTACTAACCAGAGGCTTCCTGTAGGCCAGTGGTAGGCGATAAAGGCCTGTCGCACTTCGGTTGTGGGTTCGATTCCCATAGCCTTATCCGACGCGACGGGTTGTCACCCATCCTGCAGGTTGTCCTTTTTCTAAAACTACATTATTATAATGTTCAATCAATAATATCAAAAAAAGTTCTATCCTTAAACAATACTAACTTATGTCCAACATAATCCATTCCAATATTTAGGCTTATCCAAAATACTTTTGTCCAAGCTCATAGTATAAAGAAAAAAATTACTAGAAATGTCATCTGTCGAGCATGTGAATGCCATCATTTATCCCCCATATATCATATGATATATCCTGTTGGTCAAATTTCAAACATGTGAATACCTTAAAAATGTATTCTCGTTAAAAATGAATTCCCATTGAACCTTAGTGAAAACATGAATGTTTTCAAAATTTAACACTTTCCACATACCAAAATCCCAAAATTTCTATATACTCAAACCATGATATGACTTTGTCCTTATATCAGTCATGAGCTCATTTCATTATTTTATTTATACCTTCATTATGCGCATATCAACTTCTTTCCAAAAATATTTCAATCACTTTTCATGGTAACCGATACCATATAATTATTGAAAACCAATACATAGATATTCCAAAATTCCACGATACCATAAATGAGAGTCCATGATACTATTTTGAAATCCCATTACATAAACACTTAATCATTACACAACATCATTTTCATACTCAACATCACAAATAGTGATGGCATGTGACTTCCCTTTATCCTTTTCCTTAAAAGGTTTCTCACGTTGATCATCATTAACCCTTGGATTAGGGAATTGATTTTCATAATGCCCCATTTCCTTTCACTTGAAGCATTGAAGTGTTGGTGGTGCATTCTCGGCAGTATTTTCTTTATTCACATATTTAGCAACCCTTTTTCCATTACTTCGACACTCAGCTTCTCAATGACCTTCTTTTCCACACTTAAAACATTTTCTAGTCCCTTTAAGAAAATATCCACCATGCTTCTTTCCACACTTTGAGCATAAAGAAACATTCATCTTTGTTTCACCATTATTCTGAGATTTCTCCTTAAACTCCATCTTTCATTTCTTGTCAAAACCATGAGATGGATATGTAACACTAACTTCCATTTCTACCTTGATAGCACAACGAACAATTTCTTCATAGCTACTGAAGTCTCTTATAGCTAATTCCCTTCAAAGACTTGGTTTTATGCTACTGAAGAATCGATCAAATTTACTTTCAGGTTAGATTATAAAGCCAGATTCATACCTTTCAAGCCTTGTAAAATTCACTTCGTATATACCAACAGATTCATCATCCTTTTTCTTAAGATCAAGGAAATCCTTTTCCATATTTGTTCGAATAATTCGAGGGAAGTACTTATTGAAAAATAAGTTCTTGAACTCATCACATTCTATAGATTCAATTTCATCTCGGGGCCTCGTATTCTTAATTAGAGTCCACCATTGATTTTCTTTACCTTATAAAATGGTAAATATCCAGAATGAATTTTTCATGTTCCAGACAGCGAATTATGGAAAATATCTTTTCAATGGTACTGATCCATTGTTCAAAAACAAGTGGATCAGAAGACCCACTGAAAGAAGGTGGGTGTTGCCTCATGAAGGACTCAATAGGATATTTTTCCCTTCTCTGCTCATTTGGAAGTCTAGAATGATTCATAGCTTGTGTAAGTATAGCAATAATATTCTTCACTCCATCTCCCATAACATTGGTTTGTTCAAGAGGACAATCATTGCATTGTCCATTACATTGATCAACACGGTTCCTTCAGGTTCCAACCATTGTCTAAAACCCAAAAAGAATAGTGTGAGAGGCAGAAATCATATTAGGGAAAACAACATAATAAAGGGCGAGTACCTTCAATATATAACATATTAGGGTTAATTATAAGATTGTTATTGTAATTCTAGGACAATAACCTATACTTATACTTAACCTTAGAGACATCCCTAGACATACCTTAGAAATATCTCTAGGGATCTCACTAAAGTTTTCACATCCTAGTTTCCAAAGGTTAACTAAACCATTCCTCTAATACCAACTGTAGAGACCCAAACCTTGACGTACATAGACATTACATTAATTTTGAGGAATATATAATACATAACAAAAACAGACACCAAAGGACCGTAATAGTTTATTGTCTTTGGAAACTCATAATATAATCTTCTAATCTTGGTGAAATATCTTCAACATCTCCCATAAAGATCTTCCTTTTTTTCTTACCTAAAACCATTCTTTATATCCTGGGGAAAAGAAAACATATAAAGGGTGATCTCAAATGCTTAGTAAGGGTAAGAATGGAGAAAATCAAACAAACCATATACATTTGAACTTCAAAACATGAACATAATATTTAAACATCAAAATCATGAGTAATGAAATGAAACATGGAAGTACAAAAGGCATAGATCATAAATAAACATTAATCATGATAAAATAGCATGGGAATAAAACATGTAATTGTGGAAACCATTAATCACATGATATTATTTCCATAGTATCCAAGACGTTTCTTCCATGAACATCTTAGTGGATAAAGTCCCTTTCTGAATCGATTTCACTCCTCGTTCCAGTCCTATATCACTGAACCGGATTAACTTACCATTCCAACTATGTCTATCTCAGGAGATATAAATCTTTACCCGTTGCATTGGAGGGAGATATAGGTCCCACCCATCTCATAATGAAATCATTCTTACGTGTTCCACAACATAAACATAAATCATTCATCATAACCTAAAGAATAAAACGGGTTTCATAAACATCATTTCATCATAACATAATTCATATAAAACAAATGGATATCATTTCATCATAAGAAAAGTGAAACCATGTAAATCATAGAGACATTATACTTGAATCATACGCATATGAAATAATGTCATCTTATATGGAAAATGATTTTGATAAAACACTTGATATGAAATTCTTGAGGAAAATATCCTTTCTTCTTCAAAATCAAATTTATATTCAGAAAATGCTATGAAAGTTTAATAAAAAAGGATTTTGTTTAAAATAGTCATGAAATCTTTTAGAACAATCTTCATTAAAATTAGGCGTTATAAAACTGTAAAAATCGGTTCATGCTGTATAAGTTAAAAAACATCCTTCTCGTACTTTTGCCATAAAAGTCAAAAAGTACCTCGTATGTTAAAAAAAGAAATATTTCTTACATACCATGTAGAAAAAGTCAAAAATGGGTAAAAAGAACATTAATCATACCTGAAACCATTTTTAGAAAATAGGGACATGGATTGTAAATATAACCCCATTAAATACTTAAAAATAAACAATCTCGGATAAAAATGAGATTGGAAAAGGTATCCCTTACCTTAGGTCTGATATACTTAGTACATAACCGAACCTCCTATATAATGATTTAAATAATTTCATTTACTTATTATAGAATCATATTCATTGTTATGATATCATATATGGTTCAATTATGACTTTATATTACCCGTTCTTTTGTAAATTCCATGTTAAAACAGGGTTTTGGGTAAAATCGTTTATTTATCGTACATGTTTGGACTTGTTGTTCTTGATATTATTATTACTTATATCATAATTTAATTACTTCAAGAATGTAAATAATGATTTATATATCATATATATTCAGTATATATATATAATAGATAGATAAATTAAATGAAATATACCGTTCATGGAGATGGTAGGTCGTATGTACGCATGAACGTTGTTTTCTTTTCCTTATTGACTTTAATGGAAGTAAGTAGATGACATATATATATATATATATATATATATATCCAGTAGCTTTATAATTTCATATATTTCATTATTATTCATTATATATACTTTATAATCATTCTTGAGAGGTTTACATGGAGAATGAATCTCATCGCGTCATGGAGACGGTAATCCGTACGTAAGCACGAGCGATGATATTGTTCCCATAATTATTGAATTTAATTGGAGTGGATGATATAATATCTCAGAATCAGTATGATGTTATAATAACTATATATAGTTATTATTTACACCATTATACCCATCCAAGTAAGGTGGTGGTGGAAAAACATATTACACCACGGCGTGGAGACGGTATTCCGTACGTACGCACGCGCGGTGCTTTCATTTTTCATAGGATGCATAGCAGGTGAAATAGGGTTTTTTAATATTTATAATAACATATCAGTATATTAGTTATACTTATGTTATTAATTTATGATTAAACAAATAAATAAGAAGAAGTTTAAGAAGAAATAAACTTGAAAGAATTGGTAGAAGAGATTACCTCTTCTTCGACGCACCCCTTTTATGCTTCCTCTTAAGGCACTAGAGTTGGTATTTTGAGGAGACCAGAACCTCTATAATTTTTCTAGTGAAGAAGATAAATGGGTATGGTTTTACCGAGATTGAAGGCTCAAAATTGTGTAAAGAGAAGAGGGAGGAGGTTCCCTTTTATAAGGGAGGAGAGGGGCACCTTAGGAAAAACTTAAACTATTATTTTATAATAAAGTAATATTTGATTTATAATAGCTAAAAATTTATTTATTTAGAAGATAAAGTGGATATGGGTCGAAATAATCTCAACTGATAGGTTTTAGACAAGTTTAGGTTACTATTTAAACCTTATCATTTAGATTTAACTCTAAGTTAAATAATTTAACTTTTACTGTGTCTTCTTGTTTTCTTACACTATATGGTTAATAAACTTACTATAATAATCCAAACGAACCCAAAGTGGTTAATTATTAATATATATAACCTTATATAAGTCATTTTTCCAAACCTTAGATTTTTAGGAATAAAATAAAAATTAATAATGTAATATGTTTTTTAAAAACTATTTTATGTCAATTTTGACACTATTGTTAACTGATTTTTGTGAAAATCATAAAAGCATTATTAGTTCAAAATAATTTAATTTAATCAATACTAACATGTCATATTAACCTCAAAAATTATTGGAATTTATAAAAAGTCTCAAATTACATTTATTTGGGTATTTATAACATCAATTATGTTAATATTTCATTAATATGGTAATTACTGCATCATCATTGTGTCATAAATAAATTAAATTATTTAATTTTTAAAAATTATAAATAAAATAAAATTATGTAGGAAATCCTTTTATCTTTATAATTTATATTTATAGTCTAATTTATCTTATGTATAACCCTATATTAAAAAAAATTTAGTTATTGAACATTGATTTTAACTATTTTAACTCTTCTTTAAATAAAATAATAATAAATGTCCTAATCTAATCCAAGTGGACCTAAATGATAATATTTTTTTCTAAGGTTGTTTTTGGTCGAATTTCACTTATCCAATAGAATTAGGACATGTTTTAGGGTAATAATAATATCATTTTTACCCTTAATTACCCTATTTACTTTTAACCGTGGTAAATAAATGTAAAAAGTTACTATAAACCAAAAATTATTTTTATCTTATTGAGCCACATTTTACTCTTTTATATTAATCGTGTCTCTTGGATTTTCAAAATTCCACTGACATAAGAGGCAAAATTAAGTTATATGTAAATTTTCAAATTCTCCTAGGAGGTGGGTAAAAGACGGTGAAAAGTTCAATAAAATTTTTATATATCTAAAATTATTATAAAATGACTCCAATGAATTACATTGAACTTATATAGGTATTATGTATCAATTTTGACCTAAAATAAATTTAAATAAAATAAATAATTATTTAAATAAAAAGTCGGTTTTTAAATAGTAACCCAGTGTTTTCACTATTCATCAAAAAATTGAAAGCTTTCAGAAAAATACCAAAAATTCACCCTAGAATAATTTCGATATTCCAAGTTCAAAAATGAAGTCCATTTTGAAAGATAAAATTTATAAAATTTCAAAAAGTGGGTATTACTATTCATAACGGCTAGTTCCTAATAATATCTCATTTAGTGAAACTCGATATTGTGTACTACACATGCTATCGAGGAAGGTATTGATTGTGTGTAATGTAAGCTAAGTCAAGGTTGCATATAGTGAAATCTTTGTTTAGTGTTGCTTATAACATAATCAAAACTTATTTAATTTATACATTAAATGAAATCTATACTTAATGTTGTGTAGAATTATTTCCACAAAATGAACTTGAAATTGTGTGTAACACAAGCCAAGAATAGTGTTGCGTATACTTCAAGATAATGTGGTGTTGTGTATAGTACAAGCTAATCTTGATGTAGTGTATAATATAAGACATCAAAGAAATTAAAAATAATATATCTCAAAAAATCTTGGGGTGTTACAGGAAGAACCAAGCCTAATGGACAAACCGCACACCCTAACATCCAAGGAAAATAGGACACACATCAAACCTAGCCCTTAGGGTTCATCCAATAGGTAAACCACCAAAGAAAAACTAGGGAACCAAGAGAGGGAAGAGAGAAAAGATGGGAATCAACAAAAAAACTCAAATAAAAGTACATAGGAAGCTTCAAGGAGCTTCATTGGAGGAAGGGGAGAAAGGGAGAAGTGTTTCCGAGACCCCCCCCCCCCCCACTAATCCTAGGTCGATCAAGGGAGAAGAATCTTAAAATGGGGTTAAAACAAAAAAGGGTAAAAAGAGGAATTTCAACTTTTTATGATCTAGTCAACTCGCACAGTTTGGTCGCATGGTTTAAAAAAGAAAGCGCACCAACCATGTGCACCCTACTGATGAAGAGGGGGACCCCGCATTGTTTGGATGCATGGTTTGAACAACCATGTGCTATCATGAAAAATGGTTATGCCAAGTTACAGAACCTCAAATAACAGTTTCTATATGGTTTGCTCTAACTGTATGTAAGTCGTGCACTATGACCCAGATACCAACCCTCAAGATATATGGTTTCCCTTAGACCCTTCATGGTTTAGTCTAGTCCATGATCAAACTGTGAAATTCAAACCATTAAAGAATAAAATGAACTGGAAACACCCTCTACCTTAATAGGTTGCATAGTTAACCCTCAAACTATACACACAAACTATGAATGGGATAAAAACTCACCTAAAACTTTCAAAATTCAAAATATAACACTGGGAACATAAGAAAAACCTCAACCAAAGGATCCAACATCAATAAATAAATTAAAAAAATAAAATTGTGGTTGGTGTGTGAAAATTATCCCCAACACAAACACTTTATTCCCCCCATGATGTCACCTAGATAAATGTGATATAAAACTCGATCCCAAACTCAAATAAAGATGAGAAAAACCATGAAACTTGGGGTAACCATTCACTCCACCAGTAACACCTGACCAAATCTAGAAGAAACTTAAATGAGAAGAACCATAGTTAAAAGATGAGGGTTCTCTCCACAATAAGAACTCGACCTGCACAATCAACATTTAAAACTCCCAACATAGCGGCACCAACATGGGAAACCCAACATGAGCAAGCCGAAACTTCTTCACACAATCTAAACAATGCCTCCACTAGAAACTGGGAATCACAACAATAACATCATGGAAAAAACAATACAAGAACTCCCAAAATGAACTAGAAACCTCCGGTACCATGGGGGAACTCATGGAAGAAACTCGGATCAAATAGAAAACAAAACCACAATCCATCAAATATAAAGTACTCAAGAATCTTCGAAATTAGAATGATCAAGGACTAGAACCAATCTACATAATGGATAAGCGCACCTGAGAGAGAAAACTGATTCAAATACTCACATTCAGATAAGAATAACCACTTTTATTGCAAAATAACCAAAATATAAAGCTTTTTTAACAAGAGAATGAACTTAAAATACCAGACAAAATTATAATAGATGAACGTTTTCCATTTCCATTCCAACACTAGAGACAAAATTGTGCTAAAGTTACCCACACTCCTAGAAATTTCTGACTACATGAAAATCTTCACTATGGGGCCTATAGATAAAGACTCGATGTCTTGAAGCATCTATTTCCCTATAGCTAGAAGCTGACACCCTCTAATCAAAGATTCTTATTTTGGAAAACCTATCAACAGAACTTTTCGAAGTGATCCAAATGGCCAGACCACCAATAAGTCTTTAGAGTATTATGACAATACAACTTTGAATGACCAAACCGATCACACTAGAAACACACAAGTGAATGGTCTAAAAAATTATAGGTTGGACCAGATGTAAAAGTATTCTTAGAAACATGATCCATTGGAAAACACCTCTCACCATATGGGGAACCTTTATGGGTGTCGAGAATGACTGGTTCACTAACCACCAATGACTGCATTCTAGGAACCAAATCGGTGAGCAACGACTCATCCTCCAATTTTTCAAACTAAACTCCACTAGATAAGAGGATTCACTTATTAATAAATGGATGAATACCCCAAATGAAAAAGTAATATTTTAACTAATTCTATAAGGTTATCTTTGAATAAAAGGAAACCAATTACTTGAAATAATAAACATAGGATCTCATCGATAGTGGGCCTTTTTGAACACCCAACAGCTCCACCACTTTCTTCTCCTTCACCTCCTCATGTATGAACCATCATATGAAAGTGTCCTTAAAAACCTCCCATTTCATCCCAACTTGTCCTGATTCTAGGATGATCACCTTCCATTGATCGAAGGATGGACCCTCAAATGAGCCAAAAAAATCATGAGCCCTAAAAACATTAGGAGTACCCAAATACCTAAAGACACTCTCAACTTCCTCATGTCATTCCACATCCTCTAATGAACCATGATAACCATGAAAGATCAGAAAAAATTGATAATAACGCGACTTTGAGACTCCAATAGGAATCTAGTAAAAGCTAACAACTTGACATAACTCACTTGAAACATTGGGAACCTTTTAAGACATCATTTTATAAACAAAATAAAAAATAATAACCAAAATTAGTATCAACAAAAAAAAAACAAGATACCTACCATGCCCAAAAAAAATCATCTCATAAGCCAAACATCAAAAACAAAAACAAAATCCTCTTTTCAAAAACCACCATTTCCATCCCATTTCCAAAACCACCTTCTCCCAAGGCCATTTTACAAATTCCAAAAACCCATTTTTCAGTCCAAACCAAACAAAAAATTTCTCTTTAATAATAAATCATTCCCAAAAAATTATTTTCCATTTTGAAATATTCTTTTTCAAAAAAGACCACCCCCTCCAAAATCAACCCACACCGGCCAAAAACAAACTAAATTAAAAGTCGAAGCAAAATTTTGGAATGAGGGACTAGTGGCCATGCATAACCTAGTGATATGGTTAGTGGTCCATGCCCCAAGAAAGCACCAGACACTAGAAGGACCTTGAACCATGCACTCAGACTCTGCATGGGTCACTACTCCATATGAGATCACAACATGCCACTAACTCACCTACATTGTCATTCCCCATCCACGAAAACCAAAATTAAAAGAAATACTCAAATCTAGGACTACCCCTAGAAACTTGAGGATCAAAATTAGAAAGGGTTAATGAAATCCTTCTCATGCCTACCTCTAGAGTCTCAATGGTCCTAATCTACAACTACCTGACACTCCCAACAAAAAAGGTATGCTCTGATACCATTTTTTCACAAACCAAGTCAGGCTTCCATACAATCCTGACACCCAACCCATCTCGAGACATGTCCTGAAGAGATTTACGGATCCCCATAGGCTGGAAACTAGTTTCTGGTATCAAAATAATCCAATGGAGGTGATTTATCCCAAAAATAAACAACCAGGATTAATAACCAAACTGAACACAAAGCAAAAAAACAATAACTGAACATCAATACATACATAACTGATCCAAATACAACAAATATTGTACAAAATATAAATTGAATAAAAAACTAAAACCAAAACTCACTAGAACGGTCTACATGAGACCTCTTAGCCACCACCAGCCACAATACCAATGTACTCTAAAGTCACAACTAAACTAAAAACCTAGACCTGCAAAACAGTTTGGGTCTACTAAAGTCGAGTGAAATAAGTAGGGTGTGAGAATACAATAGTTCAGTAGGTAATCACCATATAATTAATTTATTCCATTTCCCAAAATATTCCACAGACACTAATTTGGAATAAATTTAGAAAATAGGATTTTTACCACTTTGAAGAACCCAACACATCTTTAAAAAAAATTAAAAAACAAAACACACAACTTTCTTTTTTTTAACTAATTCACATTCCAAAAACATAGTTCAATACCAATACCCAAATATAATTCCATACCATAATATATAAAGTGGATATGCTAAAATTAGTGGAAAAAAAAGAAAGGCTAACATCCAACGTGAAGCAGAAGTAAACAGAACATACAGAGAGTCAATCATGGGAATTTCCTAAACATCTCTAGAGTAAATCTCTATATATACTCAGTTTTGAATCAAATTCTATCATATGATACATCTATATAGTCAATAACTAACTAGTCACTCTAAACTATCCAACATAGTGGCACATCCCACCTGGCCTCTTAGAAAATCTAGGGGGACCAACCCATCTAATCAGGTTCAAGAAGAAACTGCCACTTGACTATATAGATGACATCCAGAAATCCCATGATAATATCACATGGTGAATGGTGAGGTCCTAACAAGCATGGTTCAACTAAAACCCACTACCACCGTACTTGCCTAACCCAAACACTGACACCACCTATGTGATGACCCACTCCTCAGAGGGTCCACCAAAGTGGTTCCCATATCACATGTCCAGACCTAAAAAAGTACCAATAGAGCTATCACATCACATCAAACTTCAAATCATTTTCCAAACCAACATAAAATGCCAACTGGGCCCTCACATCACATCAACTTTCAAATCATTTTCCAAACCAACATGGAATTCCAATTGGTCCTTCACATCACAAGAAGTTTCTAATCATTTACCAAACCAACATGAAATGTAAACTAGTCCTTCAAATCACATCAAATTTAAAATCTTTTTCCAAACCAACATGGAATGCCAATTGAGCCTTCACATCACATCATCTTTCCAATCATTATCCAAACCATTATAAAATAACAACTGGGCCTTCACACCACAACACCTCAAACCGAACTTTATCAAAACAACAGAAAACACCCACCAAGTCTTTAACATCTTAAATCCAAATCCATTTCCAAAAATAATGATCCAAAACCAAGGTGAAAAAAAAATAACTTGAAAATTTCCAAACAAGACTCACTATTTTAAAAACAAATAATTTCACTTTAGAAATCACTATCTCCCAACAATTTAAATTTAAAAAACTATTAAAAAAGAAAATTGAAAAACTAAGGAACCACACATTTAAAAAAAAGTATAAAACCAAGATTAACTCAAGCAACCCATTTAAAAATGAAAACCACAATTTAACCATGAATTCATTCTAAAACCCATGAACTTTTCCAAACTTAACAAAACATGAAATTTTCCCTCTTTAAAATCAGATATAAACCCATTTTCATTAATGTAAACTTGTAAAAGTATTTTACACACACCAAACACCTTTGGAAATACTCATTTCACACCCAAAACCATTTTTAAAGAAACACAACTTGCTTTCCTACCAACACAAAAAGCCTCATAGAAACATCAAATCATAAAAGTAAGAAACTCCCATATACAAAACCCACTTCACAAACCAACCATGTTATATAAACACAACCAACGTCAAACAGCACCCAAATCACCCAATTTCACTTTAAAAGATCAATTTACATTTTATCAAACACCTTGTATGCATATGTATATAATCATAATTAAAGAAACCTTTTGGAAACCACTTACACCACTTTTTTACAACACTAAATGACCATACCGAACCAAAAAAACACATCACAATCATTTGAAAAATATTTATAAACCATTTAGGAAAGCTCAAGCATCAAATGGAGTGTTATGGAAAGAAAATAGATGAAAAAACCTACCTTGATAATGTGTGAATGCAATGAAATCTTGGGAGAATTAAGAATCAAGCCCGATAGAAAATCCACACACAATAATATCTATGGAAAACAAAATATAAATCGACCCTAACCATTACGGATTTTTCAAGAGGGAACCCAAAAAAGAAAAACCAAGTTACTAAGAGAGGGAAGAGAGAAGAAAATGAAATAATCCAAAAACAAATAGAAACTTACCTAGGAACCTTTAAGGATCTTCAATGGAGGAATGGTAGAAAGAGAGAAGGGTTTTCTAGATCCCCCTAGTGTACCTAAGTTGATCAAGGGAGAAGAATCCTAAAATGGGGTTAAAACAGTGGAGGTTAAAAGAGGAATTTATACTTTTTAATGATTTGGGCAACTCACATAGTTTAGCCACACAGTTTGACAAACTATGGACCAACCATGTGAAACCTACTAATGAATAGGGTCACCCCATGTGGTTTGATTAATGGTTTGAGAAAATTTGTACCAACCATGCGAAATGGTTTAGCTAAGTTATAGAACCTCCATGAACACTTTCCACATGGTTTCCTCTAATTATGCAAAAGTCATGCGCCATGTCCCAGACACCAACCCTCAAACCACATGGTTTTTCTTAAACCCCACATGGTTTAGGTAAATCCATAGTCAAACCAAGAAATTTAAACTGATCAATAATAAAATAAATTGGAAACATCCCTAATTCAACAGGACACATGGTTAAAACTCAAATTGTGCACACAAACCATGCACAGTCTAAAAACTCACCTAAAACTTTCAAAAACCAAAAATTAAAATCGAGAATGCAAACCAAACCTCAACCAAAGGGTCCAACATCAATAAAAAAGTTAAAAAATAAAATCATGGTCAGGGTGTGATAATTGAATACATTGTACCATTTTAATTGTGTGGGAGTCATTACTAATCCGTAGTATTTATACACTTATATTATTTTCTATTTTCACTTGTATAAGAGAAATTTTTCATTAAAATCATTCTTTAAACTTCAAATATCACTAAAACCATTTAAATAAAATAAAAATTTGGTAGTAGATTTTTGAAATCCTTTTTTATTTATTTTTATTATTTTAGCATGATTTATTAGTTGAGTACTTTAATTATAATTCAATATTCTTGTAATTTCTTTTGATTGACTTATTATTGAAAATTATGCCCCAAGTGATTGCTGGTTTTATTTTTTTCTCTCATTCCTAAGAAAATTATTGACCTTAATTTTCATATTATTTTCTAAGAATATTTCCTATGAGACACTTGGTACATATAAACCAATCAGAACTTTCATTGGAATCTTACTAAGGATATGATTGAACAAATACACTAGAAAAGTGGTTGAGGAAATATTTTATGAGACATTTTTTTGGAGACCCACATATACATTTATCCTTATTTAGCCAGTATTATCCATGAATAACCTTGTTGTGATAGATCCATTTCAATTTTATCATCCCTCTATACCCTACTCTTGGTACTATGCATGTTTTTATTTTGAATAAGTGTGGTGGATTTTTCATCTTGGTCATAAATGAGATATTGATAATTAGGATCCATACAGCGCTCCTTTCACTAGATTGATAAGATATGGTTCATGATTACTTTTCACATTTCTTATACTTTCTCTATTCCTTTAAAAAAGAAATGTAAAAAATGGGTTTTGTATTTTGGAGGTCAAAAATAACCATTATCAGACTAATGAATTTTATGATGGATCTTATATGGTTAGGTGATAGATGTGAGATCTAGCCTAGATATGAATTTCTAAAAATAAATAAAAGGAAAAATATAAAATTATATTGAACATTATTTAGGACATATTGAAATATTCATAAATATGGTTTAAGCTGTTTGGAGCATGGACACATTTTTTCTAGGAGGAGTTACTTCATTGCACAGTTCACAATTATCATGAATTATACTATAGGGATTACCCTCCTTTTTTATATTGATTTTTATCATATTCCCACCTATCATATACCTTAGAGACATTTTAACCTTATTTCTTAATCCATCATGATTAATTTTGTATTTTTCTTCAAAAACTAGAGATGTTAGAACCAATGAAAGATTATGATTTAGAACATGTATTCAGGATATGAGCATAACTCTATTTTATTTTACCTTGAGTGATGACAGAAAATTTATTATGAATTAAATTGAAAAATTGGTATATCTTCAAACAAATAGTTATGTAATTGTAATCAAAGGAAGAAAAATCTGAATAAAGAGCTTAACTATGAGGCATGATAGATTTTCTCTATAGGGATGATTCTAGAGGACTTACTTTTTTATCATTCACTTGGATTTATTTAACTCATTGTAATACATGTTTCCTACTTAAAAAATATTTAATTTTTAATCCCAGTTGAGATAATTTTTTCTTTAGGATAATCAATTGTTTTAAGTGTGGGTGAATTTGATAATATGAATTCATATATATCTTTTAGATACATTTAATTAATATTTAATAGTGCTTTATTTGATAATATATTAGGTTTTGATGTGTTTTCATAGGAATTAGGAACTCAAGACTCAAAGGATGTGATTCTGGAAAAATAGAAAATTCATTATTACACATTGTAAATCTAAAATACATGACGTGTACTCATCGAACACACAACCTTCCAACTGAAGTCCAAGTTGTGAATCCCAAATACAATTTGTAAAGAAAGTACACAATGTGAATCCTGATTACACACTATAAAAGACTCAACTTCTAAACTTGGTGAGATACAAGGTTTGAACTCATTACACGATGTGCAAATATTGAAAACCTAATTGTCTTTGAAGATTCAAGTCATGAAATCTTGATGATCCAAGATATTTTGAGAATATTGTGAATCTAAAGTGCACAGAATGAAATAAAAGTACATGTTGTGAAATCCTTGATACAGAAATCATTTAAACCATGTTCATGATGTGAATCAATTATACATCTTGAACCAGTCAGGGTCTATAAATATCCAGTGACCCCGACATGAAAAACAACCCCTGAATTCCTAACTTCTTTTATTTCTTTCTTTTATTCTTCTTTTCCATTTTTATTACCATCTATTTCTATAACTTTATTTTATTTTTTTAATCATTAATGTGTTACTTATTTTCATATAGATACTCATTTTATGCATGTTTTTCATTCTGACATCCAAATCTAATCCTTCTTATCATGAAACTTTGATTGTTGTTGCATTCTTCATTGTCTATTCATTCAAGTTAGTATTTAATTAGTATTTTATGATTTCGATTGTTGGTTTCTTTGGTTTAGGTTGTTTAATTGTCATGTCAACCAGGTTTCTATCTATTTCTCTTCTTTTATTTATTCTTTTCATTCATGGCTAATATGCTAGGGTTAGGAGTCAAGAGCATGGGTGTCTTGAACCAAATTAATATATAAATAAAAACTTGGTAACACTATGGATAATAATTTGGTTAAAAATAATTGACAATCTCATTTCTTTTTTAACTACTCTAACCATCAGAGGTTAATTTTAAAGGATCATTGACCTAATTGAAGTTGAGCAGTCTAAGACCATTAGACTATAATTATTTCTACCAAGATTCCAATATTCCTACAGTTATGTTCTAAACTATATATGGACCAAAGAGTAGTTTCCATCTTAGGTAGATCCAATTTGTTATACCGATATTAATTGGAGAATTTTTTACCACTTTTCATCCTAAGACATAGGTCCATCCCAAGATAGATTTAGTATTACTCTTTTTCTGGTACCTATAAATTAACCCTAAACCCTTCCTTTATGTTTTAATTAATCTCAAGATACTTAGTTTTAGAAAACCCAAACCAAAGAGTGATCATAATGAATCCTCCCCAAAAAGTTTTTACTACTGGGTTTCTTTCCTACAAGCCATCTATGTGGGTTCAAACCTATACTTCCACTTTAATATGTCTTAGTAGTTGAGCGTAGTTTGAGAAATATAAATTTAATCTAAAAAATGACCACACGTAATCATTGATGTCATGAGGGTCGGTCAAGACCCATTATTTGAGTTCTCAATGCTAAAATTATTTATCAATTTATTAATATATATGTTATAACTTAGTCCAAGTGAATTTTTAGATTTACCCCTAAATATCATCATACTGAGTATGTAATCTTCGTTACCCATATATTTCATTGAGAAACATTTACCTAGCCATGTCTTCACTAAGTGGAGTGCTAATAAATAATTCCCAATAAGAATTATGTCATCAACATATAGTATTTGAAATACTAATGTGCTCCCACTAAGTTTCTTGTATTAATAAGAATTGTCTTTGTTATTGATGAAACCAAACTCTTTGATTTCATCATAAAACTATATATCCCAACTATAAGAATATTTCTTTAGTCCATAAATATATTGTTGCAACTTGAAAAACATAGTATTCTCATTTGGAACTTCAAAAACCATAGGTTTTATCATATACACATCCTTGGATAAATTCATGTAAAGGAATGCAGTTTTGACATCCATTTCATATATCTCTTAATCATAATAAGTTTCTATTGATAGAAAAATATGAATGAAATTTATCATCAAAATAAGTGAAAAGGTATCTTAATAGTAAATACCATAAACTTTTCTGAAACCCTTTAATCCTAAGTGTTATTTATAGGTTAAAACTCTACCATCCATGTCAATTTTATTATGAAAAATCAACTTGAACCCCATGGGTATCACTCATTCAGGTGAATCCACCAACTTCCAAACTTGGTTAGTGTAAATATATTCCATCTCAGATTTCATAAATTTTAACCATTTCTTGGAATCAAAACTCTCAATGGACTCTTGGAAGGAATCGGGTTTATCTTCTATAAACATTACTACATTATCATTATCCATAAGAAATCCATTTCTCTTAGGTTCTTAGAGAATTATACCAGACCTTGAAGGATCTTATGTATCTTAAGTCAGTTCTTCTTCTATAACTCTTTGTAGAGCCAAATCAACTCATATCATAGGAATAATTCTTATTTATTATTCTTGAACTTCTATATGTTTAACTTTACTCCTAATAAATCCTTAACTTAAATTTTGTTCCTCAAAGAAAACAACATGTCAGACCGCAAAAACTTTGTTTTTAGTAGGGTGGTAGAAATAATATCCCATATTTTATTTGTTATAACTAATATACATGAAATTATCTAATTTAGTGCCAAAATTATCAAAATAAAATCATTGTATGAGTGCTTCATAGCCCCAATTTTTTATAAAATACATTTAGGGGTTTTTTTAGTCCATATCTCATATAGTTTATTTATAACTACTTTAGATAGAATTTGGTTAATTTAAAATGAAATATTCCCCTAAGCATAACCCCAAAATGAGATATTAATGTCACTAAACTAGTCATTGAAAAAACTATGTCTAAAAAGGTTCAATTCCTCATTTCAGATAAACCACTCCATTGTTGTGTTCTTGGAGGAGTGATTTGTGAATTAATTCCACAACCTCTTATATGATCTATGAATTCTTGGATAGAGTATTCACCACCATAATCCAATTATAAGACTTTAACACTTTTTCCCAATTGATTTTGTACTTCGTTCTAAAACTATTTTAACTTTTCAAAAGTTCTATACTTTTGTTTCATCAAAAACACATACTCATACTGACTAAAGTCATCGGTAAAAGTAACAAAGTCCCTAAAACCACTATTTTATTTAGTACTCATTGCTCCACATACATCACTATGTATAAGATCCAATAGTCCACTAAATCTCTGGACGCGATATGGCGGATGGCTTTCTACTACCTGGGAGATTCAACTCCCACGCACATGCATCAGGAATGGATGGAGCTGACCCTAGAAAGCCAGGCATACCTGAGGCCAGGGAAGCTAGTAGGTCATTTTCCCAGTTCAAAAGTTCATTTGCAGTTATTCACAAAAGGGGATCTGTGGCTCATGTCAAGGCAGAATCCACTGCGGTTGCAGAGCGTATGCATTTGGGAGATCACTCTATAATTGGTAGATTGATTCTTTCGAAGGGAGGTATTCCTTGTAAAATGGACTATCTTCATCAAATACTTGCCGATGCCTGGGGTTTTGACTCTTGGAAATGAGTTTCTCTTGGAAAAGGATATTACCACCTAATTTTCCCTTCTACAGATCTCAAACTCAAAGCCTGGAGCTTCGGCTCAATCTCATTTAGGCCATGTGCTTTCCACATCCGGGAATGGGACAAGAGTTTTAACCCTTCTGAATTAGGTAACACCTCAGCTCAGTTATGGATCAAATTTTTTGGTCTTAATTGGATTTTATGTCATCCTAGAATTATTTAATATATTTCACTTGCCATTGGAGTTCCTATTAGAATGGATAGAGAAACAGAAATGGCTAGATTTAGTCACTATGCTAGATGCCTCATTAAGATTGATCTTTGTTCAACACTTGTTGATAGGGTTTATTTATCCAAAGATGATGAAGAATTAGAGCTGAGAAGTGAGTTTGAAAGGGTACCAAAATTCTGACAAAGCTGTAAGGTTTTAGGTCATGATGCTACAACGTGTAGGAACGCTATAGTGTGCAGTATATGCTCCCTTAGAGGACATGACTCCAAGTCATGTGGAAAGGTTAAGAGGGTGAAACCTAGCTCTGTTAATCTGGATCATCAGAGAAAATATTTTTTGCCTAATAATTCTAACAGTAAGGATGTCCAGAGACCTAAAGTTACAAACTCTTTGAATTTTAATAGGACATGTTATAAAACTAAGAAATCCTGGGTTGAGATTGTGGAGGAGGGAGATCCCTCTTCATCCTTGCAAGCTAGGGAGGAGGATGTGATAGAGAATAGGATAGCTATGGCTTTGAAATCTCCTGCTCACACTTAGGTTTGTTCTGAAAATTTGGTTACAGTGCATACTGCCTCTGATATGGTTGACACTCCTATGGGATCACAAGAGAACTTGCATCAGGATTTTCAACCTGGGTCCGATTCTGGAAAAAAATAGAATGTTGCACTGGCTATATCTCAGATTCTGATGCCTTTATCTAATCCATCTAAAGTGACTAACAAATATACTTATAACAAAAATAAATCAAAGATGGACTGTGTTCCTGATGTTGAGAGGCTTCATAATGAAGGATGCTCAGAGCCCCAAACTGAGGAAGGGCCATCCAAACAGAACTCTACTTTGGTTACTTCGGTGGAAAAACTGCATAGTGTGTAGTGCAGTGATGTTGATCACACTGTAAATCCTTCAAAATATTTTAATGTTTCTTCTAATGTTGATCTTGTTTCTCCTGTTCTAGGGGATTTGGATCCATCAGCAGGGGCTGGAACCATGCCTCCTTCAGAGGGAGTTTATTATGAATCTCAGATTTCCAATATGCAGGTGCCTGATACAACAGGGACTAAATATGATAAAAAAGAAACAAAGGATTTCAATTGGAAACAATCAAGAACAAGAATCCAAAGGAAAAAAGGAAAGAAAGGAAGAAATGAATAAGAAGGAATATGATCAAACTGCCAGCTCTGATGAAGATATTGAAACATTATTGTAGCAAGCTTAGGTGATTTCAGACCGCTGCTCTGAAGGAAGAGGTCGGGGTGTATCAGCACCAAACTGTGGAATGAATTGAGAGACCAAGAACACAAAATTGTAGATAAGGTGAAGAAAAAAGATTGGTTCCCAAGGAAGGGGACGTTAATGTATTTGTTTGCACTGTTTTCATGTGTTTCTCCCCTTGACTCTCTTTTATAAATAAATTTGTGGGGCTTGGACCCCTCAACTTTTATAAAAAAATAGTCCACTAAATCACTCACCTTTTCTCCCAAAAGGTGAAGTTTTCATTTTTTTTCAAATAGACTATATTTTCATGAATCAAATGATTCATAACTAAATGAGTCTGAAAATCCTTATTTATAGAGTATTTAAGAACATTTCTAGTTTATATGTCCAAGTAAACACTGCCAAAGGTAGGTGGGATTAAAATCTACCATATCCTTTTTATTATTAATGTTATAAATAGGATTATCGATATCAAAAATATATAAACAACTCATTATATTCCCAATTCCATAAAATATTTCATTTTTATAAATAAAAAAACTCATGTTCTTAATAATGATTGAAAATAATATCTTTTCCAAACAAGATATAGAAATAAAAATTGTCTTTATGGTGGGAAAATTATAATAGTTTTCAATTCTAGGATCAATCCACTTAGTAAAATCATGACATGAGAGTTAACCTATAATGAAAAAAAATCTTCTCAATTACAGACATGAAGGTCTACTTCACACTTAATAAATTCCCTCATATATCTATGTATATGGTTTTCAACATAAATTTGTGACATGCACTAGGTATCTAATACCCATGAGTCAGAATTAAGGAAATAAATTTCTATAACATTCACCTTTGGGTACTCAGAATGTTTCCCCTTGAGATCACTTCTCAATTCTCGACATCGATCTTTAACTATTTGATATTTCATGACTATTAATGAACTCAATATTATTAGTATAAATTATTCTATAATCTATAACAAATAAATATCAATAGGTGAGTATCAAGTATTATATCATTTCATTATGGACTTTAAATGAAAATTTTACCACTAAAAATGATGACCCCATACATTATATCCATTTTGTGAGATAAGATCATTATTTAACTAAGAAATGATTATTATTTAGAATTTATCTCACTAAATAGTTATTTAGGAAGGAAATCATCCCAATCACAATAGTTGTGATATTAGATAGTTGAGAAGATAACCACTTATCTAAATCCATTATATAGATTCACTTAACTTTATTCCTATAGCATCCAAACCATTAGGGATTCCCATCTAGTGTAACCAAGAAAATTAAAAAAAAGATAACCAATGATAATATAGGGACACCCAGATTTGGAATGAAAATACCCAACAAGGAAATATAGATTCACTTAATATTTTCTTTCCTTAAAAAAGATAATCCATGGGCACAAGTCTTTGGCCCAAAACTACCTGGTCGGATGATCAAGGTCTTTAAAAGTGTTTATTTGGAATGAATCTCATACATAGTATTTTAGGGGGTTTTAGTTACATAATATTAATAACTAATACATCATATGTAATTAGTATTTTTCATGTTTTATTTCCTTTTGAATATCCATTATTTTAGAAATTTAGTTTTTTAAAAATACTTATTCCAACCATGAAATTAATGTGTTCACACCATATTAATGTGTAACTCTTTACATAGCCCACAATTCTATGTTAATCACCCAAAAATAGAATTCAAGTATATTCATACATATCCAACTGTTTCATATTAATAAGGTACATAAATTCTTCATGTAAAGGCATGTAGATTAACAAAATACACATGAGTAAGCTTAAAGTGATAGATTACATACCTCATTCACTTTCCTAGCCAAGGAAAGACTCTAGGAAAGTAGGTGGTTCAACACTAAATCCCTATACTCATGGAGATATTACTCAAGATATAACTAAACTCATAAAAACACTAACACTAAATATATAAAAAATATTCCAAACATTTATTCTCAAGCTTATAACAAAAAATACAAACTCAGGCCTTGGTAGATAAAAACTAAATTTCATGATATAAAACCTAAAATGGTATGAAAGGCTCTATCCTAGAATAAATTTATCACATAAATGGGAAAAAACAATATTCATATTTCATAAAAAAATTACTAAACATGTATATAGAGGAAATTTAAAAAATAATAATCATTTTATATATTTTTCCAAAACATGAGACATTTGTGAACTATTCATAAATAAATGTTAATTATAAAAATTTTATAATTTAGAAATAATATATAAAATTTATATTCATTTCAATATATACCCCTTCATATTTTATATTAATTGGAATTTATATGATATTTTATGAATTATAAACATTTTATAATTCAATATAGATTATATAAATATTTTATATAATCTAAATATCATATATTTTTTAATCTACAAACACTTTATAAATCACCTCTTAGGATTTCTAAATAAAAATTTTATTTTTAGATTATAAGTCATTCCATTTAATTTTTCAAAAGGTATTTTAAAATATTATCTTTTAATATTTTTGAATAATGTTTCATAAACATTTATTTAATTAATTATAAAAAGTTATAATTAGTTAATTAATTATTTATTTATTTATTTATAAATTAAAATATCCCAAAATACATTTTATTATAATTTATAAACATTATATAAACCGTAAAACCATTTAAATATGTTAAAAACAATTTTAACAAATTTTATACCACCCCTAATTTGTGTTAGGGTATCCACTTATTACCCTTACACAGACGCTTCATAAGGGTATATATATTTCTAGTCATTGTGTAAAGGTAATACATAGATTAAATTTATAAATCTCCCTCTCATAAAGGTATTACCCTTACACAACTCTTTTCTATAAGGGTACTATGTAGGTTTTATATGTTTTGTAAAGGTAAACATTGAATACCTTTACACAGTGGATAGTATACCTTTACACGTAAGGGTGGAATGTTGATAACCCTTATGCATACTCTTCTGCATAATGGTATTACCTTTATGTAACACATTTGTGTTAAGGGAATAGTGAGGTTAAACTTACTTATACCTTTTTCATAAGGGTACTTAATAAGGGAAAAGAAAAACTTCCTTTACGCAACTGCACTATTATATATGTGTACTACCTTTATACAACTTATAAGATTCCAAAATTTATTGAGATATATGATACTCATTTTCAGGTATTATTTTACCATTATTTTGATCATACTTTGGATGAGCCTTTCCTATGACTCATTTCACGTGAATTTGAAGAATTTTGGAATCCCATGGGGTTGTGCATAGTTGGCACATGGTTAGGGAAAACTGTATGATTTTCCCCAGAAAATTGTGATCTATAAGTTAAGCCACTGGGAGGTGGAACGCAGTTTATCCAAAATAGTATGACCACCCCCCCTGGACTAATGGGTGATTCATGGCTGGCACATGGTTAAAGTAACCATTCATAAAAACTATTTACCCAAAACAGAAGATTTGTATAGGGTGCATGGTTAAGGCGCATGGTTACTCCTATCAGTGTGGCCTCTCCAGCAAACTATGCAAGTGGGTATTAAATGATTTGAAAATTTAATTAAAGATTCTTAATCCCTCATTTTATAACCCTAGTCACCCAAATCACCTTAATACAGTTTCCTTGGATTTTGGAGGCTCGGAAGAGGATTCCTTGGATCCTCAAACTCTTTCCTTTTTGAATCAAAGATCCAGTGGAAGAAATCAACCTATCTCTAGTATGTGATCTCTTACTTTATTCGGTTCCTATCTCTCCCATATTTAAATCCATTTATAGGGGGGATAATTCTTATATTGTTGATGATATATATCTAGGTTTCAATGGATATTTTTTCTTTTAATATTTATCCTAGGTCTTTATCCTAAATATTTTTTCCATTGTGATTTTGTCCTTTCTACATTGAATTAATGGCTAAGGTTGGGATATAATTCATCAACAACCCTAAGGTGGGTGGTATATATTCTAATTCCAAATGTCTCAAAAATGATCTTGGGTCTTAGTTGTATCCTTATGTTACCACATTGTACAACTGATTTTAAATTATAAAATTGAATTGAATTTGAGAAACCCTTTCAAATCTTATTGTATCCATTGAAGATTATGAGACCAGGCATGATGGAAACCTATGGGGTGTGACAATTTTCCTTTCAAATAATTGTGAAATGAAAAATTAGAATTATAGGGTTTAATAAATTAAACAAATTATGAATGTTTTGACATGTTAACTTGTTTAATACTATTATATTATCCTTTAAAGGTTAATGAGTTATGAGATTATTCATGGTAATCAGGTTAATTAGTTTAGGGTTGAAATGATGTTAAAGGTTTTGGTTTATAAATAAAATGTTACACCTTGTTGATAATGGTTGATAAAAGGGTTATTAATTTTGAACCTTGATATGTATATGTAAATAATGAGATTTGGGTGTTGGATTGATGATCCTTGTCCATTGGTGCGAGACTGATTTTCTTTGCCCCATTACTTACATGAGAAATGGTGCTAGACTAATGCTCCAAGTACCTGAGAATTTTGTGTTAGATTGGAGCTCTATGTACCCATGATCTTGGTGTTGGACTCATGTTCCAAGTACCCAATATAATTATTTTGGACTGATGCTCCAAGTATCCATGATAATGGTACCAGGACTAACACTCTAATGTACCAAAATTAAATTGGAATTAATTTTAATAATGAAAACCCTTTGTGAATTAAAGCGTTGAGCATATGAGAGATGGTTTAGACTCTGTAATGGGTTTAAGTAGGTATGATTGGATTGGGTGTCACCATGAACCCAAGGTCTAATGTAGTTAATTCAATATTATTAAAATATTATCCTTGTTTACTTTTATTGACATATTTATTATCCCTTATACCACTTTATACACTATCATATACTAGATATTTCATTAGATTCCATTGGTGGTGGCCTAGTATATTATACTCACACCCTATTTAGGATACTTATTATTACATGAGTAGACATCATATTTTCAAGTCAAGATAAGGTAAAGGACCTGTGTTACATAGATTATTTGGTATTCAGTATGGATCATGGATGAGAGATCCATACATGATGTTGGAACTCAGTTGGGAGTTTTTAGTTTGTATTTATTCTAGGTTTCTATTTGAAACTTGACACATATATGGAATAACATATCTACTACTTTGGTTTATGTTCATTTCCCCTATTTTGGGATTCTTCAGGTGATGCATGGTCGTTATTGGTTATTTTTTATTTTTATTTTGGCTATTTTGTATTAATTATTCTATTTTCTTGCTTTGATAAAGAGTTTATAGTCTCCCCATGTAACATATTAGACCCTCTCTACTAGTCAACAACCTCTAAAGTCTAGGGAGGCATGCTTGAGGTCATGTAATGAACTAGATCATGGAATTGGTATGTGGAACCTGGGTTGGTATGTTACGAAGTAGTTTCATAAGAGGTTTTATTTTTGGTCATTTTATTATTTGGGAAAGGTATATGGGTGACTAAGATGATTCGTGCCTTTTTCTTAAGCTCGTTCGTGGGAGTATGTGACACATTTGTGGGGGGGACCAAATTTACAAGGGTGGTATTATTATCCTCTGTGTTTAATATTATAATTGAATGTTATTTCACTTTGGTTGATGAAATTTTTGAGTAATATTATTATTTTATTAGATTTTACTTGTAGATTGAAATGGAATGAAAGTTGAGTATGTATGCCTCATTATAGGTACTCAAGGATATATGTGACATGCATTATTTTAGACACACATGGAAAAGTATGTTATGATTAAGTTGTGGGGTGATAAATAATCTTCCTTATTTGTGTGATTTAAAATAAATAGTGCCTAAAAATGAATTTATAATTGTTAAAATATGTTGAAATGTGGTAATTTGAAATGGTTGTAAAGGGTGCATGATGGGAAACCTATAAATATGAAAAACAAATAGCATATTTTATCCATGAACTAGATTAGTGATGGTTGGGGGTAGTGATAATGTCACAATTTTGACCTTGGGGTAGTGTATGCAGGATAATTTATTATGGATTTATGTAAATATATCTTGGGTAAATGACGTGTTATGTGTCCGGAGGTGGGTGTTTATCATTGTAATAGAATTCCACCATGGGAAAGTTTTTTTTAGGGATATAGGAGTCTATTGATGGGAGTGAACCTCTAATAGTGGGATAATATTCCCCAATAGTTTCTGGTGAGGGAGTGGAAGATAAGTTCCATGAGAACTTCACTCATTCTATACAGTTCATGGAAAGAGGTCTAGGATGGGCTATGAAAAATATATATGAACTGGCCCAAGATTTCCATCTAAATCTTCCTCTAATATTCACTAGAGAGGATGTAACTAAGGTAGTTGAGTTCTGTATTGAGTCTATCTAGAAAATATTGGATCATTTAGAGAATCTTGAAGATAAAAGAGTCAATTTAATAGACTATATGTTACAAACACTAGTGAAGAATTGGTGGTATTTTAGGATCGAGATGATTAGTTAGATGGTATGGTATGGAAGGAATTATAAGAGAGGTTTCTGGAACACTTTTACCTTGAGACACTAAGTTAGGAGAGGGTATCAGAGTTTATGAGTTTGACCCAAGGAAGCATGTATGTGATGGGCTATGCTGTCTACTTCACCAAACTTTAGTGCTTTATCTTAGCACTAGTAGGAGATGAGGAAGCTATGGAAATATGTCTTCAGGATGAAATTAAATGTTATATTAAGTCTCAGGTTGGTAGTTTTTTATTAAATAACTTTTCTGTGGTATTGAATCAGGCTTTTATTTCTTAGGGGAACTTGAAGGAGGCTTCTAGTGTAGGACATGTAGCTTCTATTGGATGACTAGGAGGTAGATATTATGAGGTTAGGAATATTTTTTATGATAAATTTCACTAAATTAGTGGAAATATAGTATCCATGGGAAAATATCAATTACCTAGGGTAGAAATTGATTTTTTTTCATTAGTGTGGTAGGTCAGGTCACATTCATAGCCATTTTACCAAACCACCAATGGAGTTATGAGATTTTAGAAATATGGAAAATTAAAAAAGGTTCTATAGGAAACCATGGTAGGTGGGAAATGATGGAGTATAGGCTGAACCAGAGTAATAGAAGGGGGTATTCTAAACTGTACCATTCTATCAATTGGAGTACTATTGGTTGTCTCAGTCAGGGAGGTGGATGTGGTACTTCAAGCAAAGATCTCTTGTACTAGAAAATTATTACAAAACAGGGGACTCATACTGAAGCACATGGTAGATCGATAGGTTAGCTGCATTTATCTTAGCTTTCACTTATTGATAGTAAGGCTAGGCCATCAATAGTCAGAGGTACAATTCATATAACTTTTACACATTATAGTGATTTATTTGATACAGGAGCCTCTCATTATTTTATATATTCTCAAATTGTTATTTTTTGGGTCAGAAGGTGGATTTTTTGTGTTGGTTTATGACAATCAACACCTGATTGGGTGTACGGTCAAAGGACATATGTTTATGAGAGGGTTGTTCCCTCAAGGTTGGTGAGTATCATTTCTTTTTGGATTTTTATGTACTTGATATGTTAGGTTTTGACGTAATTTTGGGTATGGATTGGTTGGTATCCTACAGAGCCCACATTTATTTTTACCATAAGAGAGTAACCTTTACATCTCCTAAGGGTGATAGATATATTCATCATGGATAATAGGATATCCATATGGGCCATCCAGGTCTAATTCATTAGCAATTGGGGATATCCCCACCTTGGTTTTGAGTCTTTTATTGGTTGTTGGTGGTGTGAATCATAGTGTATTTCTACCCATAGTGGATTGTTTCTAGGATGTGTTTCCTAAGGACTTATCTGGGTTTTCTCCTAATAGGGATTGTGAGTTCACAATTGGGATACTACCTAGAGGTGAACCAATTTTAATTCCACCTTATAGAATAGAACCAATATAGATTTAAGAACTTAGGACTCAGTTGGATGTGTTGGAGAATAAAGGTTTCATCAATTTGAGTATGTCACCTTGGGGATCTCTAGTTTTTTTTATAATAAGGCTGATAGGATGTTGCATATATGTGTAAATTATAGGAATTTAAATAGGATCGTATTTAAGAACCAATATCCTATTCTACATATTTATGATATCTTAGATTGGTTGATGGGTGTTTGTACATTATCCAAGATCAATTTTAGGTCAGGGTATTATCAAATAATATTAAGACCTTCTGATATACCACATATTGATTTTAGGATTATGTATTCCTTATATGAGTTCTTTTTGAATCTATTCAAAAAAATAAATTATTTGTCAATATTTATAGACATAATGAAAAAATATTTCACCCATTCCTAGATCATTTTGTAGTTGTTTTTTGGATGAAATATTTGTGTACTTTAAGACTCATGATGATCATGCCCAAAATCTTGAAATTGTCTTTATTACACTGATAGAGCATTAGATTTATGCCAATATATCTAAATATAGTTTCTAGATTGATAGGGTTCATTTCTTGGGTCATATAAACTTAGAGTATGGTGTGTTTGTAGACCCAAAAAAGGTCCAAGTAGTTTTTTCTTGGGATCATACCAAAAAAATGTTGACATATGATGCTTTCTAGGTTTGGAAGGTTATTATTAGAGATTCATTAAGGAATTTTTCTATTTAGAAGAACCAATTTTAGGCCTAACCAAGAAGGGTGTAAAATTTGAATGGTATTGAGCATGTGAGAAGGCCTTCTAGGATCTAAAGAAGAATTTGACCACCCCGCTAATTTTGATCCTACCCAAGTTGAGTGAGGTGTATACCTTGTTTTGTGATGAATTTGAAATCATACTTGGAGCAGTGTTTATGAATGGAGATTGGGTCATGGTGTATGTGTCATGACAGTTATATCCACATGAATGAAACTACCCTATACACAATCTCAAGTTGACCGCAATGGTTTGTACCTTAATTTGTTTTCAGGATTACCTATTAGTAAAAAGGTTTATTATGTATACTGACTATAAAAATCTAAAGTACATATTTTGTAGTGAATATGGGTTTAGAACATGCAAATTTTTGACTTTGAACTAGCCTATACACCTAGAAAGGGAAACAGTGTTGTTGATGCTTTAAGCCGGAAGATAAAGACACTGGTAATCTAGGATTATAACTCTAACTAGAAGATAACGGTCTTGTTTTATAAGATGTATATATATGTTTAGGAGGAATGGGTTTAGATAACCCTCATATCCTTATCATTTGATTACACACTTTTGAGATGGATCATGGAGAGGTAGTATGAGGACCCATAGTTTCTAGAGTTGAGAGATAGTTTTGAAGGTGGGGACCTACCTTTGGTTTCGTTTATCAATAATGATGAGATTATCTATGTTTGTGGTCATGTTATTGTGCCTTCCTGTATGATATATGATATGATGCATTATTTCTAAGACACGATTTGGGAAGCTCATACTAGTTTGAACAAAATATACTATGAATTTAATAGGAAATATTGGTGGATAAGAATGAAAAAGAGATTGCAATTTTCATTACATGACATTACACTCATCGGGAGGTGATGGATAAGCATAAAAAACTTATTGATCTATTACAACTTTTTTCCATCCTAAAATATAAGTGTGACAATGTTACCATGGATTTTTTTGTAGGTCTCCTAAGGACACATCAGAATAATGATGTTATATGGTTGATTGTGGAAAAGTTGATGAAAGTATCCCATTTCTTTATAATTAGGTCTAATTTCATGGTCGATCCGTTTAGGGACTTATATGTTCAGAAGATAGTGAATTTTCATGGGGTTATTCAAAGTATAGTTTCATATCTTGATCCATGTTTTACTATGAGATTCTATAAATGATTGCAGAAGGCGCTAGGTACTCAAGTGTTTCTGAGTACATATTTTAACACATAGAAAGAAAGTAAATCAAATCATACTATTTAAGTGTCAGAGTACATGTTGTGCGAATGTGTCCTAGAATTTGGTGGACCTTGGTAGAAGCACTTAGGACTTGTTTATTTCACCTATAACAAAATTTATTAGGAAACTATTCAAACATCACCATACATGGAACTGTATGGTAGGTTATGAAAATCACCCTTATGTTTGATGGAGGTGGGTGAGTTAGATCTATTGGGACCAAGTCCCATACGGAAGATGTCATAATAAGTTCTTTTTATTCATAAATATTTGTATATAGAATCAAGTAAATATAAGTCTTATGTTGATCTATGTCATCTAACTCTTGATTTTACAATTGGTGACCATATTTTCCTTTGGGTTTCATCGATATTAGGTCATCATCGGATTTGGAAGAACAGAAATTTGGCGCCTGGGTTTTTTAAACTACTTTGGTAACAAAACAAGCCTTCTCATCTGGTTACTTTTCCATTTTTGGTGGTTTGAGGTGTTTGGGGGAGGTTATAGGAGTTTTTAGTGGAGGTTAGAGGTACAACAGAGCTATTGAAAGAAATATGTGTGTAATAAATAATTTTTGAGGAGCCTTAATTTTCATCAAAAAGTGTAATTTTGGAAACCCTAAGGATTAAACATCATGTAAAGTTTACATGATGTGAAATCAATAGGGTTATGAGTTTTAAGTTCTTTTATTTGGCTGATTTCTCATTCATTAATCCAAATCTTTCCTCTATCATTCTAGAAAAAACCTTATTCACCCCAATGAGGATTTACACCCATCTTCTCCCAACTTCTATTTGTTGGTTCTGGTGGATCCTCATTGGCAATCCATGGTGATTTTTTCTCCCTTACCCATGGTTTTCTTCTATTGTTCTCTTAGGGATTCATTTCGGTGATGTTTTTTTGGTTTTGGGAGTGAGTTAGGCTGAATTTTGACGAGTATTTAGTGTGGTGTAGGTTGATATGTGGTTTTTAGTGTGAGGTTATGGTTTGTGGGTGTTTATTATTTTCCTTATAGTGTGTAGTGAGTTGTAAAATCTTTTTTGAGGAAAGGGATCATCATTATTACTCTTCTACATTCTATGTGTGAGATATGCTTGATTTTTCTTACCTTTTCTATAAATTAAGGGTTGGAATAGTCATATAATTAATTTTCATGTCTAAACTTGATGGGTATGTGGTGTTATTGCATGATTTACTTATTTTTTATATGTAGTTGAGATCATTATATTTACATGATGTCGATTCTAAAAATAACATCTATTGGGAGCCTTTTTTAGATGTAGTAGTTATGCTATTAGAACCATTTTTGTGTTATTGTGAGACCGCACCCTAAATAAAATGATAAAGAACATATATTTGGATAAAAATTGGTTTCCCCTAGACATTGTGGTTTGTGTGATAATAACCATACTAAATTAAGAATATATGTGATAATTCCCATGAATAAAAATGGAATCCAAAATGTATGTTATGATTTCTGTATGAGCTTTTTGCATTTCCCTACATAGTTTTGGATGTTGTGTGATAATAGATCTAACCAGCTGGGTTGTGTGGTGTGTGGGGTAGTGATGTAGTGGTTAGTTGGCATGGATGTGATGTGGGAATTTGTGCATTGTGGTGTAGAGGTTGTGGTGTAGTGGTTGTGGCACAGAAAATTGTTTTGGTGATATGGATTGGTTGATGTGATGTGACAATAATGGTGGATGTGTTGTGCATAGGTAGTTGTTATGTGTGTTGGGTTAGTTGTGTGGTGTGGTTGTGTTAGTTTCATGAGTAGTAATGGAATAAATTGTGATGATAAATGAAATAAATAAATAAATGGGTTGTTAATTGAATATAATGGGACAAAAAACAGATATGTGTGGTAAATGGATTAATGAATAAATGTGGTAAAACTTTTCAGTGGAAGGTGGAATGTTTTGTGGCTTCTATAGCGACTGTGTGGTGTGTTGTATATAGTGGTGGAAGTAGTTGTGGCTATTGATGTGTGGTATGGTGGTGGTGATTTGGTGTGATCTAGTGTTGTTGATGTGAAGCCTTAGGTTGGGTATTTTATGTTATCTCTATATAATTTATTTTTATGTTATTTTATACATGCCCCATCCAATTTGGATAACCTTACCAATGCACAGAGGTGCATAATTTCGAGTGTTTCCCCAATATCCAGGATGGTAGGGATACGGATGGCTAGATACCCCCTCTTCTCCACTCTTCCTTAAGCATTGATGTGTTTTTCTTGGTGTCTATGGGTGAGATTTGATTCATTTACTAGGTTTCTATATGTGAGATGTGATGTGTTGGACCAGGTTTCTATGGGAGAGATTTGATGTGGTGATGTGATATATGGTGGGGGTCATGCATGGTAAGAGGAGGGAATGAGGTTTATTTCCTTCACATTCATGATACCAGACTACTCTGGTTTTGGTATGTGATGTGATGTGATTTGATTTTATGTGATGTGATGTGTGTCCCAGGTGGATATAGGTGCGATGTGATTTGATGTGATGTGATATGTGAGTAAAGGATGGGAGAATAGGACGTTCGACGTTTGGGAGTGAGAGTGGAAAATCAGTGGGGAAGAGGTAGTGGGAACCTTTATTTGTTATGCTATCAATTTTATATTATTATATTGAATGCATCATTTGGTGATTAATCTATGGTTATTTTGGGTTTGGTTAGATGACCTGTATAGGTTCTTGTTGGTTCTGTTCTTTGTTCATAGATGCATTAGCATACTATTTTCACATGTGCACTTGAGGATTTGGTTATGTCCTATTTGAGTATACCTTTTATTCTATCCATACATATATAAACAATTTTTAAGTTTCCAAAATTACTTTGGGAACCAATCTGGACTTTACTATCTCGGTTGGAGATTTTGTTGAGTTGTTGTCATAGACTTGTCTTTTTGGTATTTACTTTGGAAAGTTTTATATGTATTAGTTTTATTTATTCATGAATTGTGGGATGGTTTTTGGTTTACCTTTAAATTTTCTTCTAGAGTTGTTAAGTAATTTTTTATCTTATCTCCTGATCATGTTTCATTTATAGAGGGTAATTCCTCCCATACTATGAGATTTTTATACCCTCAATGCTAGTTATCAAATCGGGGCCTACTGAAGGTGGGACTTGGTGGTCATTATCTCTATCCCTTTATTGTTTCATCTTTAATAGGAGGGGTTCATGAAAAAGTATTATCAAAGGTGATGGTTGAGAGATATGATGTAGTTTAGAGTTAAGAACATTGAAGATTTTAGGGGTTGGTATGATAGCAGTTTCAGTTGACCTTGGAGTGTGACATAGACCAAAGATATTGGCTAGTACATGGGATTTTAGGGCCCCCCATGATCCATTTCATGGACTCTGAGCTTATTGAATAGCCAATTGAGGTAGACCTGTTTATAGGGTAGATACCTAGGAGAAGAACATGAATCCAAATGACTTGTGTTCATATTTTAATTGGTTGTTTGGGGAAAAAATAAATAAATTAAATAATATTTAATAAAATTCCATTTCTACCAGGCTTAGGATGTTCTCCTTTTTTTATTAATGGATTATGATCATTGTATATGAGTTTCTCATGCAGTTGAGGTTCAATAGGTTGATCTAGTTGATCGTCATAGGTTTGACCCGATAGAGGATAATGAGGCATCAAAATGGTATTTTCATGCCTTTCAGTGGAAGAGTTTGGGTAAGTATGAGGGAGTGTATTAGATCATGAAATAGTGTGTTGGATATAGGATCTCAAGATCACTTTTGGTTCAATCAAAGAATGAGATGAGTTTTGGGTGTCACTAATAGTTATTTAGATGTGGGTAGATTCAAATTAGTGGTGGTCGTAGTTTCTTTGTGATTGTAAGGAGGAAGATGTGTTGTGGACTAACTTTCATAGGGAGTTTTGGGTAGATTTTATATCATAGAAGATGATGGAAACCAAGAGGTGGGATTTTCTCTCTATTCAGTAGGGGAGTCTAAGTGTGTTGGAGCTTGGGAACAGGTTTAAGTACCTCCTATACTTTTCTCCATATGTTTTCCAAAATGATTATTCTAGATAATGGCATCTGTAAGAGGATTTTCATCTAATGATCAGGTATGGGGTCACTTCTTTTATGCTCACAACATATCTATAGGTGCAGGAAAAGGCTGACATTGTTGAATGGATTTTTTCCATGGGATTTGAGATTTTTTTTAGTTTTTTCAGTAGGGTGTTCTTAGGAGAAAATCTTTAGGTAGTGAGAAATTGATGTTCAGGCAGTCGGGGTTCCATTCAATGGGGAACTGGCCATAGAATTTTCTTTCCTAACTATCAAGGATAGGTGGTTTTTGAGTTCCTTTAGAGAATTTTCTATTTTCATGCCATATCTATAGGAGATATGGTCACTTCCAAGCTCAGTGTCTGACAAATTAGGGAGTCCAGTTTTAGATGGACATCTAGGCCCCTTTTCAGCAGCATTAGTTGCCTTCGAGACAGTTCTGGTGGCAGGGACCACTGGTTGTTGTTCAGTAGCTGATAGTAGGTGGACTAATAATAGGGAAGCCTCATGATGGTCCCCATACCTAGGGACCCAATATAGAGTGTGATGATGGAGACTGGAAGTAGAGAGGTGGTGGATTTTTTCTTGGTTAGATGCACACATTAGAGATAGTAGTGCCAGTTGAGTCATAAGTTGTTCGAGTTATGATCAGTTTATCATCTACCCTTTTCTCTACTTTATTTTATTTAGGAGACTCACACTCCTTTGTTTCTCCTTCATTGGTCCTTATATTGGGATTTTATTTGGATATTCTTCTAGTTCCCTTAGTGTTATCTATGATAGTTGGAGGCCAGGCTTCCTTATTTAATGTGTTTCGGGAATGTAGACTAGTGATGGGGTAGTATCAATTAGTGGGGGACTTCTTATTATTGTAGATACGTCTATACGATTTTATATTTGGTATGGATTGGATGTATTCTGTGAATTCATTCATCTACTAATTTTGAATAATAGTCTCATTTTTTATGTGGAGGGCCAACGAGTGGCATTCTATAGAAAGAGAGGTTATTGGTTAGGTGGTAGGAAAGTAGAATCACTTTATTCATAGTTGGTGGAGTTTTCATTAGAAGATCAAGTTGGGGATGCTCCCAAGGTTTTAGGGGATTTCCTTAATGTTTTTATAGAGGAATTTATGACACTACCTTCTTGACATGATGTTGACTTCGAGATAGATTTATAGTCGGGTGCATTGGATCCCTATAAGATATCACCCATGGAGTTGTGTGAGTTGAGGTTGCATGTGGATGATCTAATGAATACGGGTTTCATCTGACCAAGTTTGTTATTGTGGGGTCCTCCAGTGTTGCTCTCCAAGAACGAAAGTGATAGTCTAAGGTTATGTATAGACTACCATAGGTTGAATCAAGTAATGGTCAAGAATCATTACCCTCTTCTGAGGATCGATGATCATTTCAACCAGTTGAGAGGATCTAGTTGGTTGTCAAAAATTGATTTGTGGTCTGGATATCACTAGTTGAGAGTGAAATATGGGGATATTTAGAAGATTTTCATCAAATGTAGGTATGGGAACATTGATTTTGGTTCATTCCATTCAGTTTTATGAACTCACTAACCATGTTCATGGGGATTATGAACTCTATGTTCCATGAGTTCTTGGACTAGTTTATTATTTTATTCATCGACGATATTTTTGTCTACTCAAAATAAAAGGAGGGTCATGTCGAGTATCTCATAGTTGTTTTAAAGGTCCTTAGACACAACCAAATTTATGGGAAGTTATAAAAGTGTGAGTTATAGATGTTAGTGGTGTGTTTCCTTAGAAATGTGGTGTATTATTAGGGTGTGGTAGCAGAGCCTTCAAAGGTCAAAGTAGTTTTTTCTTGAGAAGAACCCAAGAATTTGTTAGAGGTTTATAGTTTCCTTAGTCTCACGGGATATTATAATAGGTTTGTACATGATATATCTTGATTTTAATCCCAATTTAAAGTGTTAAACATAAAGTTACAAGCTTTTTTGTGGACATATTAGTACTATGAAACATTCGGTTACCTAGAGGAGAAGTTGGTTAGTACTCCAGTGCTTCAGTTTCCTAGGGAGGTTGTGTTGTTTGAGGTTTTCTGTGACATTTCCTAATAGGGATTAGGATGTGTGTTAATTAAATAGAGGGAGGTGATTTGTTATGAGTCTATACAGTTACATCCCCATGATTCTAATTATGAAATCCATGATCTTGGCTTGACAACAGTTGTGTTCGTGCTAAATTTGTGGTGGTATTACCTCATCGGTGAGCATTTTGTGGTTTTCACGAACCATAAGAGCCTACAATATGTTTTCCCTCAACATGATCTAAATCAACACTGGTGAAGATGGATGGAGTTTCTTCAAGGTTACAATTTTGATATCTCTTACACCCAAGGGAAGGGTAATTAGTTGTCGATGCGTTGATTTAGAAGACTCGAGAGGATGTGGCTTGGGAATTTAAAGATGTTTGAAAAGGAATAGAGTAGCTTTTAGGGATTCATCTTAACATTGTAGAGAGAAGTGGTTAAGGTTTTCTTTATCATATGATCATGGAGTCATTGTAACACCCTAGTAATGTGTTTAATAATACATTAATTTATTAAAAATAATAATTTAAATTAAGTGTTTTAATTAATAATAATACTTCTAAATAGTTATTTCTCAAATTAATTTTAAATTAATACTATTTTATAGTATTATTTTGTGTAAAATAATATTTTAATATAGATATATGTATTTGATTATTTTCTTAAAAATAATTATAAAATTATTTGAATAAAAAAATTCATTTTATCAAAAAATTATTTAACAAAATATTTTTAAATGAATGTATTTAATTTAATCCTTAATAAAATTATTTATTATTCAATGATAGAAATAATATGTTAATTATTTTATCATAATTTGAATATAATAAATAAATTATTTTTTTCAAGTATTATAAGTTGTAATATTAAAATGTCAAATGTTTTTTAAGTGATATTATTTTAATTAATGGTATTAAAATTTTAAGTTGATTTGAAATATATAAATTATAAATATTTATATTATAGTAATGTGTTTTATAAAATAAAAATATAAGAACTATGATATTTTTTAAATTATAAATATATATAATATAAAAAAATTAATTTATACATGTATAAAAAGGTTACACTTTTGTTTTAATATATATAATTATATAAAAATAAATTAAAATAATAAAACAAAAGGAATAAAAATGTGATATGTTTTATAAGTATATATTTGACTTGAAAATATAAATTATATGTTTTATAATTATATAAAATTATTTTATATCAAAACATGATTTAATATATATATATATAATTATCATTTTCTTTTTATTATATATATATATATATATATGTTTCTTAATTATATGTTTCTAAATATATATATATATTATAATTTTTTTATCTATTTATGTTTTATTATTATAAATGTGAGGTATAAAAAAATAACAAAAAGTGTAAATGATGATAAATAAATGGTTTAAATGTGAAATCCACACAAGGGATAATGATGAGTCATGAAAAGAAATTAAAGTAATGGTGTAAAGAAATTAAAGTATAAAACATGATATTTCAATAAAAATGAATAAATTAATATATTAAATGAAAAGATGATATAACAGTTTGTCTTCTTCATTTATTCTCCCATCGCACCAGTGAGTCAACGCTTCAGGCCCTTCCTCAATTTCTCCCCACCATTGAAGTCCTTCTCCCACCATGGCTAAGATTACATTGATTTTTATAGAAGCGATGAGATTGGGGTTATTTTTAAACCAAAACAATATCCAAGTCTCAACTTCCACAGTAAGGGATAATATTATATATTTATAAATTGATCTATTATAATTAGAACCGTTGTTTGATTTGAGTAAATTGTCCAAATGGGTCCAAACCCATGGCCAATTTGTCGAAAGGGGTGTTTTTTTAGGAGTCAAAGTTTTATTTAAACTCCCTTATGTACCCTTTGAAACACTTAACCCTCATCTTCCCTAACTCTCCAATATTTCTTTCTCGAAAATAAAACAGCTCACAATCCCTCGGTTATCCAAACTAAGGTATGGGAAAATTTCTTTTCAATTTATAAGGATTTCAATATAGATATATACTGATTTATATATATGCATGTATAAGTATTTGTTTCAATCTATTTTTTTTTATTTTTTAGAACTAAAAAATGTAAGGGTTCATCAAATTATTGTCGTTTTACATAGGGTTACATATATGTGTGCATAAATATGCATAAATACACATATATAACTATCTATTTTCATTATATATGAGAAGGGATTTTTTTAATTTTATTTATAAAACATATGGCTTTTAAGGGTTTATTTTATTTTGTCAAACTATCTTCATTTTATAAGGATTCACACACACACACACAGATATATATATATATATATATATATATATATATATCTGTGTGTGTGTGTACATATATGATTATCTATTTTTTGAAAATATAATATAAGTTCTTTTGATTTAAATTTTATTTCTAAATCTTGCGGTTTGTAAGGGTTTATTTTATTTTAAACAAATAATTTTCATTTTATAAATATTTACATATATATGTGTATATATATGTATATATATATAATTATAAATTTTTTAGAATATATAAGATAATGATTTTTGTTTTAAATTTTATGTCTAAGCCTATGGTTTGTAAGGTTTTAATTTTATTATTGATCAAATTATGTTGTTTACAATGAAGTACACATCAACCTAGGGTAGCTTTATTAATATGGCTTCGACTACCACCCTAGTGGAGGGAAACATTAATATCCTTTAGCCATCAAGTTTAAAAACACTAGTTTCCTAATCCCTAGGATAACTAGATGCTTGAATTCTACCCTCACAAGAAGTGAAACCTTATCATATTAGAGAAGATC
This sequence comes from Viscum album, assembly GCA_963277665.1. Classification (NCBI taxonomy): domain Eukaryota; kingdom Viridiplantae; phylum Streptophyta; class Magnoliopsida; order Santalales; family Viscaceae; genus Viscum; species Viscum album. The sequence continues at coordinate 775,200,902 of OY728148.1, forward strand.
TAATAGAGGATAAATGATGGTCTCTTTCTGGATGTTGTAATTAGTGGGAATATTTTCCCTAATTAATTCAGCATTGAGTCTCTAAGGTTTTTCTAACTAAGTTATCTTCATATTGAGTTAACTTTTATTTCATGGTGGGGACTCAATTTCCTTAGGTGGTGGGTGGGATGTTGTCATGCCCTTTCATTTTTCTTTGCAAGAAGCTCAGCAAGAGGGTGGTGGTTGAGTATTCTAAGGGGGACCTAAATTTTCAATCAATCTATGATGTTCGATATGCACACCTTCTTTAAGTGTTTTGATATAGATTATGTTTCATATAAATACTTCTTCCTCATATTTTTATTTATTGAATTCATGATCTAGGTTATTTTTTGGGCCTATGTTGATGATGTTAACTGATTTATATTATAATGTGGGAATAATATCCTATTCAAAAGGGTAGGGAGATATATTTATTTTTTAATATATATTAAGAGAAAAATTACAATCCTCTTTGATATTTACCTACTTGGTATACCATTTCATCTTGTTGTCCCTATTATTTTTTCATCCTCTTCTCAATGTTCCCCCTGAAATAATTTGTGTCTGGTAATTTTAAGGCAATTCTAAACAATATTCACTAAAATCATCCCTAATGAGGTGGGTGGATCACATAGTGAGAGTAACTATAAATACCTTTCTTATGAAACATCCCCCAACCTATAAAATATTTATTTCCATGGGGTAGTATTATGTAGTGGTATAAATTCCCTCATTCATAATGGATAGGGTTTATTTGACTCTACTACTATAATATACTAGATTAATTAATTATTGAATTATTTTAAGGGTTATAGTCATGGTAAAAAAATCCAAAACCTTGTGGGGTAGGACTGACCCCTTATCACTATAGAGGTATAAATTTTAGCTACATTTTATATCTTTTTATTTGGTTTTACCATGAACCTTATGTAGTGCATGCTATATGGGTTGTCTACTTGTGGATGAAGATGTTTCTATTTCTAAAGCTTTCATTTTTCTCAAGAGAGATTCTTATTTAACATTTTTATAAGCTTGATGTAGATTTCTATTAATTATCCTCTTCCACAAATTATGCTATTTCTAAGCCTTAAAGATTATGGTTTTATAGTGGGAAGACAAGCTAGCATGTTCATAACTCAGTCTTAGAAATTTTCCTCAAGTAATGACATTTCATGAAATCCTTTTTAGTGGACTCTACTAGATAAGGAGAAAGGTGAAATGAATTTATATATGTTCAACCCACCATCTAATGGTTACATTGAATGGATCATTAGTAATTATCTATTTGAGAGTTTTCAAATCGATGATGCATGCATACTGGAGTTTTCGTTGTTTTACTGACTTCGAGTGCTATATGAATAAAAGGTTGGGAAAATTAATCTAGTAGAAAAATTTATTCCATCATGTTAACATTGATTTCATACTCCTCATATGATATATATTTTTTTTAGGTCATGATGAGTTATCCACAAATTTAGACGAAGATAATGTATGAATTCCTCACTCAAATTCATCATAATTTCAGAGTGAGAGGTGGTTATGGGATAGAACATGACTGGTATGTTGACTTCGTAAATTTATTTCTTCATAATCATGGAATTATATTCATCCTTTAAGAGATATTACTCAACCTGGTCTGTATATATTGAATGCTTCCAAGCTATCTTATCGAGGGGAATGATATTATTTGAAATATCCTCCATTGTATTATAGAATATGCAGTCCATGGGAGGTGTAGATAATAAAAAACACCTCAAGATATATATTGGATATGATAAAATTTAAATGGTTATTGAAGAGGTAATCTTCATAGCTATCCTTAAACATTCAAGTATTGCTCAGTATGAGGTCACTTTCAAAGTAGTTATAACAAGGGGAGGACCTTCTTGTTGCGGTGAGATACTATTATTGGGAGGACCTTTAGGGAATATTTTTTGTCTTCCATGGGGACGACCTTCATAGTTACCAATATTTGATAGATCATCAAGGATAGAACCTTATTACAAATTGATATTCTAGAGATGAGATGTTTTTTTTATAGATCACGTCATGATAATGGTTCCCATGATATACCTTTATGTTTCCATGAGGAGGGCCTCCATGGTGGAAACTCTAGAGAGGTACTCCAGAGCTTCTTATCACAGTATCATGAAAAGTACATCTGTGAATATCGATGATTTCTCTTTATAATTATTATCTGGTATATTATTAGGCTACTATCAAGATATAAATAAGGGCCTAAAAAGCTAGTATTAATTAGGGCAGGGATATAATCCTTCTTCTTGGTTTTATGTTTCCCTTAACAAGATATCCTTATGGATGTTCGCTATTGGGTGTTTGGGATCATTCATTGTGCACAAAAAACTTCAAAAGTTTGATCCCTCTTAAATGTATCCCATGTTTATATTGTAATATGTAAAATATATTTTTAAAACTGGTTGGGAATATAATCTTTCCCTCTATTATCCATCAGAATATACAAGTGGAATTTCTTATAAAAAATATAAATATAGTCCCACGACTAGGTTATAGTCAAAATATGATAACATCCTTCCTTATACTAAATGGGATCCATCATATGGGCTTACTCATGAGTGGCTTCAATAATTTTCAGTGAGATCCTACAAATTTCGAAGTGGTATGAGCCAACCTTGTTGTATTTGATAATAAATTTCGGTGAAATCTATTCAAAATTAGGATATGATTATAATATTATTATTCATCCTTATTCAGGAAATTCCAAAGATCATCCTAAATGGGATATGAAATATAGGCACTCTCTTGATTAGCCACTGTGATATGTTGATGAGCTACTTTAATATTAACTAGATTATGAATATGGTCCTTCCCCCAGTGACTGCTAGGATGTTCTAATGACCATATCTTACTATACTATCTTGGATATAATAACAACTTTATAACATGTGGGTAGGAATATATTTATGTCTTTTTATTACTTCTATGATGTTCTGATGGTATGATATAGTGGGAATGGAAATATGAGTCGGCTCTTCCATGGGAATGGGGATGCGTTCCCACTCATGTACCATGTTTTCTATCAGGATATGTCGACAAGATTCATTTTTAGGGAAAAGTATATGGAATATTTAAACTCCCTAACTTTTAATATATAAATATTACATCTTAATAAATGAATATTCATTACATAAAATAATGATCCATGCCAGAATCATTTAGGTCTAGTTCCTTTGGAAACTTGGACACATAAAAAATTGGTGCATAAGTGAACCACATAATCTCCCACTATGTTCTTCATAACTAGAATACTTCTTAGACATATAATACATAATACCTTTCATCCTAACTTGGGAAAAGAAAACGTGAGAAATGATGATCTTAGATGCTTAGTAAGGGTAAACAAGGGAGATATCAACAAATCATGAGCATAAGGGTATGAGAACATGATAATAACATTTTAAAATCATAACCTACATACCATAGATCATAAAATTGAGTCATGGAATAAATATTGTTAGTTCATAAGACATGGACCATAATGGAATCAAAGCACATGAACCATGAGAACATAACATTGGCATAAGGCATAGATTTTTAGCATACTCATAAGAATAGAAAATAATTTCCTTAATAGTTCAAGGATCATTTCCAAGAGTATCATAGTGGAATGTGTTTAATCCATAAACCATCATAGTATTAAAGGTTCACTCCCAAGAGTATCATAGAGGATAGATTCCCTTATAGAACTAGGTTCACTCCAGATTCTGGTTTTGTTTATCTCATGAGATATCAATCTTTACCCAATGCATTAGAGGAAGATATAGGTTCCTCCCATCACATAATTAAAATCATACATATGTGTTCCAAAAGATCATAAAAAATTCATCATATCAAAGACCATGAAAATAAATAGGTTTCATAAACATTTCATCATAACATAACTTGTGGAAAATAAATAAGTTTCGTAATAATTTCATCATTTCATCAAAACATAACACATGGAAAAAGAATCAAATTTCATAAGAATTTTATCATGGTATAACCCATGGAAAATAAATTAGTTTCATAAAAATCGTATCATCATAAACTTAAACCATTCAGATAAATAATAATAATGGTATCTTTTAATCATATCCCCAGTTAAGTGTAAGTAACATCAAATTATTCCACTTATATGGAAAATAATTTTTAAAGAACACTTGTAACATTTATTGAGGAAAATAAATTTTCTTTGAAAAAATATTTTTAAAACTAAAAATTCATAAAATATTTTGGAAATCATTTTAATTGAAAATAAAATTAGAAACTTACAAAGGAAGATTTAAAATAATTTAAAACATTTCTTGAGGAAAATAACCTTTTCACTTTGAAAAAATATTTTTAAACCATAAAACATTTTTAAAATCCTTTTCATTGAAAATAAACTTTGAAACATATAAATTAATTTTTAAAACATTTGGTGGTCATGATGGTGGGAAATGTTGTACACATTAAAACAATGTTTGCTTTCACATTTTTTGTATAAGAAAAATAATATGTGTTTGGAAAATGGGATAAAGATTCATTTAAAAACATTTTGTAAAAATTAAAAATGGTTAAATTGTATTTATAAAATAAATTTAATGATTTTAAAAAAAATTAAATACATTTTTAGAAAATTTGATTTTAAAAGAAAAAGGGTTTTTGACCAAAGTGAGAAATAAAGAAAAATTTTCTTAAAAACATTATTTTAAAATCTTGAGTATATAAATAGAGGAAAATTAAGGTAAAAAATATATTCTCATGAAATAAATATAGGAGATGAAAATTCATGAATTTATAGAGATATTTATCATAATATATCATCATTGGAGATATAATCATAAACAATATCGATAATGGATGAGATTGTATCATAAAACCCTTACCACTTTGGTAACATTGAATCAAAAGACCCGATAAAAGAATAAAATTAAATAAAACTTAAAATATAATGATAATAAATAAATTCATGATATTACATGGAAATTTGTTTGAATATACACCACATAAAAGAACATAGGTGTATAACATAACATATGTCTCAAAGAAGGAAAATTGAGACAAAAAATATCTTACCGCTTTAGTAACTTTTGAACTGTAAACCCTGTGAAGAAGATATCATCAAATGGATATGTAAATACCCATAATTTTCAGTTAAATAATCATAAAATACATTCATGGTAATTATATACATCATGTAAAAGAAACATGTGGTGAATATGGATTGTGTCTAACATAAAATAAAAATGAGACAGAAATCCCTTATATTAAGTATCGACCTCCTTAATACACATTATATCCTTCTATATAATGAATATAATTTTATTATAACTATATTATATAACTATAATTATATATATCATACCAAATATGATTTTTTATGACCTTTTATTACCCATTTATTAACAATTATATGTTAAAGTCACGTTTTGGGATATAACTGTTTTGTTTTTAGTGTGTTTTGATTTTTTATTTTTATTAATCTTACTTTGATCATGGTTACATCATATCTAGAATGTTTAAAATTATATAAATATCATATATATTCATTATATATGTATTCAGATTAACCCATAAAAGTTAGAGATAGAAAATTAAATACATCATTCATGGAGATGGTAGGTCATATGTACACATGAACACTATTTCCATTTTCTAAAAATATTGAAAGAAAGAAAGTTATATAATATATTAAAAATTAAAAATTATTTTATGTCATATATATCACATATATTCATTAAATTTACACTTATTACCTTCCATGTAAAGTGTTTGTAATAACCCAGGTTGTAGCGTCCCGCCCCGAGTGCCACTGAACCAGGCCCTGAGATGGTGAGCCACAATACCTCAAGTGCATATCCCCAAAAACCATAGGCTTATAAATAATAGATAAGCCCTGGTTAACTTTGTGGGGAGACTATTCCCACATATTATAAGGTAATATATAGCATAAAATAATATACACAAGTAGAAGAAGCATAAAGAATAAGCAGATAGCAGCAGAAGTAGATAAATGACCCAAAAAAATAAATAATAACTGCAGAAATTGAACAATCAAAAAAATAAAAATATGGTATCAATATATGATTCCAAATGTAAATAATAAAATTGTAGCGATACGGGGTACAAGCATAGACAACATTCTGAAAAAAACTACCAAAATAACAAAAATTGTTGCACAGTATCCTGACTATAGGCTCGATCCTCTTCCCTTAATCTCCATCCAAAATAATAAAGCAATCAAGCATTGGCAGCATCACACTTCCCTGAATCCACACCTATGAACATAAAGTCTGCTTGGGTACCAAATAGCACTCGAAAAGGGATTGAGATATAATATCAGGAGGTTGGCACCCATGGTGTCTATACCTTTCCATTTCGTGTTGTAGACAAATAGTAGTGTGTCATATATATATATATATATATATATATATATATATATAATTGCAATAAAATTGAATAAATAAAAACAATTATAACTTGGTATGGGTTCCCAAGAATTCACTCATCCCATACCACCTACTTTGCCTTAATCTATAACTCTGAATGAGATACCTCATAAAAGAGAATATATATATATAGCATGGCCATAGTAATATCACATACCAAAGAAAAGGGAATACCCTCAAGCTTATGATTTGGGTTGGGGTCTAATCCATAGGTCAAACCAGGCACACTAAAGGAGAAAAATAGGTATCATAAAGCATAAGGAAACTTTATCCAGTATCACTAAAAACATCTCACTCATTTATATTAAAATTGAAAATTTTAGAGGTTGTGTCTAAGCCTATCCCAAAGGTATCTCTACGGTACATACAATCAATTATATCCAATACCATGATCCCATCCAAGGAAATCCTTTCAAAAGTCCAAGTATCACTCATGGATAGTAACTATAATTCCTTCCTGGGTATCTCACATAAGGGATCGAGTATCAACCAAGTCTTGGTGAATCCATTTTTCTAATGGATGTATCCTTAGTTACCACTTAGGGAACTGGTGTCATCCATTATTATAGTAAAAATCCTTGGGAAATCCCTTCCCTGGCGAGCCTAAAACATCACTTTCCTAGTTTATTGTGTTGTAACCTATCAAGTATGGAGAGTTCAGTTGTGGGTACTTAATATGGGCCCCAAATTCTCTTCACAACATGAGTTTATTTAAGATAAAAATAGAGGCATATATAAATATATATGTATATATGTATATACCATAGAGCAGCATGAAGGACCCCAGGACACCCTGAGAGGGGAGGGGTGAATCAGGGTGACAACTTTTTCTTTTAATGTGATGGATCTTGTTCCCACGTTGGTAGGAACATGTTGAACCTGTATGATGAAAAAGATCAGAAAGAAAACATGCACATGCACAGAGAAGACACAGCCCTTTTTACTTGGTTCACCACTAAGGGCTACGTCCAAGGAGAATACGCCGACAAGTTTCCAGTCGTACCAAAATCCACTATGCTTCACTAGCTGAAGATTACAATTGTTCGGGCACAGTCACTATGTCCTAGGCTCACTGCCTTTACAAAGGTTCAGGGATAGCTCACTGCTTCCCTCAGGTCACTCCCGTTGACTCCCCCTGGCTCACTACCGTTGGTGAAGTCTCACTCAGTTTATAGATGTGAAGGTCTCTTTAATTGATATACATGAATTTCATTGTCTCCTGTTCAGCATGAGACTTTGCTTGCATCAAAGTCCTGAGTTAATGATCTATTAAAGTCCAAATTCCAACCACTGATGAATATCCCCTTTTCCTTTGTCCACTGGGCAAACAACCTTTGGAAAAGGCCTTCTCAAAGTACCCTACTTCGCAAGGCTCCCAATTTTGCAAAGCTCAAACAAGCCTTCGCGGAGTCCCTGCCTTTTCGCGAAGCTCAATCGTGAAGCACTCTCGTGATGATCCAGCCTTCACAATGCTTGGCTATCGCAGATCTCCTGCCTCTTCGCAAAGCTCACTGAGCCAACGCGGGGCGCACGACTTTCGTGGAGCTAGAATAGCCGCCACAAAGCTCCTCTTTCACGAAGTACTCTGCCTTCACAAGAGACCTTTGGGAACCAAGAGAAAAGGACTTTCTCTGAAATTCTCTCTACTTCTCTTGAGGGGGTCGGCCTCTATTTATAGGCGATTCCATCGACCCTCTAACTTTCCGCGCGAAGTCAACGCCACGTCATCTCAAATCGCGAAGCTCCGAAGATTCCACCGGAATTCTGTCCAAATCGCGAAGCACCTCAGAAATTTTAGAATCGTGGAGCTCATCGTAATCGCGGAGTATCACCATCATCATTCCTTCACGCCTTCTCCGTGAAGCTCCCTCGAAATTCCCTTTACCGTCGTGATGCGCTTCAACTCCGCCGTTCGCGAAGCTTTGACGTAATCGCGAAGCCTCACCGTCTCCATTCTTCTCATCTTCACGGTTTCCAAACCATGCATCCTTTCTTCGTGAAATTAATGCATTTTCCATATTTAATTATTATCTTCATGGAAATCCACTTTTCGCGATGCTCAGCAACTTCCATATTTTGGACCCCAAAAATTTGGCAAACACTGGGAAACAGCGCCACCTTCAATACTGTTGTCTGCTTGAATGGTATGATCTCTTTGCTGGTACACGATCCAAACTTCCATTGATGATTGACAACAAACACAAACCATACGCCAAATCATGCATAGAAGACCATGGTTCCAACAATCTCCCCCTTTGGGTTTGTTGGAAATACGAAAATAAATTCAATATATCTCCATCTATGTGAAAACCAAAAATGCAGGAATCAACTTAGCCAACACTCTAAGTCTACGTGAGCAATGCTCGGTGTAGAAAACAAGAGAGGAGGCTTGAATTGGGTTCCACTGTTTTAGTTATCATTCTTCTCATCACAGAAGTTGCCTGAATTTATTCCTTTCTCCTTTCTCCCCCATTGACAATAAATCCAAAGACCAATAATTTTTTTTTCACGTTCAACTCAAACCATACTACCCCTGGATAATATCTCCCCCATAAACCTGCATCACATCCATAAAAAGATTAAAACAGTTATAACAAATGGGTAAAGGGGATTTCCGGAGCCTCCTTATGCAGTATGAGGCGGTTGAACACTGAGGTTCAACCGATGCTTCTCCAACACAGCCGTAGACAGTGGCTTGGTCAGGATATCAGCCACTTGCTCATCAGTTCCAACATGGTCCATTATAATCACGCCTTGTTCAACCTTTTCTTTGATAAAATGATACCGTATTTCAATATGTTTTGTACGAGAATGTTGAACCGGATTCTTCATAAGATCAATTGCGCTTTTGTTATCATAGTAAATCACCATTGGTTTCTGCACCTTATCACCAATATCTATTAGTTGCTGCTTCATCCAAAGTAGTTGAGTGCATGCCTTTGTGGCAGAGATATACTCATCTTTAGAAGTACTAAGAGAAGTACTTTCTTGATTCTTGCTCAACTAGCCAACACATTTCTGCCTAATATAGAAAGCTCCACCACTAGTGGACTTTCTGTCTACTACATCACCAGCCCAGTCAGCATCAGAAAACGCTGATAATTCACTGTCCCTGCCTGCAACAAAAAATAACCTAAAGTTATGTGTACCTTGAATGTACCTCATGATTCTTTTTACTGCTGGCATATGTTCCTCCATTGGATTACTCTAAAATCGGGCTGCAAGGCATGTTGCAAAGACAATATCTGGCCTTGTTGCTGTCAGGTACAGTAGGCTTCCAATGATCCTCATGTACATGGTGGGATCAACAGAGTTCCCATCCTCATGCTTTCTAAGTTTAGTTCCAACTGCAATCGGAGTTGACATTGGTTTGGATTCTTGCATATTTAACTTCTTTAGCAGCTCTCTTGCATATGTTTCCTGAGAAATGAAAGTGTATTCCTTATTTTTAATCACTTTCAGCCCCAAGAAATATGTGAGCTCCCCAATCATAGAAATTTAAAATTCTGATTTCATGTGGTTTGCAAATTCATCCACGGATTTCTGCCTGCTGCCACCAAATATGATATCATCAACGTAGACAAGAACCATGAATTGATCTTTTGGAGAATTCCTCACATAGAGATTGTGATCAACTCCTCCTATTTTGAATTCCAACTTCTTGAGATATGAATCCAGCCATGACTACCACGCCCATGGTTCCTGCTTCAAACCATATAGAGCTTTCTTCAGTTTGCAGACCTTTGTTTCATCAGTACCCAAAACAAAGCCCACTGGTTGTTCAATGTAGACTTCTTCTTCGAGTACACCATTCAAGAATGTTGTCTTAACATCCATTTGATATAATTTATATCCTCTTTGGAGTGCCATGGCAAGGAAAAGCCTTATTGACTCCAGTCTATCCATTGGAGAAAAGGTTTCTTCAACATAAATGCCTTCAATCTGGGAGTATCCTTTACATACCAGTCGTGCCTTGTTTCTGATGACACTTCCATGCTCATCAAACTTACTTTTGAAGATCCATTTGGTACCAATCACATTTTTACCTTCGGGTCTCTGGACAAGATCCCATGTCTGATTCTTGTCAATCTGATCTAATTCATCATTCATGGATTTCACCCAAGATTCATCATTTGCAGCTTCTTCAAATGAGGATGGCTCTACAACTAATAGAAATGTGGATTGCGTGTTATTCCTCATCCTCCTTGTTTGAGTGGGTTCACTCTTGTCTCCAATTATGTTGGATGGATCAATCTCAGCTCTTTGATTTCTCCTGTGAGGTTCAGTAGCATTCTCTTCAGCAATAGTTTCTTCTTCAGATTATTCTTCTGAGTCAAAATCATGATGTGACTGCTGAGTGTTTTGAACAGCTTCCTCTATTTCTGCATTTGTATTCTCTTCATGTTCACATTCTTCCTGACTTTCTTTCACATCAGCATATGACATCCCTAAAGCATTTGTGGTTTTCTATTCAATTATCTTAACATCACTGCTTTCCACAATCCTTCCCAAACACTTGTTGAAACATTTGTAGGCTTTGCTGTTCATTGAGTAACCGAGGAAAATTTCTTCATCTGCATTGTTTCTATATTTCCTTTGATTTCCTTCTTTGTTCCTAATGAAGCATTTACTTCCAAAGACACGAAAGTATTTTAGAGAAGGCTTCCGTCCATGCCACAATTCATATGGTGTCTTTGTCTCACCAATATAAAGTCCTATTCGATTCTGAATGTACACTGCATCTTGAATAGCCTCTTTCCAGTAATGTTGTGGAATACGACTCACAATCAGCATAGTTCGTGCCATGTTGTTCACCTGTCGATTCCTACATTCAACAACTCCATTTTTTTGTGGAGTTCTCACAGCAGCTACCTCATGATGTATCCCATGCTTCTCCAGATAATTCTCAAATTCAATGGACGTGTATTCTCCTCCATTGTCAGATCGCAACACTTTGATTGTTCGTCCAGTATCATTCTCAGCAATTAGATGATATGTTTTCATGTAGTCAAGGACTTGTTGTTTCCTGTGAATGACCATCACACATGTCATTCTACTGTAATCATCTATGAAAAGGACAAAGTACCTTTCTCCATGAGTTCCGGCAACATTTATTGGCCCACAAACATCTGTATGAATCAGATCAAGAAGGTGAGACGCCCTTTTCATCTTTGGCCGATATGAACTGCAGACCAACTTCCCACGAATACAAGCATCACAAGATTTTTCACGCTCACGTTTCAAGTTGGGAATGTCCATGACAATTCTCAATTTTGATATTTTCTCTATGTCTTGTTGATTGATGTGTCCCAGTATCCAATGCCACAAATTGTTTTCTTCTTCAACAATCATGTAACATACATTTTCTTCACTATCAACCTAATACAAGTTTCCTTCTGTTCTACATCCCTTTATAAGTGAGTCGCCAGTCTTTCTCTTGATAGTGCAGCCTTTCTGATTAAACGTAACTATAAGTCCTGAGTCACAGAGTTGACTCACGCTGAGGAGATTTTGATGTAGTCCATATACGTAAAGGACTTCAGTCTTCTTTATTTCTCCATTAGCTAATTCGGTACTTCCACTCCCTTTGATTTTCAGAGCCCCATCATTACCAAATCTTACTGTACCATCGACATTCCTTATGATATTCGTTAGTAGGCCAGTATTACCTGTCATATGAGATGAACAACCACTATCTAGAATCCAGGTACTATTGTTCTTTGTAGCTTTGAGGGCTACCTATACAAGGTTGGATTTCTCAATCTTATTCTTTTCCTTCCATGAGACATTAGATCGAGTATATAGAACTGATGCCCTTTAAATTATCTCTTCTACATACCCAGGTTCTTCATAGTCAAAGTATTCTTTGAGAGGTGAAAACCTGTTTGAAAGAGCAACATTGTCTTGCTGACAAGACTTGACTTGTCTTGAACTTCGGTATGAGGTGTCCATGTCCCTTCTCTGCCTGCAATTAGCGGCCTTATGACCAAAGTTAGAACAAAAAAACAATATCCATAGAAATTATTTCTTCTATAAGAATTAGGATATGAAATTGTTCTCCTTATTGAGCTTCTATATCTTCTCCATTCAGATAGCTTCTTGCCTCTTCACAATAAGACATGGTATGGCCCAGAAAGCCACAGAACTAACACTTCATGAGAGGAAATGTCTTATCACTTGAATTTATCCTCATACCTTCTTCCTTGGGAGAATAGTAAGAATGTCTGTCATTTCTAAATTTTTGAGGATAATTTTCAGGTCTCCTTTTAGTTTGGATTGAGGGTTCCTTTTTCGGCACTCTAGGTAACGTTTCAACATGTTCAACTTTCATCTTATCTTTCTTTTAGATCTTTTCACTTCCAGCAGTTGATGTATCAGCCTCACAGCCAATTCCACTCTTTCCCATGCAAGCGGGTCTTTGATCACTCAAGATTTTTCCAACCCCATCTGAACCACACTTGGATCTTGCTAGTAATTATGCATCTGTGAATCTTCCAAACTGTATTTTCTTCCTCGATTCTTTTGGAACTGATTCAGTCTCCAGTTTACTCCTTAGAGTGAAAACTTCCTCCTCAAGACCCTCAGCAGTCTTGGATTTTTCATCCAGTCTGGAGGTGAGGTCATTGATGACCTTTTCCTGCTCTTCAATTCTCAGCTTTAGATCTACTCCATCATCATTTCTTTCAATTATTTTAGATTGTACCTTCACAAATTCTTCCAGTCGTTTAATTTTAGCTTCAATTTGATCAATATATTCAGTTGATTTTTCTACAATTGATTTCCACTTATTGCAGCTCTTAAATTTAATCTTAAGCTTACTAACTGCATCCTTAAGTTGTATATCAGGATCTACACAAGTTCTTAGTTGTTTTTCTCCATCAGTATCTTCTGACTTTTCAACAGTGGCCATCATAGAAGCATGGTTCCCAGTTTTGAATTCTGGTTCTTCTTCATCACAGAATTCATTGTCATCTTCTTCCTCTTCACAGAAAAAACTCTTCCTTTGCATTTTCTTACCAGATTTGAAATCTCCCCTTTTGAAGAACCTTCTCTGAGACTTCTCGAAGTTTTCATCTACACTATCTTCATCATTGATCTTTCTTAAGCACTGAGAGGCAATGTGCCCAACTTTTCCACAACGGAAACATGCGAGAGGTAACTTCCCATGGAATTTCCCTTTTCCCTTCTGGAACTTCTTTGCAATGAGAGAAAGAATTTATTTTTCTTCGTCATCTTCACCACTACTATACTTTGAGATTTTCAGTTTATCCATGGCCTTGAATTCCATTTCCTTGCTCACCCGAGTCATAGCATCTTCTAGTTTGACTCTCATTTCATATGCTACCAAGCTGCTTAGTAGATCATCTAGAGAAAGTTTGGAAATATCTCTTTCCTCAAGGGCTGACACCTTCACATTATACAGAATTGGAAGTCGTCTCAATATTTTCTTTACAATATCAATGTCTTTGATTTCTTCGCCTAGACCCTGAATTTCTCCAACCACTTCAGTAATTCAATTGAAGAAAGAGTCTGCATTCTCATCTGGATGCATCTTCAGATCATCAAACCGATTGTGCAGCACTTGTAGTTTCACCTCCTTCACTTTGCTATCTCCTTCATAAATATTCTCAAGTTTATCCCACATGGATTTTGCTGAGGTGAAACTCATCACCTTTAGGTAGATCTGATTAGAAAGGGCTGCAGTGAGTTCATTCTGTGCTTTAGCATCTGCATTAAGAAGTTTCCTGTTTGTTTCAGTCACAGCTAGGCCTGTTGGATCAGTGACTTATATTCCTTGCACAGTAGAAAATAGAACTTCCATTCCAAGAGATCTTAGATGAGATCTCATTCTGTTCTTCCAGATCTAGAAATTACTTCCATCGAAGTGAGGGACACCCCTGACATTGATCACGTTTTCCATGACGAAAAAGGTCAGATTCAACACCAGCAACCTTTACCCTCTGATACCACTTGAAGGACCCCGGGACACCCTGAGAGGGGAGGGGTAAATCAGGTGAAAACTTTTTCTTTTAATGTGATGGATCTTGTTCCCACGTTGGTAGGAACTTGTTGAACCTGTATGATGAAAAAGATCAGAAAGCAAACATGCACATGCACAGAGAAGACACATCCCTTTTTACTTGGTTCACCACTAAGGGCTACGTCCAAGGAGAATATGCCGACAAGTTTCCGGTCATACCAAAATCTACTATGCTTCACTAGCTAGAGATTACAATTGTTCGGGCACAGTCACTCTGTCCCAAGCTCACTACCTTTACAAAGGTTCAGGGATAGCTCACTACTTCCCTCAGGTCACTCCCGTTGACTCCCCCTGGCTCACTGCCATTGGTGAAGTCTCACTCAGTTTATAGACGTGAAGGTCTCTTCAACTGATAGACATGAAGTTCATTGTCTCCCATTCATCATGAGACTTTTCTTGCATCAGAGTCTTGAGTTAATGCTCTATTAAAGTCCAAATTCCAACCACTGATGAATACCCCCTTTTCCCTTGTCCACTGGGAAAACAACCTTTGGAAAAGGCCTTCTCAAAGTACCCTACTTCGCAAGGCTCCCAATTTTGCAAAGCTCAAACAAGCCTTCGTGGAGTCCCTGCCTTTTCGCGAAGCTCAATCGTGAAGCACTCTCGCGATGCTCCAGCCTTCGCAATGCTTGGCTATCACGGAGCTCCTGCCTCTTTGTGAAGCTTACTGAGCCAACGCGGGGTGCACGACTTTCGCAGAGCTAGAATAGCCGCCGCAAAGCTCCTCTTTCGCGAAGCACTCTGCCTTCGCGAGAGACCTTTGCGAACCGAGAGAAAAGGACTTTCTCTGAAATTCTCTCTACTTCTCTTGAGGGGGTCAGCCTTTATTTATAGTCGATTCTACCAACCCTCGAATTTTCCGCGCGAAGTCAACGCCACGTCATCTCAAATCACGAAGCTCCGAAGATTCCGCCGGAATTCTGTCCAAATCGCGAAGCACCTCGGCAATTTTCGGATCGTGGAGCTCGTCGTAATCGTGGAGTATCACCGTCGCCATTCCTTCATGCCTTCACCGCGAATCTCCCTCGAAATTCCCTTTACCGTCGTGATGTGCTTCAACTCCGCCGTTCGCGAAGCTTTGACGTAATCGCGAAGCCTCACCGCCTCCATTCTTCTTGTCTTCGCGGTTTCTAAACCATGCATCCTTTCTTCGCAAAATTAATGCCTTTTCCATATTTAATTATTATCTTCATGGAAATCCACTTTTCTCGATGCTCAGAAACTTCCAGATTTTGGACCCCAAAAATTTGGCAAACACTGGGAAACGGTGACACCTTCAATATTGTTGTCTTCTTGAATGGTATGATCTCTTTGCTGGTACACGATCCAAACTTACATTGATGATTGACAAAAAACACAAACCATACGCCAAATCACGCATAGAAGACCATGGTTCCAACACACCATTCATAATTGTAGCCATTTAGAAAACCATTTAATGAAAAAAAAATCATAAAATATAGTTTAATAAAACATGACATTTATCAGTGTAAGCAGAGGCAATTACATTTAATAAAACAAGGCACAAAAATTCTTATAACCAGAATTATCTAGGTAAAAAATTCACCCAAAATAATTTTATTCAATTCAAAACCTCAACCTAAATTTATTACACATGCAAATATAATTGATAATTTAAAGGATGAAGGCTAATGGTAAATAGTCTCATTATGTCGGCACACCCAAATGGGTGTCCAATGGCATGGAAACAACTTAGGAAGGGGTTCACCCTAAACAAAGGTCACAAAGATCAAGGGTAAACAATTTAATTAAATTAATATGCATTATTTGAGGTTCGATGGTAGGCATGGACGAGTGGAAAAATGGTGAAAATTTAATAAAGAAATGAAATTATGGGAAATATCATAGACTCTCTACCTCTTATTCTTAGTATATCCCATACCCCATGTAAACCTTTGATTTGACCTAAAATAGAAGAAATCAGAGGATTTTATAAAAACCCCAAATTTTGGGTAAAAACTTTCTACAGAATATTTCACAATAGAGAGTGGATAAACTTAACAATTCTTGGTGAAAAATATTAGATTTACATATATATTCACTATACTTATTACAGTGTTGAAAATGGGGAAGATACGGAGGTGCAACGATGATCTGGAGGAGGAGGAGTGGGTGGTGCACCACCTATCTAGGGGAGGGTGAGATGCACAAAGGGGAGAGGGGTAAAAGATAGGAGGAGAAAAAAAAGAAATAAATAATGAGAAAAAAGATAAAATAAAACAAAATAATATAATATAACAAAAATAAAAAGGGAGGGAGAAAGGAAAAATTATTTTTAAAATGGGTTAAGCCCATTTTAATTATTTTTACTTTTCTCCAACTGCTTTTATTTTATTATTTATATTTATCCCTTTTTCATTTCTTTGAATTACCTTGACAATATTTTTATTACTCTATAATACTTTTAATTATTTTTAACCTAAAACATTGTGTTAGGGCGTGATGTATTATTTTACATAAATTCCACAGAACCATTTAAATAAATTAATAGCTGCTCATAACCCACAATAGGTCGTCTGGGTGTGTACCCTAAGTCTGTTTAAGAAAAAAGACTTAAAAGTAAAATTTTCATACATTTTTTAAACATGGAACATTACAACCTCCCCTCCTTAAGAAAACTCATCCCTGAGTTTCCCTTCCGATAGTAGGGGAACATCGTCTGAGAAAAGTTCCATCCACTTAGCATGTACATAAATCTCCCTCTCCAAGTCTCATCCTGAACACATCTGTGTTGTCATAACACCTGAACTAGAGGAATTGACGTACCTCAGAGAACCTTCATGTTATGGTAGAAGATATGAATCGAACGCTCCCCGAAGGATGCATTCGCCTCAATCTATATGTCGTTAGGACTAAATGAATGAGATGGGTCTAGATCATACTGTCTAAACTAAGAGATTTGGAAGATTCCATACATGGAATGGTACCTCTAAGGTAATAACAAACGATAATCCATCATCCAAACTCTCTCCACTATCTTGAATGAAACAACATATATGGGTGATAACTTTCCCTATCTCCTAATTCACTTATGACCCAACCTCAGTGAAACACGCTGAAAGACCCAATGTCCTACCTCAAACACCAAGGGTTTACGATGATAATTGGTATAATTCTTATGTCTGGACTAAGCTGTATCCATGTGATTATGAATCAGCTGAACATGCTCAAAAGTCTCCTGAATAAGATGATGACTCATAAGAGTTTCTTCACCTACTTCAAGCCTTCATAGAGTTGAACGGAACGGTCTACTATAGATTCCCTCATATGGATCCATTTTAATTGTTTCCTGGAAGCTTTTGTTATAGGAAAACTCAAATAGAGGATTATTTTTATCCTAAGAACCTCTAAAATCAAGGATATAGGCCTGAAACATATCCTATAACACCTGAATGGTTTAGTCCAACTACCCATCAGTCTAGGGTGATATGCACTACTCAGAAGCACCTGCGAACCTAGTGCCTTCTACAACCCTTGCCAGAATCATGATATAAAATGGGAATCTTAGTCCAATATGATAAAAATGGACATTCCGTTAATTTGAACTATCTCTCAAAAATAAATCCTTTCTAACCCATCAATAGATAAGGTCTCCTAGATAGGTAAGAAGTGCATGACTTTTTTCAACCTATCGACGATCACCCATACTCCATCAATGCCTCATGGAGATCTCATAAATCTTGTACTGAAATCCACAGTGATTTAATTCCATTTCCACTCAATAATAGACAGAGGATTTAGGAGCCCAGTAGGTCATTGGTGCTCTACCTTCACCTGCTGAATGGTGGAGCACCGGGTAATTAAACTTTTTATTTTCTTCTTCATACCTGGACACTAGTACTAATAATGCATATCTCTATACATCTTGGTAAGTCTAGGATGAACTTACCAAATAGAGGCATGATATTCCCTCATCATCTCTTCCAAAATATCATAAGGGAAGCATAAACATCCATGGTAGAGAAGAGATTCACTACTATCAACAATCCAACTCGGGGGGGGGGGCGTGTTCTCTTATATGAAATTTTCCCTCAATATTATCCCCTTTGGATAAGATAAGTGTTGCATGCTGACTCACTCTAGAAGAGAGGAAGTCACAGAGAAATATTCTAGAACTATTTATCTATGTTGCTTCTGAACCTCTAAATTCATCTTAGAAAACAAAACCATTATCTTCCACTCACTAATGGCTACCTGAATGGATGGTTTCTATGTCTTGCACCTTAAAGTGTTATCCAGGAAATTACCCTTTCTAGGGGTATAAGAAATCTCAAATTCAAACAACAGAGGTAATTATCACACTTGCACTACCTCAAATTTATGTCCCACAGTGTGGATATATATTTCAAGATTTTATGATCTGTGTAAATGATGAACCTTTCTACCAAAAAGTGGTGTCTCCAATATCATAGATCATGAACAACAACTGCCAATTCAAAATCATGTGTAGGATAGTTCCACTCATAAGGCCTCAGCTAGTGGGATTCCTAAGCCACAAATCAATCACCCTACATCAGGACTACACTCAGTCTAACTCCTGAAGCATCATAGTAAACTATATAACTTCTACCTAGCTCAGAAAGAATCAGGATTAGAGCTTTTGTGAGTCTTCTCTTTAACTCCTGAAAATATTTCTCACAAAATTCTGACTAGATGAACTGAACAGCCTTCTTAGTCAGAGTCGTGTGAGGAGCTACTAAGTGGGAGAAGACCTAGATGAAATGTATGTAATATCCAACCAACCCTAAGAAACTATGTATGTCAAACACATTCTTGGGCTACTCCAAGGGAACTATTACGCTCAATTTTGCTGGGTCAACTGATAAACCTACCTCAGATATGATATGACCAAAGAAGTGAACCTTATCAATCCCAAACTGGCATTTACTAAGATTCACATATAGTTGGTTCTCTCTCAGTGTACTCAGTATGATCTAAACATGGGTTGTATGGTCATTCATGGAGCATGAATACACTAATATTTTTTCTATGAAGACTACCAAAAAAGAATCAAGGTACGGGTGGAAAATATTAATCATCAGAGCCATAAAAACTATTAGAGTGTTTGTTAGACTAAAGGGAATAACAAATATATCATATAGTTTGTACCTTCTTCAGAAATTTGTATGTGGTATATCCAATGTTTTCACATGCACATAATGATATCCCAACATCATATCGACCTTGAAGAAAATAGATTCCCCTCAGGGCTGGTCGGTGAGGCCATCTATACGAGGCAACAAATATTGATTCTTTATCATAAGCTGGTTGAGCCAATGGTAATCCATGCACAATCTGAGGGTACCATCCACCTTCTTATTAAAAAGTACTTTTGAACCCCATGGTGATGTACTGGGTCTGATGAAACCATTCACCTCAATATCATCAAGTTGCTTCTTGATTTCATGTAGCTTTGTTAGTGATATCCTATAAGGAGAAATGGAAATTGTACCGCACCTAGAACTAACTCAATAATGAACTCAACTTCTTTCTTAGGAGTTAAGATGAAAAAAATCATGTAATACTTCCTTGAAACGATCCACAACAGGAGGGAATTCCACAAACTATGGTCCCTGATCACTCATAAAGAGACTTGCTAGCTAAGTTGTGACTCTACCCAACCCAGAATGTTTAGATCCATCTTGATCTTCTTATATATCCTATTCTCACTTGTGTATATACATTCTACACTTGGGTGTTGTGAAAGACACTCGATGGAGATAGAAATCCACTTGTTCATGATAAAGGATGGGTTAGCCCATATTGAGAATGAAATCAAATCCAATCATCTCGAGGATGAATAAATTCTAGAAGAAACGGTACCTGACTATCTCAAGGGGGAACTCCTCGAACTATCATTTACCCTTTGTTCTAATCCCCAAAGGATTTTTGAGATATATAATTTTTCAGAAGTAATTTATGGAAAGACCCAAACTCTCAACAGTTGCAGCATATATGAAAGAGTATGAAGCACCAATATTGAAAAGGGAAGAAACTAAAGTATATGCTACAATTATAGTACCTATAACTGTATAGGGACCTGAAATTTTATCCACTAACGCTGGATAAACTTCATATATATGTCCTGGTCCTTGGCCTTAAGGTGTCTCCAGACTAGTCTGAGCAGGTCCACTCTACTGACATTGGAGTTATTGAACTTGGTTTCCTCAACCACAACCTCCACTACCTTAGCCTTATTTTCTAGTGGAAAATTTACTCACATACTAATGTGGAGCCTTAGATCCCATACCTAATGGAGGCACTGGCATGGAACCTCTTTCATTGCATTCTGAAGGAAAAGAACGACAGAAATGCTAAAGGTGACCCATCTTGCCGTAATATCGGCACTCCATCGGGTTCCTCATGCATTGAAATTTATTATGGATGATCCTATCGCAATGATGACATATTATAATGCAATTTTTACATGTCATTTGGCTGGAATAAACCCTACATGCATCCTCAAAATGGTGATTCTTACTTCCTGAAGAACCATTACCCTGCTTTAGAACTAAACTTCCCTAGAACACAGGATCAGCTTCCCTAATATTTCGTTCTGTAATTAGAGACTGATTCATGATATCTATAATAGTAAAAAAATGAAATACTTTCACTTGTGATAATATAGAATATCCAAATACATCTTTAAAATTTCTCGCAGTCATCTGTGCATCACCTGTCAAAGATAGAGCAAAACACTAGAGTTCAGTAAAACAAGTAGATTACTCTAACACCGTTATAAATCCCTATAGAAGATGTAATAACTCTCTGGAATTATCTTCTCTTAGAGTATGTAGGAATAAGCGATCATAGAAATTTTTTTGGAAGTCTACCCAACCCATGTATTGGGGTTTATCTTCCTAATAAATGACATCCCACCAATTCTTGGTGGAGTCACGAAGCATAAAGAGAGCAAGTTTGAACCTTCACCCTGGAAGCATCTAAATATGATAAAATATGGATTTCAGAGATTCTATCTATGAATATTTATCATTGGGACCACCATCCCCTAAGAAAGTGGGAGGATTCTACTGTAGAAATTCTAGCATAAGATCTTCCATAATCAGAACAGGCCTGGGAACACTCTGAACTGACTGTATGAACCTGATAAAATTATCATTGAACTGGGCGTCTACACCCAAGGGAAGATCAGGAGGATGTTCCACATGAGGAACTACAGGATTCAATATATTTGGTTATATAGGAATCACTACAGGTGGTTCCAGAACCACCAACTCTATAATGTGCTCATCACTACTCTCCTGGTGTACGATATGAAGATGTCGCGGTGGAATTTCTCTAAAATTGAAAAACAAACAACTTAGATTATATTTTATTATAGATTAGGTAAACAAGTAAAGGAACATTAAGGAAAAAGGGAAGGTGAAAGGCCTCCCTGAACATGAAATAGAAGGTTAGGAAAGCAATCAAGAGGGTAGCTACAAGGTCTGCCTCTGAGTTTTACACAACTAGCAGCCCGCTCCAAGAGTTGGTTCTATATAGAAAGATAATAGGTCTTAGAAGGATCACTAAGACACATGAACACTGTATATTTATAACAAAAAATTACTGCAATATATTACAACTAAACACAACAACACTCACATGAAAATAGGCACATGAACACTAAAAGTAGATATGGAATGACAATATGCATGCCATTTAATCCCTAAGGTTCCTAATATGATGCATGTAAATGAAATGCTCTCATATCATTAGGCTGAAATAGTCAGAATTATCATCTCAATAATACCAATACCAGTAAAATCATAAAACAAGTGTGTCACCCAATGGTGAAGTCATATCAACAATAAAGGGAATGTTCAATAACTGAAATCCCAACCCATGAAATTTTGGTTTCCCCTGTATGTGGGTTAGCTACATCCAAGAACAGGGTAAATTTTAAATTTATATTTCCTAGTCTCTTGTCTAACCTAAATAGTAATATAGAAGAAAAATAAACCTGCTCTGATACCACTTTGTAGTGTCCCTTTGTGAGTCCCACTGAACTAGGCCCCAAGATAGTGGACCATAGGACCACAAGTGCATCTCCCCAAACACTAGAGGATGTTGACTAGCTGTGAGGGACTTGGGTAAGTCCTTGGGGAGACTATTCCCTCATAGGATAACGTAATACATAGCAGAAAACAATATATATAATAAACATAAGCATAAAGAGTAAGATGACCGCAGCAGAAGTAGATAAAGGTCCCAAAAAATAAATAATAACTAAAAAATCCAAAGAATGATAATAAATACCAACATGATTTCAATGTATGATGCCAAATGTAAATAATAAAAGTGTAGGGATGCGGGGTTCAAGAATAGAAAACATGCTGGAAAAACTACTAAAAGACCAAAAACTGCCACACGGCATCCTAATTATGGGCTCGATCCTCTACCCCCAAGCTCCATTCAAAAATACAAATCAATAAATAATTTTAAGTGTCATGCTTCCCTGAATCCATACCTATCTACATAAAATCTTCTTGGGTACTAAATGGTTCCCAAGTAGGGAGTGAGATATAATCACAGTAGGTCGGCATCTACAGTGTCTAGAAAAATAGTAGTGTGACATATATATATATATATATAATTCAAGCAACTTGAATAAATAAAAACAACTGTAACTAGGTATGGGTTCCCAAGCAAACACTCATCCCATACCACCTGCATCGGCGTAAGCTGAAAGTCTGAATGAGATACCTGGTAAAGAAGAATATATATATATATATATATATATATATATATCAAGGCTAGAGTAATATTACAGAACAAAGAAAAGTAAATACCCCCAATATTGTGATTTGTATTGGGGTATAATCCATAAGTCAAACCATGCACACTAAAGGTGAAATAGAGGTATAGAAAATCACAAAGAAACTTTTAGAAGTATCACTAAAAACATATCACGCATTTATATTAAAATTGACAATTCTAGAGGTAGAGTTCGAGCCCATATCAAAGGTATCACTATAGAACATCTAATCAATTATATCCAATTCTATAAGCCCATCCAAGGAGATCCTTTCTAAAGTCCAAGTATTGATCATGGATGGTAACTATGAGTATGTCTCGGGTATCGCATATAAGGGACCGATTATCATCTAAGTCTTGAAGAAGCCATTTTCCAATGGATCTGTCCACAGTTTCCCCTTAGGGAACCATTTTCGCCCATTATTATAGTAAAAACCTAGGGAAATCCCTTTCCTAGAGAGCCTAAAACATCACTTTCCTGGCATGTTGTGTTGTAACCTATCAAGAACAGAGAGTCCAATTGTGGGTTCTTAATACGGAACCCACATTTTCTCCCCAGCCCGAGTTTATTTATGATAATAAAATAGGAATATATATATATATATATATATATCACAGAGCATCATTCATAAATGCATCCATTTAGGAAACCATTTGATGCCAACATCATAACTCAAATTTTAAAAAAACCTGGCATTTATCAGCATAAGCATAGGCAATGACATTTAATAAAACAAGGTACGATAAGTATTATAACTAGAATTATTTAGGAAAAAACAATTCACCCTCAATAATTTTATTCAATTCAAAACCTCAACCTAAATTTATTACACCTGTACACATAATTGATAATTTAAAGGATGAAGGATAATGGTAAATAGGTCCATTATTTCAGCACACCCAAAGGGTTTTCTAATGGAATTGAAACAACATAGGAAGGGGGTCACTCTAAAAAAAGTTCACAGAGATCAAGGCTAAATGATTTAATTAAATTAATATACATTATTTGAGGTTTTCCGGTAGGCACCGACAAGTAGCACAATTGTGAAAATTGAATAAAGAAACAAAATGATATGAAATATCATAGACACCCTACCTCATAGTATTATTATATCTCACTCCCCATAGAAACCTTTTATTTGACCTAAAACGGAAGAAATGTGAGTATTTTAGAAAAACCCAAATTTTAGGTTAAAACCTTCTATAGTAGATTGTGCAATGGAGAGTGGATGAAACTCAACGATTCTTGGTGAAAAAGATTAACCTTACCAAGATATTAATTGTTCTTCTAATGGAGTTGAAAATGGATAAGATATTGCGGTGTATTGGTGATCCAAAGGAGGAGGATGGGGTGGCACATTACCTGGCCACGGGAGGGGCATGACGCACGAAGGGGATATGGAGAGAAGAAGGGAGAGAAAAAAAATAAAAGGAAAGAAATAAATAAAGATAAAAAAAAGATAAAATAAAATAAAATAATAATAAAAAGGGAGGGATAAAGGAAATATAATCATTAAAATGGGTTAATAAAATTTTAATTATTGTTACTTTTCTCTGATCGCTTTTATTTTATATTTATTTTTATCCCTTTTACATTTCTTTTAATTTCCTTAAAATTCATTTTATTCTTCTTTAATACTTTAAATTATTTTTAGCACAAAATATTGTTTTTGGTGTGACATATTATTTTATATAAATCTTTTGTAACCATTAAATAAATTAATGGCTTCTTGGGATCTGAAATAGGCCTCACACGTGCACGCCCTGAGTCACTTTAAGGAAAAGGACTTAAAATAAAACGGTTTATGCCTTGGTTAAAGTTAGGATGTTACAAAATTAATTATTAAATAAGTCTTTAATATATTTATTAATTATATAGTATAATTAAAATATCCACTTGGTTCAATAGAGTATACAATAAATCTAGTTTTATGTTTAAAAAATTTAATTTTCTAAAAAGATGATTTTGAATCCTTTGGATAGTGCACTTGTTTTAAATATAGTTTTTGAAAATTTTAAATAAATATATTTGTAAAAATAGAAATCTTATTTTAAATAAAAATATCAAAATTTACTTTGGTTGATTTTTTGGTATTATTCTAATAATTTTTGTGTTTTGATGAATGGTGAGAAAATACTGAATTTTAATTGAAAACTATTTTTTAGTAAAATTTATTTATATAGATGAATTATATTTTTGAATGGTTTTAAAGTATAATTATATCATTTTTTTAACATTTAATCCAATTTAGGTCATTGTAATAGATTTCTGAAAGAAATTTTATATAAAAACTTTGAGAACTTTTGAATGTTTTTACATTAAAAACTCATTTTCTCGTTCTGTCAATGAGATTAATTTTCAATTAATTTATGAAATTTACGTGTTTTAAATTTAGAAAAAATTATTATATATTTGTAATCATAAGGTCTCAATTATGTAAAAATTTCCATTTTATTTTTATACATTGTGAATATTAACTTTGGTAATTTTTTATTAACACGGTTAAAGATAAATCAAGTAATTAAGGGTAAAAATAAAATTATAAATATTTTAAAATTACCCTAAAAGTTGTACTAATTTCATTTAATGGGGTTTTTTCTACCAAAATCATCCTTGTACTGAAATTATGACCTTTGGAAGCCACTTAGATGAGATTTTTACATTTATAATATTATATTCAAAAGAAAAGTCAATTTTGTCACACTTTTATTTTTAACAAGTGAAATATTTTTAATATGGGGTCATATACAGGATCTCTTAGACTATAAATATTATTTAGAAATATAAAATTTTTACCTTTATCATGATAATTTATTTTTAATTTTTAGGAAATTAATAATTAAATTAAATGATTATACAATGATGATGTTGTAATTGTTTAATTCAAGTAAATATCAAATAAATTATATTAAAAATACTAAAATAAATATAATTTGTGATTATTAATGTCATACACCAATTTTTTATATGTCTTTGACATTTTAGTGATATTTTATAAGTATTGGTTTTGAATTTATCTTACTATTATGGTATTTTTAAAAATTCAAGTGATAAATAGTGGAAAATTGACATTATTGATATTTAAAATAAATAAAATTTTATTAAATGATATTAAAATTTCTAAAAAAGTAAAATTTAGAAAAATAATTAGAATAAGTAATAAAATTTAATAAATGACTCATTCATTATCCATTTTTCATTTTATAGTAATTATATTAGCCCTCAAAGTGTATATTACATGATATAATGGTAAGAGTTAAAAGAGTTAAAACAAAAAGATAATGACTAAAAAAATAATCAAAACTTGTATAATTTTCATTGGATGAATGGATTTAGACCCAACCTCATCCTATCTATAAAATAATTCACTTTGGGCCTATTTTTAAAATAAAATTAATTTATAATAATTTAATATTTTGAAGAATTCAAAGAGTTCCCCTCCCCTCTCCTATAAAAGGGTGCCCATTCTTCTCTTTTCGACGTACTTAAAAACCTATTTGATTTTTCCAAAATCTATTAAAATACCTTCCTAGAATCCCTCCTCACATTATAGAGGTCTTATTTTAGGCATAACACTCTCCTTAGAGTTGTTAAGTTATTAATCAAAGGAGGTCATCCGAAGGAGAGGAAATTAAAGGACATATGTGACGAATCAGACTCAAGGTAAGGGATTTCGTCTCAATTTCCTTTCATTGAGGAAATTTTGATGTTATAAACCTTTATTCTCTTATAAGGTGTATATATCACCTATTTTACATTCTATCTCGATAATTTACCTATTCTCGTGGTATTTAGTGTTTAATGTCATTATTTAATGGGTTTTATAATTCAAGTGTTTCATAAGTGAGAAGGGGATTTTCTTTGTAAAAACCCTCTTTTATGGTTTTACATGAAACTATTTTCCTTCCATATATATGTTTTTAAAATTATATTTGAAATTTTTTATTCATGATGTGGTTCTTGGACATTATAAATGATGGGTGCACCTAGATAGCATCGAGTGTTCTTGTTATAACTTAAATGATGGGTGAACCTAGATAGCACTCCAATGAATTTGGTAACGATTTTGTTTTCTAGATAATTTTATTGAATGTTTGTCATATGTATATTCCAATATTTAAGGATTCTGTAAGGGATCTATATGATGATGTCCCAAGGTACCAAAATTAATTATCTATGATGGCTAATGAGTTTTTATGAAAATCATTTATTTTGAAAAGGTAAAATAAATGATATTTTTAAAGGAATTTTAATTACCTTTATGGGTAAAATGTTATTTTTCCAAGAAAATTTTTTCCATGGGTTTCCATGTTTTCATGAACTAACGGTTTCCTTTCCTTTTATATCCCTTACTAGGTTTTTTGTGCTCATCCCAAGTTTTAAAATGTTTTTCCTAGGGTATAAGGATGGGTAAGAGAGAGGAGGAAGTCAAGTTGAAAGTTATGAAAAACATTCATGAAAAATAAATCGTATTTTATTTTAAAATTTTTATATTATGAATGAAATGGATACTATTTTAGAAGTATCCAATTTATATAAAAGTGGGATGATATATATGAATTATGACCAAATTATCTATAAATATAAACCTAAAAAGATACTCAATGTGAAGGAAATTAATTTCTTAACTAAAAATCAATATTATGTAATGTTTAAGGCTAGGGACTTATAGTTGGTATTGAATGTAGATTTAGATAAATTTATAGTTTTGGGTAATATTAATAACTTTCCCATGAAATAATTTACCTTATGTATAAGTTAAAAAATTATATCATTTGAAGATTACCATGTTTATTTATCTAAAATATATTTGTTCAAAATGGTATTTCGTAGAGGACATAGGAAAGCTCTAGTGGGAAGAAACCGAAAAAGGTATATCCTTCCAAATCAGTGTCTTAAGATGGTTGGAATTAGAACAGAATTGTTTGTTGCAGTGATGGATTAGTTGACTCAGGAGATTGATGGTGGTGGTATACATTCTATAGAGGAATCCGATATACCATGAAAGAACATGTATGTTTTAGATAATTTCATGAGGCAACATCCCCCATATTTCATTGGATCATCGAACTCGATGGTAGTCTAAATATTGATCAATACTCTGGAAAATATATTTTATGTCATGGGATGTTCAGAACATCAAATGATATCCATTACCATTTATCTTTTTGAAGTTGAAGTTGATCGATGGTATTATTTGGTTAAGAATTCCAGAGATAAAGATGATCTTAATTATATATAATAATAAAAATTCAATGATCTTTTCCTTGAGAAATATTTCCATACGTTTTTTCAAATCCAAATGGAAAAACAGTTTCCATAGATGTATATGAAAAAAAATCACAAGATTGTCCAGGTATGTTCTAGATTTTATTTGAGACACTGATAGAAAAATTAATCAGTTTTAATCAGGATTGAAACTAGGTCTATGAATATATTTTTCCATGTGAGAATTTAAAATCTATGATAATGTTCTTTGTTTTTCTAAAAAAGGTTAAAATTGAGTTTATAACTCCAATATTCCTCGTAATGATGGAAGTAATAAGCAGTTAGGATGGAAGGTGATGGGGAAACATAAAACAAAGAAGTATGGATATAAGATAATGAAGTTCCAATCTTGTGGTTAGTGTGGTAAAAATCACCATTTAGAATGTCTTATGAAGATAGGGAAGTGTTACTGATGTGGAAAGTTTGGATACATGGACCACGAATTCAAGGAAAAGAATCTCGAGGAACCAAAGAATGGGTCAACCGATAGCAATCCAATAGTTTGATGTTTTAGCTATAATGAGTTGGTTTATTATGCTAATAAATTTCCAAAGTTAGTTTCACATGATGGAAATTTTAATGATCGAAAATAGAAAGGTGAAGCAAGGTCATTTTCTACTACTACAATTGATGTTGGGACATCAGACGAAGTGGTGAAAGATATGTTACTTATGTATTGAAATTATTCCAATATGCTCATTAACTCTAGATCTTTACATTCTTTCATTTATGAGAAATTTTCTAGTAAATTGGGAATATCTCCTAATCAAGTAAGATATACATTTTGGTGAAAAATCTGGGTGGAAGTATTAAAGAAAATAAGATTTACAGGAATATTCCTGTTGTTATTAGTGGGATGGTCTTTCCTAAAAATATTGTTGAACTTCCATAGTAGAGTTTGATATCATTCTTGGTATGGATTGGATTTCATTTTATCATGATAAAATATATTTCAGTGCTAAGAAGGTTGTGTTCAATTATTTCATACCTTTGATAACTTAACAAGAATCTAATAAATTAATCAGAGATTGAAATGAAAGTTACCTAGCTCATATTATAGAAAATAAAGATACTGTTCAAATTACTGATGTTCTAGTAGTAAATGAATACATGGATGTTTTTTCGAAAGAACTTTCTTGTTTTATTCCTGATCGATAGGTTGATTTTACTATGTACTTAGTTCCTGATGCTAAGATAATTTATAAACCCCCTTATCAAATGTCTCAAGTTGAACTTTTAGAGTTGAAAATGAAATTACAGGAGTTATTAGATAACGTTTTCATCCAACCCAGCACATCACCATGTGGTTCTCTATCTTTTTTGTTAAAATAAAGATAGTTCAATGAGACTTTTAATTGAATATAGAGCCTTGAATAACATAACTATCAAGAACAAGTATCATTTTCCTCAAATTGATTATTTGTTTGATTAGCTCTAAGGATAAAATTATTTTTTGATGGTTGACATGAGTTCAGGATACCATCAGTTGAAACTAAAGGAAGAATAAATTATGAAGACTTTCATTTAGACTAGATATGGAAATTATTAATTTTTTGTTATGTCATTTGGGTTAACTAATGAACTTGTTGTATTTTTGGATCTTATGAATCAAATATTTCATGATTTCTTGGTTAATTTTATGGTTGTGTTTATTGATGACATTTTGGTATATTATAAAAGTAATTAGGAACATTAAATACATCTAACGGTTTTTTTAAAACATTAAAAGAAAAGAAAAGGTATGGTAAATTTTTCAAGTGTGAATTTTGGTTGCAACAAATTTCTTTCGTTGGTCACATTGTTTCTAAAGATGACATACATGTTGATCCTTCTAAAATAAAAATTGTTGATGAATGGCCAATACCCATAAATATAACTGAGATTCATAGTTTTCTTGGTTTAGTATGATATTTCTAGAGATTTTTTGAAAACAAAATCATGGTTGTCTAACCTACTGACTAAGTTAACTTGAAAAGGATTTATGTCCATCAAGACAAAATAATATTATGACTATTTTTAGGAATTGAAACGATTATTGGTGAATGATCTAGTTATGGACATGCCTTCCAGAAATAGTGAATTTTTCATTTATAGTTATGATTAGTTGAAAGGGATTGGTTGTGTCCTAATATAGAATGATCAGGTAATTACATATGTTTCATGTTAGTTGAAACCTTGTGAGTTAAATTACCCTACAAATTATTTGGAATTAGCTTCTGTATTTTTTTCATTAAAAATTTTGAGGCATTATTTTTATGGAGTAAAATGTTAAATATATATTGATTGAAAAATTTTGAATTATATATTCACTCATAAATAATTGAACATGATACGGAGAATATGGATGGAACTAATCAAGGATTATGATTTCATGATTCATTACCATCTTGGAACAGCAAACAAAGTGGTCAATGATTTGAGTTGTAAAAATAATGCCACCTTAATCATAATACATTTGGAATATGAACATTTGTTTAATGATTTGACAGATTTTTTCTTATATGTTTTTGGTGTAGGAAATTCCTTTACTTTCTTTTATGTGTCCATAAAATTATCTCTATCAGAAAAAATTAATCAAGTGCAAAAGGAAGAATGTGAGTTGCAGAAAATCGTAGAATTGTTTAAAAATGGTAAGTTTCATGAATTTAACAATGATAAAGATTCTGTTTTGAGATTTTGGAAGATATTATGTGTGCCTTGTGATTCACATATGAATAAAGAGTTGTTATATAAAGCTCATAGTTCTCTATTTTTAGTTCATCATAGCAGTTCTAAGATATATAGAGACCTTTGGGAGTATTTCTGGTGGGATGGAATAAAAAGATATGTTGATGACTTTACTATGAAATTTCTGACTTGTCAATAGGTTAAAGCAGAACGACAGTTGTCGAAGGGGAAACTTTGGCATTTTCCATTACTAGAGTGGAAATGGAAAAATATTTCCATATATTTTGTAGTGGTATTACCAAAGACATCTCAAGGTAACAATGTGATTTGGGTTATTGTTGATTGAATGACTAAATCAGCACATTTTCTTCCTATTTGAGACACCCTATATCTAGATAAACATTCTAAGTTTAATATAATGTATATTTTCAGGTTACGTATAGTGTCTCTATTCATTTTATCTGATCGTGATCCTAGGTTCACTTATAACTTTTGTAAATACCTTCAGAATTCATTGGTTACAAAATTAAATTCCAGCACAACCTTTCATCCATAGTCTGATGGATAGTCATAATTAACAATTAGGCCTTAGAGGATATTCTAAGTGTGTTTACAATGGATTACCAGGGAAGTTGGGATCAAAACATTTATTTTGTTGATTTTTCTTATAATAATAGTTTTTATTCTAGTATAAAGATGGCACTATTTGAGGCATTATATGAGAAGTGGTTTTGGACACCATCTTTTTGGGATGATGATAGAGAAAGGATGTTTATGGGACTATTGTTGGTAGAGTAAACAGTAAATAAAGTTCATTTGATTTAGTTAAACATGAGAACAACTCAGAGTAGGCAGAAAAGTTATATAGATAAGCAGAGTAAGGATATTTCTTTCGAGGTAGTTGATCATGTCTTTCTTAAAGTTTCTTTATAGAAAAGTGTGATGTGTTTTGGTAAGAAGGGGAAGTTAAGTCCATGGTTCCTTAGAACATATGAAATACTAGAGAAATTTGGATCAGTTGCAAGTAGATTTTTCTCTGATTTTATCCCAGGTACCCAATGTTTTTCATGTTTCAATGTTAATAAAGTATATGTCTGATCCATATCATGTTTTGAGTCTAGAAGTAGTTCAGTTGGAAGAGAATATTTTTTATGTGGAATAGCCAGTTTAGGTAATTAACCATAGAGATAAAGTGTTTTGGAAAAAGGTGATTCATCAGGTTAAGGGTTTATGTAAATACCATATATTTTAAGAGGCAACGTGGGAATCTAAAAATTCTATGAGGGGAAGATATCCCCAAATTATTTAATAAGAAAATAAAAATTGTGAGGAAGAAATTTCAAAGAGGGGGAAGAATGTAACAACCTAGGTAATGATACAATATTTATTTTTAATATATTTATTAATTATATAGTAATTAAGATATAAACTATATTCAATAGATTATAAGATAAATCTAGTTTTATGGTTAAAAATATTAATTTTCTAAAAAGAAAGTTTTGCCACCTCTTGATGGCACACTTGTTTTAAATATATTTTTTGAAACTTTCAAAAATTATATTTTAAAAAATAAAATTATTATTTTAAATAGGGATATCCAATTTTAATTTGGTTTAATTTATGGTATTTTTATGATAAGTTTCATGTTTTGATGAATAGTGAAAAAATACTACATTTTAATTGAAAACTACATTTTCATCAAATTTATTTATATATTTTAATTATATATTTGAATGGATTTAAAGTATAATTAGAACATATTTTTATCATTTAATACAATTTAGGTAATTATAATCAATTTTACATAGAAATCAGATAAAAAACTTTGTAAACTTTTGAACATTTTTACATTAAAAACATGTTTTCTCATTTCATTTTGAAAAATTGATTCTATATTTCTAAGGTAAAAAATATGTAAATATGTCTCTTTTATTTTGGGACATTTTGAATAGAAACATTAGTAATTTTTTATTAACACGGTTAAAAGTAAATCATGTAATTAAGGTTAAAAATAAAATTAGAAATATTATAAAATTACCCTAACACTTATCCTAATTTAATTATATGAGTGTGTTTCTATAAAAAAAACATACTTGTTCTGAAATTAATACCTTTTTAATCTACTTACATGAGAGTAAGATATTTATAATATTATATTCAAAAGAAAAGTCAATTTTGTCACACTTTTGTTTTTAACAAGTGAAATATTTTAAATTTGGGGTTATATAGGGGATCTCTTTGACTATAAATCATATTTTTAAATATAAAATTTTTATCTTTATCATGATAATTTATTTTTAACTTTTTATTAAATAATTAATTAAATTAAAGTCTCGTACAATGATGATGCAGTAATTGTGTAATTCAAGGAAATATCAAATAAATTATATTAAAAATATAGAAATAAAAATAATTTTATGTGATTAATGCCATCCAAAATTTTTTTATATGACTTTGATATTTTTGTGATGTTTTATAAGCATTGGTTCAAATTTATCGTGTTCTTATGATATTTTCAAAATTTCAAGTAGTGAATAATGTCAAAATTAGCATTATTGATATTTTAAAATAAATATTATTTTATTAAATGATATATAATTTCTAAAAATTTTGATTTCAATCAAGTAATTGGGATACGCCATAAAATTTCATCAATGACTCATTTATTTTTCTTTTATCATTTTATAGTAATTATATTTATCATCAAAGTGTAAATTATTTGATATCATGGTAAGAGTTAAAAGGGTTAAAATAGATAAGGATTAAAAAATAATCAAAACTTTTATAATTTTCATTATATGAAGGTATTTCAACCAAAAATCATACAATATTCTAAGTAAATCAATTTTGACCCATTTGAAATAGAAAACTAATTTAAAATTTTGATGAATTCCAAGAGTGAACCTCTCCTCCCCTATAAAAGGGCACCCATTCTTCTATTTTTAACGCACTTAAAAACCTATTTGGTTTGGAAAATATCTACCCAAATACATTCCTATAATCCCTACCCACATTATAGAGTCTTTAGTTTAGGCATAACACCATCCTTATATGTGTTAAGTTGTTAATCAAAGGAGGCCATCCAAAAGAGAGGAAAGTAAGGGACAAATGTGATGAATTGGAGTCAAGGTAAGGGATTTCATCTCAATTTCATTTCATTGAAAAAAAAATTAATGTTATAAATATTTATTCTATTATAATGTGTATATATATCCTTTTTTACATTTTATCTCAATAATTTACCTATTCTCATGGTATTTAGTGTTTAATGTCATTCTTTAATGGGTTTTATGATTCAAGTGTTTCCTAAGTGAGAAGGGACTTTTATTCATAAAAGATACCCATTTATTATTTTCCTTAAAACAAATTTTCTTCCATGTCTATGTTTTTAAAATTATATTTGAAATTTTATATTCATGATGTGGTTCTTGGACATTATAAATAAAGTGTGCGTCCAGATAATACTGGGTGAGCCTGTTATAGCTTAAATGATGGGTACGCCTATATAGTGCTCCAATGCATTGGGTAATGATTTTTTTCTCTGGATAATTATATTTTAATTTGTCAATATAGCTATTCCAATATGTAAGGTTTCTGTAAGGGTTTTATGTGATGATATCCCAAGTCACCTACATGAATTATCTATGCTTTCTAATGAGTTTTTACGAGAATAATTTATTTTAAAAATGTAAAATAAATGATATTTTTAAATTAATGACAATTAAATTTATGGGTAAAGTTTATTTTTTCAAGAAACAAAATTCCATAGGTTTTCATGTTTTCATGAACTAACGGTTTCCTTTCCTTTTATATCCCTTACTAAGATTTTTGTGTTCATCCTATGTTTTAAAATATTTTTCACAAGTTATAAGGATGGGTGAGAGAAAGGATGAAGTCAAGTTTAAAGTTATGAATATTTTTCATGAAAAATAAATCTTTTTTTATTTTAATATTTTTTATTATGAAAGAAATGAATGCTATATTAGAAGTATCTTCTTTGTATAAAAGTCGGATGTTATGTATGAATTATGACATAATTATCAATGACTATAAACCTAAAATGATCCCAAATGTGAAAGAAAATAATTTCTTGACTAAAAATCAAGATTATGTAATTTTTAAGGCTAGGTACTTATAGTGTTAGTGAAAAACAAATCATATCACTTCGTGAGGTGGTAGTCTGCCATACACACAAACAATGTTATCATATTCTCTACAGAATGGAAAGTAAGAAGTTATATATGATATCATAATTATAGAAGTATATTTATGTTATAAATATCATATATATATATATATATTCATTATCATACCCAAACATGAGATGTTTTTATGGAAAACATGTCACATCGGTTTGTGAGGCGGTAGTCTGACGTACACACAAGTGACGTAATTATTTCCCATTTGAGGGAAGAGAAGAAAGATGTAGTTCATGCTCATGTCATAATGATATATAAGTATATTTAAGATACTATGTTTATTGTATTATCATGTTTTAATAATATTTTAAAGAGGTTGAGTAAGAAATAAAATAAAAATATCGTTGGAAAACGTTACCTCTTCTTCGAGTAACCTCTTTAGATTTTCACCAAAAGTCGTACTAGTTTGAATTTATGATAAAACTAAGGATTATATGATCTTATTAAGAAATTAAGGAATTTATTTTTGTTGGTAATGTCCAAATAAAAGGTTTTTGTAAGTGTGAATATGAGAGTAGAGGGGGTAGGCTTTTATAAGTGAGGCGAGCGGCACACTTGAGATTTTTGAAAATAAAAGGGAGTAACCACATTTTTCACATAAAAAAAATATCATAAATGGTACATTATAAAAACTTTGAGGTGATAAGGTCTAAATATGTCCATAAAATTGTTTTTGGAAAAGTTTCTAGGTCATTTTAACCCTTATCTTCTTATTTTAATCCCTCGATTAACCCATCTTAAGCTTAACTATAATAATTGGTTTTTCTGGTTTTTACTATTCAATTTGACCAAAAATTAAGTTCAAATTATTATATAATATAAATTATTCTTATTTAAAATATGGAGTCAATTTTTATAAATTACATTCATATAACTCGAAAAATGAAATTTTAAAATTAAACTCATAGATGCAATGAAAAAACAGTTTTCCAAAGAGAAAGTCTTCAAATGTTTACAAAAATTCATATAAAAATTCAATAAAATATTTATTAAAATAACCTAAATTATATTAATAAATATATAATTAAACTAATCTTAGTTTTAAAACCATATTAAAAATATATTTAGTTTTTAAAATTCTTTAAAATAAATGACAATTTTTAATAAAAAATGGTATTTTTCACTATTCACTAAAAAATTTATATTTTCAGAAAATTCCCAAAAATTCACTCCAATATAATATTTACATGAAGATTTAAAAAATAAATTTTATTTTTTAAAATAAATTTTCAAAAAATTGGTAAAAATTAATTTTATTATTTATTTAAAAAATGCAATAAAAACATTTTTTTGAGAAATGGTATTTTCAAAACATATAAAGACTTTTCTAAAAAATAATTACTTTATTATCTATAAGTTTTATTTATATAAAACCATTATACTTAATATTTAAAATTAATTTATTATTATTCATATCTCTAAGTTTAACTTCAAGGTTATAACAATTTTGTTTAAATAATAATATTAATAATATATCATAATTTGTTAAAAATCAGTGTTTTGTGTAATGAAAGTTAAACTCAGTGTTGCATATAATGAAAGATATCAAAGAAATTTAATTTATTTGAAAAAATAATTCATAAAAACTCTAGGTGTTAAATTCTACCCCTCCCCCCCCCCTCTTTACAATGAATTTCTCTCTCGAAATTTGTCCATATGATACAAACAGATGAGAATACATCTAGAATATTATTTCCTTAGGTTCCCACATATCTTCTTCAAACTGGTGGTTTCACCACAACACTTTGACCAGGTGAGTATTATTTTTTCATATAACTTTCTCTCTAAAATCCAGAATCTCCACGATTTGTTCCTCATAAGAAAGATCATGCTCCAGTGGTATGACCTATGAGTTTAGTACATGTAATGGATTTGATATTTACTTCTTCATGAGAGATATATAAAACACATCATGAACCTAAGATAGGTTTAGTGGAATAACTAGTTGATAATATGGTATCCTGATATGATCAAGAATTTAAAAAGTACCAATATACCTAGGGATTAGTTTTCCCTTCTTTATTATATAAATAAATTCATAGAAATACCTTCTCACCAAATTCAAATTCTAGGTATCATTTATGATTATCAGCATAATTTTTTTGTCAACTTTTTGCTGCCTTTATTTGTTGCTCAATGGATCTGACCTTCTCTACCATTTCATTAGTTAGCTTAGGTATCAATAGATTTCTTTCTGTAACTTAATTATGGTATATTGAAGTTCTATACTTATTTAATTATATGGATTCATAAGGATCCATCTAAATGTTTGAGTGAAAGATATATTTGTATGAAAATTTAACTAGATGAAGGTGTTGATCCCAACCACCTTTGAAATACATGGAAAAATATATTATCATATCCTCTAGGGTATGAATCATTCTTCCAGACAGATCATCTGTCTGAGGATGATACACAATATTGAAACTCAATTCTTTATCAATATCTTATTAAATACCTTTCTAGAACATTGAGATAAACCTTGGATCTTGATAAGATACAATGAAATGTGGTTCTCAATGAAACATTACCTCCCTTAATGTATACTCTAGAAAGATGATCAAGAGAGAATTCTTCTCTAATAGTGATGAAGTGCACTAAATTTTTTGTTCAATTAACTAAAACCCAAATATCATTGGGACCTTTAGAGGTTTTGGGGAGTCTAACGGTAAAATTATAGGTGAAACTTTCTCATTTCAATTATAATATGGATAATGGTCATAGAATTCTTTTACACCTTTGTCTCACAACCTTGTCTTGATGACATACTAATAATCAAGATACATACTCAAAAATTTCTCACTTTATGATATCACACTAGAAATAATCTTTCATATAGGCCAGTGGTGGGCGTTATACCCTTGTCACAATTAGATTATGGGTTCAAGCCTCATAGCCTTCTAGGATGCGATAGGTTGTCACCTAGAATTTGGTTTATATTTTTCAAAAACAATAATAATATAATTCCTAAATTTCAATAACCCATATTTACCTCAACATCAAGGATATGATAAACCCTAAATGTTACCAATACCTTTAATCATATCCCCCAAAATTTAAATTCATTCTTTTATAAATAACTTTTTCAATAAAACATATAAAAACCCAAAGGGTTTTATTGCCCTAAATATCTCCCAAAATATCCTTAATTTTTATAAAGACCCAAACTTATCACAAATAAATATTATATCTTAATATATTAATATTCATTACATAACATAATGATCTATTCCATAATTTTTTAGGTCTAATTCCTTTGGAAACATGAATAAATAAACAATTGATCCATAAGTGACCTATGCCTTCTCCCACTATGTTCATCATAACTAGATCCCTTCTTATATGTATCATAAATAATACATTGCATGATAACATGGGGAAAGGAAACATAATAATTATTGGTCTTAGATGCTCATTAAAGGTAAACAAGGGATATATCAACATATCATGAGCATAAGAGTATGAGAACATGATAACAACATTTAAAAATAATACCCATAAAATCATAGATCATAAACTTGAGTCATGGAATAAATATTGGTTGTTAATAAGACATGAATCGTAATGTAATCAAAGAAAAAGAACCATGAGAATGTAACATTGGCATAAAGCATAGATTTTTGGC
Organism: Viscum album; assembly: GCA_963277665.1. Lineage (NCBI taxonomy): Eukaryota > Viridiplantae > Streptophyta > Magnoliopsida > Santalales > Viscaceae > Viscum > Viscum album. Next base: position 775,239,951 of record OY728148.1, read on the forward strand.
ATATTGACAAGCATAAAAAATCATTTCCTTAGTATTTTAAGCCTTATTTACAAGACTATCATGGAATGAGTTCACTTGATAAACTATATTAATAGGCAAGGTTCACTCCCAAGGCCATCATAGTGGATATATTCCCTTACTGAACTAGGTTCACTCCCCATTACAGTCTTATGTATATCATGATATATCAATCTTAACCTAATGTATTCAAGGGATAAATAGGCCACACCTTTCACATAATGAAAATCATATATATGTGTGATATAGGATCATAAAACATTCATCATATCAAAACCATTGAAAATAAATGGGTTTCAAAAATATTTCATCAAAATATAATTTATGGAAAATAAAAATATTTGATAATAATTTCATAATTTCATTAAAACATTACCTGTGGAAAAAGAATGGTCTTCATAAGAATTTTACTATGATGTAACCAGTGGAAAAAAATGGGTTTCATAAACATTGTGTCATTGTTAACATAAACCATTCATGTGATGTAAATTTTAATGATCAAAAACAAAAAGGTGTGGAATGTTCATTTTATACTACTATAGTTGATGTTGGTTTATCAGATGAAGTGGTGATAGGTATGTTACTTATGTATTCTAATTATGCCAATACACTCTTTAAATATAGATCATCACATTATTTAAATTTCTGAGAAATTTTCAAGTAAATTGGTAATATATCCTAATTAAGTAAGATATAGATTTTGGTGAAAACTCTATGTGGAAGTATTAAATCACACAATATTTATAGAATTATTCATATTGTTATTAGTGGGATGATCTTTCCTACAAATATAGTTGAACTGTCCATAGTATAGTTTGATATAATTCTTGGTATGGATTATATTTCATTTTATCTTGCTAAAATATATTTTAGTGATAATAAAGTTATATTCAATGATTTTATACCTTGATAACTTATAGATAAGCTGATAAATTAATTTGATATAGAAATTCAAGTTACATAGCTCATATTATTGAAAATAAAGAGACTGTTCAAATTATTTAGGTTCCTCTAGTAAATAATACATGGATGTTTTTTCAGATGAATTTACTTGTTTTATTCTTGATCAAGAGGTTGAGTTTACAATTTACTTAGTTCTTGATGATAAGATAATTTATAAACCCCCTTATCGAATGGCTCAAGTTTAACTTTTAGGGATGAAAATAGAAATTCCATGAGTTATTATATAAAGGTTTCATCTGACCTAGAACTTCACCATGGGGTGATCCAATCATTTTTGTTAAAAAGAAATATGGTTTAATGAGACTTTTTATTGACTATATATCCTTGAATAACATCATTATTAAGAACAAGTATCATTTTCTTTATATCTATAATTTGTATAATCAGCTCTATGGAGTACAGTATTTTTTAATAGTTGAATTGAGGTCAGGGTAACATCAATTAAAAGTAAAGTAAGAAGACATTATGAAGACTTTGTTTCAGACTAGATATGGGCATTATGAATTTTTAGTTATGTTATTTGGGTTAACAAATGAACCTACTATATTTTTGGATCTTATGAATAAAATATTTCATGAGTTCTTGGTTAAGTTTGTGGTTGTGTTTATTGCTGAAATTTTGGTATATTCTAAAATTAAATAGGAACATGAAATAAATATAAGGGTTGTTTTTAAAACCTTAAAAGAAAAGAAAAGGTTTGGGAAATTCCACAAGTGTGAATTTTGGTTGCAACAAATTTATTTCCTTAGTCACACTGTTTTTAAATATGGAATAAATATTAATCCTGCTAATACAAAAAAAAATTGATGAATGGACAAGTCCCAAAAATATAACCGATATTTATAGTCTTCTGGGTTCAGTAGGATATTACTAGAATTTTTTTGAAACCTTTTCATGGTTATCTATCACAATGACTAAGTTAACTCAAAAAGGATTTAAGTTTATCAGGACAAAATAATGTGATGATTAATTTTTGGAATTGAAAAGAAGATTGGTGAATGATCTAGTTATGGACCTACCTTCTATAAACAGTGATGTTTTCATCTATTATAATTCTTTGTTGAAAGGACTTGGTTATGTCCTAATGAAGGATGATCAGGTAATTACTTATGCTTCACATCAGTTGAAACCTCATGAGTTAAATTATCCTACACATTATTTAGAATTAGATTCTTTTGTTTTTTCATTAAAAATTTGGAGGCATTATTTTTATGGAGTAAAATGTGAAATATATATTAATCAAAAAAAAATTAAGTATATATTCACAAAGAAATAATTGAACATGAGATAGAGAATATGTGTGGAACTAATTAAGGATTATGATTTCATGATTCATTACCATACTTGAACTACAAACAAAGTGTCCAATGATTTGAGTCAGAAAAGTAATGTCACGTTAACCATGTTAAATTTGGAATGTGAACCAATGGTTAATGATTTTATAGATTTTTTCTTAGATGTTTTTGGTGTAGGAAATTCCAATACTTTATTTCAAGTGTCAGTACAATCATCTCTATCAAACAAAAAATAAGCAAGCACAGAAGTAAGAACATGAGTTGCAAAAAAAATAGAATTTGTTAAAAAGGGTAGGTTTCATGAATTTAACATTGATAAATATTTTGTTTTTAGATTTGGGAAGCGATTATGAATACCTTTTCATTCACATTTGAAGAAAGAGTTCGGTGATGCTCATAATTCTTTATTTTCAGTTCATCCTAGTAGCACTAAGATGTACAGAGACCTTCAGGTGTATTACTAGTGGGATGGAATAAAAGAGATATTGATGGAATTACCATGAAATGTTTGAATTGTCAGTATGCTAAAGCAGAATGATAGTTTTTGAAGGGGATGCTTCATCCTTTTACAGTTCCATAGTGGAAATGGGAAAATGTTTTAATGGATTTTTTAGTGGGATTAATAAATACCTCTCGAGGTAAAAATTTGATTTGGGTTATTATTGATTGACTAAATAAATATAAAAAATTTTTCCTATTAAAGACACTCTATATCTAGATCACATTTCTAAGTTATATATAAAAAATATTTTTTGGTTATAAGGAGTTTCTCTATCCATTGTATCTGGTCGTGATATCGGGTACACTTATAACTTTTGTAAAGGTCTTTAGAAGTTGTGGGTTACAAAATTAAATTTTAGCACAACCTTTCATCCTTAGTCTGATGGATAGTCATAATGAACAATTCATACCTTGGAGGATATTCTACATGTCTAGTAAATGGATTAACAGGGAAGTTGGGATCAAAAACTTTTTCTGGTTGAGTTTTTTTAAAATAATAGCTTTCATTTTGATATATATATGGCACCATTTGAGGTATTATATGGGAAGAGGTATCAAACACCCTCTTTTTGGGATGATGTAGAGAAAGGAATTTGATGGGACTAGGGTTGGTTGGGGAAATAGTAGAGAAAGTTCATTTGATTCAATGACACATGAGAACAGCTCAGAGTAGGCAAAAAAATTATGTGGATAACCAGAGGAAAGAACTTTCTTTTGAGGTAGGTGATCATGTCTTTCTCAAAGTTTCTCCAAGGAAAATTGTGATGTGTTTTGGTAAGAAGGGGAAGTAGAGTCCAGGGTTCAACAAACCCTATAAAATCCTAGAGAAAGTTGTATTAGTTTCCTATTAATTAAATTTTCCTCTAATTTTATCCTAGTTACGCAATATTTTTCATGTTTCAATGTTAAGAAAGTATATGCTGGATCCATCACATGTTTTGAGTCTAGAATTAGTTCAGTTGGAAGTGAATATTTTTTATGAGGAACAACCAGTTTGTGTTGTTGATCATGGAGATAAAGTGTTACTGAAGAATTTGATTCATTGGGTTAAGGTTTTACGTAAAAACCATATAGTTGAAGAGGCAACATGGGAATATGAAAATGCTATGAGGGGAAGATATCCCCACTTATTTATTACATGAATAAAAATTGTGAGGACGCAATTTCCTAGAGGGGGAAGAATGTAACAACCTAGGTAATGATATAATAAGTATTTTTCATATATTTATTTATTATATAGTAATTAAAATATATATTATGTTCGATAGAGTATATGATAAATCTAGTTTTATGGTTAAAGACTTTAATTTTCTAAAAAGGAAGTTTTGCCTCCTTTTGATTAAATACTTGTTTTAGAATATATTTTTTGAAAATTTCTAAAATTATATTTTAAAAAATAAAATTATTCTTTTAAATAGGAATATAAAATTTTAATTTGGTTTAATTTTCGGTATTTTTATGATAATTTTCATGTTTCGATGAATAATGAAAAAGTACTGCATTTAAATTGAAAAATGATTTTTCATCAAATTGATTAATAGAGTTAAATTATATGTTTGAGTGGTTTTAAAGTATATTTAGATCATGTTTTTATCATTTAATTGAATTTATTTCATTTTAATCAATTTCACATAGAAATCGGATAAAAATAACTTTGTGATATTTTGAGCGTTTTTACATTAAAATAGTTTTCTCATTCCATTAATGGGGTTAATGTTTAATTAATTTCTGCAATTTATGTGTTTTTAATTTTGAAAAATGAATTATATATTTGGAATAATAAGGTCAAAATTATATAAATAGGACTCTTTTATAACATTAGTAATTTTTTATTAACATGGTTAAAAGTAAATCAGGTAATTAAGGGTAAAAATAATATTATAAATATTATAAAATTACCCTAACACTTATCCAAATTTATTTTTATGAGTGTGTTTTGATAAAAAAATACTTATTGTGAAATTATTTCTACTTGAATGAGATTATGACATTTATAATATTATATTAAAAAGAAAAGTCAATTTTTCCACAATTTTGTTTTTAACAAGTGAAATGTTTTTAATATGGGGATATACTGGGATCTATTTAACTATAAATAGTATTTATAAAAATAAATTTTATATCTTTATCATGATAAATTGTTTTTAATTTTTTAGGAAATAAATAATGAAATTAAAGGCTTGTAGAATGATGATGCAGTAATTGTGTAATATAAGGAAATGTCAAATAAATTATATTAAAAATACTAAAATAAATATCATTTGAGTTGATTAATTTCATCCAAAAAAAATATAGATGATTTTGATATTTTTTTTATGTTTTATAAGAATTGGTTCTAATTTATCTTATTGTTATGATATTTTCAAAATGTCAAGTAATGAATAATGTCAAAATTGACATTATTGATATTTTAAAATAAATAATATTTTAGTAAATGATATAAAATTTATAAAAAACTTGATTTTAGTAAAATAATTTTTATAAGTCATAAAATTTCATAAATGACACATTTATTATTATTTTATAATTTTATAGTAATTATATTTACCCTCACATTATAAATTATATGATATCATGGTAAGAGTTAAAAGGGTTAAAACAAAAAGATAATGATTAAAAAAAAATCAAAACATTTCTAATTTTCATTGAATGAAAATATTTTGAACCAAACTCATCCTATTTTCTAAATAAATCACTTTGTAATAGAAAATTAATTTATATTAATTTAATATCTTGAATAATTCCAAGAGTGTTCTTCCCCTCTCCTATAATAGAGCACCCATTATTCTATTTTTGACACACTTCAATGCATATTTTTTTTTGAAAATCTATACCGAAATCCCTTCCTAGAATCCATCCCCACATTATAGAGGATTTAGTTTCAGAATAACACCCTCATTAGAGGTGTTAAGTTGTTAATCAAAGGAGGTCATCTGAATGAGAGGAAAGTAAAGGATATAAGTGATGAATCGGACTCAAGGTAAGAGATTTTGTCTCAATTTCCTTTTATTGAGGAAATTTTTATATTATACATCTTTATTCTCTTATAAGGTGTATATATAGCCTCTTCTATATTCTATCTCAATAATTTACGTATTCTCATGGTATTTAGTGTTTAATTTCATTCTTTAATGGGTATTATGATACAAGTGTTTCCTAAGTGATAAGGGACTTTTATTTATAAAAAAATCGTCTTTTATGGTTTTCCTTAAAAAACTATTTTTCTTCTATGCCCATGTTTTTAAAATTATATTTGAAATTTTTTATTCATGATGTGGTTCTTAGACATTATAAATGATCAGTGGCCCAGATAGCATCGGGTGTGCCTGTTATATCTTAAATGATGGGTGTGGCCAGATAGTTCCCCAATGCATTGAGTAATGATTTTGTTCTCAAGATAATTATATTTTACTTCGTACATATGGTTATTCTAATCAGTAAGGGTTCTGTAAGGGTTTTATGTGATGATGTCCCAAGGTACTTGCATGAATTATCTATGTTTGCTAATGAGTTTTTATGAGAATAATTTATTTTAAAAAGTTAAAATAAAAGACCTTTTTAAATTAATGTTAATTAAAGTTATTGGTAAAATGTTATGTATTCAAGAAAAGTTTTTTCCATGGGTTTTCATATTTTCATGAACTAACGGTTTCCTTTCCTTTTATATCCCAAACTAAGCTTTTTATGATCATCCTATGTTTTAAAATGTTTTTTTACAAGGTATAAGGATGGGTAAGAGAAAGGATGAAGTCAAGTTAAAATTTATGAATTTTTTTAATGAAAAATAAATCATGTTTTATTTTAAAAAAATTATATTATGAAATAAATGGGTACTGTTTTAGAAGTATCCTCTTTGTATGAAAGTGGGATATTATGTATTAATTGTGACCTAATTGTCTATGAATCTAAACCTGAAATGATCCTCAATTTGAATTAAAGTTATTTATTAACTAAAACTAAATATTATGTAATTTTTAAGGATGGGGCCTTATAGTTTTAATGAAAAATTAATCACATTGCTTTGTGAAGCGATAGTCTTCCGGGCACATGAACAATGTTATCATATTCTCTACAGAATGGGAAGTAAGAGGTTATATATGATATCATAATTTTATAAGTATATTTATGTTATAAATAATATATATATATATATATTAATTATATTCAACATCATACTCAACCATGAGAGGTGTTGATAGAAAATGTGTCACATTGGTTCGTGAGGTCATAGTTCGTCGTATACACGAGTGATATTATTATTTCTCATTTGAGGGAAGAGAAGATAAATATATTTCATGATCATTTTATAATGACATATAAGTATATTTAAGATACTAATTTTATTATATTATCATGGTTAAATAATATTTTAAGTAGGTGGAAGAAGAAATAAAATAAAAATGCTCATTGAAAAATGTTACCTCTTCTTTGAGTAACCTCTTTAGGTTTGCACAAAAAGCCTTACTCAGTTGGATTTATGATAAAAATAAGGCTTCTAAGATTATAGGAGGAAATTAAATCATTTATTTTGGTATGGTTTGTCCAAATAAAAGGTTTTTTTAAGTGTGAAGATGAGAGGATAGGGGTGTCCTTTTATAAGTGAGGTGAGTGGAACACTTGTAATTTTTTTAAAGAAAAGAGAGTAACCACATTTTTCAGATAAAATAAAGATCATAAATGGTACATTATAAATATTTAAAGGTTATAAGGTCTAAATATGTCCATAAAATTGGGGTCGTAAAATTTTTTAGGTCATTTTAACCCTTATCTTTTTTTGACCCCTGATAAACCCATTTTAACCTTAACTATAGTAATTTGTTTTACTATTTTTACTATTAATTTTGACCAAATATTAAGCTTAAATTATTATATAATATAAATAATTATTATTTAAAATATGGAATCCATTTTACCAAAATTACATTCACATAATTTTAAAATTTAAATTTAGAATTAAACCTATAGAGGAGATGAAAAAACGGTTTTCCAAAGATAAAGTCTTCAAATGTTTAAAAAGTTATCATATAAAAATTCAACATAAAATTGATTAAAATAACCTAAATTGTATTAATAAATATATAATTGAACTAATTTTACTTTTAAAACCATATTAAAACTATATTTAGTTTTTAAAATGATTTAAAATAAACGACAATTCTTAATAAAAACCGGTATTTTTCATTATTCATTGAAAATTTTATCTTTTCAAAAAATTATAAAAAATTAACTCCAATATAATTTTGACATGAATACTTAAAAAATTAAGTTTATTTTTTAAAATAAATTTTCTAAAATTGGTAAAAGTTAATTTAATTTTTTATTTACAAAATGCAATAAAATCATTTTTTTGAGAAAATGGTATTTTCAAAACATATAAATAATTTTCTAAAGAAAATGTTACATTATTATTAATAAGTATTATTTATATAGAATCATTATAATTAATATTTAAAATTCATTTATTACTATTAATATCCCTAATTTTAACTTCTAGGTTATAATAGTTGTGTTTAAATAATAATAATAATAATAATATATCAAAATTAGTTAAAACTCAGTATTGTGTGTAACACAAACTTAACTCAGTATTTCATATAATGAAATCTAATAAAGAAATTTAATTTATTTGAAATAAAATATTTCATAAAAACTCTAGGTGTTACATTCTACCCCCCCCCCCTCTTTATAATGAATATCTCCCTCAAAATTTTTCACTCTGATGAAAATATATGATGATACATATTCCATATTATTTTCTCAGGTTCCCACATAGTTTTTTCAAATTAGTGGTTTCACCAAAAAAAACTTTGACTAGTTGAATAGTATTGTTTCATAGAGCTTTCTATCTAAAATATAGAATCTTCACCATTTGTTCCTCATAAGAAAGATCATGCTCCAGCGGTATAACCTCTGAGTTCAGTACATATGATGGATCTGGTATATACCTCCTCAGGAGAGATAAATAAGACATGTCAAGAACCTAAGAGAGGTTCAGTGGAAGCACCAAATAATAATATTATATCTTGATATGATGAATAATTTCAAAGGTACCAATATACCTAGGGATTAGTTTTCCATTCTTTCTTCTATAGATAAATTCATAGAAACAACTTCTTATCGGCTTCAAATTCTAGGTCGTATCAATGATTATCAGTATAAATTTTATATCGACTTGGTGTTTCCTTTATGTGTTTCTAAATGGATCTTACCTTTTCTACCATTTCATTAGTTAGTTGAGGTCCCAATAGATTTCTTTTGGTAACTTTATTCTGGTACATTTAATTTATATACTTATTTAATTAGAGGCCTTTATAAGGATCCATCTGAATGCTCGAGTGAAAGTTATAGTTTTATGAATAGTCAACTAGAGGAAGGTGTTGATCCCAACAACCTTTGAAATACATGAAAAAATAAATTAACATATTCTCTGGGTTTTGAATTGTTCTTATAGACTAACCATCTGTCTGAGGATGATACACAATACTGAAACTCTCTGTTTCAAGGTCTTATTAAATACTTTTCCAAAACTTTGAGGTAAACCTTGGATCCTGATCAGATACAATGAAATGTGGTGCTCTATGAAACCTTATCACTCCCTTAATGTATACTATGGAAAGTTTATCAAGAGATAATTCTTCTCTAGTAGTGATGAATTATTATAAATTATATGGTGATAAACTACAACCCAAATATCATTGTGACCTTTAGAGGTTTTTGGGATTCCAATGGTAAAATTCAAGTTGTGTTTTCCCATTTTAATTCTAATATGGATAATGGTCATATAATCCTTTTACACCATTGTCTCATAACCTTTACTTTCTAACATACTATGAATAGAGATACATACTCAAAAATTTATCACTTTATTCTATCACAATAGAAATAAACTTTCATATAGGCCAGTGGTAGGCATTATACCCTTATCACAATTTAGTTGTGGGTTCAATCCTCATAGCCTTACAGGATATGATAGGTTGTTGCTTGTAAATTGGTTTATCTTTCCCCAAAACTATATTAATATAATTACCAAATTGGAATTACCCATATTTACCGTAACATCAAGGATAACATAAACCCTAATGGTTACCAATACCATTAATCTTATCCCCCAAAATTTAAATTCATTCTTTCATAAATAACTTTTTTACTAAAACTTATACAAAACCAAAGGGTTTTATTTCCATAAATGTATCCCAAAATATCCTTAATATTTATAAAGACCCAAAATTATCACAAATAAATTTTATATCTTACTAGATGAATATTCATTACATAACATAATGATCTATTCCATAATCATTTAGTTCTAATGCTTTTGGAAACTTGCATACATAAACAACTGATCCATAAGTGACCTATTACTTCTCCCACTATGTTCATCATAACTAGAACCCTTTTTATTTTTAACATAAATAATACATTTCATCATAAAATAGGGAAATGAAACATAAAAATGATTAATCTCAGATGCTCATTAAGGGTAAACAAGGTAGATATCAATATATCATGTGAATAAGAGTATGAGAACATGATAACAACATTTAAAAATCATACCCTGTATATCATAGATCATAAACTTGATTTGTGGAATAAATATTGGTAGTTAATAAGACATGAATCATAATGGAATCAAAGAACATGAACCATGGAACATAAAATTAGCATAAAGAATAGATTTATGGCATAATCACAGGCATAAAAATCATTTCCTTAGTAGTTTAAAGCTTATTTTCAAGACTATCATGGAATAAGTTCCCTCGATAAACCATCATAATATCCAAGGTTCACTCCCAAGACTATCATAGTGGATATAGTCCCTTACTGAACTAGATTCACTCCCCATTACAGACTTTTTTATCTCATTATATATAACTCAATGCATTGGAGGGATATATAGGTCCCACCAATCACATAATAAATTTGATACATATTTTTTCTATAGGATCATAAAACATTCATCATATCAGAACCCATGAAAATAAATGGGTTTCAAAAACATTCCATCACAACATAATATATGGAAAAGAAATATATTTCATAATCATTTCATAATTTCATTAAAACATTTTCTATGTAAAACTAATGGGATTCATTAGAATTTTACCATAGTTTAACTAGTGGAAAAAAATGGGTTTCATAAACATTATTTCATTATAAACATAAACCATTCATGTAAAGAATAAGAATAGTATCCTTAGATAATATCCCCAATAAAGAATAAGTAACATTAAAGGATTTTATCTTAGATGGTAAATGATTTTGAAAGATCACTTACAATATTTCTTGAGGAAAATAAATTGTATTTGAAAATCACTTTTTAAAACTAAAAATTCATAAAATATTTTGGAAATCCTTTTCTTTGAAAATAAACTTTCAAACTTATAAAGGAATATTTAAAAATTATTTAAAACATTTTTACTTTGAAAAATTATTTTTAAGACATAAAAAAATTTAAAAATAGTTTTCTTTTAAAATAAACTTTGAAAATAATAAAATAATATTTAAAACATTTAGTGTTCATGATGGTGGTGAATTTCATACACATTAAAATAATGATTCCTTTTATATTTTAGTTAAAATCTAAACATGCCTTGTTTGGGAAATGACATGAAGATTCATTTAAAAATGAATTTTAAAAATTAAAACATGGGTAAAAATATAATTAATAAATCTTTTGAATAATGTTAAAAATAATTATTAATTTTTTTTATAAAACATTTTTTTTAAAGAAAAAGGGTTTTCAATCGAAGATAGAAATAAAGATGATTTTTCTTAATGAAATTATTTTGAAATATTGAGTACATAAAGATAGTTAAATTAATAGTAAACATGTATTCTCAAATAATAACCATAAGATAAGAAAATTCATGAATTACTTAATAGATGGATCTTAATATTTTATCATTTAAAACATAAATCCCAATAAACGATGAGATTGTATCATAAAACCCTTACCACTTTGGTAACATTGAAGCGTAAGCCTCAATCAAAAAATAACAATAAATGAAACTTATAATATCATTATAATAAATAAATTCATGATATTACATGTCAATAGGTTTGTATATAAATATCATAAAATAATATAGGTGCATAACATAACATATGTCTCAAAGAAGTCAAATTGAGACAAAAATATCTTACTACTTTAGTAACTTTTGAACCGTAAACCCCGTGAAATAGATATCCTAAAATGGATATGTAAATTCTCATAATTTTTATTATAATAATAATAAAATAAATTCATGGTTATTATATACACCACATAAAAGAAATATGTGGTGAATATTTCTTGTGCCTCACAAAAAATAAAAGTGAGATTAAAATCCCTTACCTTAAGTCTCAAATTCATTCATACACATTAAAAAATCTTGTATAGTAAATATAAGTTTATTATAAATACATTATAGAACCATAATTATATATATAATACCATATATTCTTTTTTTATGACCTTTTATTACCCATTTATTAACAATTCCATGCTAAGGTCATGTTTCTAGCAATAACTGCTTTGTTTTTTGTGCATGTTTTGATTTTTTATTTTTGGTAATATTTATTTTTTTTCATGGTTTCATCATCTCTAGAATGTGAAAAATGATATAAATATCATATATATTCATTATATATGTATTTATAGTAATCTTTAAAATTAGTAATAGAAAATGAAATACATCATTCATGGAGATGATAGGTCATACGTACACATGAATATTGTTTCCATTTTCTCAAAGGATTGAAAAAAATATAGGTAAATGATATATTACCATTATAGAATAATTTTTATTTCATATATATCACATATATTTATTAAATTTACCCTTATTACCTTACCTGAAAATAGTAGTGAAAAATGAATCACATCACTTCGTGTGGTGGTGGTCTATCAAACACATAAACTATGTTATCATATTCTCTATGGAATGGAATGGAAAGTAATAAGGTATATTTCATATAATAATTAAATGATTATATTTATGTTAAAATATAATATATATATATATATACATTATATCCATCATTATACCCAAAAATGAGAGGTGTTGATGGAAAATGTGTTACATTGGTTCGTGAGGCGGTAATCTACCCATACACACGAGCGACGTTATCATTTCCCATTTGAGGGAAGAGGATATGGATTTTGGTCATTCCTATATCATAATGAAATATAAATATATTTAATATACATATGTTATTATATTATCTGGGTTTAATAAGATTTTAAGTAGTTTGAGGAAGAAATAAAATAAAAACTCTCATTGAAGAACGTTACCTCTTGTTCAGGCAACCTCCTTAGGTTTGCACTAAAATACTTACTAAGTTGAATTTATAATAAAAATAAGTATTATAGGATGATAATAGATAATTAATTAAGGTATTATCTAATATAAATGGTTTTTTAAGTGTGAATATTAGAGGAGAGGGGGTGGCCTTTTATAAGTGAGGAGAGTGATACACTTGTAATTTTGTAAAAAAATGGTATACCCATGTTTTTCACATGCCAAAAGGATCCAAAATTGGTCATTATAGAATATTATAGATTATAAGATCTAAATATGGATATAAAATGTTTTTTTAACAATTTTATAGTTTATTTTACTGCTTATCATTTTAGTTTAACCCCTTGGTAAACTCATTTAACCTTAACCAGGGTAATTAATTTTTACTATTTTTACTATTAATTTTGACCAAAAATTAAGTTGAACTTATTATATAATTTAAATTATGATGATTACAAATATTTAATCCATTTTTCTAAGTTCCCTTTATATAAGCGTCCAAAATCAATTTAAAATTGAACCTGTAGATGTAAGGAAAAAGCAGTTTTCCAAAGATAAAATCTTCAAAAGTTTAAAAAAAATTCATATATAAATTCAATATGAAATTAATTAAAATTACATAAGTTAGATTAATAAACAAATAAATGAACTAATTTTACTTTAAAAAACATATTAGAATAATTTTTATGTTTTTAAATGCTTTAAAAAATGATAATTCTTAATAAAAACCATTTTTCACTATTCACTCAAGATTTTATCTTTTTAAAAAAAAAATTAAATCAAAGATAATTTTGACATTTATATTTAAAAAATTATTATTTTTTAATTAAATTTTATAAAAGTGGTAAAAATTACTTTTATTATTTTTTTACAAAATAAAATGAAAGCATTTTTTGAGAATTTAATATTTACGAAACATATAAAGACTTTTATAAAAATTATGTACTTTATTATCAACATGTTTTATTTATATAAAACCATTATACTTTATATTTAAAAATTATTTATTACTATTCATATCACTTTGTTGAATAGTTATGTTATAACGGTCACGTTTAAATAAACGTGTTAATAATATATTGTGGTTTGTTAAAACTCAATGTTGTGAGTAACTCAAGTTAAACTCAGTGTTGCATGTAACACAAGCTATAAAAGAAATTTAATTTATCCGAAAAAATTATAATTCATAAAAAATTGGGGTATTATAGGCTTACCCTCTAGTTGTTACTAGAATATGTCGGTAATCTCCTCCTGATGCCACAAGAGTGTACTCACAAACTTGTTTTTTGTGATAAGGGATATAAGAATGCTTTTTTGTATAGAAATCCAAACATACTTCTTTACATAGAATAGTAATATGATCATGTTCCTAATACTGATAGGTTTTCTACCCCTAGAGAGAACTTCTTATGGGTTTATGTCCTTGAATAACTCAAATGGGGATCTCCATGGTTGCTTCCTAAATGTGGTCTTAAAAAAATAGGGTCACACGGCATTGAAAGTGGTGATGGTTGGTGGTAGGATCCATATGAGTTGAATCATATATAGTAGTTAGTATTTTGTTAATCTCTTGATCTTCCTCCCTAAGATGAGGTAAGTGAAAGTACTGCACTTTAGTGAGAGGATCCCGAAGCGGTTAGAGGTGGAAATAGGTTTTGCATTCTCCTCCATTGTTTGTTGTTGAATAGATGACTTGATGGACTTCATGTCTTGGAGACTCTAATGTGTAGACTCTGAGTTTAGGATAGCATTGTTCAATTGATAGTCGTAAACTAACATGTTAATCACCTAGTGTTGAAGACTCTAAGTGGGTGAAATTTTCCTTTTGTTCATCAGGGCCATAGCCTTTGTGGTGGCTCTGTCACATGTATATCACTTTGAGGATACCATTCATTTTGGATCAAAGGGGATATTGTTATATAAGTACTAGAAGGATCAAGAAACAAAAATAAGAAAACTCATCAGTGTAGTATCACAAGTAAGAGCATGGATGTTTGGTCTCTTTCATAGTTAAAGGATTCATGTTAGATTCATCGTTCTATTTTTGATGCATGATTCACTCCTGCATTTTATTTTTTCAACATTAAATTACTTTCTAAAGGTAATTGGTCACTAGATTTTTACCAACTATACCTTAAAATGTGGATTGGTCAAGAGTATGGGAGGTCATACTTATCACCACCTTTTGAAATAGAATTATTTTATACTCTTGGACTCACATATATATTTAAGTCATATTCATAAATCCTTCCCAAATCTCAGCACAGGACTAGTAGACCTTATTCTAATGATATTATTGACTCGAGGCATTAATTTGAACATCTATATTAATTAAATTTTTTACTATCAATGGAATCATTTTCATGTATCAGATATTCTGTATTGATAGTATTATTTTATGCATATTAAAGGCTCTTCATATTTCATTTACTTCATTGTTTATATTTTTTTTTAAATCAACATATGTAACAACCCATGTAATGATATAATAAATCATTTTCATGTTTATTATTATTCATGAATTAGACATTTATGTTCATTATAAAAATATTAAGTAATTTTTAAATCAAAAAGGAAATAGTTTTATTAAACTATTTTATTATAAGGTTTTATTTAAAATATTAAATTATAAATTATAAAATTTTAATTTGAAAAAATTAATTTCATTTTTTAATTCAGCATGTCAAAATTATCATTTGATGAAGTTTTGAAAATTTTCTAAAAAGATTGATTTTTCAATGAATAGTGAAAATACTGATTTTTATTGAAGATGGTATTTTCTTTTAAAGTATTTACAAAGTCATATTCTATTGTAGATTTTTTTTAAATTTTATTAGTTCATTTTTATTATAAATAATAAAATTATGTTCCTTGTAATTAAATTTATATTTTAATTTGGTATAAAAATATTTATATACATAAAAGGCATTTTTATAAAAAAAAGTTTTTCATCATGTTTTTTGGGTTTAATTTTAATTTAAATTATGCCAATTATGTGATTTTAATCTTAAAAAATGAATTAAATATTTGGAATTGGGAGGCCCAAATTTGGAAAATAGTCCCATTTTAATTTTAGTCATTATATATAGTAATTATAATAAATAATTATCACAGTGGTAAGGGTAAATCAGGTAATTAAGGTTTAAAATAATATGATAAACACTAAAAATTGGCCTTAAAACTTGAATTTATCATATTTTATGAGTTTATTTTGTCCATGTACATTCAATTTTGTAAAATATAAAAAATTGGTTCTATATTTATCTGATTTTTTCATTATAATATTTAACTAAAAGATAATGTCAAAAATGTTACTTTCTTGCTTTAAATATCTATAATATTTTATGAAATGGATAAAGACAACTTATGTTCGGTTTTAAATATTAATTTTAAATATAAATTTTATTTTTTATCATTTTAATTTATTTATATTTTTTGATGACATAATTACCTTAAATGCTTAAGAAACATCGACAGAGTATTCAATTAATAGAAAAATAAAATAAATGATTTTTAAAATATTAAAAATAAAATAATTTTAATGAATTATTATGTTCAAAAAAAATTGATAAATATGAAATTTTATGTTTTTGTTAATGTAATATATTTGAATTCCTTTCTTTTCAAGTTCTTTTGAAATTCAAATTAAATAAATAGTTCCAAAAATGATATTAATGATGTTTTATAATAAATAATATTTTATTAAATGATTTAAAATTACTAAAAAACATATAGTCATCCATGTTATAGGATATGGTTAAAAATATCAACTAAGGTCTTTTTATGGGGAAAATTTTCTTTTATAGTACTATCATGACCTCTAAAGTGTAAAAAACCTTGTTATCATGGTAATCATCAAAAGGGTTAACCAGGGCTTAAAACCAAACTTTAAGGACAAAAACATCACCTAAACTTGTAAAATTTTTATTTCATGAGATTATATTTAACCATACACATCATATATTATAAATTAATCAATTTGGAACCATTTTTTCATGAAAAATAATTTATATTAATTTAATATTTTATGTAATTCCAAGAGTGCCCCTCCCTTCACTTATAAAAGGTAACCTCCTATCCTATTTTCTTAACAAATCAAGATATATTTATTCTATAAAATACCTACCTAAATACCTTCCTTACATCTCTTCCCATATCCTATAGTCCTTGGTTTGATTAGAAGACTAACCTAAAAAATATTTTGATATAAACCTTAAAAGGTTGTCCAAAGAAGATGAAGGTAAGAAATTTACGTGATGAGTCATACTTAAGGTAATAGACATTTTAAATTAAAAACTAATTTTAAATGTTTACATATTTATTTTATAAAATTTTTTATTTTATTTCAGTATTTTTAATATTATTTTATAAATATTTTTTACAAACATAAATGAATTATAAAAAAATTATGTCACTTTTTACTTTCTTAAAAGGCTTTCAAAATGTAATATTTTTATGGAATGTTTTAAAAAAATAAAAATGGAGAGTTTTATTTTAATGTATACAATAAAAATAGTTTTTCTCACTATTATAACCATTATTTTATGTTTGTATTCCTTTACAATATTTCATGTTTTCTTCAAATAAAAATAGTATTTCCCATTTTTCTTAGTATCTTAATTTTGAAAATTATTTTCTAAATGGAAAGAGTATTTCAATATCTAAAAGTTTTTTTATATGGATTTAAAAGAGTTTTCAAGGGTTTTATAATTAAAAGGTGCAAGAATAAAAAAAATTATTTCATGATTTGGAAACTTGGCATTATATATGATGAATTGGTGAGCCCGATATGGCTTATACAATGGGTGAGATCGATACCACTTATAATATGGGTGAGCCCCATTATATATCTCCAATACATTACATAATGTTCCTTCTCTTCAAAGTTAATGAGGAGGGAGTTAATCGGTGCGGTGTATCCTATGGATTTAACTAGTATCTATTTATTTCTGACATGGGTTATGAATATGATACTCTAAGTCACCAAAAATAGGTTTCCATTTTCTTTCTATGAGTTTTGAAGTTTTACTTTGAGAAAAAAGTGTGTGTTTTCAGGTGTAAATTATTGATTTCATATGCTCAGATAATAATGTGATAAAGGTAAGAAATTTAGGGTTTTTTATCTTTTTCACTAAACTAATGTATTTATTATTTTTATGTTCCTTACTAGTTATTTTGTGACCATCATGTTTTTTAAAATGTTGTTCATGGGGTTTAAGTATGGGTAAGAATAAAGAATAATTCAGGTTGAAGTTCATAAAGATTTTTCATAAAAAAATGTGTTTCATTTTAAAAGTTTTATATTTATGGAAAATGGATACTAGGAAGAAGTTTACACTTTTTAAAATATTATTTTTTAATGAAATATTTATTACCTAATTCTCTAAAACTCTAAACCATAAAGATTATCGAAATTTAAGAAAGTTAATTCCTATATAAAAACTCAATAATAAGAAATTTTTAAGGTTGGGTACTTATATTTGGTATCATATGAAAGGTTTATATGATTTTATATTTTAGAATAGTGTTAATAGAATACCTTTTAACTATAATACATTATGGTTAAGTTAAAATGATATAAAATTTGAAGATTTCCATGTTTCTTCATTTAATCTATCTTTTCTCAAAATGGTTTTCCATAGAATAAATAGTAATGTTGAAGTAGGAAAGTATCAAGAGGAAAAAATCCTTCAAAATCAGTATCCCAAATAGTTGGAATTGTAAATGAGCAATTTTTTGTAGTGATGGATCAGTTGATGCAAGCTATAAATAGTAGTGGCCTCCATTTTTGAGATCAACCAGGTTTACCATAGAGAAATATATCGATAGTTGAGCATTTCATGAAAAATCACCCTATGTATTTTGGTAGAAATTTAGATATATTGGCGTCTAAATAATGCATCAATTATTTGGAAATGATATTTGAATTCATAGGATGTTTAAAACATCAAAAGGTAGCTATTTCCATTTATCATTTTGAAGGTTAATCTGATCAACGATGTAATTTGGTTAATAATACAAGAGAGAGATATGTATTTGATTCAATGGAATGGAATACATTTAGAAATATTTTCAAGAGAAATATTTATCTAAGTTTTTTTAGATCTTAATGGATAAACAATTATTATAATTAAAGAAAAAAGTTTAATATTTTATAACAATATATGAATAATATTTTACAAAATGGGCTAGGTACATACCAAATTTTATTTAGGTCCTTGATAGTAAAATTAAAATATTTTAATAAGGACTAAAACCAATTTGATAAATATTTTGGCCACATGAAAATTTAAAAGTTATAATAAAGTTATTAATTATGTTGAAAAAGTTGAGGTAGAGTTTACTGACACTTATGTCCCTTGAGATGAAAAGAGTAAGAAACGATCAAGATAGTAGGAAATATAGAAGTATCCAACTAAGTATTATAGTGGTAAGCCCCCAAAATGTTCCAAGTGTGCTAAAAAATTAGGAAATTTTTATTTGGATATGGAAAATGTTACTGATGTGGTAAGATTTGTCATAAGCCTATGAATGAAAATAAAAGAGTCCAGGATAATCTGGGAATGAGGTAATAGATATCCAGTCAATGTTGAGATGTATTAATTATAATGAGTTGAGGAATTTTTCTAACATATGTCTAAAGTTAGGTACTCTAGGTAGAAATCATCAAGACCAAAAGTAGAAAGGTGTGGAGAAATAATTTTTTACTACTACAATTGATGTTGGGATATCTAATGAAGTAATGACAGGTACATTTCTTGTTTATTTGAATTATGTTAATGCCATATTTTACTCTAGATATTTACATTCTATAATTTCTAATAAATTTCCAATAAAAAATACAATATCACCTCTTGAAAATAATATATAACTTTTGGTGAAAACTCTAGGTGAAAATATTAAATCAACCAATATTTATAGAACAATTCCTATTGTTATTAGTAGGATGGTCTTTCCTGAAAATCTTGTTGAACTGTCTACAATAGAGTTTGATATTATTTTGGATATGGATTGGATTTCATTTTATCTTGGTAAGATGTATTTAAAATATTATAAAGTTATATTCAATGATTTCAAATCTTTGATAACCTACCAAGAATATGAGAAATTGATTAGATTTGGTAGTGAAAGTAACCTAGATCATGTTATTGGAAAGAAACTGTTCAAATTAGTGATGTTTTGGTAGTAAATAAATATTTGGATGTATTTACTAATGATTTTCCTAGTTTTATTCCTAATCAAGAGGTTGAGTTTATTATTTACATTGTTCTTGATGCTAAAACAATTTATAATCCCCTTATCAAATGGATCAAGTAGAACTTTTGTAATTGATAACAAAGTTGGAAGAGTTTTTAGATAAAGGTTTCATTTATCCTAGAACTTCCCCAAGTGTTGATACTATTTTATTTTTTAAAAATAAATATGGTTAAATGAGTCTTTGTGATGATTATAGAGCCTTGAATAACATCATAGTTAAGAAAAAGTATCCTATACCTTATATTGATGATTTGTTTGATCAAATCTAGGGAGTATAGTATTTTTTAAAGATTGATCTCAGGTTAGGGTATCATCGGTTGAAATTTAAAGAGGAATACATCCCAAATACTGAATTTAAAAATAGATTTGGGCATTATTAGTTTGTATTTATGCCCTTTGGGTTGTCTAATGAACCAGTTGTATTAATAGATCTTATGAATAGATTTTTACATAACTATTTTGATAATTTTGTGTTAGTTTTTATTGATGATACATTGATATATTCTAAAATTCATGAGGATCATGAAAGAAACCAAAGGATTTTTTTTTAAACCTTAAAAAATAAACTATATACAAAATTTAGTAAGTGTGAATTTTGGTTGAAACAAATTTCATTCCTTGAGAATATTGTTTCTAAAATGGGATAAATATTTACCCTATAAAAAATAAATTTGTAGAAGAATGGACAAGAACAACAAATTTCAATAATATTCCTAGTTTTCTTGGATTATTGTGTTAGTATCATTAGTTTTCGAAAAATTTTCTTGGTTATCTAACTTGTTGATTAAGTTAACGCGAAAAAGAGTGAAATTCATCTAGAAGAAAGAGTGTGATGATTATTTTCTAGTACTAAAAATAATATTGGTGAATTATATGCTTTTTTCCCAACCCTAAAGAAATAGTTAATTTTTTATCTAAAGTGATGCTTTATTTAAGGGACTTGGTTTCGTTCTGATGTAAAATGATCGGGTAATTTATTATGCTTCACATAAATTTAAACCTCATGAGTTAAATTATCCGACACATGATTAATAGTTATCTAATGTGGTTTTTTATTTAAAAATTTGGATAAATAATTTATATCGAGCAAAGTGTGAAATATATATTGATCATAAAATATTGTAGTGTATTTTCTATCAGAAATATTTGAACATGAGGTAGAGAAGATGGATAGAACTAATTAAGTATTATGACTACATGATTCATTACTATCTTAGAAATAAAAATAAATTATCCAATGATTTGAGTTGTAAAAATAATCCTACATTAACCTGGTTATATTTAGAACATGACCATTTGGTTAATTATTTGATAAATTTTGGCCTCAAAATTGTGTGTGCAACAACTTTCTTTGTTTTTTATAGGTGTTAGTACAATAGTCTCTATCATAAAGAATTGTTCAAGATCTAAAGTAGGATCATAAATTATAGGAAAAAGTATAATCTATTAAGAAGGGTAATTTACCAGAATTTAATATTGATGAAGAAAGTGTTATCATATTTATAAAAAGGTTATGTTTTCCTTGTGATTCAAAGATAATGACATAATTGTTAATTTAAGCTCATAGTTCCCCAATTTATATTCATCCTGGAAGTACTAACATGTATAGAGACCTTTGGTAGTATTACAGGTGGGATGGAATGAAATGATATATTACAAAATTTACCGTAAAATTATTTACTTACCAATATGTCAAAACAAAATTACAATTACAAAAGGTGATGTTTTATCCTTTTTTAGTGTCGGAGTGGAAATGGGAAAATATATCCATGGATTTCATAAAGGGATTACAAAATAATTCTTAAGGTAATAATATAACTTGATTTATTATTGATCAACTAAATAAATCTACATATTTATTTCCCATTCAATATATTGTGTCTTTAGATCATATTTATTGATTTTACCTCAAAGAGATAGTCCAGTTACATAGAGTTTCTCTCTCTATTTTACCTGAAGATGATCCCAGTTTCACTTCAAACTTTATAAAGGACATCAGAATTCATTGGGTATTGTATTAAATTTTAGTATAGTTTTTCATCCTCAATCTAATGTATAGTCTGAGAGAACGATTAAGACCTTGTAGGACATGATTTATGATTTTTTAATGGATTACCAATGAATTTTGGATCATTATATTTCAGTGGTTTATTTTTGTTATAACAATAGTTTTCATTTCAGTATATAAATGGTACCTTTTGAGGAAATATATGGAAAGAAGTATCAAACTCTTGATTTTTTAGATAAAATGGATGAATAGAAGTTTATAGGAATATATTTGGTAGATTAAATGGTTAATAAGGTGAATATTATTTAGACACATATGAGTAAATCTTAAATTAAGAAGAAAATCTATGTAAATAACTAGAGGAAAGATCATTCTTTTGAGGTAGTTGATCATTTTTTCTTAAAGTATCTTTATAGAAAAGTGTTATGTGTTTTGGTAAAAATAGGTAGCTAAGTATATGGTTCATTTAACCATATTAAATCTTAGATAAATTTTTATTATTTTCCTACCAAGTTGCCTTACCTTTGAGTTTATCCTAGGTACATAATGTATTTCATGTTTTGATGAAAAAAATATGTTTCAGATTTATATCATGTTTTGAAAACTGAAGTAATTCAGTTGGAAGATAAAATTTCTTGTTTGGAATATCTAGTTCATATTATTAACCATATAGATAAAGTTTTGTGGAATAAATTTATTCACTAGGTTAGGGTTTTGTGTAAAACTCATATGATTAAACAAGAAACATGTGGATTTGAAAATGTTGTGAGCGAAAGATATCCCCACTTGTCTAATAAATGAATAAAATTATGAGGACACAATTTAAATAATAGGGACATGTTGAAACCTAGTTAATTATAGAATAAATAATTTTCATATTTATTATTATTCATGAATAATATGGTTACTTTCATTATAAAAATGTTGGGTAATTTTTAAATCAAATCAAAAATTGATTTATTAAACTTTTTTATAATAAGGTTTTATTTAAAATATTAATTTATAAATTATATAATTTTAATTTTAAAATAATTAATTTAATTTTTGAATTCATAATTTCAAAATTATATTAGAATTAAGTTTTGATACTTTTCTAAAAATATTTATTTTTTCAATGAATAATGAAAAATACTGATTTTTATTAAAAACTGTATTTTCTTTTAAAGTATTTACAAAGACATATTATATTTAGAAATAGTTTTAAATTTTTATTAGTTCCTTTAGATTAATAATAATACAATTATATCCCTTAGAATTAATTTTATACTTGAATTTGGTATAAAAACAATTTTATACTTAAAAGACATTTTTCTGAAAAAACTACTTTTCATCGTGTTTTGTTGGTTTAATTTTAAATTAAATTCTACCACTTCTGTGATTTTAATCTTGTAAAATGAATTACATATTTTGAATCATGAGGTATAAATTTTAAAAATATTTCTATTCTATTTTTATCCATTATGAATAGTAACTATAGTAAATAATTATCATCACGGTAAGGGTAAGTTCGGTAATTAAGGTTAAAAATAATATGATAAGAACTAAAAACTAACCTTAACACTTTTATTTATCCTATTGTATGATTATAGTTTGGAAATTTTCATCCAATTTTTTAAAAGTAATATAATTTTAATGAATTATTGTGTTCTATAAATATTTTTCATGAAAAAAAATGTGTTTCACAGGGTTTAAGGATGGGTAAAAACAAATAAGGGATAAAGTTTAAAGTCGTGAATGTTTTTCTTGAAAAAAAATGTGTTTCGTTTTAAAATTATTATGTTGTGGGTAAAATGGATACTAATTACAAGTTTCCAATTTGTAAAATATCATTTTTTTTATGCAAGAGTTATGGTCTAATTCTCTACAACTCTAGACTGTAAAGATCCTCCAAATAAAAGAAAGAGAATTCTTGTCTAAAAACTCGAGAATATGAAATGTTTAAAGAAGGTACCTTATAGTTGGTATTAGATGAAGGTTTTAGATAATTTTATATTTTGGTATATTGTTAATATAATTCCCCTGAAATATTCTACTTTATGGTTAAGTTTAAATGATAAAGCATTTGAAGATTACCATGTTGCTTCTTAATCTGATCTATGTTTGTTTAAAATTGTTTTCCATAGAGGAAAAAATGAAGCTAAAGTGGGAAGGTATCAAGATTAAAATATCCTTCCAAATAAATATCTCAGAATAGTTGGAATTGGAACTTAGTAATTTTTTTAGTGATGGATTGGTTGATGTAAGCTATAAATGGTGGTTGTGTCCATGTTAGAGAATATCCTGACTTACCATAGAGGAACATGTTGATAGTTAAGAATTTCATGAAACATTACACTCTATATTTTAGTCTAACTTCATATCCAATAGTTGTTTAAGGATGCATCAATCCTCTGGAAATGATATTTGAAGTCGTGGTATGTTTAGAACCTAAAAATGTAACTCTTACCCTTTATTATTTTGAAGGAGAAGTTGATCGATGGTTAAATTTGGTTAAGATTTTCTGAGAGAGATACAATATTAAATTTATGTAATGGGATAAATTTAAGAATATTTTTTAAGAGAAATATTCCCTTAAGTTTGTTTAGAATATAATGAAGAAAAAAATCTTGGAATTTATGAAAAAAATGAAGATTTTATTGCTACATATGAAGAAAATTTTACAAAATTAGCTAGGTACATAGCAGATTTTATTGAGGGCCTTAATATTAAAATTAATAGATTTTGATTAGGATTGAAACTGAGTTTATAAAATCATTTTCTATATTATCATTTAAAAGTTATTATAATTTTTTACATTTTGTTGAGAAATTTGAGATAGATTTTTCCAACACTTATGTCCCTCGAGATGAAAACAGTAAGAAACAGTCAATGTGGTAGTCAATAAAGAATTATCCAACTAATAAGTCTGGAGGTAATCCCTCAACATGTTCCAAGTGTGGTAAAAAACATTTCAAGAAATGTATTTTAGGATCTGTATTATGTTACCAATGTGGTAATATTGGTCATAAGGCATGTGACTACAAATAAAAGAGTCCTGAATAATCCAATAATGGGGTAATAGATATCCAACAAATGGGAGATGTTTTAATTACAATGAGTTATGTAATTTTTCTAACATATTTCTAAAGTTAGTTACTCAGGGTGTAAATCATCAAGATCTAAAGTATAAAGTTTTTTAAAAAACATTTTCTACTACTGCAGTTGATGTTGGGTTATCTAATGAAGTGGAGATAGGTATGTTACTTGTTTATTCAAATTATGCCAATGCCCTCTTTGACTCTGGATCATCACATTCCTTCATTTCTGAAAATTTTTTTATAAAAATGGGAATATCACCTCTTGAAAATAAGATATAACTTTTGGTGAAAACTCTAAGTAGAAATATTAAAGAAACCAAGATTTATAGGAATATTTCTATTATTATTATTGGGTTGGTCTTTCCTAAAAAACTTATTAAACTCACTATAGTATAGTTTGATATTATTTTGATTGTGGATTGGATTTTTGTTTATTTTTATAAGATAGATTGAAAATATAATAAATTTATATTCAATAATTTCATATTATTTATAAACTAACAAGAAGATAAGAAATTGGATAATGATGGTAGTGAAAGTCACCTAGATCGTGTTATTGAAAAGAAAGAAAATGTTCAAATTAGTGATGTTATGGTACTAAATATATATGTGTGTGTGTGTAGATGTATTTCCTAATGATTTTTATAGTATTATTATTAATTGAGAAGTTGAGTTTATTATTTACTTAGTTCCTGATAATAAGTCAATTTCAAATCCCCTATATCAAATGGATCAATAAGAACTTTTAAAATTTAAAAATTAATTTCAAGAGTTTCTAGATAAAAATTTTCATTCATCCAATCACTTCACCAAGGGGTGCTACTATTTTATTTAACAAAAATAATAATTTTTCAATGAGACTTTGAAATTATTATAGACCCTTGAATAATATCATTATTAAGAACAAGCATCCTTTGTCTCATACTAATGATTCGTGTAGTCATCTCTATAGAGAAAAGTATTTTTTGAAGATTGATCTTAGGACAGGGTTTATCATTTGAAAGTGTGAGAAAATATATCAAAAGATGCATTTCAGACTAGATATGGGCATTATGATTTTGTATTTCTTCCCTTTGGGTTATCTAATGTGCCATCTATATTCATAGATCTTATGAATAGAGTTTTCTAGGACTATTTATGTAACGACCTGAACTTTTGAATAATATTTTTTTCCTAAATGTTTGTGTTACTTTATTTTATACTCAACAAAACTATATCCTTTAATTAATGAAGTTATTATAATTAAAATGAGACTATTGGGTTTTGACTGTTATATGACCATTAGTTAATATGACCTTTGGAAAATATAATCTTAACTTTATGATTATTGTTTATAAATACAAATGATCAGGGTTAATTAATATAGAAATAAGAGTCGATGGCCCCATCCAGTAGAATTGGGTCATATGATGCTCATATATCAGAGCTTGGGAAGGAGGTAGCATCATTGGGCTTTGCTCTGGACCAAGCCCAAGCCAAACTCCAACACATTAAGCTTCAGTGGAATTACTTAAGGGAGAAGTTCAAGCTTATAGAAATAACCACTCAGGTAATGTTATCGGACCCACCCCAAGATTCTATCACCACTGCACACCTTACTCTTAGGTCATATGCAGGTGTTATAAGGGGTTATGTAACTAGGACTTAGTTACTTTGTGTAATCCTTTCGTATAAATAAAATTTTTATTTCTTATTATTGTAAAATTTATGAATTTCAAATGTCAAAATAAATATAAGATTAATTATTAGAGGTTCCATATTATTGGTGAATTTTGGAAAAAGAGTATTTTAAAAAAAATGTATAATTTAAATAATTAATAATTTGAAATGATTTTCAAAAAATGGTCTTCTATAGTTGTGATCAGTAAGAAATCTAGAGTGTAATGAGATCAACTTAATTTTTAGTGAATAGTAAATTATGAATAGTAATATTACCCTTATGAATAGTAATGAGACTAATGGAATAGTAACCTCTCTTAAGAAAGTATAAATATAATTTAGGCATCTTTAATGGTGAAGTGATATAATAGCCTAAGTAAATAAATGTTTCAGAAATTATTAGTTAAGTATTAGTACTTTTTTCATGTAAATAGTGTTTTTACTTAAAAATTAAATATCTCATAATTATGAAATCATTTTCATAAAATGGAGTTTATTTTTGAATTAAGAGCATAGATATTAGGTTATGTTGAATTTATGATATTTTTATAAAATGTTTTTTTTTTTTGTGAATAGTAAAAAATATAGTTTTTAGTTTCAGTGTGTTTAATGATGTCATTAATGATATAATAATGATTTAATAACTCTGGTAGACTTTTGTACAATAATATATGTTATGATGTGTACCAAGTGGCCAATACCATGGTAAAATACCATGTGCAATCCCATGGTTTTACAAATACCACTAATGAGGTGTCCCATGGAAATTAATAAAATATTCTCTCACTTTTTCTATAAATACCAACCAATTCCTTCATTAAATTCATTCCAAATTCCTCCTCAACGAATATATAGTCGTTTTACCTCCAAAGAAGTCCTCTCAAGGTTCCCTCAAGCCCTCAAAGTCCCAACCTTTGAGTTTTTTAAGTTACTCTTCAAGGTAAGGGAACCTTTCACCCTCCTCTTTTAGTCATGAATTCCTTTATGTTATGTATTCTAGTTTACATTTTATTATGTGGGGGTATTCTCTTATATATTATTATTTTTTAAAATTTTATTTAAAAATTATGAGATACCCTTTTATCTCTCATCAACTGATTTTATGAATTTTTAAGTGACGTTGTTAGGTTGCTGAATTTTCTTAAAAGAAATCACATCTTCTCTTTTCTTTCAAGTTTTCTTTTCATGTGGTATGTCATTAAAATATCCATACCATGAACTTATTTATATTTTATTATATACCTATATTTTATTATGAGTTATTTATGATTGGGTGACCCTTTCCCCTCTCTTTTTAATGTTTTCTAAAACCATGTTATATAGTCATTATGCTGCAGAATTTTTGTCTCAAAATCTATCTCTTTTTCTCAAGAAATTATCTTATTTTATTTATGTAAATACCCAAACCTATTTCATTTATAATGGTATTCATAAATACATAAAATTTATATATTTTATTATTTAATTAATATACATATAACCTTCACTCCCTTTCCATGGGTTATAAATGACATAATGATCTTGTTTTTAAATACGTTTTAAACGTCGCGATTTTAACATGAAACCCATTTCTTTTATTCTCTTTGGGTTATTTATGAAATTTTTTATTAATATCTATGTGGCTCACATGAAAATAAATATATATTAATGGTGTGGTCTGATATCACTCCAATTCATTGGGTAAAGAAATTAATCTCTATAGATGACAAGTTTTACGATACCTTGGTGAATAACCATGGTAATTTTATGACACCTTGGGGATGGAACCTGGTGATATGTTCATGAATGTCTAAAATAAATGTTTTAGACACATTTTCAAGTTATTTTTCAAGTTATTATTATTATGATATGCCTCTTTATCTACACGTTCTTATTGATATCACTCAAGTTCACGTGTAAACTATTTCACATGTTTTCCTTATCGGGCCTCCTACTCACCCTTTCCTTTAATGTATGTCTCCAGGTTATGAGATATATTAATTGTACTTAGGATGAACCTATGATGAATCCTTACAAGTGGATTAGAAGAATTTTTTATGTTTTCATGTATTATTTTCCTTATTTTCAAGACACTATACTTTAAAGATCCTATGTTTGTAAAATGTAATGAAAAGTTATATAATAAAAAGGATGGATGTCATTCTTGGTATTAAAATAAAGTTTATTTATTTGTGAAAATTAGGCGATAAAAATTTTAGGAAGAACCCTATATAAAATTTTAAATATAGGAAAACTTCCTAGTATTTTGGGGAAATATTAATTAAGAGGTTTATGAACAAATAAATCCTTGTCTGGATAAGAAAAAGTGGATGTGGCTCTAGCATAGATGTATCTAGGGGTGAAAACTCTAACAAGGAGTTTCAGGATTGACCTGGGGTATCCTGATACACGAAATCGGGCCTTTATACACTCCTAGTTTGACACTCCCAAGGGATATTTTTGGTTAATCACAAACTTTTTATGAATCATTATGAAGTATTTATAGATAAATGTAGTTGTTGTTAAAAAATACTATGTTTAAGCATAAAGTTTTAAGACAAAAAATACTTTATAGTTAAAATATTCATAAATTAAATGATTCTAACTAAGGTTTTATTATTTTTGAAAATTGAGGGAAATAGGAGGAACCATGAAAATGGTGACCGCAATGGACCATGCATTGACGGCCCTCTGATGGAAGACTGAATGGAAACTTTCAAAAGAATGATGAACCAACTAACACAAGTTATGGGAAATAACTTTAATGAAGTTGAGAGACCAATATCACCACGAAGGTAAAAAATTTGTTGAGTCCTTTATACATCAAAGACCACCGCACTTCATTGGATCGACTGACCCATTGATTGTTGAACATTGGATCAGCTCTATAGAGAAGATATTTTCTATGCTCTATTGTCCAGATCTAGAGAAGGTCACCCTGGATGTTTACCACTTAAAGGGAGAAGATGATCAGTGGTGGGAGAAGATTAAAAACACGAGTCCAAGAGTGGAGGTTGGAGTTATAGAGTGGTAAGAGTTTATAGGGATCTTCTTAAATAAGTATTTCCCTTGTTCTATTAGAAAAAAAATGGAGAAGGAGGTTCTCGAGATCAAGTAGAAAGAGAATGAATCTGCTGGAAGCTACGAGATGAACTTTACAAGACTTTCCTGTTACACCTCAAGATTTTTCATGGATCCAAATGGTAAGGTTGATAGATTCTTCAGTGGACTAAGACCTCATCTACATAATAATCTATCCAACCGAGACTATGATAATTATGAAGAGATCATATAGAGTGTAATGAAAGTCGAACTAGATTTCGGTGATATGAAGTGTTCTCATAAATCCAATGAAAATAATAGGTAAATGGAGCCAAGATTAGGGAGGATTGTGAAACATCCCATGTGTAATAAATATGGGAATAAGAATTTTGGTAACTTCTTGATTTGGAGAAATAAGTGATACAAGTGTGTAAGATATGTCCATATTGAGCAGAATTATCATAGTGAGGTGAAGCATCAACTTCCCAACACTAACAATAAGGGGAAGATGGTGCAGGCCCTACCTAATGTCCAATGCTATAATTGTGGAAAACTTGGTCACTTTACGAATCCCTGTCCAAATCTGAGGGTAGTGGAGGGGAATCATCATCAACCTCAGAAAAGGATAAGGGAACAAGGTCGTGCTTTTTCTATCACTTCAGCTAAATTTGAATCCCCAAATGATGTGGTGGAAGGTACTCTTGTTTTTATTTCAAAGATAGCAAGTAATTTGTTTGATTTTGGTTCTATGCATTCCTTTATTTCCTCTAATTTTGCAAATAATTTAGAATAAACCCCTAAATTTATAAAAGTAGAGTTATCAGTCAAGACTCCTAGTGGGATTATCCAAGCATCGTTAGTGTTTAGAAACTCTAGTATTTACTTTAGTGAGAAATATATTATCGAAAATATAGTAGTAATTACCATGCTGGAATTCGACATTATACTAGGTATGGACTAGCTCTCAAAGTATAATGCTAATATAAAATATAGAAGCAAGGAAATATCAGTAGTCTTGAATGGAAAACCTATATTTATCTTCCAAGGAGAGATATCTCAACCTGATCTATGTCTAGAAGAACCTCCTATATCCTTATTTATGGAGTTGATCAATGAAGAATAAGAAAAAAATAATAGTATAATGATAGAAAATGTCCCCATTGTCAAGGAATATATTGATGTATTTTCTGAGGAGTTGACCAAACCTCCTCTATAAATAGAGGTAGAGTTATCCATTGAACTCGTACCTGGATCTCATCTAATTTTAAAGACATTGTATAGGATGTAAAATGTAGAGATGGAGGAATTAAATAAGAAACTCCAAGATCTTTTTGAGAATGGGCTTATTCGAACAAGTGTGACTCCTTGGGGAGCACCTATTCTATTTGTGAAGAAGAATGATGGATCAATGTGGCTATGCATTGATTATAGAGAATTGAATGGGATCACAGTGAACAAAAAATACCATCTTCTGAGAATTGATGACTTATTTGACCATCTTAATGGGGCTCAATTCTTCTCTAAGATTGATCTTCGATTTGGTTATCATCAATTGAGGGTGAAGAAAGAAGATATTCCAAAAACTACCTTCCAATCAAGATATGGTCATTATGAGTTTGTTTTTATGCCCTTTGTACTGACTAATGAACCTGTTATTTTTAGGGATTTGATTAATAGAGTCTTTAAGGACTACCTTGATAACTTTTTGGTAGTTTTTATTGATGATATTCTGATATATTCCAAATTCATGAGGAGCATGAGGACCATCTAAGGGTTATTTTTCATATTATATGGAAGGATATGATTTTTGGAAAGTTCATAAAATGTGAATTTTGGTTGCAACAAGTTGCTTTCTTGGGTAACATTATAACCAATGAAGGAATCACAGTTGACCCTACAAAGACAAAAGTTGTAGAGGAGTGGCCTCAGCCTACAAAAATAATTGATATTCATAGTTTCCTTGTATTAGCGGGATATTATATGAGGTTTGTGAAAAAAATCATGAATTTTTAATCCATTGGCCAAGTTAACTCGAAAAGGGGTCAAGTTCATCTGAAAAAAGGAGTGTGGAGAAAGTTTCTAAGAGATGAAGAAGATATTGGTTATTAATTCCTTTTTAACTCTTCCCTCAAGTGGAGAAGGATTTTTTATTTTTAGCGATGCATATCTGAAAGGGCTTGGGTTATTCCTCATGACAAATGACAAAGTCATTGCTTATGCATCTAGATAGTTGAAGACTCATGAGTAAAACTATCCTATACATGATTTGGAGTTGGATACAGTCATTTTTTCTCTAAAGATATGGAGGCACTATATTTATGGGGATAAATGTGATATATACATAGACCATTAAAGTTTGAATTATATTTTCACACAAAAGGAATTGAATATGAGACAAAGGAGATGGTTGGAACTTCTTAAATATTGTGATTGTTCAATTCATTATCATCCCGGAAGAGAAAAAAAGTCACTAATGTATTAATCATGAAAGACCATGTTGTTTTATCCTTGATGAGTATTCAAAGAGATCCCTTGATCCAAGACCTAGTGAAAATAGACATGGGGATTATAAGGTAAGGGATATCATCAACCCTATCCCAAATGATTTCTCAACTATCATTACTAAAGAAGATCAAGGAATCTCAAAAAGAAGATCCTTTGTTACAGAAGAAGTTTGAGGCTATGAAGGATGGGAAGTTTCTTGAGTTTAATATTAATCAAGAAGGTGTACTTAAATTTCATACAAGACTATGTGTTCCATCTATTCTATAAATAAAGGAGATAATGGATAAAGCTCATAGTTCTAATTTATCTATACATATTGGAAGTACAAAAATGTATAGAGACCATCGTGATCATTATTGGTGGGATAATATGAAAAGGTAGATTGCTGACTACACTAGAAGTTTCCTGGTATATCAGAAAGTGAAGACAGAGCGATAACTTCTTAAAGGGGTATTACAACCACTACCCATACCAGAATGTAAGTGGGATAATATCACTATAGATTTTGTCACTAGTCTCCTGAGAAATTATACAGGAAATAATGTGATATGGGTTATTGTGGAACATCTCACCAAGACTTCCCATTTTATCTCTATTATGAAAGATTTCTCTCCTGATAAACTTTCCAGGATTTATGTGAAGGAAGTGGTAAGGATGAATGGAGTTCCACAATATATCATATCTGATCATGATATAAGGTTTACATCAAAATTCTGGAGAATTCTTCAACATGATCTACGTACTGAATTGATTTTCAGTATGGACTATCACCCCCAAACTGATGGCCAACCTGAAAGGACTATTCAAACACTCGATGAAATTCTAAGAACATGCTCAATAGAATTTAAAGGTGGATGGGATCAACATATTTAATTAGTTAAGTTCTCTTACAAAAACAGCTTCCACTCGAGCATTCAAATGGAACCCTATGAATCTCTATATGGGAAGCGATGTAGAACTCCTACTTTTTGGGATGAACATAGTTAGGGGAAGATTATTGGGCTTGACCTTGTGCAAGAGATGACAGAAAAGGTCTATGCCATCTAACCACACATTAAGGCTGGTTAGAATCGGTAAAATATTTATTCTAACAACCATCAAATGGACTTGTAATTTGATGTTGGTGACAAAGTATTTCTTCAAATTTTACCTTGGAAGAGATTCATTAGGTTCGGGAAGAAAGGGAAGCTCATCCCTAGGTACATTGGCCCCTATGAAATTCTTGATCGTGTAGGAATAGTGGCCTATCCACTTGCACTTCCTCCAAATCTAGCACAAGTTCATGATGTCTTCCACATATCCCTCTTGTGGAATTACATACCTGACCCTTCACATGTACTAAATCTAGAGGTGGAACAACTAGAACATGACCTCTCTTATGAGGATCAGCCAGTGCAGATCTTGGATCATAGAGACAAGGTTCTACGCAACAAGACTACCCACCTTGCTAAGGTGTTGTAGAGAAACCAAAAATTTGAAGAAGACATGTGGGAACCAAAGGAGTCTATGAGGCAGAAGTACCCACACCTTTTCTCTTCATAGGGTACAAGTTAAAATTTCAAGGAAAAAAATTCTTAAGGAGGGGGGGGAGAATGTAACGACCCAAACTTTTGAATAATATTTTTTTCCAAAATTTGTGTGTTATTTTATTTTATACTCAACAAAACTACATACTTTAATTAATTAAGTGAGTCTAATTAAAATTAGACTATTGGTTTTTGGCTATTATATGATCATTGGTCAATATGACCATTGGAAACTATACTCTTAACGTTATGATTATTGTTTATAAATACAAATGATCATGGTTAATTAATACAAAAAGAAGATTTGATGGCCTCATCTAGTAGACTTGGGTCGTACAAAGCCCATTTTTTAGAGCATGGGAAGGAGGTAGCATCAATGGTTTTTACACTGGACCAATCCCAAGCTAAACTTCAACACATTAAGCTTGAATGGAATCACTTAACGGAGAAGTTCAAGGTGATAAAAATCACCACTCGGGCAATATTTTCTAAGCCGCCCCAAGATTCTATCACCATTGCACACCTTACTCATATGTTCTATACAGGTGTTATAAGGGTCTATGTAATGAGGCCTTATTTACTTTGTGTAGTCCTTTTTTATAAATAAACTTTTTATTTCTTATTATGGAAATTTTTTTGAATTTCAAATGTAAAAATAAATATAGGATGAATTTATAGAAGTTCCATATTATTGGTAAATTTTGGAAAAAGTGTATTTTAAAATATTTTTGAATACTTTAAATAATTAATAATGTGAAATGATTTTCAAAAAATGGTCTTCTATAGTTCTGATCAATAAGAAATTTAGAGTCTAATAAAATCAACTTAATTTTTTGTGAATAGTAAATTATGAATAGTAATATTACCCTTATGAATAGTAATGTGACCAATGGAATAGTAACATCACTTAAGAAATTATAAATATAATTTAGGCATATTTAATAGTTAAGTGATATAATATCATAAGTAAATAACTGTTTGAGAAATTATTAGTTAAGAATTAGTACTTTTTTCAGGTAAATAGTGTTTTACTTAAAAATTAAATATCTCATAATTAGAAAATTATTTTCATAAAATGGAGTTAATTTTTGAATTAAGAGCATCAATATTAGGTTAGGGTGAATATATGTGATTTTTATAAAATGTTTTGTTTTTCAGTGAATAGTAAAAATACAGTTTTCAGTTTTAGTGTTTAATGACATCATTAATGATGTAATAATGATGTAATAATTCTAGTAGAATTGGGTACAGTATGATATTTTATGAGGTGTCCCAAGTGTCCAATAACATACCATGGGCAAGCCCATGGTTTTTCAAATACCACTAATGAGTTGTCCCTTGGAAATTAATAAAATATTCCCTCACTTCTGCTATAAATACCAACCCATTCCTCCATTCCTTTCTTTACAAATTCTTCCTAAATTATGATATGGTTTTTTTAACTCCCAATGAGTCATCCCAAGGTTCCCTCGATCCCCCAAAGTCCCAACCTTTGAGTTTTTGAAGTTACTCTTCAAGGTAAGTGAACTTTTCACCCTCCTCTTTTAGTCATGACTTCTTTTATGTTATATCTTCTAGTTTCCATTTTATTATATGGTGGTATTTTATTATATAATATTATTAATTTAGATTTTATTTCCAAATGATTATAGACCCTTTCCTCTCTTATAAACTAATTTTTTTAATTTTTAAGTGACTTTGTTAGGTTGCTGAATTTTCTTAAAAGAAATTGCATCTTCTCTTTTATTTCGGGTTTTCTTTTCATGTGGTATGTCATTCAAATATCCATAACATGAACTTATTTATATATTATTTTGTCTCTATACTATATTATGAGTTATTTATGAGTGGTTGACCCTTTTTTCCTTCTCTTTTTAAGGTTTTCTAAAACCATGTTATATAGTCGTTATGTTGTAGAATTTTCTTCTCAAAATCTCTCTCTTTTTCTCAAGAAATTATCTTATTTTATTTATGTGAATAACCAAACCAATTTTATTTCTAGGTGTATTCATAAAGACCTAAAATTGAAATATTTTATTCTTGAATTTACATACATATAACCCTCACTCTATTTCCATGGGTTATAAATGACATAATGATCTTGTTTTTAAGAACTTTTTAAACATCATGATTTTGACATAAAACTCATTTCTTTTATTCTATTTGGATTATTTATGAAATGTTTGATTAATATATATGTGTATAATATGAAAATAAATACATATTAATGTGTATCCCTAATATCACTCCAATGCATTGGGTAAAGAAATTAATCTCTAGAGATGAAAAGTTTTACGATACTATAATGAATAACCTTGGTAATTTTATGACACCTTGGGGATAGGCCTTGGTGATATGTTAATGAATGTATAAAATAAATTTTGTTGACAAATTTTCAAGTTATTATTATTTTTATATGACTCTTTATCTGCATGTTCTTATTGGTATCGCTCAAGTTCACATGTAAATTGTTTCACTTATTTTCCTTATAGAGCCTCTAGCTCACCCTTTCCTTTGATGTATGTCTCCAAGTTATGAGATGTAGTAATTGTACTTATGATAAACCGATTATAAAGTCTTACAAGTGTATTAGAATAATTTTTTATGTTTTCATGTATTATGTTCCTTATTTCAAAGACACTAGACTTTAAAGATCTTCTATTTGTAAAATGTAATGAAAAGTTATGTAATAAAAAGGTGGAATGTCATAATTTAGATAAGTTTTTAGTAATATTTATTGATGATATATTGATATAATATAAAATTAATGAGAATCATGAATGAAACCTAAGGATTTTTTTCAAACCTTAAAAGAAAATAAACTGTATGGAAAATTTAGTAAGTGTGAATTTTGGTTTCAATGAATCTATTTCCTAGATAATATTGTTTCTAAATATGGAATAAATTTTTAACCTTATAAAACTAAAGTAATTGAATAATGGAAAAGACCAAAAAATTCATGAATATTAATATTTTTCTTGGATTAGTTGGTTATTACCATCATTGTTTTGGAAAAAATTCTTGGTTATCTAATTTACTGACAAAGTTAACACAAAAATGTGTGAAATTAATCTAGAATAAATAGTGTGATGATTTTTTTCAAGTAATAAAAATAATATTAGTGAATTCTCTAATTATTTATCTTCCCTCTAGAAATAGTGTATTTTTCATCTATATTGATACTTCATTGAAGGGACTAGGTTTTTTACTAATTCATAATGATCAAGTAAATTCTTATGCTTTGCGATAACTAAAACCCCATGAGTTAAATTATCCTACACATGATTAAAAATTAGATGATGTGTTTTTTTATTCAAAAAAATTGGATAAATCATTTATATGGAATAAATTGTGAAATATATACTGATCATAAATTTTTTAAGTAAATATTCAATCAGAAAGAGTTGAACATGAGGAAGAGAAGATAGTTGGAACTGATTGAGAATTATGAATGCATGATTCATTACCATCTTGGAAAATAAAATAAAGTATCCCATGATTTGAGTCAGAAAAATAATTATATACTAACAATTTTATGTTTATAACATGACCCTTTGGTTAATGATTTGATGAATTTTTTCCTAGAAATTATTCATGCAAAAACTTCCTTTGTTTTATTATAGGTGTCAGTACAATCATATATATTAGAAAGAATTAAGAAAGATCTCAAATAAGATTGTATTTTATAGTAAAAGGTAAAATATATTAATAATGGTAAGTTTCTAGAGTTTAATGATGATTAATAAGGTGTTATAATATTTTAAAAAAGGTTATGCTTTCCTTATAATTCAAATTTGAGGAGAGAATTGTTAAGTGAAGCTCATAGTTTCCCATTTTCCATTCATCTTGGAAGCCCTATGATATATAGATACCTTCTTTAGTATTAATAGTGTGATGTAATGAAAATATATATTTCTAGCTTAAACATATAATGTTTGAGTTTCTAATAGGTTAAAATAGACTAAAAATTACTGAGGGTACTTCAACCTTTACCAGTGCCAGATTGGAAATGGGAAAATATATCCATTGAATTTCATGATGGGGTTCCCAAATAATTATTATGGTAATAATATAATTTGGGTTATTATTAATCGACTAAATAAATCTATACATTTTATTACCATTAAAGATATTATGTCTTTAGATCATATTTATCAATTATACCTCAAGTATATAGTTAGGTTATATAAAGTTTTTATCTCCATTGTATCTGACTATGATCCCGGGTTCACTTCTAACTTTTGGAAAGGAATTTATAATTCATTGGGTATTAAATTAAATTTCAATATAGATTTTAATCCTCAATGTAATGGATATTATAAGTAAACTATTAAAACCATGGAATAAATATTTCATTCTTGTTCAATGGATTAACAGAGAAGTTGGGATCAGCATATTTCATGGGTTGAGTTTTCTTATAACAGTAGTTTTAATTCTAGTATACATATGGAACCT
Organism: Viscum album; assembly: GCA_963277665.1. Classification (NCBI taxonomy): domain Eukaryota; kingdom Viridiplantae; phylum Streptophyta; class Magnoliopsida; order Santalales; family Viscaceae; genus Viscum; species Viscum album. The sequence goes on from OY728148.1 coordinate 775,278,516, forward strand.
TTTGAGGTATTATATGGAAAGAAATGTCAAACTCCTGATTTTTTGGATGAAATAGTTTGAAGGAAGTTCATGGGACCATAATTAGTAGATTAAATGGGGAAGAAGGTAAATATGATTCAACAATATATGAAGATAACTTAGAGAAGGAAGAAAATATATGCAGATAATCGAAGGAAAAATATTTCTTTTGTGGTATGATCATGTTTTTTATAAAGTGTATTTACGGAAAAGTGTAATGTGTTTTGGTAAAATGGGGAAGCTAATTTCACTGTTTATTGGACCATATAAAATTCTAGATAAACTTGGATCAGTTTATTAAGAATTTTTCTTACCTCTAAGTTTATCACAGGTACATATTGTATTTCATGTTATAATTATAAGAAAATATGTATCAGATTCATATCACATTTTCATCACTAAAGTATTTTAGTTGGAAGATAAAATTTCTTATGATAAATAACCAATTCATATTCTTAACCATATAGATAAATTTTTGTGGAATAAATTTATTCACTAGGTTAAGGTTTTTTAGAAAAACCATATGATTGAAGAGGAAATGTGGTAATTTGAAAATGCAATGCGCGAAAGATATCCCCACTTGCTTAATAAAAGAATAAAATTACAAGGATTCAATTTCCAAAAGGGGTAAGAGTGTATCACCCTAGTTAATGATATAATAAATCATTTTTATGGATATTATTATTCATGAATTAGATATTTATATTCATTATAAAAATATTTTGTAATTTTAAAATCAGAGGGGAAAATGTTTTATTAAACTCTTTTCTTATAAGGTTTTATTTAAAAGTTTAATTTATAAATTATATCATTTTAATTTGATAAAATGAATTTAATTTTTGAATTTATCATTTAAAAATTATCTTAGGTTAAAATTTTTATAACTTTCTGAGAGGATTGATTTTTCAATAAATAGTTCAAAATAATGATTTTTTTAAATTGTATTTTATTTTAATGCATTTACAAATTTGTATTCTATTTTGGATTAGTTTTAAATTTTAATTAGTTCCTTTTTATTAAAAATAAACCAATTATAGTACTTATAATTAAATTTACACTTGAATATATTATAAAAATATTTTAAAACTTAAAAGGCATTTTTCTGAAAAACTGTTTTTCATCAGGTTTTGCATGATTAATTTTAAATTAAATTCTACAACTTGTTTTATTTTAATATTGAAAAATTAATTAAATATTTTTTATCTAGATTTTAAAATTTGATAAAAATTTCCATTTTATTTTTATTAAATATGAATAGTAACTATAGAAAATAATTATCACCAAGGTATGGGTAAATTGGGTAATTAATGTAAAAAATAGTAAGATAAGGACTAAAATTTGACCTTAACACTTTCCTTTATAATATTAGATGAGTGGAGTTTGGCCATTTCCATACAAGTTTTTAAAATATATAAACTTGGTGTCATATTTCTTTTATTTTTACATTTATAATATTTAATTAAAAGATAATGTCAAAAATGTCACTTTCTTGCTTTTAATATATATAATATTTTGTCGCTCTGATAAAAAAGCTTATGTTCAGTTATAAATAGTCATTTTAGAGATAAATTATTTTTTATTGTATTGAGTTATTTATATTTTTTAGTGATGAAATAGTTACCTTAAATTGTTACGCAACACTAACACATTATTTATTCAATTTATAGAAAAATAAAATAAATGGTTTAAAAAATATTAAAAGTAATATAATTTGAATGAATTATTGTGTTCTATTAATTTTTTAGATAAATATAACATGTTAGGTTTGTTTTGAAAGATTATATTTGAATTCCTTTTTTCATGTTGTTTTCAATGTCAAATTAAATAAATAGATCCAAAAATGAAATTAATGATTTTTTATAATAAATAATATTTTATTAGATAATTTTAAATTCCTAAAATCCTATGTTTGGAGAAGTTGGATATGGTTTAAAATATAAATCATATTCCATTTATGGGAAAAATTTTATTTTACAGTAACTATCTTGACCTTTAATGGTTAAAAACCCTTGTTATCATGGTAGTCATCAAAAGGGTTAATGGTGGTTTAAAACCAAAAGATAATAATGAAAATGTCATCTAAACTTGGAAAACTTTTATTATATGAGAGTATTTCAAACTATACTAATAATATCTTTGAAATAAATAAATTTGGATCCATTTTTCTATGAAAATTAATTTATATTAATTTAATATTTTAAGTAATCCAATAGTGCCCCTCCATTCACTTATAAAAGGGAACCTCATCTCATCTTTTCTTCACACTTCAAGATCCATTTGGTTTAGAAAATACCTTCCCAAATAACTTTCTTACATCCATCCCCATATCCTAGACTCCTTGGTTTTATCATATTACCAACCTAGGAAACCTTTTTGTATAAACATTAAGATATTTTCTGAAGAAGTGGAAGATAAAGAACATACGTGATGGGTCGAACTTGAGTTAAGGGGCTCTTTAACTTAAAACCTGGATTTAAATTTTTTAAAGATTTATTTTCTAAATATTTTTTTTCTATTTACATATTCTTAAAATTATTTTATGATTTCTTTTATATGAATATAAATGAATTATAAATAACATTTTATGTCACTTTTTTACTTTCTTTCAAAAGTTTTCAAAAGGGAATATTTTCATGGAATATTTTGAAAAAAAATGGAATGTTTTATTTTGTCATATAAATCATTAATAGTTTTTCCCACCACTACAGTCGTTATTTTATGTTTAGATTCCTTTACAATGTTTAATGTTTTCTTCAAGAAAACCATCTTTCCCTTTGTCCTAGGTATCTTAATTTTAAAAATGAGTTTTTAAAAAGGAAATAATATTTCAATACCCTAAAGTGTTTTTCATATGGGTTTAAAATAGTTTTCAAGGGTTTTATGTTGAATGGGTGAAATCATAAAATATTTATTTTATTATTTGGTACTTTACCATTATATATGATGAATGGGTGACCCTGATACAGCTTATACAATGGGTGATCCTGATATAACTTATATGAAAGGTGATCCCCATTATTTCTCACTAATGTATTGGGTAATGTTCTTTGACTAAAAATTTAATAAGGGAATTAACTAGCGTGGTTACTCCTGTTGATTAAATTTGAATCTAGTTATTTCTAAAATGGGTTATGAATATGATGCTCTAAGTCTCTTAAAATGGGTTTATATTTTCTTTTTATGAGTTTTAATGTTTTTATTTGAGAAAAAATTGTGTTTTTCATGTGGAAATGATTTATTTCATATGATCAAAGAATAATATGATTAATTTAATCATTTTATGGTTTTTAATTTTTTTTCTCTAAACTAACATATTTCTTTATTTTATCTCTTTTACTGAGATGTGTGTGCTCATACCATGTTTTAAAATGTTTTTTATGGGATAAAAGGATGGGTAATGATAAATAAGAGGTCAGGTTAAAAGTTAAAAATATTTTTCAAAAAATGTGTTTTTTTAAATAAATATATTGTGGGAAAATGGATATTTATTATAAGTATCCAATTTGTAATATAGGTTTTTTATGAAAGTTTTTTTATCTAATTATCTAAAACTCTAAACAGTAAAGGTCCTTAGAATGTAATAAAGATATTTTTTGTCTAAAAACTCAAGAATATGAAAATTTTAAGGATGGTTCCATATAACATAGTTCAACACTATAAAGTTTAATTCTTTATAGGGAGGCGATATATATTTATGGTGTTAGTATAATACCCATAATATGGGACTCCTATATATACTTGTGGAGAGAATTAGAACCCAAATAGTTGAGTTTTACTTAATGAGAAACATTTTTACCTTTTAAGGTTATATATCAAGGGCCATTGTGGTTATTTTTTAAGTTTGGGTATCCATGACTAATTCCAAGTAGTTTATAGTCATATGAAAGGGAATTCTAGGAAAAAGGTTCCCAACAAGGGTTGGTGTGGGACTTAAGCATGAGCATCCCTTTCTGGATAAACTCAAAGGAAATATTTCCTAATAAGGATTGTTTTTTTATAAGTAATATATCCCCATGAGAAATATAGTGGGTTTTTATAGTGGGGATATACCCCACTAAGTAGGATATGGTTGGCCTCATCATGAATATGGCCTATTAAAGAAGGTTCCCAGGGAATATGGCCCTAGTAAATGGATATATAGACTCGTAGGGAATATGGTATAGAGAGGAAGGACATAGGTGATTTCATGAGGAATATATCCCCAGGAATATGGGTTCATAGGTAATACATCCCTAGTGAAGGTGACTAGGTATCTAAGAGGGAATATGGCCCAATGAGTAGAGACATCTGGACTCATGGGGAATATGGACCAATAAGGGAAGATGTAGATTGTTATGGTGTTGGGTTTTAACTATAAGGAGGAATCCTATGTTACCTGACTAAAAGTAATCAAATCCCATGTATTTAGAGTTTCATAATTTTAGGTCATGTTATATTATCAAACTGTGTAATATATCATCATGCAGTATGGATGTTGTCGTGTAGTTTTACATCATATAACTAGGAAATATTAATACAATTTAACATCATTTGACTTGGATGTAGGTGTCAAAAAATGAACAAAAATATAATATTTAATAGTTATTACACATTTGGCTTCCCTTTTGGATAAACATATCTATTGGAGTTGAGGTAGGAAAAATATGATTGGGAATTACACCAAAGGTGGAGGCCCAGATGTGTTTCTCAGGAACTGATAGAGAATGAGGGGGTCTTACACATGAATTATTGCTACCCATATATGGTTTTACTTAGATCATTGATGTTTCCTGGTGGTGAATTAATCCATGGGAACATGTTAGGTGAATATATCTTATGAGGGATCCCTTGATCTTGTGGCTAATTTAGTAAACCATGACATCCACCAAGAACCCAGTTTGATCAAGCAAAGACCTGATTTAGTCAAGGTGAACATTTTGATCTAAGAGAGACCCCTCTAGTGACCTCATGATAAGAACCATCATTGTTAATGGAATACATTATCATAATCACCCTAAGGGTTCTATTTATATTTAAGGGAAATTTTAAAGAATCCTTCTATCAAGGTAAAACATGATCAAAGGGGGGTCATGCTGTGTGCATACCTTAATCATGTGGAAATGTTAGTTTCAAATGAATCCTTGATTTATCCTTTTTTTGGGATTTAAACTTATTGAAAGGACACAATAAAGTTCATTTGGGTTAGTGTGACCTGAGTATGAGACCTAGTCTAAGGATAGGTAAAAAGGAGGTCCATTTATCTATTTTTTGGATGCTTTATGAAGCAGCTATAAAGGGGTTGAATGCTACATGATCTCAAACCCTTAAGAGGTGGGTGACGGGTAACTTCAATTCCATACATTGTGTATATGTTTAGTGTTAGGCGAAGGAGGTGATACCCGTATAGGAAATGTGTTTAAGAAGTCTTCATGAAGGATTTTATGTGGCCCCCCTCACATAGAACTTAGTTTATGGGATTAATTTTCCTAAGAACCCTATGAAGGGAGGGGATTTTGAAGGTGATTCATAAATTACCTCTCTCTTGAATCTCTAGTCTTGTTTCTCTCCAATTCTTAACTCTATATTTACCTAGGATTCCCTTGTTAATGAAATATGGTGATTTATTTTGAATTTCTTGAATTAGTAAGTCTCTCTTTGGAAATATTTCTCTATCATTCCACATTGTGTCTATTTTGAGAAGGGTATGGGGTATTTTAGAAATCCAAGATAACAGATTTCCTAGAATGGTTGATCTCATAGAGAGTATACAACTTTATATTTCTTCTTCCAGGTCACCATAAACTAATTTAGTTCATGAACCATATGGGTCCTTTGTAAATGATGAAGTCACTTCATGGGGGAAAATCATTTCCTCTAAGACATAAAAAACATCTATTCACAAACTAGTGAGGAACTCCATAATGGATAAATTATTTTATTAAGGAACCATGTCGAAAGCCCAAAATAATTTCTTCAACACCGTAAACAACTCTGGTCTATGGATGAGTGAGGTAATCCATGAACTATCAAGTTCTTTCATGAACCATGACCTCTAAAAAGAGATAATTCTTTGTGAAGAATTGAAATTTCTATGATAAGTATATAAATTGATACATGATGCTCATGCCTTTATCCATTTTCAAATTATTTAATTTAATTTCTATTTTTATCTTTTACTTATTATCAAATATTTCTCATATATTTTCTATTTTATAGAACTCAAAAAAAGTTGAAGAAGCCATTGTATGGATAGAAACAACCACCACATTCTTGGTATAATTATATAGACACTTTAAGAATATATAATTCAAAAGAGGTAGTGTTGATCACAACCACTATGTGAAAACAACTAACAAGGATTAGTTTATATTTATTTTTTATGTTTACAACATTATATTTGGTAGTGTAAAGCTAAAATAATTGGAAGATTTTTCTATATTAATGAGCTCATTGTTTTAGGTATTGATTATTGGATATATTTCATACTTTCTCATGTTGAAATTGAATAAAAAAGAGGTATATACATTTTTTTCTCAATCTAAATATGTTATATAGATACTAAATAGGTTTTAGATGAATGAAAGTATATTATTGTCAAAATTGGTGGTAGTTGGAACTAAACTTGGAAATCATGAAGAAGGGAGAGTTATTAATCACACGTTATACTATAGAATGATTTGATTTTTTTGTATCTAGTACAAATGAGGTGGTATATCATTTATGTTAAATTATTGGCATCTTGATTTCAAATTGGTATAAAATAATAATTCCCCAATACTTTAAAAATAATTATATGGTACATTTAAGGCACAATCAATTATGGTTTAATGTATTATAAAGTGAATGATTGATATTTATATATGTATTAAGATAAAAATTAGGCTGGAGATGTTGTGGAAAGAAAATAAAAAAGCATAGAAACATTATTTGTTGGGATAAAATGTTATAGATAACTTAACAAAAATAATTATGGTATATCTCTTAACACTACATAGGTAGAGTAAATTTTATCCACAAAGGTATGTGCCCAACTGTTGTGGATAAATAAATAATTGGGGGATTTCAATGAATATTTAGAGATACATATGGTGACTAATTATGATAATAAGAGCACAATTAAACTGATAAAGAATCTGGTATAACATTCATGCATGAAACATATTGAAATAAGGCATCATTTTATTAAATAAAGGGTGGAGAAAAGTGATCAGGATGGATAATGTTGGCATGAATCAACAAGTGGTGGACATTTTCACAAAAATTATAGAAACACTATCATTTTAGAGGTATTATTTCAATCTTTAAGTTCAACCACCACCCTCATCATAAAGAGACTTGGTAATCCCCTCTCCCTATACACATTTAATGTTTAACTTGGTTTCTCTTATTTGGTAGGATCTTTCCCTTTGGGTTTATTATTAAACGGGGGACTATAGAATGATGGTATAAAGTTAGAATCCTTGGATTAAAAGTTTAAAAGATGTTAGGATTGTTGTGTTTTTAGTAAATGGGGTTTACTAGAGGTTTTATGGTGTTAATTGTTGAGTCAATAAGGTTTCCTTATGACCTTTCCATTCATTCATGTTTTGAAAATCACAAACACCCTATCTTAAGGAAAATTCTATTTTCCTTAATAAGGAAAAATTTTATTCCCCAAGGAAGATTTATCCTTACCTTGTTTTCATTGTTCATATTTTAGTTGATCTAAATCCAACTCTTTTTATTCCTAAGTGTAAAATATGGTTTCACATCTAAAACCTTGGAATTCTATAAATAATTAGACATAGATTATTCTATTTTCTGGATCTGAATTTATAATCCGAATTCTATGAATTTCAGACTCTGAATTCTCATAAATTCAGACACCAAATTCTCTAAAATTCAAACTACAAATTCTTTGAAATTCAGACTCCAAATTTTGTGAAATTCAGACTCCAAATTCTCTAAAATTCAAAATCTGAATTCTTTGAAATTTAGACTCTAAATTATCTAAAATTCAGGTTCAGAATTTCTTAGAATTCAGGTTCCGAATTTCTTAGAATTTAGGTTTTTAATTCCTTAGAATTCAGGTTCTTGATTCCTTATAATTAAAGTTCTGAATTCCTTAGAATTCAAGTTCCAAATTCCTTAGAATTCAGGTTCTGAATTGATTAGAATTTAGGTTATGAATTCCTTAGAATTCAGAATTTGAATTCCATAGAATTCAGGTTCTGAATTCTTCAAAATTCAGGTTCTAAATTCCTTAGAATTCAGACTTTGAAATCTATAGAGTTCTGATTCCTAATTCCTGGAAAAACAGAATCCGAATATTCATGTAATATAGAATCTGAATATTTTTTAGACTCTGAACTTTATTTTCCTTAGGCTCTAGAAAATTATATTTGGTTGAGCAACCATATTTTTCTTACCTTTGTTGTATCAATGAAACGATGTCATGTATTTTGTTTCTAACTAACCATTGTTTGAGTGACACGTATACAGGTCCCTCTGAGATTCAAGGAAAAATTTGACCGTTGGAGGAGGGAGCTGACTGTTTGAGATGTGCCAATAAATAGGAGCTCATTTGAATGATCTCACAACTAATGAGCTGTTGTAACTCATGAAATTTAACTGTTCTATGACTCTAGAGATTACATACTGCTAAAGTGACTTCTAGAGAGAGATACTCTCATGTTTTGTGCGTACTAAACATCTTTTTCATATTACTTCGTGTGACTCTGAATGTTGCTGAGTACATTCAAGGGCTTCCGGGGATATGAAGACAGAGGTACTGACTACCTTGAAGTTCGAGGGCTTGCAGGGATAGCAAGACATGCTCCAATACTCTTATTGAGGGATTACCCTAGTGTGGGTAAGAAAGACTTTCTTGAAAGTATAAATCAAGGGACCTTTATCCAAGGTTGTTGGATACCCTACTCTTTGGGTTAAAAGATTTCATACTTGTTACTTTTGATTGTTTCAAGTTTTTTTCCGCTACATTTGATTAATAAGGAAAGCATAACTATCTTATACTTTCTTGTACTTGTACTTGTACTCTGATTAAGTAAGATTCTATACACTTTAAGGTATAATCTTTTTTCTTGTAAACTTTTGTTAAGTTTCATTTCCGGAATCACATTTTCGGAATCTAGTAAGTTTGTTGAACTAGTTTCACTTCTGGAACCACATTTTTAGAATCTAGAAAGTTTTTAGAACCAAGAGGTTTTGTGAATTTACCTTGTTTAACTTTGTTAAATAATTGAATGGTTTATATCAAGTTCTAAAGGAATTTTTAAAATATATAATTCACCCCCCCCCCCCCCCTCTTGTATATTGAGCATCTTTATCATTATTCTGATACTACAATCGGTATCAACGATCCTACAATTGGTATTAAATGAGTTCCTAGATCCTACAATTGGTATTAGAGGAGGTCTCTAAAATACTTATATTCACATATAAGTTTTCTTGCTCAAGTTTTCATTGTTCTAAATTTTCCTTAGGATTTTTATCCTTTTTTACAAACTTCTATTATTAACAAAGTCTGTGTGGAAAGATATTTTCTTCTAGATGGTAGGAATGAATGTTGGTTAGATTTACAATCTTAATCCAACTAGACCACCAATCTTTGATGGGAATGATTATGAATATTGGAGATATCATATGAAGACCTTTGTGATAAACACAGGTTTTGAAAACTACATTATGTTAACTGGAGATTATAAGATTCCTGATAAGGAACTTAGAACCTTTACTAATCTAGAAAATGTGGAATACCAGCTAAACTTTAAGGTATGAAATACTTTTCTCTGTTCCATGACTTGAAACATATATAGCCAAATTTTATCTTGTGAAGAAGCAAATAGTATTTTGAATAATCTTGAAGTAACTCACTTTGGAACTTCCAAAGTCATTGAAACTAGAAGATCTATGCTCAGAGCTGAATATCATGGTTTCTACTTTCCTTATGGAGAACCCATATGTAAGGTACAATAGAGATTTATGACTATTGTTAATAGTTTACAATAAATTGGTGAGAAATGTTTAGATGATGAGTCACTTTTGAACAAAATCATAGACATCATGCCTAATGAGTGGGAATCTAAGAGGACAGCCATATATGAAAATAGAAAAGTTACTCATATTTCTATTGATGAAATTTTTGGAACTCTTCTTCAACATGAAACCAAAATGAAGAGAGATGTTGGTAATATTAAGAAGAATAATGGAAATGGAAGTGTTTCTTTTACAACAACTTCAAATCATATGAAAGCCAAGACTCCTGAGAGAGTTACAAGATATAAATATAAGAAGGTTGTTATTCAATCCAAATCTAGTGGAAGTGAATATTTAGAGAATGAGTTATCCAATATTGCTTAAAGTATGAACAATATTGTTGGACAGAAAAACATTCAATCTAGATACAAGAAGAAATAAATAAAGGACAAGAAAGACTCATAAGTCACTTGTTATGAATGCAAAAGATCAGGGCATATAAGGACATATTGTCCTATGCTTAAGAGAAAGGATAGAAAGGAAAAGAATTATGAGAGGAATAGAAAGAAGTACTACAAGTCTAAGGCTAAGAAAGTTTTGAAAGCCCATGACACCTAGAGTTCCAGTGGTGGTGACTCTTCTGATGAATCCTCAGAGTATGAATCTTCGTATTAGAAGAATCTTGGTTTACTTTCCAATTTACCTATTGAAAATCATTGTTTAATGGCCAAGGTACACAATGATGAATATATAACAAAAGTTTCCTTGAATTCGAATTATAGTGATAGTAAATACTATGAATATTTAGAGGAATAATCTTCTTCTGATGAAGATAATACTTTACCTACCTAGGAAGAAGTTTCTAGGTTTGATAAGCTCCTTGAGAATAAAAATTCTAAAGTCAATAAAAATATTGATAAGGTAAATTATAAAATTACTATTCTTACTAAGGAAATATTAGATCTTTCTAAAGATCTTGATAATAAAAATTATAATTTTGAAAATGTTTCAAAAACCATTGAGGAAGTTAATTCTAAGATGGATAAACTTTCTAAGGATCTAGAAAAAATTAATTTCTAAGAAAAATGTTTTAGAGCCTAACTCTAGTGCTAAAACTAATGTTTTTGAGGATAAGAACTTAGTTATTAGACTAAAGTCATAAATATTTTCCTTGAGGAAATGTTTTTCAAATTTTACCCTAGGAAATGAAAATTTTGATAAGATGTGTTCCCAAATTCGACCTCTAAGGAACAATTATGGATTTGGTTATACTAGTTCAAAACCAGTTTTTAGTTACAATTATTTTGTTCCTCAAAGTGCTCCATTCTGCACTAAGTGTCAGTGTGGTGGGAATTGGGCAAAAAATTGTTCCCTAAACAAAAATCAGTCTTTAGGTTTTAATAAAGTTTATTTTTCTAAGAAAATGTGGATTCCTAAGATTCTACTTTCTAAAGTTTCCATATCCAAGAAAGTTTGGGTTCTGAAAGTCTAACATTCTTATTTTCAGAAAAGTAAAGATAGTAGCAACAACAATACATGGGACATGGATAGTGGATGTTCCCAAAATATGAATGGTAACAAAAACTTCTTTGAAAATATTATCAAGATGAAGGGAGGAAAAGTAACGTTTGGAGATAATACTTAGGGAGAAATTATTGGTATCAGTAACATTGTTTTTCTTGGAAAAAATTTGATTTCAAATGTTTTATTTGTAAAAGTATATATCATTCCTTAATTTATCAGAATGAAAGATCAAATTGCTGATATTTTCACAAAATCTTTACCATCCGATAGATTTTAATACATTAAACAGAAGTTAGGAATGATAACTGTAAGGTAATCTTCTATATTAACTTCTTATTGAAACCTATCTCCTTACAGTAACAAACTCCTTTTCATAAGGGGAGTACATTTTCTTATTAGTCAAAATTTTCATAATCTAAAATTTTCATCGTCAAAATTTTTTTAGTTAAAATTTTCATAGTTAAAATTTTATTAGTCAAAAAATTTCATAGTTAAAATTTTCATAGTCAAAGATTTTGTAGTAAAAATTTTCATAGTCAAAATTTTCGTAGTTAAAATATTCATAGTCAAAACTTTCGTAGTTAAAATTTTCATAGTCAAAATTTTCATAGTTAAAATTTTTGTAGTCAAAATTTGCATATCCCAAAAGTTTTTCATAATCAAAATTTCAGAATCTAAAGTTATTTAAGAAAAAATTTCCTCAGTACGAATTATCTTCCTAGAAATCCGAAAGCTATGTTTTCCTTCCTAAGTCCTAGTAATAATTTTTTTGCTTGTTTTTATTTACATTTGTTTTTAAACTCTTTGGATTCACTTTTCCTTAAATCCGAATGTTCTTCCTAAAAACCTCAAAAGATCGGATTCTATCAAAATACCTCCTCAGTTATCATCTCAACTGTTAGATCTTCTCAAGAAAGCTTTCAACCATTGGATCAATCAGGGAATCTGAACCGTCACCTCAATTGCCTATATAAAGGACACTCGATGCTCGTCCCACGTTGAAACTCAATCCTTCACGTGTTGAAGCTCTTTCCTTCCTACATAAGCCTGTTCCAAATCTTTGAAGTTTCCTTACTTCGGAATGTCTGTTGAAGCCTCTTCTCAGAAAGACATGTCAAGTGTTAAGGAAATATTTGAATGGAAAATTTACAAAGAAAGGTTAGTTCATCTGAATTTCTTGGCTAAGTATGATTCCATTATCTCTAAGAGTATCAAGCTGAATGGGTGGGAGAGTGTTTGCATATTGAAACTGAAAGCACAAGATCCGTTGTATCCGGATTTTTTTGTTGAATTCTATGAGACAGTAAGTTTTTTCAATGAAGGAGGGAGAGATAAATTTTCTTTCAAGAGTTACGGGAAGACATGTTATCTTTCTTATAGTAAGGAAGCTAGTATGATTGGTATTCCTTATGAAGGGGAAGATGAGTTTTGTACTTACAAACTACCCGATGTATCAGGTTCCTTTGATAAGGAAAAAGCTTTATCTTTCCTTGGTCTTTAAGAGGTGAAGACTCCAAAGGTATTACATCTATCTAAAAACCTTCTGATTCTTGAATTATGGGTTCAAGGGTTTTTCATACCGAGAAAAGGATATAAGGATACTCTAAATAAGAGTGATTTGTATATATTGGATTTATTGGTTAACCTTAGAAAGATTAACCTGGTCAAGTATATCTTGGTTATGATTAAAAATATCAATAATGAGAATTTTAAGTATCATATTATCATATATCCAGCCATTCTTTCAAAGATCTTTGTTCTTCCTATACAGTCCTTCAAGATTTCTTATAGTTCCAAGCCGAGGAACTCCAAAGTGATGTTGATAAGTGATGATACTCTTAAGAGGATTAATATTGGATTTAATAGTCAATACATAGAATTTTATGATCTATTAGAAAAGGAAGTTGAAGCCATAATAAAGAAATAGGAAGTAGTTGAGAAATCTAAGAAGGTGGAAGGAAGAGTAAATCCAAGGAACCAGAAGAGAAAGAAAAAACCCCGGTGGCTAAGGAAAGTCATTCAGCACCACCGAATACTAAGAATCAAAATATGTATACTGATGATGTGGCTGCAAAGTGGAGAGAAGATAAGAAGAACAAGAAATCAGGGGAGCCTAGTTTTGGATTGGATCATGCTGAGGCAAAGGCTTTGAAAGAAAATGTTTCTAAAGATCTTGAGAAGCAACATAAAGAGAAGAAGCAGAAGAAGAAGATGTTGGAAGCTGATATAGTCCAATCCCTTCTCAAGGAAACCGAGAAATCTTCTGAACAAGTTTAGGTACCCGAGTTGTTTCTTCCAGAATCACTTCCTGATACTTCAGGAAAGAGGTTTGTAATTCTGGAAAAACATCAAGAAGAAGTAGTTGAAGAAGAATAAGAAGAATAAGTATAAGAATAAGAAGAATAAGTCAATGGTGACACCAAAGATGTGTTAAAGAAGGTAGAGGAATATCATGATAAGGAAATCCCTTCTGAGAAATTATCATTCTGTACCTCTCAAGATAAATTGTAAAAGCTTGATACTCCTGATAAGGATGAATAGAAGGGTGAAGATGAAGTAAATAAACTATATGGGAAATAAAGCATAAATAAATATTTCATTCACCTAGAGAATGTTGAGGCAGGAGAAGAGAAAGAATAAGTTGATGAAGACAAAAATTTTAATCTATCAGATAGTGAACATGAATCTCCTGATCAAGAAGAAGTCATTTCAAATGATGATAAGGGAAATTAAGTGGTTGTGGATACACCTAGAAAATCTATGGAAAAAAAGAAAGAAGTTGGTGGTTCAACGAATAAGAAGGCTATTGAATTAGAAAAGGAACCCCCACCAACCAAAGTCTCGGATTCAGAATCGTCCTCTCTTGGACATGACTTTGTAGTTCAGTATTTGAAAAATCTTCTTGAGACTATTCCAATATTTCTCAGTATAGAATCAAGATTCCAGATACTTCAGCATTTATTAAATCAAAATCAGATTCAGTATCCATGGTGATGGATAAGTGTGTCAAAATCGAGGAAGACTTCAAGACTTTTCTCATTAGATATGAGGCTCATAAAAGATCATGTAAAAAATATGACAAGTTGGTCAAGGAAGACAATAGAAGTGATGATAATATTTGATGAATTTCAAGATAGTGTCAAGGATTATTTTGACACTGAAGATGTGAAGATCAAGGATCTCACTAATAGTTTTGAAGAAAAGATGACTCTTGAACAAACTTCTCTAAAGTAAGAAGTTAAGGATATGAATGGGAAACTAAATTCAGTTGCTTAGAGTTGGAAGAGGGAAAGGGATCTCAGAATTGAGATTGAAGAAAAGATTTCTAAGAAAGAATAATTTCTGAAAGCTTAGGCAGAATCTCTTAAGGTTCGAAAAGAGAAAATCAAATCCTTAGAGAAGAAAACAGAAGATCAGGATCAGTTGCTCAAGCGTGCAGAAGAGGATCACAAGGATCTTAAGAAGTTGAAAACAATAGTGAAGAATCTAATGCCTAAGGAGAAGGAAGGATAATATTTTTCTAAATCTGATCTTTTGTTGTATTCTTTTTTGTTGTACAAATTTTTTTCAATCCTAATGAAATTTTTGGTTGTTCTCTATTTCTGGTTGTTTAGTACTAATCTTTCAGGTACCAAATTTCTTTTCCATTCCCTTTATTCCTTTTTTGAAACCAAAAACGGGGAGAAAGTAATGTCAAAATGAATACTAAGTAAAGAGGAAATTTCCCTAAGTAAGGCAGAGTTCATCTAAAGGGGAGTTTTTATCATAAATATTTTCGTAAGAAAAAAAATGAAAAATATCATTCAAGAAACTCAAAATACAATCCTTAGATATTTCAAAGCCTAAGGGGGAGTTAGTCGTATTCACTTTGATCCATAAGTAAAGTGAGATAAGTTTTTATTTACAAGTCAATAAAATTTCTAAGTCCTTATATTATTTTTCGTAAGGATGTTTTTGCTTTTCAAAAAGGGGGACATTTTTTAGTCAATAAGGTTTCCGTATGACCTTTTCATTCCTTCATGTTTTGAAAATCACAAACACCCTATCTTAAGGAAAATTGTATTTTCCTTAATAAGGAAAAATTTTCTTCCCCAAGGAAAATTTATCCTTACCTTATTTTCATTGTTCATATTTTAGTTTCTCTAAATAAAAATCTTTTTATTCCTAAGTGTAAAATTTAGTTTCACATATAAAACCTCAGAATTCTATAAATACTTAGACATACAGTATTCTATTTTTAGGATCCGAATTCTGGTTCTGAATTCTCTGAATTCCAGACTCTGAATTCTCTGAATTCCAGACTCTGAATTCTCTAAAATTCAGACTCTGAATTCTCTAAAATTC
Organism: Viscum album; assembly: GCA_963277665.1. Lineage (NCBI taxonomy): Eukaryota > Viridiplantae > Streptophyta > Magnoliopsida > Santalales > Viscaceae > Viscum > Viscum album. The sequence goes on from OY728148.1 coordinate 775,294,356, forward strand.
AGACTCCAAATTCTCTGAAATTCAGAATCCAAATTCTCTAAAATTCAGACTCCGAATTATCTGAAATTTAGACACTGAATTCTATGAAATTAAGACTCTGAATTCTCTGAAATTAATACTCTAAATTCTCTAAAATTCAGACTCTGAATTCTCTTAAATTCAGGTTCCGAATTATTTATAATTCAGGTTCCAAATTTCTTAGAATTCAGGTTCCGAATTCCTTAGAATTAAGGTTCTGAATTTCTTAGAATTTAGGTTCCAAATTACTTAGAATTCAGGTTCCGAATTCCTTATAATTCAGGTTCTGAATTCCGTAGAATTCAGAATCTGAATTCCTTATAATTCAGGTTCTGAATTCCTCAGAATTCATGCTCTGAATTCCTTATAATTTAGACTCCTAAATCTATAGAGTTCTGATTACAAATTCTTTAAAAAATAGAATCCAAATATTCATGAAATATAGAATCTGAATATTTTTTAGACTTTGAACTTTATTTTCCTTAGACTTTAGAAAATTATATTTGGTTGAGCAACCATATTTTTCTTACCTTTTTTATAGTTATGAAATGATGTTGTGTATTATGTTTCTAACTAACCATTGTTTGAGTGAAACATATATAGGTCCCTCTGAGATTCAAGGAAAAATATGACCGTTGGAGGATGGATCTGACCGTTATAGATGTGCCTATAAATAGGCACTCATTTGAACGATCTCAAAACTTATGAGCTTCTGTAACTCATGAACTTTGACTGTTCTATGAATCTAGAGATTACATACTACTAAAGTGATTTATAGAGAGTGATACTCTCATGCTTTGTGCATACTAAAAATCTTGTTCAAATTGATTCTTGCGACTCTAAATGTTGTTGAGTACATTTGAGGGCTTCTGGGGATAGGAAGAAAGAGGTACTGACTACCTTGAAGTTTGAGGGCTTGCGGGAATATAAATACAGTATCCAATACTCTTATCAAGGGCTTACCCTGGTGTGGGTAAGATAGACTTTATGGAATTTATAAATCAAGGGACCTTTATCCAATGTTTTTGGATACCCAACTCTTTGGGTTAAAAGATTTCATACTTGTTACTTGTGATTGTTTCAAGTTTGTTTTCTGCTGCATTTGATTAATAAGGAAAGTATAACTATCTTATACTTACTTGTACTTGTACTATGATTAAGTAATATTCTATACGCTTTAAGGTAGAATATTTGTTCTTGTAAACTTTTGTTAAGTTTCATTTCTGGAATCAAATTTTTATAATCTAGTAAGTTTGTAGAACTATTTTAACTTCTGGAACCACATTTCCAGAATTTAGAAAGTTTATAAAACCAAGTGGTTTTGTGAATTTACCTTGTTTAACTTTTTTAAATAATTGAAAGCTTTATATCAACTTTAAATGTTCCAAAGGAATTTTTAAAATATACAATTCACCCCCCCCCCCTTTATATGAGAATCTTTATCATTATTCTGATACTACAATTAGTATCAACAATGCCACACTAATAAATTTTTGGAAAATTATGATTGTGATTTAAGATGATTTGGAGTGGTTCTTATCAAGGAAGATTTTATCATGGTGCAATAGAGGAGATCATGTTGTGAATAAATATACATAGTATTAAGTTGTGAGGATTTATGGTTATTCATGTTTCACTATTTATATCCATTCCATGGATAACTTGTTCACACCTCAAGGAGAAACCCATGAAATTTTTTTGTAGAAATAGTTATCCATTGATAGAGTGTCATAGTGAAACATGAAACATCACATTGCATTTCTAACTATATAATATTATAGGGTTTTTGAAGTATGTATTGTGGGAAAATACCATAACATAGTTCTAATACATTATTTTTTTATTGTTTCACTAGTTAGTTATGGATGAATTAGATCAAACTACAACCTACTTTTAAACATCCCAATGGGTTAAATATTGGAGAATATTTGAGAAGATCACATCATGATTCTTAAGGAATTTAAAATGGGATTTTTTTTGGATTTTATGGATCTATATTTGACAAATAATTTCACCATATTATGATGTATCATAGAAAAATATAGATAATTTGAAGTACATCATGCCATAATATCATATGTCACACTATGATGTGTTGGTTTCTAGGTAGCTTCTTGAAATTAAAATATCTCTCAATTTCAATGTGATTTATTTTAATTTTATAGTTTTAATTGGAGAATTAAGTGTGGTTTTGTTTTCCAGTCTATTTATAAAACATGAAAAGTTATAAGGGATGAATTTTAAGGGATAAATTGGAGATAAAATGTATTTTTAAGAAGAAAAAAATGTAAAACAATTACAAAGAGAATTTAAACATTTGGAATTGGTATAGAAACTAATTTAATGGAGGAATTCATTTAAAGATCTTAATTTTAATGAGGAAATGATACCATAATGGAAACAACCCCGTATTTTGGTTTTAATATTTTATTTTGTAGATTATTATTTAATAACTATTGATTCATATATTTTCTTGTAACTCTTCCTTAAAGAATTAATCCCTTCTTAAACTTGTAATAATATATAGTGAGTAATGATAAATCTTGATAAATTTCTACATTAATGGTTTATGCTCCTTGTAGTGACCCTTAGTGGTGAACCAAGTAAAATATCTATGTTTCTATATTTACTTTCTATATTAGGTTATTGCTGTTGTGCATTTGAGGATAATAATTTTAGAGTGTTCTTATAAATATGAGGATAAGATACATTTTAATAATAGAAGAATTTAACCCCCTAATTCACCCCCCCCCCCTCTTAGGGTGAATTTGGGACTATAGTTGCAAAAAAACAAATCCCAACATTAATAACTAATAAAAATACCAAGATACACCACAATCATATATGATAGTATGAAAAAGGGAAGAAAAAGATCAGTTTTCCCCATGATGGTCTCATTCACTATTCCTTCCAATCATGTGTGTGCTCTTAAAAGATCATCTTATCCCATGGAAGTATCCTACATATGCTCACCTTGCTCTCATATTTTACCTATATTCTTTTGTTCCTTATTCAAGTGATCTCTACTTCCTATTTCTTTTAGAATCCTCTTATAATTCCTCCAAAATATTCCTTTAAGATCATTTTATTAATTATATACCCACATGTATTTTGGGTAGATCATATATTCTCCATATTAATACCTTCATCCCACCTTTAAACTTAGTTCAACTAGGTTCATTTACTCAACAACATTCCCCTTTATGAGATCATTCCATGTTCCTATTTGATGGTCCCATTTTATAATTTGTTGAAAAAATATGTATGGGGAACTATTTACATTTTTTATGCACTCCATGTGGAAATGAGATGATCTTCATGGAACAGGTTAATTTTTATTAACCCTTCTCCCTTTTTTTATATCATTCTTTCATATGATAATGGATCTCCATGTGTTATGTGTGCACGGATAGATTCAGTAGCAACTTAGAACATTTGGTCTACACTATGTTAATTTTATATGAGTGCCCAATACTTTTTAAATACAAATAAAAAACCTTAAATGAGATTTAATATTTTATATTTAATCTTACTTGGACTTTTGAATTATCCATTTAATATTACACAACCATGAAAAGTATCTAGATCTTCAACAAAGTGAAATAGCATACATAGCTCATGCATGAATTGGATTAATCTTATATGGGTAAGATAAGTATTTATTTACTAGTACATATCTCCACCACTCATTACTTTTCATTTAAAAGAGTAAAATATTTATGTAGTGTCTTCACAGAATGGGTTACTCTTATGTATTTGGTGGTTATTCTTACATACCTAGGAAAAATTATTAGTTAATCTTATGTGGCTATCCAAAATATTTCTTATGTGAGAATGGATCCAATACTAGAAATCAAATCCATATCAATTATTATAAATGGTTGAAATATTTTTTAAAATAATAAGTATAACCTATTCCAATGGTTTCCTAAACCATTGGTAAATTCTTTGTGGGGATAGGGTTATACCAATGGTTCCTTACATCCGTTGGTATAGATCCATTGGTATAGATGTTGGTATGCATACTCTATACCAATGGTTCTCTATAAAATTTGGTATAAACCTATACTAATGTTTCAAAAACTATTTATAACACCCTAATGTTTTAAAAAAACTATGTTCGATAGTGTATATGATACACACCACCGAGCCTAAAAGAAATGAAATATGATTACTTAAATATGGCCACTATAACTTAGCTATTTAATTAGAGAGTATGAATATTATTACCATTTTATTAAATATATATAAACATCCTACTCAATATAAATTTATTAATAAATTCTTATTAAATAATAACTCAATTTTTAATAGACATTTTATTCTTCAAAAAATATGTTTTCTTCAAAAATGATTTTGATTTTTTTTCTAAGAAATTATTATAATTAATTTATGTTACTTTTAGAAATTTATTTTAGAAAATGACCTTAATTTTAGATATAATCATATTAATATGATATTATGGTGAAATTTTGGGATTTTTTTAAATGGTTTCTTTTTCAGTGAATAATGAAAATTACTGATTTTTCAAGTGCTGTCAATTATTTTCATTAAATAAAGTAATTTAAAAGTCCCATTATATTTTTGATTTATTATTAAAGTTAAATATTATAAAATTTATTTATAATAATCAAATTAATTTCATTTGAATCAATTTTCATGATTTTGGTATCAGTTTATTTTTATACTTAAAAACATGGTTTTCTGTAAATTGTTTTTAAGTGCATAAAGTCTATCCATTTTAATTAATCAAAATAACCACTATTAAGGAAATATTTAAATTTAATTTATAGATTATATATATTTTTTCGGAATTTTAATTCATAAAATGGTGATTTATATTCATAGAGTTAGTATAAGATCATCTATTGCTTAAAAATTACATTTTCTTGAAAAGCTGATTTTCATCGTGTTTTTTTAGTTTAATTTTAAATAAAAATTTTTCAATTATATTAATAAAATTTGATAAAATGGATTAAATATTTTTAATAAAAATAATTAATATTATTTAATGAGTTTAACTTAATTTTTAGTCATAATAAATAGTAAAAATAGTAAAAATTAATTATCGCGTTAATCTTATTGCGGGGTTTTGTTTATTATATGTGCTTGTGTTAAAATTAATTCTCCAAACACAAAGAATTTTTATTAAGTAAATTTTATTTTATATTTATAATAATTGGTTCTAAATTATATAATAATTCTCATTTTATTTTTAGTCTTTAAATATAAATTTCCTAGGTTAAAAACTAGTTACTGTGGTGAAAACTAAAATGGTAAAAGTGAGTAACCTTAAAGGTAAATAGAATAACATATTTATTAATGTTTCTTTTTTAGTGTATAATGTGTGTATTAACATTATATTCTCCCCAATCCATATTTTTTAAATTTTTAGACACTTTTATTGGGAGTGACTTCCCATTATTGAAGAGTTTTGGGTATTTACAAATATACCACTCATTCTCACTTATAAAAGGGAACCTCATATCCTATTTTATTCACACTTAAAAAATTACTTTTTTTATAAAATAACTATATAAATTATTTCCTTAATTCCAATACCACATACTATAATTCTTTTTTATTATAAAACCCTCCTAATAAAGATTTTGTTTCAAATCTAAATGGATTGTCTAAAGAAGAGGTATCGTTATTAACTGAGTGTTTTTGTTTTATTTCTTATTCCACCTCCTTTAAATATTATTCAACCATGATAATATAATAAAATAAATATATTCCATATACTAATATTTTATTTTGTTAATTTCAAAACCTACATCCATCTCCCCTACCATTAAATGGGAAATAAACCCATCATTCGTATGTATGGAAAACTACTACCTCACGAACCAATTTAATTCATTTTCCATCATCGCCTCTCATGGAAATTTATGATTATGGATTTAATTTATATATATTTTATTAATTAAATATTTATAATTATTGAAAATTAATATATCTTATATTTTATTACCTTTCTATTCATTAAAATGTGATAATTTAGTTTGTGTGCATGTGTGGATTACCACCTCCACAAAATGATGTGATTAGGCTTTCATTACTGCATCAACCTAATGGTATATATAAGTGTATTTAAATAATTAATATTATATTTATTATATAATGATAATTATGGAAATATAAAATGACACTTAACTTATTTTTATCATGATCATTGAAAAATGGAAACGTTACTCATGCGTACGTATAATCTACCGTCTCCATAACTGTAACATAGTTAATTTTCATGACAATATTTAGTGGTTGATTTTAAAATTATAATTTATGTATAAAAATGATAATTATTTCATTATTATTATTCTAGTTATGATGGAATAATGATTTATTTTACTATATTAAACCTACCAAAGTCATTTTGAACATATGAACCGAATATCATCAAAACATAAAGATAGTTGTTTTTAAGTAATACTGGTCTTGTATATTCTTTTAGATAGGTAATCTTTCTCTCCCATGTATATATTTTCCTTAAAATCCTTTAAATAATGTTTTTATTATTCTCTAATTATTTATCAAATACATGTTTACCCATTTTTTACTTTTTAAAAAATGGTTTAAAATTAATCCTTATACCATTTTCTGAACAATGTACTTTTAAATTTTTTTACAAAAGTGTGAAAGGAATGTTTTCTTTTAACTTATACATCATGAATATAATTTCTCACCATCATTACTACTCAATTATTTGAAACTTTATTTACAAATTTTCAAAGTTATTTTCAAATAAAATATTTTCTATAATATTTTGTATGTTTTTAGATTTTAAATAAGTGATTTCAAAGTGGAAAGGGTATTTCCTTAAGAAATATTTCATGTGATCTTTTAAATATGTTTTCATCAAATATGAAAACCATTTATGTTATAAATTAATTATAAATTATATATATGTCTCTTACATATATACCTAGATCATTATCCCTTCCTTTTATATGGTAATACATTTCTTAAGTTCATTTATCAAATTCCTTGTTTATGAAATCTCATTTGATTATGACATTAATAAAGATTATAAAACCCATTTATTTACATGGTTAATTATTATGTTTATACATTATGATTTATTTCCTTATTGTGGCAGATATAATCATTTACATGTTATGAATAGTGAACCTAGATATCACTCTAATTCATTGGGTAATTATTTTGGTCTCATGAGACATTATGTATAGGATTAGGGAGTAAACCTAATCCATTATGAGACTTTGTACACCATGTGATATTGTCTTGGTAGTTATCCTTGACTTTTTCTTATGTCATATTATATATTTCTTACACTTTCATATGTTTCTATGATCTTATTATAATATGTTATTTATGTTATGATTCCATGTGATTACTCATGATCCTTCTCTTTTATGATATCTTGTTATACCTTTAACATGTATGTTATGTTTCCTTAACATGTTTATTCCATTACTGGGTTTTTTAGCTCAAACCATTCTTTTATATATTCCCCAGGTTATCATATACACCTTTATGAGCTCAAATATATTTAGGATAACTCTAAGTATAATAAAAATAAATATTTTATGTTTTAGTTTTTTTTGATGTTTTATGTACCTAGTATTAAAAAGACACTAGGCCTCACAATCTTTGGGTTGTAAATTATGGATGTTTATATTAAAAATCAAGTAATAGTTTTTATAAAATACTTGGGTATCTATAGTTGGTATCATAGAAAAGTCTTGTTATTTTTGGGGATTAGTATTAAAGAACTTTAGTAGAATCTATAGGTATAATTATAATTATAGGATAAGATCCTAAAGTTTTGGTAAGGAAGAGATTATGTGGTTTTCCTAGAAATACATCCCTGTCTAGATACTGTAAGTGGACGTGGTTTTGGAATAGATGTATCTAAGAGTAATAACCCTAAAAATAGTTGTTTGAGTATATCTCAACCATCATTCTGATGCATGGTGAGTGTTCCCTTACTGTTCACTTAGTTTTACACTCTTGGGGGATATTCTTGGGTTAATTCACATTTTATTTATGAATGATTTGAATAGATTATAAAAATGGATGTCCTAGGTTAAACCTAAGGTGTCATAAATTGAAAATAAGATTTGATTATTTAGACATCCTATAAATAATTTTTCATGATTATGATTATTATTCCTTACATCGTGATTTTTGGTTTTAGTCAATGGATGGAACCATGAGTAATAATGTTAATGCTGAATGTAATGGAAAATGTGGTGATTCTAAGAAACTAAATGGGATAACAACTGAATTGAAATATATAATGATTATTACTAATCATTTATCATGATATATTATTAAAAACTAGTACCTTAACTAACTCTTGGACTCACCAAAGAAGATAAGAATATATACTTCTACAAGATCAGGTGGAGGAGACCATAGAGGAATGAATGATCAATTTTCTTTATGTCAAAAATGTGGGAAGAGACACCCCATATAATGTCTCAAAGGAATAAGAAAAGGTTTTATGTGTGGAATATAATTTCATAGAATAATGAATTTTTAAGAAAAAATGAGGATTTAAATGGAGAGAAATAAATTTCATCCTAGAGATCCATTTATAGTTCATTATCTTAAATTTGGTGAACCAAGGAATTATCCAAGTCAATTCCCTCTTCTAAAGGATAAATCCTAGACCAAGTAAGGACCAATGTTGTATCAACCATTTAGGTGAAATTATTTAAATATTGTGAAATTATATCTCCACCTTTGCATGGCTGTTTGGAAGGCTATCTCGTGCATGCACAGGCTTGTCCTGATGGCAGGTGTCATACCCTCTCATTCTTGTAATCTTTGTAGCTTCTGCTGTGGTGAAAGCTCCTTGCTCATCCTCCTTATAGAGTTTGTTCCTTGTAGGTTTTCTGTTTTGCATGTGCACTTAAGGTGGCCCGAAGGACTTGAGGTGGCCCGAAGGCCTTATTGGCCCAAAGGATTGGGTGGCCTGAAGGCCTTAAAGGACTCGAGGACCAAATCTGTGGCCCGAAGGCCCAAACGGGGGCAAATTCCCGGCTAAGATAGTGTCAAACAGTGTCTGCTACAATTCCCACTACAGTACCTGCTACATTATTGCACAGTTCCCACTACAATACCTACTAGAGTACTTCTACAGTAACCCAGAAATTATGCCTCCACCTGGATTTAATCCCAGGTCACCTGGATGCACTTAAGATTCCTCACCAACCGGGCTGAGGCTCATGTGCATATGATGGTTTATTCATTTTGGGAATCATCTTACCTTGTTCTAAATATATTTTTTTTGGTTAATGTATAAAGACATTAGGAATATATTTTTATCCTTTTATGGATCATATGATCTATTAGAATCTAATTTTAGAGCTTCAAGAATACAAAAATCATCTTGAATGCTCGTCGTTTGAATAAAAATGGGATTTTGTGGTGTAAGTTGATTATAGTATGAAATTTTACCTATCAAGTAAGTATATTTCTATATGTTCTTAGTCTAGAAGGTAAAATAATTCCCCAAATCTAGTAAAAATGATATTAAAACAAAAAAATATATCCTATTGCATTCAATTTTTTATGAATTGATGGTCTTTTTCACAATTCTTTGGTTTATGGTTTTTAGGTCATTAACTTTCTCATGATCATTCAATTTCTTATTATCAATGTTATATGTCACTATCCATGATTATTTGGACATTAAATCTTTTCTACATGTCTATATTTTTACTTCACACTAATATTCTCCTATTTTATACCCATTCACATGTTATTCTATATGACCTTTTTATTTCCTTTTCCCTATTTTTAATAGGAAGTTTTATAACCCTTTTTACGATGTGGGTTTTTGAAAAAATTATTTCCAAATGTCAAACCTTTTATTACCAAGTTAAAGTTTGAATTTTTAGGAAATAATTTATTAAATGGTGTATAATACAACAACTCAAGATTTTAAAAAGAAACTATGTTATATGGTGTATATGACATGCAACATCGAGTCTAAATGAACCATGAAATATCATTATTTAAATATGATCATTATAACCTAGTTGTTAAATTAGAAAGTATGAATAAGATTAAATTATTTATGAAATATATATTAATATCCTTATTAGTATAAATTTATTGATAAATTATTAGTAAATAATCACTCAATTTTAAATAATGACATTTTATTCTTATAAAAATATGTTTTCTTACAAAAATGATTTTATTGATTTTTATAAGAAATTATTATAATTAATTTATATAAAATTTATAAAATTTATTTGATAAAATTAAATTAATTTTTTAAATAATCATATTAAAATTAACTTACGGTGAAATTTTGGTATTTTTCTAAGATAATTGATTTTTTCAGTAAATAGTGAAAATAACTAATTTTTCAAATACTGTCATTTATTTTCATTAAATAAAGTAATTTAAAATAACCATTATATTTTTTATTTGGTATTAAATTTAAATATAAACCATTTTATTTATAATAATATAATTAATTTAATTTAAATTGGAAATCTTCATAATTTTGGTATAAGTTTGTTTTTATGCTTAAAAATGTTTTTTTTAGCTAATTATTTTTAAGTGCATAAAGTTTATCAATTTTAATTAATTAAAATAACCCCTATTAAGGAAATATTTAATTTAAATTTATTTATAATATATCTATTTATATTAATTTAAATTCATATAATGATGATTGGTTGTCATTGAGTTAATATAAGATCATATATTTCTTGAAAAATGCATTTTTCTAAAAACCTGATTTTCATCACATTTTTTGAGTTTAATTTTAAATTAAATTCTACCACTTATGTGAATTGAATTTAATAAAATTTATTACATATTTTTCATCATAATAATTAATATTAGTTAATTATTCCAACTTAATTTTTTATCATGATATATAGTAAAAATAGTAAAAATTAATTATCGTGGTTAAGGATATACCAGAGTTTTGTACGTTACATGCACTTGTGTTAAATTTAATTTTCCACACTCATATGATTTTTATTTAATAAAATTTATTTAATATTTATAATCAGTGGTTCCAAATTATCTAATAATGATATTTTTTTTTTATTCTTAAAGGATAAATTGCCTAGATGAAAAACTAGTTACGAGGTGAAAACAAAAATGGTAAAAGTGAGTAGCATTATAGGTAAAGGGAATAAAATTTTTATTTTATAGTGTTGTAGTTTCTTGTTCCCATTTTATTCCCTACACTCTATTATTTATCAATTTTCTTGGCACTTGGTTTGAGAGTGATTTCACATTATTGAATAGTTTTGGGTATTTACAAAAATGTCACTCCTCACTTATAAATGGTCACCTACTCTTCTTTTTTATTCGAAATTAAAAAACATTTTAGTTCATATAATAACTACCCAAATATATTCCTTAATGACCTTACCATTTCCTATAATATTTTTTTTATTATAAAACCATCTTAAGAAGGATTTTGGTGAAAACATAAAGATTTTGTATAAGGTATCATTTATTACCGAGCATTTTTATTCTATTTCTTATTCCACCTCCTTAAAATATTATTCAAACATGTTGATATAATAACATAATAATATCCTATATAATTATATTTTATTATGTTAATGTCATAACCTACATCCATATCCTCTTCCATCAAATGGGAAATGAAACCATCATTCGTGTGTATGACGGACTACCACCTCGCATACCGATGTAATTCGTTTTCCATCATCACCTCTCACATATATTTATGATGATGGATTTAATGTATTTATATTATATTCATATTATATTTATCATTATTTAAAATTAATATATCATATATTTTCTTATCTATCTATTTATTAAAAGATGATAACATCATTCATGCGCACATGTGGATTACCACCTCTATGAAGTGTGTGATTCATTTTTCATTAACACATCATGTTAATGGTATATATAATTATATTTAAATAATTAATATCATATTTATTATATAATTATCATTCTATAAATATAAAATAACACTTACCTTCTTTCCATTGTGATCATTGAAAAATAGGAATGGTACTCATGCATACGTATAGTCAACTGTCTCCATGATTATAACATAGTTCATTTTTCATAACCATATTTTATGGTTGGTTTAAAAAGTATAATTTATGTATAAAAATTATAATTATTTCATTATTATTATTATGGATATGATGTAAAAATTAATTCTTTTTCCACAGTCAACCTACCAATGTCATTTTGAACATATGAACCGAATATCGTCAAAACGTCCGATGTGAACTTAATTGATTATGTAAATAAATATATCATGGTAATAAAAAAACAAAAGGAATAATAAAATTTAAAAAAAATCTTAATAAATTAAATAATTAACATAATTTTATTATTTAGGAATATAAATTACATATGTGATTAGTTAAACTCGAGATAAGGGATTTCATCTCAATTTCACTTCATTGAGGCTTATTTTAATGTTATACACCTAGTTTATTTTATATGGTGTATATTCTAACCCTTTTAAATATTATATCATTAGTATTTAATAATTAATTTTATTTTAAGTTATAATTCATTTTACTTCACCCAAGTGGATTTGACTCGAAAGTTACCAAAGCAGTAAAGGCTTTTTATGTTACAATCTCTTTATTTTATAGATTGTTCATGTTAAAGGTTCTTTTGGGGGGAATAGTATATAATTATTTTCTTGAACTACATAACTTTTATTATACTATGGTAATTAATGTGTTTTACATGTTTTTCTTCCATTTCCTCCCTTTTAAACAAAGAAACATCGAAAAGTTTTTTATAAGTAACACCAACCTTGTATCTTCTTTTAAATCTGGAATATTTATCTTCTATGACAATATTTTCCTTTAAATATTTTAAATAATGATTTTTAATATTATATAATGGTTTATTAAAGACATTTTCCCCCTTTTTTAATTTTTATAAAATGGTTTAAAAGGAATATTTCTATCATTTTTTGAACAAGTTACTTTTTAATTTTTTTACAAAATTGTTAAAGGAATGTTTTATTTAAATGATTTAAAATTTTATTTTAATTTTTCCATTTTTATTTTCGAAGAAAATTTTTTCTATAATATTTTGGAAATTTTTAGATTTTAAAGAACTGATTTCAAATTGAAAAGGGTATTTTCCTCAAGAAATATTCCATGTGATCTTTTAAAGATGTTTTCATCAATGAGGACAAACTTTGATGGTATGTATTACTTATAAATTCTATATATATGTCTCTTATAAATATTTATCTCATTCTATCTTCCTTTGATATAGTAATACATTACTTAATTTCATTATCAAATGCCTTATTTATGAAATCTCCTTTGATTACGACATGAGGAAAGATTATACAACACATTTCTTTCCATGGGTAATTCTTATGTTTATACCTTATGATTGATTTCCTTTTTGTAGAAAACATAAGTATTTAAATTTTATTATGGGTGCACTCTAATAGTGCTCCAATGCATTGGGTAATGTTTTTATTCTCATGAGACGTTATGTATGGGATTAGGGAGTAAACCTAATCCATTATGGGACTTTTTCCACCATGTGATGTTGTCTTGGAAGTTATAATTGAATTATTATTATGTAATTTATATATATTTTGGATACTTTATTGTGTTTCTATGATCATATGATACCATGTTCTTTATGTTATTATTCCATGTGATTGCTCATGAGCCTTCTATTTTATGATAGCATGTTATACCTTTAACTCGCACATTATGTTTCCTTTTCATGTGTATTCTCTTACTGGGATTTTTACAACACCCCATTCATTCATTTATTCCCTAGGTTATCCTATATAGTTTTATGAGTAAAAATATATTTAGGATCTCATTAAGGATAATAAAAATAATGATGTTATGTTTTTGGTTTATTTTGATGTTTTATGCACCTAGATGGCAGACTCATTTTTTGCATATTTTAATAAATTTTAAATGGTTTTGAGTAGATTTTAATGATTTATTCCCATGAATTATAATTTTTTAATAAATAATGGGAAATTTTAAATGAAATTGGATGATGGTTTTTAGTGATTTATTTTTTCAAAAATTATAAATGATTGTTTGATGGATTTCTAAAATGAATGAGAATGTTTGATTTTAAGAATTTAATTGGGATTTATGTTTTATTTTTACTTATGAGTTTGAAACTCTTTTATTAAGGAGTTTGAAAAAAATCCAAGTTTTGGTCAACCCTCAACCATTATCACCATGTCACCTTGCTAGCCCATGTAGGGACAGCCGACCATGGTGGACCAATGGGAAGATCAGCCTGAACTGAAAAGGCTGAATAGGGGCATCAAGACCATGCATAAAATTCATGTGGGTGGTCAATCCCATGGGTGTATGGTTACTTCAAGAACTTATTGTCATTGAATGGGGAAACTATGTGTGGCACTGGTAGAAAGCGTCGTCGGGACGGGGCAGTCCGCGATAGCATACGGGAGTCCTCCTACTCCCACACGACTTTATTATAGTGTGGGAGTCATGCTCAGGATTATAAAAAAGTTCCTACCACCTCACTGATTCAATGTGGGATGGATTTTATCTGATATTTTTAATCCCATTTTAAAATTTCACATGCACCACTGCTCAAATAATTCATGAACCCCACCTCATCATCTCCACTGCGGCTCCACCACCTGACATCACCGGCCACTACTTCAGCATTAGAGATCTCCATATCCAACCATTTCTTGATATCCAACTCAATATGATGACCATTAACAAGGACTAAGAACACCTAGGATCACCTCATAAATCTCAGATTATCTCCAAGAGCCCATCTTGTGCCTTCATTCGATCAGGTGAAGGCTGGATGATTCGAAAGTGACCGTCACCTCATCTATCTCTATTTCCACCACCTCCAGATCCCAAGTTTAAACCCTTAATGACTACCAAAGTTTGGTACCTCCACTGATCATCTCATAAGTCTTTTATAACCCACATGAAATAATTTTTTAAGGCGCCTTCATCCACTTCGAAAGACGGAGGAGGAGGAGGGTTTAAGGAGCTCTCCATCGCACCACCAACATCCTGTTACCCCGCTTTTTTTATTGAAACCACCTTGTTGAACCACCACATCACCACACTATATGAACAAGATGTGTATAAGTATGTTGATACCATTCCCGCATCTTTATATGGTCAATGTACAAATAATTAAACATTCTAATGACTCAGCTATTTTCACCCAAATCTAGTGGTTCTCAGGGTTTAAATTCAAAATAAAGATATAATGATCCCCTGGAGATTTTGGAATACCATTAACAGAAGGATCCTCACTATCGAGGATCTCCCTTGGGATATAAAATGAGATTATAATACCAATAAGAAGGGAAACCACACCCACTGGTGAGGAAAAGAGGCTCAGACTTCTACCTCCTTTGTTCTCTTGATTATTTTGTTTTAATTTATTTTCTTTCTATCCCTATCATGTTATATTATTCCTCTTCTTCGATGATCCTCCTTGAATGGAGTGTTATAATACCTTGTGGTTGGGTAAAGGTAAGGGGACCCCTTTCTGATTCTTGAGTTTTGAGTGTAATTAAATTCAAAATACTTTTCTTTTTAACTGAATGGTTTTCAATTTTATAATATTTGAATTAAAATTAAATATGATTTTGTTTTATTTAATTATAAAATTTTAATTTATTTTATTTAATAATTTATTATCCCTATAATTTATTTTGGATTGTACCAATTTTTTGACCTAAAATCAAGTAGAGGAGTGATTTTGTGATTAAAAAACACATGAGGAAATAATGGTGGATTGATATGAATATTTGGGAAATTTCAATACCAGATTTGGTATTTCATGAATAATTTAAAGAATGACCATTGTGACTTTCACAAATTGATAAATATTAATCAAAGGTGAATAAAGAAAACGATCATTAATCCATTAAATTAATCATTTTAATAAAAACAAAAAGTTTCATTTTTATTAAAACCATGATATCATTACAAAAGAGGAAAACCTAACCAAAATCTAATCACTTCTCTCTTATGAATTTTAAAAACTCCAAGTTCCCTTGGTTTTTAGTCTTTCTAATATTGTTATTTTATTTACTTTTTCATACATGGAAACTATATTAAAACATTACTATTTGGATACTATTTTTTTACTACTAATACTACACACCTAATGGAAAATAAATATCTTTTAACACACTCCATGATAGGTGTGCATCAAAACTGGTGTTTCTGTTGGGGAGTAAGTGTTAATATGGCCCTAAAACATTTCATGACTAGGACCTCTAGGGAGGAACTTTTTTTGACCTTGAGATACAAAGAACTATATTAACAAGGATTGTGAGTCTTAATATTTAAAATAAATTTGAAAAAATAAATTTGAAAGACTCAAGTGAAACCTCAAATGTTTCTTTCAAACCACCAATCATGGAAATCAATCCACTAACAAATAATTTTATTAAAAAGGCCCCTGGAAGGGATAAGAAATAAATAAAACTATAGGGTCCTAAAAAAATAAATCTCGAGAGAATCCGCAAGAACAATATTAATCCCCTTGAAGGGAAGTGACCCTTGGATATCCAAAAAAGGTAAAAGAATCATCAAGAGGGACCTTAGAAGCAAGGTAGTTAGCCTCTCTATTGCCTTCATGCCTAGTATGGGTAATCTCAAAGCCACTTCCAATCAAACTCTTGGTTTTCCTGATATGATACAAGATAGAACAATTAGTGGATCCAGTACCTAGAGGATCCCTATGTATGATCTATGAGTCAGTATCCAAGGATTCTAATTAAATTTTTTCCCTTCTTCATAACACAAGAGAAGCCACCATAGCAATAGCTTCTTCCTCTAAATATTTTTCATTCCCAAAGAAATCTGAGAATTATATGATCACTAAGACCCAAGGATCCTAAACCAAACCACATCCATGCATGAAACCCAATGTGAATGAACCATCAGTATTAAGTTTCAAACCCCTTCTATGAGGGTGCCATTTAATCCACTGGCTGGAAAAAGAGAGGGTGTTGTAGGAGTGATCTGTTTGGGTACTAGAATAGCAATTAAGGAGGGGGTGGATTCCCTGTTGGGAATCAGGTGAGCAAAATCAGTAACCAAGTACCTTGATCTAGAGACAATGTCTATCCTTGAGGAATATTTCCCCTTGAACTTAGACTTGTTCATAGCCTTCCATAAGCACCAGCTACCAGCTGAGAGAATGATCACATGATATTTAAGCTTTATGTTTCTCCTCTCCACTCCTTAGAACCATAATTCAAGGAAAATATCCCTCATAGTCCCATGAGGAAGTTATCCAAAAAAACATCGAGGGAAGGCCACACCCAGATTCCCCATTACCCCTTAAAGAAGAGATGGAGAATGGATTCCTTTGAAGATTTGCTACAACTGTTGCACCTGGACCCCATGTAGATACTGAAGCTTTTAATATTCTCATTTTTTAGGAGAGAATTATTCTAGATTCACTAGATTAGGAAATTATATTTACTTGGGATCTCCTTACACCACACTGCCTCACTCCACTCCAGATATAGGAAGCACGACCCTATGGTGGCCCGTTAATATCCTTGTATTTACTACCCACAAAACAGCCCTATAGGGACTTACCAACCAGAACTTCCCACGCCAGTTTTCCATGATAGCCATGCATCATCTCTAAAACACTTCAACACCAACACCACCCCCACTAATAGGAAGATCCAAACTACCCCAAGATCCCCATTGATGCTTACCCTTCGCATGGGCATCCCAGATAAAAGATTCCATCATTTTCTCCAGCCAAAAAGCAACTTATAATTGACCAAACCTCTATGGTCCATTCCTTTTTTGAAATATGGTGTTTGAGGTGTTCTGGGAGGTTAAGGTGAATTATCCCCAACACTTTTCTAAATTTCCAGTTCTATGAATAGTGTTTCTAGTTTTGTGTATAGTGTTTCTAGTCTTCTATTGGTTTATAGTGTTTCCATTTTTCAATAGGTGTATAGTGTTTCTAGATGATGATAGGTGTACAGTGTTTCCAACCGTCAGAAGGTGTACAGTGTTTCCAGATGTCGGTAGGTTTATAGTGTTTCCAGGCATCAAAAGGTGTACAGTTTTTCCACATGTTGATAGGTGTACAGTGTTTCCAAACATTGGAAGGTGTACAGTGTTTCCAGATATTTGTAGGTGTACAGTGCTTCTAGACATCAATAGGTGTATAGTGTTTTCTGACATCGGTAGGTGTGCAATGTTTCTAGACATCGGTAGGTGTATAGTGATTCCAGACATCAGTAGGTATACAGTGTGTCCAGACGTCGTTAGGTGTACAGTGCTTCCATTCATCATTAGGTGTATAGTGTTTTCAGTCATTGGTAGGTGTACATTTTTTCCAGATGTCGGTAGGTGTACAGTGTTTCCAGCTTCCTATAGTTTCCCCCCTTTAACTTTTTATTTGAAAAAAATGCATTCAAGGCCTTATTTTAAGGTATTTAAGGCCGATTAAAATCTCATAACTCCTATATTAATTTTTCGAAGTATTGGGATGCCTTTAATTATTCTAACCACATGGATTAATGCGATCCTCATTAATGGAAATTCTAAACTGTTTCAAATCTCATTAGTCTCGAAACTAATCCTTTAAAGTAGGGTACCTTCCCTTATTTCATTCTTTCTCCTTTATCTTAGTGTGAGGCACCTCGATAAATTATTCCCATAAGATTGGTGCGATCTAACCTTAATCCTTGGATTATTTCCCCCTGAATTTTCTTTATGTTGCATTCACACCCCCTGTTTTGGTGCAATCAGCAAGTGTCGACCCATCATCGATAGAAGGTATGGTCTACCTCCATTCCTATGTTTTCTTAGATAATTATTCTCCCATTTCTCTTTTCTATGTTATTTCTTGTGATATCCATGTTTATAATGTATTTTTCTTGGGTTTTGATTGGTTCGGTCATGTCGTGGCATCCTCGGGTGGATGCAGTTGTCGCGGGGGGAGGAAATTGTGATCTGTTGCGTGGATCATTCTCATTTAAAGAAATTAAAAAACCTTTTTATATAGGGGATTCATGGATTCTATATTATTTTATGTAAAACTATAGAGTTATCATGTTTTATCCCACTAGATCACAATGTAATTTACATAATAAATATTTGAACCCAGATAAATAAATTGGTATCAATCGTATGTTATTTTATCTTATTTTGATAGATAGTGTGATATCTATGCTTTCCTTGTTTAGCATGTTGTTCTTGATAAAAATTGGTAAATAATTTAAATTGGGATTAATTTTAATTTATTTTCCAAATATAAAGAGTCTTGTAAATGAATTTGGTTGTTTCTATTGTAAATTGATGATAATCAAATTGATGCACTAAGTATGTTTAATTAATTTGTGACAGCTATGATAGCTTGTTGTTTAGGTTTTCAATAGTTGGAACTTACTATTAATGAATCATCTAATTCAAGATGGATTAAAGATCCATTTTATTGATAAAAGTTATTTCCTTAAAGAGTTCTGAGTTACCCTCTTTCTGGTAAGGCCAAGTGCCATCAGCTTTAGAGCCATGAGAGCTCATTGCGTGTGAAGGAAGAATGCCTTGTTTAGGGCTAAGAGCCCAGTTGCTTTGTTTTTTCTACTGATTTTGATGTATTATGAGCCTAAATAGATGTTGTAAGATGTGGGGGTAGGGGTGCCTAGTGGTTGTGGAAGTTTTTTATGCCTAGAGTGGTGAGGTGAATCAGTTTATGCATGTGGGTGTCAGGGAGCACACTAGAGATGATGAAATGGGTTGGAAGTTAATGTCGGATTCTTGCTAAATCTTGTTGGTTATTTATTTAATTTACATTCCCCACTACTCAAGGTAGTTGTTATTTCTACCCTCCTTCCAAAAAGAGGTGAAGATACATGGGGTATGTCACGTGATTTCTGTGTTTAGATTTTCAAGGATGGATGGGTCTTCACTCATGAAATAGGTGGAAATGACTCGATAGGTATTTCATCTACTCACGATGTTGATCCCCTTATATTTGGTAGCTTAGAATGTTTTTATATAATTCCTGGGAATATGGTAAATTGATAATGTTGTTAATAAATTATTGAATAAATGATGTTAACACATGGGGTTGGAGCTTGGTGTAATACAGTGATGAGGTTAAAATTTAAAGGAATTGTGGATCTTGGTCAAAATACTAATGAAATGTAATGTAGAATTATAATGGTTAAATAATGGTTAAATAATTAATTAACATAAAGTAAAAAAAATTAAAAAGGGGCAAGATGACTTAATAAATCTCTATAAATGGTTGTGTGATTATAGGATATCTAGTCTTAGCAGTGGCAGTTGGGAGTCTGATAGACGTTAGCTGTAGTTGATTCTAAGACTAGGTTTTTCCCATAGTGTGTTTGTAAGCTATAGTAGATTCTGTACTTTTTGTGTTTCTATATGATACCCCACCATGTCAGTTTGGTCAACTGACACCCCGAGGATTCTAATCCCTAGGGGTGTTTTTTCCAACATCCCAATGGGAGGATGGATGGTTGACTACCCTCTTTATCCCTGCTCTCTTCTCTTGGTAGTTACTATGCTGGTAGAAACATTGGTTAGTTTTCCCTATATATGTGTGTAGAGGGATGTAATGGATTATGGTTATTCATTCAAATATATTTTGGATATTTTTTCCTATGGACTACTATAGGTGTAATGTGTATAGGATGTGATGGATTGAGGATCCTTACTCAACATATGAGTTATAATTGATTAAGGTATAACAATCGATGTATGATACACGTTATGCAAGCTATGGTGAATTCTAGAAACTACCTGGTTACTTTGGTTTTGTGGACATAGTGTTTGTGTTACATGAGGTGCATGTTGTGGTGCTATTCCCAAGTGTTTGTGAGCAATCTTTTTTAGAGATAGATGATTACAACATGCGATGTGGGGGAAAGCAGAAAACTTGTGGTGAAGTGGTAGCGAGGTACCCTTGATATTATTTACTATATTATATACTCTTTTATGTGATACTTAGTGAGAGTATACATGGTGAGGCTGAGAAAATAGTATACCTATTTAAGTGATGGGTTAGATTCACTTGTTGATCACTGTACTTTATCATGATTTCTTTACTTTTTCACAAGAGGTTCTGGGGAGGATTCTACTGAGTATACTATAATACTCACCCTACATATATATAAACTATTTTTCAGGTCACTTAGATAAGTTTATAGATTAGGCTGGTTACTACTAGCTTGGGGTTTCAGGATCTGTTTGGGCTTCGTGGTCGCTGTCGTTTTTACTTTCTTTTGGTACTTGCAGTTTTCTCTTTCAGTTATAGTTGTTCTTGCATAACATTACATATGTCTACTTCTGATTTCTTTTATATTGTAGTATTATTTGGATTTGGTTTTTTTCTGTCTTGTCTCTCTCTTATACATGTGTTAACTTATCGGGTAATGCCTCCCATTTGTGTGTTTAATATACCCTCGGTTCTAGTCACCAACCTGGGGCCTACTGGAGGTGGGAATCAGGGTTCATTATCTCCCTTATCACATTAATATCCTAGGAGGGGTACATATTATGGGTAGGGGTCATGAAAGAGTGGTATTAGAATTCTAGTTGAGGGATTGGATAGAGTTTGGTGTTAGTAACAGGTGAGGTTGCATGGTTTGGTAGGGAAACAGTGTCAGACAAGTTTAGAAAGTGATGTAAAAACTAGAGACCAGTTGATACATATGAGTTTAAGGCCCCCTGTGATCTGATGCACAAACCTTTAAGTTTATAGTGACTACTAAACAAGGTGATACTTGTTGAGGGGTAGAGACCTAGGAAAGGATCATGCATCATTCTTCAGTATGCCTGTGATTGAATGGGTGGACCTTAATATAGGTTAACCTAAATTGAATAAAAGAACATAATTAATTAATTATTGTTGAGTCTTCTATATTATAGTTTTAGGATCTCTAACTATTTTTTATTTTATAGGTATGGCTCTAGGTCGACATACTCGTCATTTTCGCGTAGAATATTTCCATAAGGTTGTGCCAACAGATCTTCACAGGGTAGAGGTTGACGATGATGAAACTTGGATGAGGAAACTCTGAGAATTTTAGCACCAGATTTTGCAGAAGTACAAGGGATCCATTTCAGATATAGTAACAAAAGACTATTTACAAGAGGTTGTGATAGATTTTAGTTTGATCCTTACTCAAAAGGAACACTGGGTGTCATTGGTTATGACAATTCTATGTGGGGATATGAGGAAGTGGTGTTTCTTGTTCCCTAGGGATCGCAAGGAGTAAGCAGTCTCATGGAAGGAGTTCCAAGACAAGTTTAGAGTTGAGTTTCTTTCTTCAACTACGAAGGTGTCTAGTTTCCAGAAGCTTCTAGCCCTTCAACAGGGGAGATGTAGTGTATGAGAGTTTAGAATCCATTTTAGGAACCTTTTATGATATGCTTCGAACCTGTTTCCATATGAGGAGGCAAGTTTGAGGCATTTTAAGGAGGCTTTGCATCCATAGATCCAGTGCTAGGTTAGCCCATTTATGCTGAAGACATATCTTGAGGTGCTAGTGAGGGAAGAGGTCATCGAGAGGAAGTTTTCCAGAATCATATCATCATGAGAGGAGATTATTTAGGATTCCTCATGAAGTAGATATATGGTCTATGGTTCTAATTTTTTAGGGTAGAATAGTTTCCATTTGGTCGGGGGTAGGTCCCAACCCTCAGCATGGTGGAATCTCTCAAGCCTATTCCAAGGGATGCATTTATTTTTCTTGTCGAGGATGAGGTCATTAGTATAGAGAGTTTCTGAACTTTTAGAGTGGTCAGCATGCACCAAGTTTTCTACTCCATGTTCCTCCTTTGAGGCAGTTCCAGTCAAGGAAGAAGTAGTAGGTTGCACCAGCTTTGGATCAACAGAGAGCAGATGGGGTAGGTAGAGGACAGCCCCAGGATTCTCCCCATCCTTATAGATAAGAGCTCAGCTTTTGTGTTGGTCATCATCAGGGTCAGACATTCCATGTTGTAGGTTGTGGTCAGCTTTATGCTTTAGCGTTGCCAGCGCCAAGCGATCTAAACATCATTTGAGGTGCCCTTTTCGTGTTTCCTACTTGGGTGTATGCCTTGTTTGACTCAAAATCCACGCACTCCATCAGATCACCTATCCTTTTCCATGCTTTGGTAATTGAGGTAGAGAGGCTTCCAGTTCCCTTGGCGTTGACTATGCCAGTTGGAGGTTGAGATGACTTTTTTGAAGTATGTAGAGACCATGAAATGGTACTAGGGTAGAACTACTCTTAGGGAGATTTCCTATGTTTATATATACAACCATATGATGTCATCCTTGACATGGATTGGTGATATTCAGCACATGCTACCATGGATTACTTCAGAAGGTAGGTTTTTTTCTTCGATACTAATGGAGATCCAGTGGTGTTTGTTGGAAATCGAGACCCTCAGATGGGTCGTTGGTGCATTTTGTCCTTGTTATCCTTGATGGATGATATGATTCTAAGTTATTCAAAGGTTCAGTAGTTGGAATTTAGTAGGGTCGTAGAAGAGTACCCTTATGTCTTTCCAGAAGAGGTTGTAGTATTACCCCCTTGATGAGAGATTGAGTTTTGGATCGAGCAATATCTAGGAGCATCACCCATCTCAATGTCTTCGTATAGGATGGACCCTTATGAGTTACGGGAGATGCGTATATAGATTTATGGTCTATTGTAGTGTGGTTTTTTTTATCCAAGTGTGTCACCATGGGGCATACCAGTTTTTTTCATGAAGAAGGTTGACCTAAGTTTGCGGTTGTGTATCAATTATCATTTCTTGAACAAAGTGACAGTGAAGAATCATTATTATATTCCACGGATTGATGATTTATTCAATCAAATGAAGGGTGAAAGTTGGTTATCAAATATCTATTTACATTCAGGATATCATCAGATGCGTGTGAAGGATGAGGGTATCCAGGAGACTACTTTCTATTGTCGTTATGGTCATTATGAGTTCTTTGTAATGTCGTTCAGTGTAATGAATGCTCCAGTTGTGTTCATGGGGTTAATGAATGATGTGTTTAGTGAGTTCCTAGATAAATTCATGGTGGATTTATGATTTTATTAATATTTTCATGACTTATTATATACTCTCTTTACTTATTTTATATGAAATTTTCATAATTTATGTGAAATATTAATGTTTTAATACTAAGTATTATTTTTGAGCATTTTTAGAAGTATTCCAATTGAGTCAGTTTACTATTTTATTTATAACTCTCACCCTACAGATCCAAATTTTGTGTTTCTTGTTTTTTAGGATTCCTTATTCAATATATAAGATTTCATTATAAGGTATCACGGTCCAATTCTTCCATTTGAAGGCCCATATGGACCACACAAGAAGGCCTACAGAATCTGTGAAGAAACCGGACCAGCCATGAATATTTAATTTATGGTCTCAATTAGGAAGTCCAAATTTCTTTATTCTCCTCAAAAATTTCTGGGTACAATTTAAGGAGTCTTGGATAAAAATTTCAATGCCCAACTTTAAATAAAAGGGGCCCAAATTATTCATTTAAACTAATCCCACCATTCTGGACGGGAAATAAAATCAGTACAGTATTCATGTCATATCTCATGATGTAATAATCCATTAAATATGAGATAGTGTGAAATGGGATATATATGTGGCCTACTTTTTTGAATAAATCATTTGGATTTGAAGTCATATTCCTATTCAAAAACCCATTCACATTTAGTCCTTCAAAAAGTTTGTATTAAAATGGACATATTAAAATTGTTTAATCCAACTTCCATAACTTTGTCTCCTTAAGTCCAATGGCCTCCAAATTTTCAGAGTAGATATATTAGATATTTATCTGAAACTTTTAAGTATATCATATCACAAGATTATGATTTATAATTTATCAAAGTGGCGATGCAAGTGGAGGGGCAGTTTTGGAATGCAAACATCCCACAACATTGAGCTATAAATACATCCCCTCCTATAATTTCAAAAGGGTTGGAATTTCAGAATATAGAAGCACATATTTGAACGACCAAAGACTTGAAAAAGTCTTGGGATGACCTTCCATACTCAATTTTTTACTTTAGATACCTTTCCTCTTCTCTTTGTTTTCATTTACTTTTGTGTTCTTCTTTGTTGTAATCTTGTAAGTATTTGTTTTTGTAATTCTGTTTTAATGAAAGTTTCTTCTTCAATATCTATTTTTATCATCAACATTATGTAGTATAATACTAATTTTCTTAAAATATTTTAAATTAAGTTAAAATATATTCCCTAATTTTTTTTCCTCGTTCAATCGAAAGTCTATTTTTAATTCTAATTATCATTTGTGTGTGTGTTCGATGCACCACTATTTTTCTTATCCCTTTATTTTTCTTCTCTTATTAATTTATCATAATAATAATTATAACCATATAATTAATCATTTAAATGGATGAGTAAATCTACCATTTGTGTGAGTTATAATTTGGGGATGTTAAGTGATTGAGAGCATTAGCTCGATGAATATTCTTTAAATTAACACTGTGTATGTTAAACTTAGAATGTCGTGAATTAATGACATAATTTGTTTAACGTGTGGTTTTCATGGATTATTAGAACCATAAATACACTACCATAAACAATATCTAATTGATATTAGAACCCTAAGTTAAGTTAAGGCTTGTATTAAAGCCTTAACACTTAGTAATTCTAATCAATGTTATCTTGTGAAGTGGGTGTTAATTTAAATGAAATATAAAGAAAATCTCGAGGATATCACAAGCTTAACTCCATAAAAATGAACTCACCCCAATATTTATCAAATTTTTAAATCAAGCACCACTCATTAATCACTTCATTTAAGCTCTGTAAACAAACCCCCCAATCAAAATACAATCAACTAAAAAATTCGACTATTAAAAAAATATCATCACTGAGGATTCGACTTGAGTGTTGCTATACACATTAGCAGAGCATCAGAACTTTGACTGGTCGATAGGCGGAAATCATCCATGATTTCAAATGGATCCATTCCCGAGTATGGTTATTTATGTATTAATTAGTTTCTAGTTATTTTAAAAAAAACCAAAAAAACAAAATTTAAAAAAAATTGAAAAAAACACAAAGAAAAACCTGTCTTCTCATAAAAATCATAAACTAAAAAAACACAATGAAAACCCATCTTCCTCTTTCTTCCAACATCTCTTTGAATTCCCCGTAGCCTCCCAAACAATACCTTGGATTTTTTTGACCCTAAAATTGGTTGAAGACTTCGCCAACTTAGGAGGAACATAAGAGATAATAAACTCATTCAAGAACATATCCTTGTCCAACCAGTTGAATTATAAATGACCAATCCTAGGGAACAAACACTTAAAAAACTTGTTGACACTAATATGAATTACCAACCTCTTGTTATTCAATATCTAAACATAGAGGCTGACTTCAAACTCAAATTGGGTTTAATTCATCATCTTCCTCATTTTCACGGACTATCTGGTGTGGATCTACATCTTCATCTTAAATAGTTCCAAGTGGTGTGATCTACCATGAAGCCTTAAGGGGTTTTTGAGGAATAAATAAAACTTTGAGTATTCCCTTTCTCCCTAGCTAACTCTTCCAAGTCATGGATCTACTACCTTCCTCCTAGTTCCATAACCACATGGAAGGACATGAGGCGACTCTTCTTAGAGAAATTCTTTCCTCCTTCTCATACTACTTATATCTAGAAAGAAATAACTGGTATTCATCAATTCCCAAGTGAATCTCTCCATGAGTACTGGGATAGGTTCAAAAAGATTGTTTCAACCTTCCCACATCACCAAATCCATGACGAAATCTTGATCAAATACTTTTATGAGGGGTTATTAGAAATGGAGAGAACTCTAATTGATGTCGCAAGTGGTGGTGATCTTATTGATAAAACTCTTGCAGCTGTAAGAGATCTCATAAGAAACATGGATGCGAACACACAAAAATTTCATACTCAATCACATGCTCAAGTAAAACAAGTCCAAGACAATAAATCCATAGATCCGAACAAGATTACTGAGTGGATGAGTGAACTTAAAGGTCTTGTGTGACAACTAGTTGTGGAATCCAAAGCCCAACCACATCTTATCCACAATCTTTGTTCCCTAGACCTATCAAGAACTATGGAATCTGTAGCTCCCCATCTCATCCAACTGACACATGTTTGAAACTTCAAGAGGATCAATCTGATTCATTTGGACCAATAGAGCTCAATGCAGTATATGCTCAGCAGAACCCCAGCCCTCAATAATTAGTTCAGTTTGTTAGAAACTTCAACCAACCCAATTTTGAGCCCTTCTCTTCTATATATAACCCTAACTTGAGATATGGGAATTCCATTTCTCATCCCCCTCAATACCCTCATCAAAACCCAAACCAATTACAATATGGTCAAAGTGTTGGTAACTTCCAACAACCTTACCCTTTTGTTCCTAAACCTCAAAGGATCAATCCTCCTCTTCCTCCTCTAGGCTTCCACTATCCTAATGAGCCTTCCCAATTCCCAACCCAATACAATCTCTTTCCCACGAAGCAAAATCAAGGTAATCCCAATTTAGGACAAACCACTTCTTCCAAGAAACCATGGGAAAGTGCAGTAGAATATCTTTCCTCCTTCACTCGTTCTTGCCTTAAAAACATTGAAACCCAAATTGGTCAACTTGCATCCCACCTTAGTCAGTAGAAACCATAAAATTTTTCTCAACTCCTAGCTCAACCATTACCCAACCCCAAGGGTAATGTAAGTGCAATTGAACTTAGATCAAAAAAGCAAATTGATATGCCTCAAGATAAGTCCTACAACCCCCCTTTGAATGTTGACCTAGAAAATGAAAATAAAAAGAAACATGAAAAGGAATATGAATCCATTATCTTGCCTCCTTCAATTCCATTTAAAAATATAATTCCTTTTCCTCAAGTTGTTTCTAAACCAAGGAAGTCCTTTAAACCCGATCCTGAAATTCTCGACATGTTTAGATGTGTTGAAGTCAACATTCTCCTCTTAGATGTCATTAAACAAATTCCTAAGTATGCCAAGTTTCTCAAGGAGTTGTGTAACCATAAGAGGAAACTTAGGACCTTTGAAAATGTTTCCACCCAACAATTTATTCCCATAAAGTGAAAAGATCTAGGGACCTTTATAGTTCCATGAAAAATTAGAAGTTCCAAATTTGATGATTCACTCATAGACCTAGGAGTCTCAATTAATTTAATGCCTAAATCCATCTTCTCTAACCTTGGTCTAGGTCCATTACATCAAATGGGTGTTTTCATTCAATTATCCAATCGAAGCACAACCATTCCTGAGGGAATAATTGAGGATGTCCTTGTTCATGTTAATGATCTTATCTTCCCAGCTAATTTCTATGTCCTTGACATTAAAGGTGAGACGAACTCTTCTCAATCTCCCCTAATTTTATGAAGACCATTCCTCGTGACAGCTATAACTAAGATTTATTTCTATTCAGGTATCTTATCCATGGAATTTGGGGACCAACTGGTCAAGTTCAACATTTTCCAAGCCATGCGATACCCATCTGAGGATCACTCTGCATTCTTGATCCATGCATCTGAGTACACTTCTAAGAGTCAATTTAACCCCAATCCATCATGTTATTCATGTTCAAATGATAAAGGATCTTGTGAAATCTTCACCATGATTAACCAAGTCATAAATGGTGAAGTTTATGTAGACCCCTCATTCATAGACTCCATAAATATAGTGGAACTTGACAACTCTCTTTAATCCCACATCAACTCTGATCTCTACTGCTCCACCTTGGACAGTAATAAGGAAAATGAATCTAAAGCAACTGAAGTACCTTCCTCCATTCTTGAGTTTTCTAACCCACAAATTAAAGATGCGACTGATCCGAAACCTCTTCTTGAACACCTAAAATATGCATTCCTTTTCCATGATCATTCTTATCCTGTCATTATCTCTTCTTCACTTACCGAAACTGAGGAGTCCAAACTTGTTCAAGTGTTAGAAGAAAACAAAAAGGCCTTAGGTTGGACCCTAGATGACATACCAAGAATCAACCCTTCTCTTTTCATGCATCACACCCATCTTGAGGAATCATCCAAACCAATTAGACAGCCACAAAGAAGACACAATCCATCCATCCTTGAGGTAGTTAGGGAAGAGATTACTAAGCTTCTTCAAGCTAGTATTATATACCCAATTTCTGATAGTGAATGGGTTATTCTAATTCAATTTGTACCTTATAAGGGTGGGATAACTGTTGTCATAAATGAACATGGGGAGGTAGTCACAACTCGAGTGAAGAACAAATGGCGTGTGTGCATCGACTATAGGAAATTGAATGTTGAAACAAGAAAAGATCACTACAATCTTCTATTCCTTGATCAAATGATAGAACTATTAGCTGGAAATTCACACTATTTATTTCTTGATGGATACACCAGCTACTTAAAAATCCCAATAGCACCTCAGGACCAAGAAAATACTACTTTCACATGCCCCTTTGGAACATATTCATATAGGAGAATGCCTTTTGGCCTCTGCAATGATCCTGAAACATATTAGAGGTGTATGATGAGTATCTTTTCTGAATTCATTGAACACTTCATGGAAGTATTCATGAATGACTTTACCATTTATGGTTATTTATTTGAATCTTGCTTGAATACACTCTCTCTAGTCCTCCAAAAGTGTGTCAAGTGTAACCTTGTGTTAAATTTTGAGAAATTTCACTTCATGGTTTCAAATGGGATTGTTCTAGGGCACATAGTTTCAAAAGATGGTATTGAAGTCAATCCTACCAAAATTGAATTGATTCAATCACTTCCTGAACCCAACACTATTTAAGACATTCGTTCATTCCTCGGTCATGCTGGTTTCTATCGGCAATTCATCCATAACTTCAGTAGGATTTCCCTCCCACTCACTCGGTTGCCCCAAAATTATTTCACTTTCCATTTCGATGAGGTTTTTAAGAGATCCTTCATTGAACTAAAAATTTATCTTACATCTTCCCCAATAATCTAACCCCCAGATTTGCCTTTACCCTTTGAGTTGATGTGTGATGATTCTGATAGGTCCATTGGGGCCATTCTTGGTCAAAGAAGAGAAAAAATTCCTCATGTCATCTATTATGCCTCAAAAACATTGGATGAAACTCAATCTCACTACACTGTCACTGAAAATAAACATTTAGTAGTGGTTTTTGCCTTAGATAAATTTTGGCCCTATATCTTAGGTTCCAAAATCATCATCTTCACAGACCATTATACTATAAAGTTCTTACACAAGAGAAGTGATTCCAAATCGAGGCTAATAAGATGGATCTCAATGCTCAAAGATTTTGACCTTGAATTCAAAGATATACTAGGAAAAGAAAACCTTGTGGCTGATCACTTGAGTAGAATTTGTAATTCTTCTCATTCTGAAATAATTGATCCATAATTTCCAACTGAGCACCTTTTATCTCTCACTCCAAAAATACCATGTTATGCCCCAATTGTAAATTACTTGGTTTCTGGTGTTTTCCTGAAAATTTTCCAAAAGAACAAAAAATGAAGTTGAGAAGTGATTCAAAATACTATTTTTGGGAAGAAAATAAACTTTAGAAAACTAGGGTAGACATGGTAATTAGAAGATGTGTTAATGAAAATTAACATTATTCCATATTATAATTTTTTCACTCAATGCCTGGTGGTGGCCATTTTGGACCACAAAGGAACTCCCAAAAGGTCCTAGACTCTAGATTCTTCTGGCCTTCAATCCTCAAGGACTCACATGAGTTATATTAATCATGTCCCACTTTCCAAAAGTTTGGCACAATTTCCAAAAGAAATGAAATGCCTCAAAAGCCTTTAATATTCTATGAGATCTTCGATGTTTGGGGCATCGATTTCATGGGACCATTCCCTCCTTCAAATGGATTCTCATACATCATTCTTGTGTTTGATTATGTATCTAGGTGGGTCGAGGCCAAACCCACTAATGTTTACCCATTTGGTGCAGTGCAATTCCAAGACCCCTCTTCAAAAAGGACATTCACAGTTAATGGACATCGGTTAAAGCATCACCATGAGAGGACACGTAATCATAGAACCACATCAACTTCCATCAAATCCCCAACTTCTACAGTCGACCCACCACTGGATGGAGATGGAAACCCACCAAATCCAAACCAGGGGGAACCTCTTTCCCTTTAACTCTCTATCTATCTATTACTCTCTCTCACTCTTTCTTCTTCTTCCCATCTCTTTCATTTTTTACCACTTTCTTTATCAAACCCTTTTATTTACTCTTTATCTTTTGTGTGGGTGTTTCTTTATAAAAAACTAAAACAAAAACCTGAAAAACTAGAAAACAAAAAAAATCACTTAAAAAATATAGAAAAACAAGATTCATGATTACTCACCTTCCAATTTTTAAATTTTTTCCAAACATTTTGGGGAGTTAAAAGACATGGTTTTATCTCAAAAACTTTTTGTTTTCATCATATATTTGGATAAAGAATATTTTTTCAAAACCAATAAATTTTTAATGCTCACTTTTTGATTTAAAAAATGATTTTCCCCACCCATGAGGAAAACCATTTGCTTTAATTCCAAGGCTACATATGGCCATCTTTTCAAAATGTGTTTTTTTCACCCCCATTTGTGATTCTTGAGTTTGTGGACCTTCGAGCTTAATTTCCTACTTTAGTATTCATTAATATGATAGAGGCATTTTCTGAACCACATGAGAATCACAACAGCCAAATAGCCTCTCATTTCCCTTACATCAATCCTCCTTTTGAAAGCCCCTTCAAGCCTATGAAAACCTTTACTTTGATAGCCACATTAAAATCCCAATACATTTTCCCACCAAATATCAACATGGATTTTCATTGTATAATTTTTTAAAATTTAAGTGTGGGGGGGATGAATTCCATTTTGGGTAAACTTTATTGATTTCACCATGTTATAATATGCTTGAGGGAAATAATCCAATTCAGTGTGGGGGATAGGTTGTCATTCAGTTTGTTTTGGGGAATGTAATGTACTTTCATTTATGTATTTTTGGTAAATTTTATTGACAAGTTTTCAAAAAAATAAAAAAAAAAGAACAAAAAATGGGTTGTGTCTTGGGTAGGTCAAAAATCAATCTTCCTCAACCTTTTATCTTGTTATATCTATTACAATTAGTGTCATGAGGAGATAAATCATGGGCTGGGAGATGAGTGTGATATCTATTTCAAGTTCAACTTTTGAAAAAAAAAGAAAAATAAAAAAAAGAAAAATAATGAACACTTATGTCAATGGGAGAAGTTTTGTGTTTTGTAAATATTCCATCTTCTCATCCCCTTAAAATTGTATTCCTATATTGTGTCTTTATTCACACAATCATTCCCTTTTAAATATGTTTTTTCATTTCCTTTCATGTTTCATTTAAAAAAATGTGTATTGATTTTTATATGTTTGTGTTTTACCCCCTTTTTCCTATCTTTTGGATATCATCATCCCACCGTCCCATAGCCATAGAAAAATCCCTAAAAATACCTCTTGATTTTTGAGCACTCTAGGATGTGGATTGGAAGCTGAGATCTCTTACAAACTCTATGATTTTCACTTTTGGTTGGTGGATGAGTGAATCTCCATAAATTAATTTTTTCATCTTGAGAGAAGTTAGTTTTATGTGCCACCATTTTCCATTTCTAAATTTTAGCATGAAAAAATGAAGTTTTTTTTTACATTGTTTCTGTAAAAACTTTTTGTGGAATTAAATATGGATGAGTGATATTGTCTAAACCACCCCAGATTGGGGAAAACAAAATTTTACTATTTTTTGGTGAGTGAAAATGATTTTTCATGTTTTTATATTTGTTGTACATGAGGAAATTCACAAGACTAAGTGTGTTGGATTTGATGTTATTAATATTTTCATGACTTATTATATACTCCCTTTACTTATTTTATATGAAATGTGCATAATTTGTGTAAAATATTAATGTTTTATTACTAAGTATAATTTTTGGGCATTTCTAGAAGTAGTTCAATTGAGTTAGTTTACTATTTTATATATAAATCTCACCCTAAGGATCCAAATTGTGTGTTTATTGTTTTTTAGGATTCATTATTCAATATATAACATTTCATTATAAGGTATCATGGGCCAATTCTACCATTTGAAGGCCCATATGGACTACACAAGAAGGCCTACAGAATCTGTGAAGAAACTGGACCAGCCATGAAGATTTAATTTATGGGATCAATCAGAACGTCCAAATTACTTTATTCTCCTCAAAACTTTTTGGTACAATATAAGGAGTCTCTTATAAACATTTCAAGTCCCAAATCTAAATTAAAGGTGCACAAATGATTCATTTAAACTCATCCCACTATTCTGGTCGGGAAATAAAATCAGTATAGTATTTAGGACATATCTCATGATGTAAGAATCCAATAAAGCTGATATTTTTCAGTGTAAAAGGGGATATATATTTGGACTACTTTTTTGAATAAATCATTCATATTTGAAGGAATCTTCCTATTCAAAAACCCATTCACATTTTGGCCTTCAAAAAGTTTTTATTGAAATGGACAGATTAAAATTGTTTAATCCAACTGTCATAACTTTGGTTAATTAAGTCCAATGGACTCCAAATTTCTTGAGTAGACAGAGGAGATATTTTTCTACAACTTTTAATAATATAATATCATTATATTCTTCTTTATAATTTATCAAACTGGCGATGCAAGTGGAGGGGCAGTTTTGGAATGCAAACATCCCACAACATTGAGCTATAAATACATCCCCTCCTATCCTTTCAAAAGGGTTGGAATTTCAGAAGATAAGAGCACATATTGGAACTACCAAAGCCTTTCCAAAGTCTTGGTAGGACCTTCAATACTCAATTTTTCACTTTAGACACCTTTCCTCCTCTCTTTGTTTTCATTTACTTTTGTATTCTTCTTTGTTGTAATCTTGTAAGTTTTTGTTTTTGTAATTCTGTTTTAATGAAAGTTTCTTCTTCAATATCTATTTTTCTCAAACAACATATGTAGTATAATACTAATTTTCTTAAAATATTTTAAATTAAGTTAAAACCCCTTCCCTAATTTTTCTTCCTCATTCAATCGAAAGTCTATTTTTAATTCTAATTATCGTTTGTGTGTGTGTTCGACGTACCACTCTCTTTATTATCCCTTTATTTTTATTCTCTTATTAATTTATCATAATAATCATTATAACCAGATAATTAATCATTTAAATGGATGAGTAAATCTGCCATTTGGGTGAGTTATAATTTGGGGATGTTAAGTGATTGAGAGCATTAGCTCGATGAATATTCTGTAAATTAACATTGTGTATGTTAAACTTAGAATGTCGTGAATTAATGACATAATTTGTTTAATGTGTGGTTTTCATGGATTATTATTACCATAAATACACTACCATGAAAAATCTCTAATTGATATTATAACCCTAACTTAATTTAAGGCTTTGATTAAAGCATTAACACTTAGGAATTCCAATCAACGTTATCTTGTAAAGTGGGTGTTAATTTAAATGAAATATAAAGCAAAGATCAAGGATATCACAAGATTAACTCCCTAAAAATGAACTCACCAAAATATTTATCAAATTGTTAAATCAAACACCAATCATTAATCACTTCATTTAAGCTCTGCAAACAAACCCCCCCAATCAAAATACAATCAACTAAAAACATTCAACTATTAAAAAAGTATCATCGCCAAGGATTCAACCTGAGTGCTGCTATACACATTAGCAGAGCATCGGAACTTTGACCGGTTGATAGGTGAAAATAGGTCATGATTTCACTTTCATCGACAACATCCTTGTGTACTTCGCATCTGAGGAGGAGCATGCAGAGCATCTACATATCGTTTTGGGAGTTCTTTGTCAACAATAGTTGTTTGGGAAGTTATCAAAGTGTGAGTTTTGGGATCAAGAAGTCCATTTCTTGGGTTATGTTGTATCCCAATAGGGGGTAGCTATGGATCTATTGAATATATGAGAAGTTTTGTCATGGGAATCCCCCAAGATAGTGGTAAATGTGTGAAGTTTCCTTGGTATCACAGGCTATTACAGGAGGTTCGTAGCTGATTTTTCTTGGTTTTCGACTCCTTTGACAATGTTGACCAAGAATTATTGGAAGTTCATGTGGAATGATTTGTGTCAGGAAACATTTGATTATCTGAAGGAGAAGTTGGTTAGTGCTCCAGTTATTTGTATGTCGGTAGAAGGAGTTCATTTTGATGTTTTCTACGATGCTTTGCGTCTGGGGTTAGGTTGTGTTCTAATGTATTAGAGATCAGTTATTTCTTATGGGTCTTTTCAGTTGTGTACCCACGAATGTAACTATGCCACTCATGATATTAAGTTGGCAGTAGTGGTTTTTTTTCTAAATTTTTGGAGACATCACCTCATTGTAGAGTGCTTTGTGGTCTTCACCGATCATAAAAACCTGAGGTATGTTTTCTCCCAACATGACTTGAACTTGCGGTAGTGTTGGTGGATGGAGTTATTAGAGGATTATAACTTCGAAATATTGTATACACCTTGTAAGGGAAATGTTGTAACCACTGTGGTAAATAGGAAGTCACATAGTGATATAGTGTGTAAATCAGGTGATTCCTGGAGAGTGATGGATGAAATTTCATTATTACATCTCGATATGGGAGAAGTTGGGGGAAGAGGTTGTCTTTTTTAGATGACGGTGCAGTCATATTTGGTGCAGTAGGTAGAAGAGTCCCAGTTGGGGGATCTAGAGGTGGAGGTCTAGAGAGACTGAGTTGTTTGTGGCGAGGCCCCTGTTGGTTGTTCTGAGGATGAACAGCACTGGGTGTTATTTCAGGTAAGGCTTTTTGTTACTTTGGAAATGTGTGAGGTGGTTCTCAGGGAGTTCCATAGTTATACCTTAAAATTACATCCTAGCATAACAAATATGTACCGATCATTGAGGAGTCATTTTTGGTGTCCTGGTTTGAAGTGTACAGTTGTGGAGTTTGTGTCTCGATGTTTGGTCAGCCATAAGGTAAAGGCCGAGCACCATGTTCCCAGTGGTTTTCTCCATCCATTGGGTGTTCTTTAGTGTAAGTGGGAGGAAATATCAATGTACTTTGTTATGAATTTACCTCAATATCAGGGAGGCTATGATGCTCTATGGGTGGTAGTGGATCATTTGATGAAATCAGACCACTTTATAATAATCAAGGAGTCGAGCTCAGTGGAAGTTTTATCGAGGCAGTATCTGGAGGAGGTGGTGAGACTTCATAGAGTCTCAAAGACAATAATTTCTAATTGAGATCTTCATTTTACCTCCAGAGTGTAGAGAGGTCTCTGTCATGATTTCGGTTCTCAGTTATACCTTAGCACTGCTTTTCATCCATATATGGATGGTTAGACATAGCGGACCATCCAGACTCTTGAAAACATGTTGCGCTCTTATGTCTTGGATTTTAGAGGTTTGTGGAAGAGGAACTTACCCTTGGTGGAGTTCACTTACAACAATAGTTTTCACTCCACCATCGGTATGGCGTTATTTGAAGCCTTGTATGACCGGCCTTTCTATTATCTGTTGTGACGGACTGGGGTTAGAGAGTCAGCAATTCTCAGACCGAAACTAGTGTAGAATACGGCAGAGATGGTTCAGGTGATTCGTGAGAGGATGAAGGCAATGCAAGATCATCATAAATCATATGTTGATCATAGGAGTAGACCTTTGGAGTTTTATTTTTTGGATCACGTGTTTCTAAAGGTGACTCACTTTCATTGGAAGAAAAGGTTTTGTTGTGGGAGTAAGATTTCTTCCTGATTTATTAGGCCTTCTGAGGTGTTGGCTCGTGTTGGTGTTGTGGCATATCGGATAGTACTTCCCCTGTAGATGAGCTGGATACATGATTTTTTTTCATGTATCGTAGCTCTATCGTTATCTTCATGACGACTCTCACATCATCGATTTAAGAGAGATCAATGTTGATGATGATGCAACCTTTGAGGAGCGGGCTGTAGAGATCCTGGACTACAAGGAGACGGTGTTTCATGGGAGTGTTATCCCCTTTGTCCATGTCTTTTGGCCACACAATGGTGTGTAGGAGAGTACATGGGAACGTGATTGTAGATACGTGCTTAGTACCTCAATTTTTTTAATGTTAATCTCTTTTCTTATAATTATGTTTGTTTGTGATTACAGACCTTTCGTTTTTATTATATGGATTTCTTTTGTTGCTTTTGTGGCTTTCTCTCTTTTGAGAGGTATCTTGATGGGTGGTTGTTCAGACCCCTTTTCTTGTTGGTTGGTTTTGAATTCATGAATATGAGAATGTTTGATATGTATTTGATGTAATGACTTGGACCTCTTTGGTCCATTCCTTTTCTAAAATATGGTGTTTGAGGTGTTCTAGGAGGTCAAGGTGACTTATCCCCAACACTTTTCCAAATTTCTAGTTTTGTGAACAGTGTTTCCAGTTTTGTGTATAGTTTTTCCAGCCTTCAGTAGATGTACAGTGTTTCCAGTCATCGGTAGGTGTACAGTGTTTCTAGATGTCGGTATGTGTACAGTGTTTCCAACTATCAGTAGGTGTATAGTGTTTTCACACATTGATAGGTGTGTAGTGTTTCCATACATTGGTAGGTGTACAGTTTTTCCAAATTTCAGTAGGTGTACAATGTTTCCAGATGTCATTAGGTTTACAGTGTTTACATATATCGGTAGGTGTACAGTGTTTCCATACATCGGTAGGTATACAGTTTTTCCAGATGTCGGTAGGTGTATAGTGTTTCCAGACGTCGGTAGGTGTATAGTGTTTCCAGATGTCGGTAGGTGTACAGTGTGTCTAGATGATGGTAGGTGTACAGTGGTTCCATCCATCGATAAGTGTACAGTGTTTCCATCCGTCGGTAGGTGTACAATATTTCCAGACATCGATAGGTGTGTAGTGTTTCTAGCTTCATAAAGTTTCTCCCATTTAATGTTTTCATTGATGAAAAATGCATTCAAGGATTTTTTTTTTAAGGTATTTAAGGACTATTCAAAGCCCATAACTCCTATATTAATTTTCCTAAGTCTTGGGATTCCTTTACTTAGTCAAACCATGTGGATTAATGTGATCTGCATTAATGGAAATTCTAAACTATATAAAATCTCATTAGTCTCGAATCTAATCCTTCAAAGTCTAGAACCTTCCCTTATTTCATTCCTTATCCTTTCTATTGGTGTGAGGCACCCCGATACATTCTTCCCATAGGAGTGGTGTGATCTAACCTTAATCATTGGATCATTTCCTCTTGAAGTTTCTTCCTACTATATGCGCACCCCATATTTTGGTTCAAGTAGCAAGTGTCAACCCATCATCGATATAAGGTATGATATACCTATGTTCTTGTGTTTTCTTCGATACTTCTTATCCCATTTCTCCTTGTCATGTTATGGAATGTGATCTCTATGTTTTTAATGGAGTTTTCTTGGGTGTCGGTTAGGGTGGTCATGTCGTGGAATCCTCAGGTGGATGCAGTTATTACAGGGAGAGGCGATCATGATCTGTTGCATAGATCATTCTTGTGTAAAGAACATCTAGAACCTTTTGAGGTAGGGGAATCATGGATTATCTATTCTTTTACATTCAACTGTAGAGTTAGTATGTTTTATCCCACTAGATCACAATAGAATTGACATAATAAATATTTTAACCTGGATAAATAAATTTATATCGATATAATGTTATTACCTCTTGTTTTTCTAGATAGTGTGATATATATGCTTGCATTATTTAGCATGTTTTTCTTCACATAAATTGGTAAATAATGTAAATTGGGATTAATTGTAATTTATTTGTCAAAGATAAAAGTTCATGTAAATTAATTTGGTTGATTCTGTTGTAAATTGATGATAACCAAATTGATGCAGTACGCATGTTTAATTAATTTGTGGTAGCTATGATAGCTTTTTGTTTAGGTTTCCAATAGTTGGAACCTACTAATAATGAATCTGATAATTAAATATGGATTAAAGAATAATTTGATTGATAAAATTTAATTCCTTGTAGGGTTATGAGTTACCCTCTTTCTTATAAGGTCGAGTTCCTTCTAATTTGGATCCATGAGAGCTCATTATGTGTGAAGGAAAAATGCCTTATTTAGGGCCAAGAGCCCAGTTTCTTTATTTTTCCTACTTCTTGTGATGTTTTATGAGCCCATATGGATGTTGTAAGATGTGGGGGTAGGTAGACCCAGTGGTTGTGGCAGCAATTGATGCCTAGAGTGGTGATTTGTATCGGTTTATGCATGTGGGTGTTGGGGAGGACACCGGAGATGATGAAACGGGTAGGATGTGAATGTTAGATGCTTGCTAAATCTTGTTGGTTATTTATCTTCTTTAATTTCCCCACTGCTCAAGGTAGTTGGTCTTTCTACCCTCCTTCCAAAAAGAGGCTAATATGTACGGGGTATTTCACGTGCTTTCTATCTTTATCTTCTTGATGATAGATGGGCCTTTGCTCCTACAATAGGTGGTAAGGACTCAACAGGTAGTTCATATACTCACCATGTTAATCCCCTTGTGTTTGGTAGCTTAGAATGTTTTTCTAGAATTCCTAGGAATATGTTAAAGTGATAATTATATTAATAAATGATTGAATTAATGATGTTAACCAATGGGGTTGGATCTTGGTGTAATGCAATGATGAGGTTATAATTTAAAGGAACTGTGGATCTTGGTCGGAATGCTAATGAAATTAAATGTGGAATGATAATAGTTAATTAATGGTTAAAGTATTAATTATCATAAAGTGAAACTATTCAAAAGGGATAAGATGACTTAATAAATATCACTAAGTGGTTGTGTGCTTATAGGATATCTAGTCTTAGCAGTGGCATCTAGGAGTCCAAGAGACATTAGCTGTAGTTGAGTCTAAGACTAGGTTTTTCCCGTAATGTGGTTTTGATCTGTATTATATTATGTAATTTTTTTGTTTCAATACGCTACCCCACCCTGTTGATTATGGCTCCTGACACCCCAAGGATTCTAATCCCTAGGGGGTGTTTCCCCCAACATCCTGATGGGAGGATGGATGGCTGACTACCCCCTTTGGCCCCACTCTCTTCTCTTGGTAGTTATTGTACTAGTAGGCATGTCGGTTAGTTTTCCCCATATATGTGTGTAGAGGGATATAATGTCTTGTGTTTATTCACACACATATATTATGGATATAGTTTCTTATGGACTACTATAGGTGTAAAGTGTATAGTTTTTTATGGCTTGAGGATCCTTACTCGGCGTATGGGCTATAATAGATTAAGGTATAATACTCGATGTATGATACATGGTATGTGATTTGTGGTGGCTCCCAAAAACTACTTGGTCACTTTGATTATGTGTACATAGTGGTTCTGTTTCACGAGGTGCATGTTGTGGTGCTACACCCAATTGTCTGCGGTCAAGCCTTTTTTGAGAGAGATGCTTAGGACGTGCGATGTTGGGGTAAAGCGGAAAACTAGTGGGGAAGTGGTAGTAGGGTAACCTCGATATTCATTATTATATTATATAATCTTGTATGTGATACTTGGTGATAGTATCCATGGTGAGGTTGGGAACATAGTATAAATGTATAGGTGACAAGTTAGTTTCACTTGTTGTTCGTCGTGCTTTAGCATGCTTTTTAATTTTGCACAAGAGGCCCCAGGGAGGATCCTACTGAGTATACTGTTAAACTCACCCTATGTATATATGTGTACTTGTGATTTATTTTATATTGTAGTATGAGGTGGAGTTGGTTGGTGTCTATCTTATCTCTCTCTTCCACATGTGTTCTCTTAGAGGGTATGCCACCCATTTGTGTATTTATGATACCCTTGGTGTTAGTCGCCAACCAAGGGACTACTGGCAGTGGGACTCAGGGGTCACTATCTCCTTTCTCACATTGTCGGCCCAGGAGGGGTACACCTTGTTGGGAGGGGGTCGTGACACAACTAACTTTGGAAATTTGGAGGCATACAGAACATGCATAGGAATAGATGATAAAATGGTTTTGAGAAGCGTAAGCCTCCCTCTGAAGGAAATAAAGTGAATTTTATAGTTGTTGATCCTATTGAAGACTTTACCCACCATCTTTTCAAAGTGATTCACATGAAGCTACCCTGAATACAGTGGAGCACCGAGGTACTCCATTGGGAAGCCTCTTCTCTTGAAGCCCAGGATAGTTTCAATGGATCTCACTTTTCTATCTATGAAGTAGTCCGGAAGAAAAATTATGCTTTTCTTAACACTCACTAGTTGTCTACTCCATTTATAGTACTCATCAATGACCTCCTTGATTCCCCAGATCGAGCACTTTCTTCTATTAAAAAAATCATGGTGTTGTTGGAGAGCATGAGGTTAGACAACCCCTAAAAGTGATATTTACACTAAAAAGGTATAACTCTTCCAGCATGTATTTCCCTATTGATAGATCTGCTAAGGAAATTTTGCATTAAAATAAATAGAGTTGGGGATATAGGGTCACCCTAGAAAAGGCCCTGGATATATTTGAAGAAACCAAAAGTATTCCCCAGAAATGAAATGGCCATCCAAGTAGAGATAAATCACATAAAAATAATTTCAATTAAATGGTTAGAGAATCTCATTCTAGAAAAAAAAATTAATTATGAAGGACCACTCCATACGATTGTACGACTTGTCCATATCTAGCTTAATGGCGATGTTAGAGTCGAGTGATTTATGGCTAATGTCGTTGATCATTTCCTGCACTAAGAAAATAGCCCCCTAAATTGACCTATCTCTAACAAAATGGTGTTGTTCAGTGGATATCTGATGGTGTAGATGAGGGGATAGTTGTCTGTTAACAATGGTAGCCAAGATTTTATAGGAAAAGTTACAAAGGCTAATAGGTTTTTAATGCCTAAGAGAGGAGGGGTTGTTAATATTCGGTAGTAAAACTAGAGAAGTTGAAAATTCCACACAAGGGATGATTCCACCACTAAACACATCCTAGATAGCCTTCATGATACCCTCCTTGATCAAATCTTAATAAGAAGTGTAGAATAAGATTGAGAACCCATTGGGATCAGGCACACTAGATCCATTAAGAGAGATCATAGTGTTGTGGATTTCAAGATCATCTAGAATGGCTTCCAGGGCAGAATTATCCTCAGGAAACACCAGTCTGGGAATCAGGTCAAAAAGAGTTGCATGGTCGGATGGGTAACTTGTATGTATATAAGGATTTTACCCAGCCAGAATATCCTTGAAAAACTCAGATGTCATACCTCCCATTGTGTCACAGTCATTAGAGAAGGAATCTTCCTCTAGTAGAATGTTTGACCTCACAATACGACATCTTTCTTTGATGCACACTTGAAAAAATTCAGTTTTCTTATCCCATTATTTGAGCCATTGGATCCTAGATTCCTGGCAAGCCAAATTTTCCTATTCTAGAAGTTTCTTTGCCAAATCACCCTTCTTTTGAATCAATGCATGATAAGGATTATCATTCTAGTCATCCTTAAGAATCACCTCTATATGTTTGACTTCCACATTCATACTGTCAAAAACCCCAAAGCAGGGAGGTTGTTACCAATACCAGGTTTGGAGATCACTTTTTATACATTTAATTATATAGTGGAAAACAATCCAAAGATGTCCATGAGAATGTTTTTGCCAAGAAGAATAGATAGCATGTTGAAATATAGGAAAATAGGTCCATCCCTGATTAAAGAAGAAGTGACCACCCTTGATGTTCTTAGGAGACAGTTCAATCCGGACCAGAGAATGATCTGAAAGATCCAGGGTAATATGAGTGACCCAAGAATCTTAAAAGGTTGAGATTCCCTGAGCATTGGTGAAGTAGCAGTTGAGTCTACACTAGGTACAATGTCACCCACCCTCTAGTTATTGCACCATGTATACTAGTCTCCCACTAATCCCAAGTCCAAGATACCCTTACTTAAAATAAAGGAAGAGAAATCGAGACTATCCTACCTCATAAATGGGCCACCACCTTTCTTCCCAATGGGATCCATCATGGTATTGAAATCCCTACCTGGGATCCATTAAAAATTGTCTGGGTTAAATAGAA
Source organism: Viscum album (assembly GCA_963277665.1). NCBI lineage: Eukaryota > Viridiplantae > Streptophyta > Magnoliopsida > Santalales > Viscaceae > Viscum > Viscum album. The sequence goes on from OY728148.1 coordinate 775,337,405, forward strand.
GAAGGTCTTGCCACAAGGACTCTCTAGCAGCTATGTCACACTTGTAATATATAAAATTAAATGGTAAATTTTGAACACCTGAGATGATATTGGCTATAAGATACTGGTCTGAGGCTTCCACTAAAGCAACTAAAATTTTATATTTCCAAAAGACCCATATCTGATGGTTTGGAGGATCAGAAACCAAGAAGTTTTAAAACCTTAGTTTACAAGAAAAGATCTATAACTTTGAAGCATGGTGTTTTAGCTCAAGAATGGCCACAATGAACATGTTTTTTTGTTTAAGCTCATAGGAGAGGAAGTTATTTTTTAGCATGGGCTCCCAGACTGTGGGCATTCTAGATCAGGATGGATGTCATTTTTGAAAGTTAAGAGGAGATATGGTTGCTTCTAGTGAGGAAGAGATTATGGGGGAAAGAGAGGAATGAAAACATATGGACTGGGACCTAGTGTAGAATCTGGAGGATGGAGAAAAAGACCCGAAATAAGGAGAGGCGGACCCCTCTACTTTTCAGGGATGAGGGTGCTAGTGAGGACTGAAAAGGCATTGGATAGAGGGATGATGAAAACAAATGAGGGCTCGGGACTATCATCCGGGACTAGAGGAAAAGGAGATAAAGGAATGACCTTTGCCTTATAGGAGGGAGAGGGAGGAGTATCATCCCAAGAGAGGATTGGATCCTTGAATATCACCAAGGCTTTTCATGGGTTGCTGGAAGAGGCTGGAGGGATGGGAGGGATAAGACGGAGTGTAAGTGTAAGAGGAGGGGAAATTAAGGGAAAAGGTAGAAACATCATAGCAGGGAAGATTTATGGAAGGCCTATAATGGAGGAGGCCGAGGGATGGGAGGGAGAGGCTGGGATGGGGGGAGGAACCAGGGTCTGGACACTAAAGAGGAAGCAGAAGAACTGAGGCTAACCTGAAGCAAGGAAGAAGACGGAGAACCCCCTCCAAAAGAGGAGCTAGCACATGAAGCCTGAGATCCATACCTTATACAAGACTAAGATGAGTGCCCTTGAAGCCAGCAGTTAACACAAAATAGCACCTGAGATATGGTAATAGTCTTCTTCCACCAAGATAAATCTGGACCCACTTGGAGAAAATGTGATTGGGGATAGGAGAAGAGAGATCAAATTCCACACAAATACAGGACACCAAAGCATCAAGAAACTTGTAGGATCTCTCATCCACGCATAAGAAATCACCCAACGCATAACCAATAGCATTCAGGAATGAAACCTTGGGAAAGGGAAGAGGGATACTTGGAAGGTTGATCCAAACAGTCGTAAATGGGGAGTCGCGACTGGAATTCACCTCTACCGACCAATGAAAAAGATTTAAACTCTTATTTTCACAAGATCTAGCAGGATATAACCAATATTTCATAAAATACACCTTATATTCAAGGACCACACAAAAATATTTTTGGTTCAGAACTGAAACCCTCGCAGGAGATGCTAGACCCCAAAAGTAGACCAACCACTGAAAGATTGGGAGTGGGGGATGATCCAGGACAAATAATACTTCCATAGTCCATTAGATAAGTTGTGAGACCACATAAAAAGATTAAAATAGGAAGGATACCATTATAAACCATCCACCAAACTGGAGCCACCCTTGACCAAAGGTACCTCTGAGATAGAGACGAAATCGCCGGACTGAGAAGAAGCCAGTCAGAGAAGGACCTCCTTCAACGAGGGGCCATCGCATCACCCCCTAAGATACTGGGATGGAAACAACCCAAACTAGGGAACCGAAGAGGGCTCTGGTGGTTGATCCTATGAGAAAGTATGGGGAATCGTCGATGGAGGGCGTGAGTCCACTATCTTCAGACTGAGCGAGGGAGGTGTAACGGTCGAAAAATTTGAAACGCTAGAGGCACATGTTGCACGTTCATTGAGAGAAATGCTATCAATTACCAATTAATTGATTTTACCAAATGAGTGTATCTTGATTTTCTCACTGATCATGGAAATCAATCTAAAATAGACCTTAAGGGAACTTTTTTCCCCATAATTTATCAACCAAAAAAAATTATTAACCATGAATGCAAAGAAAATGATTTAAAATTACATGTCAACATGTTTCTTATGCTACCTAAATTCCATAGCCTTGCAGGTAAAGACCCTAATTGACACATTCAAGAATTTGGATTTTTTTGTTCAAGTTTCAATTCAAGAGGAGTATTTGAGGATAAAATCAAGTAGAGGGCATCCCTCTTTTCACTTAAGGGATAATCTAAGGAGTGGTTGTATAGATTACATCCTAGAGAGATCCATGACTGGGATGATCTCCAACAAATCTTTATGAAGAGTTTCTTCCCAACCTACTAGAGCACAGTAATTAGAAAGAAGATATATTCCATTTGGAAATATACTGGTGATACTCTCTATAAATACTAGGAACGTTTCAAGAATATTTGTGCAAGATTCCCACGTTAACTATTAGAAGAGAACCACTTTCCAATATTCTTATACCAAGGATTTTTACACAAAAATAGGAACCTTTTATATGAATCCTCTGAGGGATCTTTGATTAAAAAATAACTATCAGAATCTAAGAATATCATTGAGAAGAGAGCTTAGAATTCACGACAATACATAACAAGAGGCATTGGTACAAGAGGTATTCATGAGGTGAGAACTTATAACCCATAACCTTTACTTGATACTAAAATTGAAAAATTAACAAGCCTAGAGATACATATGGTTGTAAAGAAAGTGAGTGTGTAACCATCTCCACCATAGATATGTGGATTATGTTTATCACCCAATCATTACACTAATCAATGTGTTGATATATAGGGTATGGAGAGTTATGTAACTACATTCCAGCAAAGGATGTTTCCAAAAAAATCAATAATGGGGATATGGGAAATCATAATAAGGATTTGGATATAGAGACCCGAGCCTTTTACTCATAAAATTTCATGATTTTAAACATAATTCATCATCATAGTACAAGCCAATTATCGTTAAGTCTAGTGTCTTGGAAGACTAGGTACATAAAACATAAAACATGGGGCTAAAAAAACACTTCTTTATTTAATCTTCAAAAAGAGATCCTAACTTCCTTTGAGCCCTTACACCTGCATAGGGTACCCTGGGGAACACATGAACAAATGGATGAGCTAAAAATCCCAGTAAGGGAAAGAACATAAGAATAAACTTTAAGCACATGAGTTAGGAGGCTTGGAATAATGATATTGGAAGCATGGAACATATGGAATCATAACATATAAACATGGGATCATAAAAACATGGAATAAAATAATCATTGGATCATATAAGCATGAGATTATATAAGCATAGTTTCATAGAGAGGTGGAATCAACTTTAAACATGACTTTAGTATGAGTCAAGGCTAACTGCCAATCTCGTTTCCCATAGTAGCACAAGCCAAGGCTAACCGCCCGAACCATTTTCCCATAATATTCTCATTAGACATTAACTTTACCCAATGCATTAGATTTCTATATGGGCACACCCATCTAATCTTATTCATATATATGCTTGCCACATAAATAATCTCACATAATCAAGCATACATAAACATAAGAGTACCCAAGGAAAGAAATGGGCACACAATCGCATCATGAAGCATAATAAAAAGGGACATAACATACAAGCGTCCATGAAAGAAAAAAATTAAATCATAAATAGACACTAATAATTTATAAAGGCATAAATCATGACAAGAGATAATAAACTGAAGTTATAACATGTAAAAATAGTTTTTAGGAATCTTTGAGTAAAAACATTTTAGTGTGGTTTAAGAAAACATCGAATGTATCTTAAAACGAAAAGAGGCATAATATTTTTTATAAAACTAGAAGTAAACCAGGAGTGTTTTCATAATAAAAATACTGATTTTATAAAGAAAAAGTTTACTTAAAATAGAGGATAGAGTACACTTGATAATAGGAAAGAATTCAGGAAGTTCCCTTAAAACGGGTTCACTTATCGGGAAGTAATGAGGAGAGAAACACTTGAAAGCATGCATATCCCTGAAATAGAGTGATGAAAGAATCTTTATAAATAAATTTGGAACATGTAAACAAATTTTAGAGTATGCAAATGAAAGGATAAGATACCATTATTTTGGTATAAAGGTAGATAAGACAACCTAAAGGAATAAAAGAGGTTTCGAGTATAATTCTTTATGAATTATCAGCATGGTATCGGGAGTACTTAAGGGGGATTAGTGAGAGAGGGAAGGGAATTCTCATCACTTATAAATAAATAGGTCAGTATGGGGGAGGTGCGAAATCATACCCCATAATTAATAATTACACACAACACGTCCTAACATAGTGAACATTCTTGAATAAGAGTGAAATTGAGAGGATCCCTTACCTTAGGTCTGTTGGTGTTCTCCACTTGATATTAATGACCTGAATAGTAAAATTAGGTTTATTAATCAATAGTTACAGAACCTTATATAAAATTAAAAGATTCATTATAACCTTTTTAAGTTCATTTATACCCATTTTGATTGATTACAAGGTTCAATTTCATTGTTGGGGTCCGTTTGTTTCATTTGTTTTAATGATCGGTTCAATTGTATTTAGGTTCAAATAAATTGTAAGATGAAAGTGGTTTTCCAGAATTGAAGTTATAAAATTATTGGAAATCCAGTAGGTTACATGGTTACAAAAATCATTTGGTTAATTAGAGTGAAATAGAACCTTTACATTAAACATTAATGATAAACACTTGATTAACTTTAACGATTTTGCCCATAATTGACTTGTTTTGTATTATTGTTTTATATCATGAGTGTATGAGGATTACAGAACCTAAAATAAGACATATAAAATATATAATAATCTGGTTCAACCATAAAATAAATGGTTTCATGACCAAAATCAAAATGATAAAATAATTTGAAAACACATTATCCATGATGTCGGTAATTTGACCCATCACGGACGATGTTTAATTCTAGAACGTGAGGAAGAGGAGGATAAGTATGATGGTTGAAATTTTACATTAACATGATTAGCATCCAGAATATATGAGATTATGAAGCTTTCATGCCTTTTGTATAAGGGAAGGGGAAGAGGGTATAAGGAAAGAAATAAAATGAAAACAAAACACTTGAAAACAAAAGAGGGTTCTTACCCTTTGATCTCCTCTCTTTGAGACTCCTCTTAGGGGCTTTGGTTTTGGTCTTTTGGAAAGACCAGAAAGCCTTGGATGTGTGGAAGGATCTTGGGAGGGAATTTGGGCAGAAATTTGGCTAGGCAGAAGGCTTGAGAGGTGTGAGGGAAAGAGGTAAGGAGAGAGGGTATTTATAGTGGAGGAGAGAGGGGTTTCCTTAATATAAAATTCATTAGTTTATTATTTCCCCACAAGACAAGGAATAGTGAGTCTTGCATGACCAAGTATATTAATTTTATAATTTAATCCCGAACCAAGTGGGCTTACATCATCATAACATCACACATGACTCTATAATTAGCTTATTTAGCTTATTTTTTGTAAATTACGGTATTTCACTATTCATAAAAATTCAAGTATTTCAGAAAATTCCCAAAAATTTACCCCAACCATTTTTCAACGTGTAGAATCCAAAAATGAATTCCATTGTTCAAAAATAATTTTCTAAATATGATTATTTTAATATTTAAATAAAATAATAATTTATTATCAAAACCAGTTTTAAAGCATTCATTAACTCATTCTAAACTATAGGTATATCGAACTTCCAACATGATTATTTTTTTTATACCACCATAGGTAAGGTTACTATTCATTAGGGTATATCACTATTCATAAGGGTATGTAACTATTCATTAGGATATGTTATTATTCACCAAAAAATATTATTTTTGTATTAGACTCCAAAAACATCTTGAACACAACTGTATATACCGGATTTTCGAAATTCTAAACACAGAAGTGACAAACTTATGTTTAAAGGTCACTTATCACTTAATAGTTCATTATTATGTGATTTTATGGAATATTTATAAGAAGGGAATTTCCATTAAAAACATTGGGTCGTTACATTGGAGGTTAACAAAACCAAGAGAGACCCCCTTTTCTAATCAGTCACCTTTCCTACAATAATATCAAAACCCATAGTCATTCCAACAATCTTACTAACATCCCTTCTAGTAACAACAATCCTTTCAACCGCCACCTTTCCAACAAAATACTTGTGAGTAGCTATCAACCAGTGCAACACTAACTAAGAACCAACAACTACAGTCTGATGTTGAGGGGATAAAATAAAATTTCAAAGATTTATCCAGCTATTTAAAGATTATTTTGGATATTCTAACCAAGATTCCAGTAAAACTGCAAGACTAGATAGTTCTAAATCCTAAAGAGAAAGTTAGTGAAATTACGACACAAAGTGGGAAAGATCTTTTACTTCCTAAACCAAGAAATTTTGATGATTCTAAAAAAATCATGAAGATCAATCCATCCACCCAAAAGATAGGCTAGAAACACAATTACAAAGGAAACAAAGGGAGAAAAAAACAACAAGGTGACATTCCCTTTTACGTTAACTTGATCAAAAAGGTTAAAAAAGAGAAAATTTAAAGAGATTTCTAGGAAACCTTTCAGAAATTTGAAATCAACATTCTATTTCTAGAGTAAATATTTCAAATAATAAAATATGTGAACTTTCTCAAAGAAATATACGCCAAGAGAAAGAGGCTTTATGGGGATGAAATAATCAACTTTGGAAGGAGTGTCTCATCCATGATCACACCACCATTGCCCAAAAAATTTCAAGATCTAGGGAAGTTCTATATTCCCTTCATTATTGGTTCTTTGAATTTTTCAAATGATTTGTGTGATCTTGGTGCTTCCATTAATGTCATTTATAACTCTATCTTTACATATTTGAAAATAGGTGAACTGAATCTCATAAGATTGGTTTTCCAACTAGAAAACTGATCTGCTATTTTTTTGACTGGAGTTATGGAGGATGTGCTAGTATGAGTTGAAGGACTAATTTTTACAGTAGAATTTTATGTAATCACCATGAAGGAAGACAGTGCACCATGTAATTCACCAATTATTTTGGGAATAACATTCATAATAATAGCCAAAATGGTCAACAATGTGCATGAAGGAACCCTCACCATGTATTTGGGAGATAATAAGATGAACATCAATGTCATTGACTCCAAAAGAAACCCCTAAAACAATCATTCATTATTTGAAATTTTCTATGAAGAAGGTATTGATCCCATTAAATATTTAGGTATGATTTAATAATTCTTATCCTTAGGATATCACCTTTCTATTGAAAACACCAGGTAAGGAAAGAGTACTCAAAAATCTAAAAAAAATATTCCTTTAAAACTCAAAAAGAAATAACCTTTAAATTTTTTGATAATTTTCTAGAAGAAATTGATATGGTACCCTTTACCAAGTAAATTCAAGATTTTGATGTGGGAAATTTGAATTTGTTATCATCCATAGAACAACCCCCAAATATTTAATTATAACTCCTCCCATATTAATTAAAATATGTGTATCTATTGGAGGGAGAAAATTTTCTGGTGATCATTTCCAATAATCTATCTGAGACCCAAGAGAAAACTCTAATTAACCTTATAAAAAGAAATGTTCAAGCCATGGGATAGAGTCTATGAGATATACCCAGAATCAAACCCAAGGTATGATCCCATAGAATCTTTTTAGAAGAGGAATCTTGACATTTTAGGCGGCCTCAATAAGACTTAACCCCACTGTCATGGAGGTTTTAAAAAAATTGAAAACAATTTGGTGGTTAACATTATTTTCCCTATTTCTAATTCCCAATGGGTAATCCCCATCCATGTAGTTCCCAATAAAATATACTTGACCATTATGAAAAATTAAAATAATGAATTAATTCCAATGAGAGTCCAAAAAAAGTTGGCGGGTATAGATTGATTATAGGAAGCTGAACCAAGTCACCTAAAAAGATCACTTCCCAATCCCATTAATTGATAAAATGATATAAAGGCTAGCATATAGGACACATTAATTCTTTTTGGATGGTTTTTTTGGTTATTTTCAGGTACCAATTTCCCCAAAATGCTAAGAGAGGAAAACCTTCACATGTCATTTTGGGTCCTTTTCTTATAAAAGGTTACCTTTTGGATTGTGCAATGCTTCAGGTACATTTTAGAAATATATGGTAATCATTTTATTAGATCACATTGGGAATTTTCCGGAGGTATTTCTTGATGAATTTACTGTTTTTAGAAACTCCTTTGATCATTTCTTAGAGAATATGGAGAAAATTTTGAAAACACACATTGATTAAAATCTGGTTTTAAACTTTCAAAAGTGTCACTTTATGGTTGAAAAAGGAATAGTGTTATGACATATGATTTCACAAAACTACATTTAGGTGGATAAATATAAAATTTAAGTGATCAATTATTTGTCATATCCCACTTGTGTGAGATGCATTAGATCATTTTTTAGGCATGTGGGATTTTATAGAATATTTATCAAGGACTTTAGTAAGATTTCTCTTCCCCTTTCAATATTTCTATTAAAATAATATAACTTTGTTTTTAATGATAATTGTAAGGAGGCATTTTATGAGATGAAACATAAGTTGATTACCCCACCAATAATGCATCCACTGAATTAAGAACATCCATTTGAGTTTCTTTTGATGCATCAATCCAAGATGTAGGAGTAGTTATTTCCCAAAGAATTGAAGGAAAACATCAAGTAATAACCTATGCCTAAATAAACTTGGATTCCACTCAGATCAATTACAAAAACACTGAAAAGATGTTTCTTGTTGTTATATTTTCATTAGATGAATTCAGGTCATATTTACTTGGAACTAAATTAGTTGTATTTTTTGATCATGCAACACTTTGGTACATGATGAAGAAGGTAGATTCCAAAACAAGGATAGTAAAATTGATACTACTCTTTCAATAGTTTAATATGGAAATTAAAAATAAAAAGGGATCTGAAAACCAAGTGTTAGATCACCTTAGTAGGCTAACCAACACTACTAAAACAAAAATTTCAAAACTAATCTCAGTCAATGATTACATACCCATAGAGTAGAACTACATCATAGAAGGTGAAGTTCCATGGTATGATGACATGGTAAAATATTTTTCCATATATCAGGTGCCTTATTACCTTAACTCAAATCATAAGCATAAACTAAGAGATAAATCCAGATTCTATATCTGGGAGGATCCATTTATATGGAAAATTTGCAACGAGCAAGTTATGAGAAGATACTTACTGGAAATTGAAATAGAATCTTTTTTTTAGTTTTTTCATACACTTTCTTGTGGATTCCACTTTTGATCTCGAAGAATAACTATATATGTATTATAATATGAAATTTATTGGTTTAACTTGTATAAATATGCTCATTATTATTGTAAAAAATGTGAAAAGTGTCAATTTTCAAGAAATATTTTAAAGAGACAAGAGATGCCCCAAAAACCCATCATTTTTAGGAAATCTTTGAATTTTGGGTCATTGATTTTATGGGACCATTTCCCATTTCATTTGTGAAATATTATATTTTACTTTCTATTAATTATGTCTCTAAATGGGTGGAAGCCAATTCCACTAAGACTGATGGTGCCAAATTTGTGTGTGATTTTTTCAGGGCCAACATATTTTGTAGGTTTGGAATGACAAGATTCATCATCAATGACCAAGGGACATATTTTTTCTATATAATAATGGATACTATGCTTAAAAATTATGGGGTTCACCACAAAACAATTACACCTTACCATCCCCAAACAAATGTCTAAGATAAAGTGTCCAACCAAGTGATTAAATTTTTTTTAGAGAAAACAGTCAAACCAAATCAAAAGGATTATATTCAAAGACTTGAATACAAATTATGGGAATATCAGAAATCATATAAGACGCTTATAGGTATGAGCCCGTACCAGATGATTTATGGAAACATTGATCATATACTTGTGGAATTGGAGCACCAAGCATATTGGGATGTTAAAAAAATTGAATTTGGATTTAGAGAGTGCTATAAAAGATAAAAAACTTCATTTATAGAAGATAGAAAAAATTATAAGAGAATATTTTGAAAATTCAAGAATTTATAAAGAAATAACCAGATTACAACATGACAAAGTGATTTAACCAAATACCTTTCAACCTGGAGACCAAGTATTTCTCTACAATTATAGACTAAAGTTAATACTAGGTAAGCTTCATTCTAGGTGGGAAGGACCTTTTCTTATTACTAATGTCTATCATTTTGGTTCCATTCAGATCAAGAAAGAAGAAGAAGGAAACCCATTAATTGTAAATGGGAAAAGACTAAAAAAAGTCCCATGACCACTACTGGAATTCTTGGTAATTATGACGGCCTATTTGCGACGGGATCCCGTCAAAAATAGGCCATTGCAGAAAATGCTGTCGCAAATACAATTATTTGTCATGGGCCCATCGCAACAAATCGTATTTGCGACGTGAAACATCATCGTCGCAAATAAGCCTCCGATTATATGTATTATATATACATAAACGTTTTCATGATGGGCACGTCACAAAAACCATTTTCAATGAGCCCTTTTCCCATTACAATATATATATATATATAACATTCTGTGACGGGCCCGTTGCAACAAAGTATTTGTGACGGGAAAGTAGTCTCGTCGCAAATATGTTTTTAAAAATATTTAGTTAGACTATTTGCGATGGGACCCCATCTCAAATGGTCCCGTCGCAAATAATAAATTAATTTATAAAAAAAATTAATAAAATTGCGATTAATGAAAAAATAATATTACTATTATTAAAATAATAAAAAAATAAAAAATATTAAAATACTCAATATTCACAAAAAAAATATTAAAATATATTAAAATATTAAAAATTAAATTATGTAATATTTTCACCAATATAAAAGATAGAAAATGTAAATAATTCATATTACAATGTTAAATTCAAATGTTTGTAACATAAAAAAATCACTGGGGGGTCGTCTTCTAGAGGAGGTGGATGAGCTGAAGGAGCTGGTGGAGGAAACTTCATCCCTAAACTATGAGTCAGACGGCGCATGTACTCCATCTGCTTGTGATGCTGCTGCTGCCATCGATGCGTCTCCTCCTCATGCTGTTGTTGCTGCTGCTGCTGCCATCGATGCATCTGCTCCTCGTAATGTTGCTCCTGCTACTGCTGACGCTGACACATCTCTTCTTGCTGCTTCTGCAAAGTCTCTATAAGCTCCGCCTGAGCTCGCAACTGCTCCTGATACTGTGAGCCAGAAGATGATGCCTCTCCACGAGCTCCTCTCGAGATGGACGCCGACATCACAGAAGTACCATAATAAGTACCAGAAGTCAAATAATAGCTGATACCAAATACTCTTCCCTTCTCAAAGCCATACTGAGTCGCCTGTATCCATGCCGCCTCATCGAAATGGTGAGCACTGGTCTACTCAGTCGTCTCGTCCTGACCCTCAGCTTATGTCTGAGACGAAGCAGCCTCATATGACTCCTTTAATTCCAATTTAAAATTAAAATTGTGAAAATATTATATGCAATTGATTGTCAAACTGGAAAAATAATATTAACCACAATCTGAATCTGGCGATCACCTCTAATCTCTCTAGTGGCTGGATCACTGTACATCCTCCGATAAATGTCAAACTCCATAATATCAGGATGCTCGACTGCCTACATAAATATAAAATAAACTATTTATATTTAAATTTATATAAAATATTTAAAAAAATATACTTAACATATGCTCTCTATGCGAACTGAATGTACGACTACCATCTCGATGTGTCACCTCCTGTCTCCCCTGGTTATGTCGTCCCACTGAAGATCTCCTATGAAATACACCACCCAACTAGTGTAAACATAATCCACCCCAAACGTGAGATAAAATGTACTCTGGTTGGTGGGCTCTACATGACTCATCAAATTCCATCACCCCTACTTTCTTAATGGTTGTCCTTCTCAAATTGTGTAAAAATTGACGGAAATGGTCACGCATAGAAACCTTCCATGCCGCATGGATAGCGTCGCGCATGATATCATCGATAGGATACCATAAACCCTACAAATAATTTATAATATCAAGTTGTTAATAAAATAAATTTCAAAATAAATACTATTTATTTATGTACCGGTCAAAGATGGAACATGTCACGTCGCACTTCAACGGGAATTTGTTCCCATGTGATCCATGGCTGAGAAAAATAATTGCGCAAGATAACGCTCCCCTTTCCAATAGATACATGCGCAAAACTGTGAAAAATGAATAAATAGTCAAATAATTAGTATATATATAAATAAAGTAATGGAATCTAACTAAAATATACAGGTTATCATACCTCTGTGTGCGTGGATCGAAACCAAGATGTGGACGTCGCTCGGGGATAGGGTCAGGAATCATCAGTCGTGCAAGACCGTGCCCCCTCCACGTACCCCCTGAACCGCCAGTAGGTTGAGGTTCAGATGATCCAAAATCCCCCTCATCCAATGGTAGGTCAGCCTCCTGCAACTCGATAAATAGCTCAGGGTCCATCTGAAACACAAAATGATTTTTATTAGTAGATAGTTGAAAATAACAATTATATATAGATATATATTAGTTATTATTATAATCATCATTTAACTGTGTCAATGTTCATCTTCATACTCTTCTCTATAGTTGTCAATGTCAATGTCTTCATCTTCCTCCTCAGCATCATCAATATCCATATGAGTTTCAGTTTCAGCATCTCTTGTCATTTCAAATTCATTTGTAACATCATTAACATCTTCATCACCATCGATCCTTAATGGTAGGGTGTCATCATCGATATTCGCATCTCTTTGTGAATCAGATGGATTTTGAGCAGTCTCTTGAAAAATTTCAATTCCTTCCACTTCAGCGGAACCACATTCATTTTGAGTAAACTAATTTTCCCGAGATTTCATTTTTATTATGCTCCACCAATCGCTCAAGTCTCTTAAAGTAGCACAATACTTTGCATAATAAACTTTATGTGCCTGTTGAGCTAGTAAAAATGGTTCATTTACTGCAAGAAGACTTTTATATTTAATATCGACGATTCCATGATTCGGATGAAGACACAAGCCTCTCTCAGTATCCAACCACCGACATTTAAACATTGTTATGTAATTCTATCCTAGATAACATAGCTCAATAATTTCATCCAAAATTCCATAAAAGTCAACTTCAGTTTCTCTGTGATGTGATCCTCTCAAGAAAACTCCATTGTTCATTGTTTTTTTTATTCCCCATATAAATGTGTATGAAATCAAAAACTATTCTCCACATATTCATTATAATATTTAACCATTTTGGATAGTGGGTTACTCAATATACATAGTCGCTTATCAATTTTATCATCATATTGAGACACCTGAAATTTTTTAAAACAATTATCAATATAATAAATAATAAACGAAATTGATATTAAACCATCAATAATTTATGTTACCAGTTTTTGAAACCATTGAGAAAAAAAATTGTCTGCATTCTTCAAGAGCAGCTACTGTAATTTGTGGAAGTTATTTCTTGATATGATTATCATATAACCTACAAATAAAATAATATTAAATATTGTAACATAAATTATATAATAAGTGATAGAAGAACTCACAGGAAAAATGATTTCATTTCTTCATAGTTGAGCAGAACGTATGTATGATCTCTATGATTTTCATCATCTGAAAGGCATCGTTCATTAACTCCACCAAAACCAAGATTTGGCTAATTAAGAACTGTTAATTGATTGTCCATTTCTTCATTAACATTCCCCTCATTTCGTCTCATGCACTTTTGTTTTGAGGGATATTTATATTCAAAATAATGAGAGCAGAAAAAAGAAATTTTCTCTTGCAAATAATCTTCAGCAATTGAGCCTTCAATTGATGCTTTGTTACATATTTTTTTCTTCGATTTATGCATGCATCTATTGAATGGGTACATCCATCGAAACTATACTAGACCTCTACATTTATCTTCATGTGGCAAATGTAATATCATATGCTCCATTGAGTCAAAGAAAGTTGGTGGAAATATTTTTTCCAGTTTACATATAATTACAGCAACATCTTCTTCCAGTTTTCTTAGTGCATCGTAGTCTGTTTTCACTACACAAATGTCTTGAAAAAAATATGATATGTCTGTTATCAAATCCCAAATCATATAATTAAACAAACCTCTTAATCCAATCGGCATAAGTCTTTCCATTATAACATGAAAATCATGACTTTTTAATCCAGTAATATAACCATTCTAAACACATCTGCCCAAATTGGAAGCATAGCCATCTGGAAGTCTCAAATCTACAATCCACTGACAAAATAATAAGTGACTCTATTTGGATAGTGTATAAGCTGCTTTTGGATTCATTAACATCTATGATCTGACATTTTCAAATAGTTCAAATTCTGGTCGCCTGCAAATTTGGGCAAGATCTAATCGTGCCTTTATAGTATCTTTGTTCTTACCTGGTGTATCCAAAATTGTATGAAATAAATTATCAAAACAGTTCTTCTCAATATTCATAACATCCAACATGTGGCGGGCCAAAAAATCAGACCAATACGGAATATCCCAAAAAAATCTCCATTTTATCCAATTATGTTCTTTCCCAAAGCCATAAATTTTCTGTTGGTTTACTGTTGGTTCAAATGTGATGGGGGGTAATGAAAATACAACAGATTTTAACTCTGTACCTGAGATCATCTTTGGAGGTTCATCCCTTTCAATTGTACCTTTTCTGAAATGAGATTTGTTCCTCCAAAAAGGATGATCGGTTGAAATAAATCTACAGTGAATCAAAATAGTAATGTTTTTTCCATTGACAAGTATAAAGGATTTTTTTTCTTTTATATAGTAAGGACATGATTTTGGACCATGTGTACTCCAACCAGATAACATGCCATATGCCAGAAAGTCACTAATCATCCACATCAATGCAGCTTTTAATATGAATTTTTTTTTCAAAGCAACATCATATGTAATAACACTATCACTCCACAATGCATTTAACTCATCAATCAATGGTTTCAAATAAACATTAATATTATTTTTCGGATGTCCTGGGATTAATAGAGTCAAAAAGATATAAGTCTCCTTCATCAACATCCATGGAGGAAAATTGTATAGAGTTATAAAGACATGCCAACATGAATACTAACTACCATAAGAACCAAACGGACAGAAACCGTCAATAGAAAGACCCAATCATACGTTTCGGGCTTTTATAGAAAAAGACGGATGCAGACGGTCAAAATGTTTCCATGAATCACCATCAGATGGATGATTCAAGCTTTTATCAGTTGAAATCTTTGTTTTGTGCCATGTCATCATTGACGTTGTATTTTGAGACATAAATAAATGTTGCAACCTGGGTGTAAGGGGGAAATATCTCAACTATTTTACTAGAATAGATCTAGACTTCCCCGGTTGAGCTTATTTATACCTCAATTGTCCACATGTGGGACAACTATCCAATGACTCATTTTCACCAGAATATAAGATGCAATCATTTAGACATGCATGAATATTCTAATAACTAAGGCCCAGATTACGAATCAGCCTCTTTCTCTAATAGTAATTTGCAGGCAACACATTTCCTTCAGGTAACAGTGTTTTAACCAAAAAAAAATATCTGATCAAAATAGTTGTTTGACACTGCATTATCTGATTTAATAGCCATAAATTTTGCAACCACTTCTAATTTTCTTATCTTGCAACCAGGATATAATGCATCCTCAGCAGACCTCAACAACTCATAAAATTCGGATGGTGCCAACTCAGGAGTTAAATCAATATCATCGTGAGTTTCATTTTTTTGCATAGATAGACCTGCAACATCATGTACTAAATTTTGAAACTGTGATGGATCTAGAATCAAGTTATTAGGATCTTCTCTGGAACTACATTCACCGTGTTGATACCAAAAAACATAATCTGTTTGAAAACCAAACTACAAGAGGTCTCCCAACCTTTTCAAATGTATCAAACGTTCTCAGAGCAAATTTTTACAAGGACACTTAATTGTGCCTTCTAAAACATATTCTAGTTTTGATGATGCAAATTCTAAGAAAGCTTTAACACCCACAATATATACAGGATTTAAACTAGAACCATTTGGATTTATGCGTTGATTTATCCGAGCTCGATCATCTAATAATGACTGATGTCGACTTCCTTGTTCTATATTTTTCTACATAAAATATAAAATCATCACTGTTTTTGAATAATTTGAAATTATAAAAACACTATCTAAAAAAAGAAGATAAATAATTACAACTACTTAATAATTACCATTAATTAAGGGCGACACAATTTCCAGTGGATTGACAGCTACTCTTTTTTCCGACGGCTCATTTAATTGCATCTTTCTCACACTTATTATTTTTAATTATTCCTATTTATTCCTAATTATTTCTAATTATTGAAAATTATTACTAATTATTACTAATTATTACAAATTATTACTAATCGTTACTAATTAGTACTAATTATTACTAATTATTACAATTTATTACTAATTATTACAATTTATTACTAATTATTACTAATTATTACTATTTATTACTAATTTATCAATACTAGCAATACTTGTCAAAATAAAAATTGTTTGAATAATGAAAGGAAATTTGGTAATCATCATTGTGGATATGATTACAAATTTTCCCTTCATTATCCAAGTAGATTTAGTTTACTAATTATTACTAATAAAAAAATTATATTATCAATATTTAAGAAAAAACAATATTAATATTATTAAAATATTAAAAAAATTATAAAATATTAAAATTATCAATATTCGCAACAGACTTTTCTCTATTCTTAACATGTTCAAATCTCAAAGGGTCGTCAATTGTCAAGTCATGCGCAATAAAAAGTTTGTGTTAGTCATGTCCAATGTAAACTCTTTAATTGTACTTGCATGGTTGATCACCTCACAAGTAGTATTGCAATAGGACGACCAAAGTAATGACGTTCTCGTCTCTAAGAATCATCTCACATAACGCTTTACATAGATCATTCTTCCTTAAAAATTTGAGGGGATATCAATATCTTTCCCTTAAATTTTCAAGGAAGAATGGTCTATGTAAAGGTTCATGTGAGATAATTCTTATAGATAAGAAGGGCATGACTTGGGTTGTCCTATTGCAACACTACTTGCGAGGTGATCAACCATGCAAGTACAATTATAGTGTTTACATTGGACATGGATGACACAAACTTTTTATTACGCATGACCTGACAATTGGCGACCCTTTGAGATTTGAACATTTTAAGAATAGAGCAAAGCCTGTTACGAATATTGATAATTTTAATATTTTATAAATTTTTTATTATTTTATTAATATTAATATTGTTTTTTCGTAAATATTGATAATATAATTTTTTTTATTGGTAATTATTTCTAATTATTGCTAATTATTCCTAATTATTCCTAATTATTGCTAATTATTCCTAATTATTGATAATTATTTCTAATTATTGCTAATTATTGCTAATTATTGCTAATTATTGCTAATTATTTCTAATTATTGCTAATTATTGCTAATTATTGCTAATTGTTTCTAATTATTGATAATTATTGCTAATTATTGCTAATTATTGCTAATTATTACTAATTATTCCTAATTATATCTATTTATATCTATTTATTACTAATTATATCTATTTATTACTAATTATATCTATTTATTACTAATTATATCTATTTATTACTAATTATATCTATTTATTACTAATTATATTTATTTATTAATAATTATTACTAATTATACCTATTTATTACTAATTATACCTATTTATTACTAATTACTACTAATTATTACTAATTATTACTAATTATTACTAATTATTACTAATTATTACGAATTATATCTAATTATTACTAATTATATCTAATTATTACTAATTATGTCTAATTATTACTAATTATATCTAATTATTGCTAATTATATCTATTTATTGCTAATTATATCTAATTACTGCTAATTATATCTATTTATTGCTAATTATATCTATTTATTGCTAATCATATCTATTTATTGCTAATTATATCAATTTATTGCTAATTATTGCTAATTATTGCTAATTTAATTATTGCTAATTATTGCTAATTATTGCTAATTATTGCTATTTATTGTTATTTACTGCTATTTATTTTTAATTATTGCTATTTATTGCTAGTTATTCTATTTATTGCTAATTATTACTAATTATTGCTAATTATTGCTAATTATTGCTAATTATTGCTAATTATTGCTAATTATTGCTAATTATTGCTAATTATTGCTAATTATAGCTAATTATTATTATTATAGCTAATTATTACTAATTATAGCTATTTATTACTAATTATATCTATTTATTACTAATTATTACTAATTATTACTATTTATTACTAATTTTTACTAATTATTACTAATTATTACTAATTATATCTAATTATATCTAATTATTACTAATTATATCTAATTATTACTAATTATTACTAATTATTACTAGTTATTACTAATTATTACTAATTATATATAATTATTACTAATAATTACTAATTATATCTAATTATTACTAATTATATCTATTTATTACTAATTATATCTAATTATTACTAATTGTATCTATTTATTACTAATTGTATCTATTTATTACTAATTATACATATTTATTACTAATTATATCTAATTATTACTAATTATATCTATTTATATCTATTTATTGCTAATTATATCTATTTATTGGTAATTATATCTATTTATTGCTAATTATATCTATTTATTGCTAATTATATCTATTTATTGCTAATTATATCTATTTATTCCTAATTATTTATAATTATCACTAACAATATCAATTTCTTAGTAAAAATAAATATAAATAAAAATCAATTGAAATCTAATTAAATTACAACTAATAAACAACAATTAAAATTAACATAAAAAAATAAAATATAAATACCTTAAACTTTGATATTCTAAAGATATTGACGCCCTCTGATTGCTCTCGTATAAAAAATTTCAACAAAAAGAAATTTTTTCTTTGAAACTAAAGAATGAAAAGAGGGAGAGAGCAAGATCTGAATGACTAGGGAAAAAACGGATGGGAGTATATATAGGTAAGATTAGTTGCGACGGGGTTATTACCGACGGGGCCCGTCGCAAATACCATCGCCCGCATTAATTACAGTCGGCGGTTAAAAGGTTATTTGCGATAGGTCCCGTCGCAAATAGTTCCTGCCGACAGTCTTTTTGCGACGGGACGACATCCCATCGCAAAAAATTATTAACCGCCGCTGGGTATTTGTGACGGGATCCCGTCGCAAATACCCCTATGCGGTTTGGCGCTCAAGTCGCGCCAAACTATTTGCGACGGGAGACATCTCTTCGTCGCAAATAATATTCACGCAGTTTGGCGCGCAAATCGTGCCAAACTATTTGCGACGGGAGACGAAAACCCGTCGCAAATAATTGGTTATTTGCGATGGTGAAATTTTCCCGTCAAAAATAGCTTCTTGGACGGGTTATTTGCGACAGGAAGAAATCTCGTCGCAAATAACCCGTTGCAAATAGTGATTTTTCCCATAGTGGACGTTTACCTTAAGAACTGATGAAGGAGATCAAACTTCTCCAACCCATCTATTGATTTCTTCTCATGGGGTTAAGTTGATACAATGATATTAAACAAAGGTGATTCTAGGAGGCAACCTGAGTTTTACTATTTTCTTAGGATTTAGGATTCAGTTATCAAATACTTCACCCCTTTGAGCTTTAATGGAATACTTCTTACACTGGTATGAGTTGTTTATAGGGTTATAATGGAAGTAAATCACAAGGTATCTCCAAGTAGTGGAGTAAGATGACTAATGCATTATTTTAAAAAGGGAGTTCACTTTTTATGTTTATCTTTTAAAATACCTATATTTTTGTCCAAAAAACATGATTTTATCTTTAAACTATAAAATTGCATTTCTGCACTTGGATTTATGCTTTAGTTGACTTATCTAGGAGACATGGGTTTCTTATGAATCTTTTGAAACCATGTTTTAGATTTCAATTTCAATAAAATTGAATGAGTAAAATGTAAAAAATTTATGATTAAGGTAAAACATGGATATTAAAATGGGGACTCATGATTCAAGGGAATTAGTTGATTCATGTAAATAAAATTTCCCTATCACTTTTCATAATTTGAATTTCTAAAATTTATTTGAATTGATTTGTTATTATTAATCATGCCTTGAGTGATTTTCCAATATCAAATGTCCCATTCTTGAGAGTATTTATATAACAATTACTTTTTATTTTATCTTCTATATATTTTTTGAGTGATCTTGGGACATTCCACCTACTATAACTTGCATTTGAACTTCTCAAATCTATGACTATGCAAAAAAAAATTAAAATTATTGAAGCATATTTTGAAAATTCATTGTCCTTAAAAGACCACCTTTATATCAATCCTTGTTTAAACCATATAAACCATGCATGTCCTTGTTAGGAATGAGCCATGTTTCAAGCCACTTTTATCCATCCCTACCCTCCTATTAGTAATTTCATGATATTTTAAAGTTAAAGTGTTGGGGTAAAGTGATTCATGGTGTGAGGGATTATATACATTGTAAGGAAGAAGTGTGGGGGTGCTACTTTGGGTAAAGTGAAAGGTTTTTTATTTATTCATTATTCTCTTTATTGTTTTGTTCCTCTTGAAAAAAAAAGAAAGTGACAAAAAGAACCAAAAAATGAAAAAAAAAATGGGTTTTGGTTTTGGAAAACAAAAAAACCCATTATTATACTTATGATTTTTATCATATGTGGTTAGGTGGGGAATGTGAGGTTTATTCTAATCATAACTTTCAAAAAAGAAAAAAAGAAAGAAAAATAATAATACTTTGAAAAGGAAAAAATGTGGTATAAAAGTAGTTACAAAATTCAAGAGGGTTCACAAAA
Organism: Viscum album; assembly: GCA_963277665.1. Taxonomy (NCBI): domain Eukaryota; kingdom Viridiplantae; phylum Streptophyta; class Magnoliopsida; order Santalales; family Viscaceae; genus Viscum; species Viscum album. The sequence goes on from OY728148.1 coordinate 775,358,329, forward strand.
TGTTCATTATAATTTTCTTTGATCATGACCTTAATTTGAGTTTGGGGAAGTTGTATTTTTTACAATTTGAAGGGGAGAATGTCATTACACTTTTACTTTTGATATCATGCACTTTTCTCTAAGAGATAAACCTCCTATTTGAGCCTTAAATTTTAAAAACAACAATTCCTACCAACCTTAAGCCTCAGAGAAATTTAAACCTTAATTTCAATCCCTAATGATTTTATGTTCATTTTGTCTTTACAAAGTGGAGAAATCAGTTCCTTTACAATCTTATGGATAAGGAGTATTTTCTCATGATATGATCATAACTCCACTTAATTTGTATCATGATAGATGGGAGAAAAGATTTAAGTGATGTAGATCATGATTTGGAAAGATTAATAATAATAAATTAAGGATATTTAATGGATGAGAAGAAAAATAAAATCATTTTCAAATTTGGAAATAGTAAAATACTTGAGTTGACTGTTTCTTTGAAAATTAATGAATTGAATTGATATTTTATGTGGAATTTGAAATTTTGATTTCACATTGAATTTTTTTTTGATTTCACTGCTCTAAAATTTAAATATTTGTAACATTGGTGACCTATATTTTCAATGATTAGATTTTATACTTGAGGAAAAGCATGGTTTAAGTTTGGGGGTATTTTATAGACTCGTTTTTTGTGTATATTTTTAATCAATTTTCAATGGTCTTGAGTATATTTTACTGAGTTATACCCCTAAATTATAATGTTTTAATAAATAATGGGAATTTTGAAATAAAGTTTTGAAATGAATTTGAAAGGTGGTTTTTAGATAGTTATTTTCTTAAAACTTATAAATTATTGTTTAATGGATTTATGAAATGAATTATAATGTTTGATTTTTGAAATTTAATTATGATTTATGTTGGATTTTTTTATTATGTGTTTGAAACTCTTGTTTTTAGGAGTTAACAAAAAAAAATCCAAGATTTGGGTGACCCTCAACCATCATCACCAACTCACCTAGCTAGCCCATTCAGGGCTAGCCAACCATGGTAGACCAATGGGAAGGCCATCCTGAGCCAACATGGGTGCATAGGTGAATCAAGTCCATGTAGAGAAGGCCCATGTGTGGTCAATCCTACAGATGCATGGTGAACGCAAAAATCAAAAGGCTAGCCTGAGCCAACATGGTTGCACGGGGGCATCAATTCCATATAGAGAAGGCCCATGTGTGGTCAATCCTGTAGGTGCCTGGCGACTAGAAAAATCAAAAGGCCAGCCTGAGCCAACATGGGTGCATGGGGGCATCAAAGTCCATGCAGATATGGCCCATGTGTGGTCAATCCTGTAGGTGCATGGATACCACAAAAATTGAAAGGTGGTGTAGGGAAACTTCATGCAGCACCAGGAGGAATGCATATCCACAGTGGCGGGCGGGAGTCCTTTGGATGCAACACGACTTCATTGTGGTGTGGGATCCATGATTAGGTTTATAAAAAAGTTCCCCTAGCCTCTTCCATTTGATGTGGTATTGATTTTAGCTGATACTTTTCATCCCATTTGAAAACTTCACATACACCTCCAATCATGTAAAGTCCATCTCCACCATGGCTCTGTCACCTAACATCATCGACCACTACTTTAGCACTGAAGATCACCATCTCTAACCACTGGTTGAGCTCCATCTCAATCCAATTTCCATTTACTGGGACTGACAACACTCAGGATCACCTATTAAACCTCAGACGACCTCCATGGGACCATATCAAGCCTCCATCCAACCATGTAAAGGCCGGATGATTTGGGGGAGACCGCCACCTCCATTGTTTCCATTACCACCACCTCTCGATCTCAAGATCAAACCCTTCATCACTAACAAAGGTCGGGACCTCCACTAATCATCTCAGAAGTCCGAAACAACCCCCATGCAATATTTTTTTAAGGCTCCTCTGTCCACTTCGAAGGTTGGAGGAGGAGGAGGGTTTGAGAAGCTCTCCACAGTTCCACCAAGATCCCATCTCCCCTATTTTGCTATTGGAACAGCTACATCACCATGTACCATGGATAATCCATGCACAAGGAGGATGATCGCATTCCCACATTTTCTTCTAGTCCAGGCACAAATAATTAAACACCTAAATGACTCGAGTGTTACCACTCAAATCCAACGGCTATGAGGGTTTAAATTCAAAATAAATATATGATGATCCCTCGGAGATTTGGGAAGATCATTTGAAGAAGGATCCCCACTACCAAGGTTAACCCTCGGGTTATAAAAGGATATCCTGCTTCCAAGAAGAAGGAATACCACACCCACTGGTGAGGAGAAGAGGCTTGTACTATTGCCTCCTTTGTTCTTTTTATTGTTTTTATTTCTTTTATTTTATTTATATCCCTACCATTTCCTATTCTTAATCTTCTTCGATGATCCCCCTTACATGGAGGGGTAGAATCCCTTGTGGTTGGGTGAAGGGAAGGGGACCCCTTTGTGATGCTTGAGTTTTGAGTGTAATCAACTTCAAAATTATTTTCTTTTTAATTGAATTATTTTCAATTTGATAATCTTTGAATTCAAATTAAATATGATTGTGTTTTATTTAATTCTCAAATTTTAAATTTCTTTGATCTAAGAATTTATTATCCCTTAACTTGATTTTGGATCAAACTGATTGGTTGATCTAAAATCAAGGATAGGAGTGATTTCGTGATTACTAAATATGTGAGGAAAGAATGGTGGACTGATTTGAATATTTGGGGAATATCAATACCATATTTGGTATTTCTTGAATAATTTAGAGAATAACCATTTTGACTTTTACATATTGATAAATTTTAATCAAATTTTAATAAATAGAAATGATTGTTACTCTATCCACTTAATATTTTTAATAAAAACAAAAAGATCCATTTTTATTAAAACCATGATATCATTACAAAAGGGTAAAATCGAACCTAAATTCAATCACTTATCTCTTATTAATTTCATAAACTCCAAGTTCCCTTGCGTTATAGTCTTTTCAATCTTGAACTTTTATTTACTTTTTCATACTTGACAACTAGATTAAAACATTTCTCTCTAGAGATTATTTTTGGTTACTACTAATACTACACCCCTAAGGGAGAATAAATAGATTTTGCCACACCCCACGACAGGTGTGTGTCACTAGTCTTCAAAGAACACTAGGACTTAAAATTTTTGGGTTATAAATTATAGATTTTTATGTTAAAAAACATATAATAATATGTGTAAAATACTTGGGTTACTATACAGTTGGTATAGACCCACTACCAAGACAACTTCCATCCAACATTCACCCCCTAAAAACAACCTAAAAACAAAACATATATACAACTAGTCACAATACACATTCAAAATAGGTCACATATTATATATTTTTCATTCAACAAATTAATAACTTAAATACAAAATGATAACACATATATAAAATCATTTTCAATCATAATACACCATCCACATGGTTGGAAATTTCCTAAAAATGAATTTAGAAATGTAGTAGGTTAATATATCACTCAAAAAAATATCTTCATTAACACTACTATCATCTTGGTCATCACTACCATCACCCCCATCACAAAATTCATCACTATCATCATCTACTTCAAAAAAATTCAACATCATTGCCACTAGGAAAGTCATCACCCCAATCACCACTAGGACCATCATCAACATCACTTGGGGAATCATATAAGGAGCACATCATCAATATGTATATATCAAAAACTATAGTAGTGTCTAGTGGAAGTGATGTACATAAAGCTATCATATCTTTTATAAATTACTTAGTGAACTTTTGACTTATTCCATGCTACTGCATGGACAATTTTTTTTCTGTACTACTTTTTCACAAACCTCTTACAACATGGTGCTCCTAGAAGTATTTGAATTTATTGAAATGGTCCAATTCCAAGTGGTAATAATACTCTTCCTAGGTCAATAGAAGAATTTCCCCTATGATCATTACCTAAAACTTATGGTAAATGATTATTTTTCTTGAATTTATCACCTTATTTCTCATCAAGTGCCTCTAAATCATGTTGTTGACAATATAAATGATATGTTGAGTTATGAAATAGATATTAAAATTTTAAATTGTTATAATAATACTTACAATCAATTCTTTCATCATTTAATTAATAAGAATTTATTCTTTATTCTTTCTACTTGAAAAAAAAACATTTTTTATTAAGGTACGCACCCTTTCATATTCAAAAGTTCCCATTTTAAATGAAAATGGATATAGGAAAAGAAATTTCAATAATATAATATTACTGATAAAAAACTTAATTACATTAAAATATAAATGAAAACTAATGTTCTTTATTCTTTTCAATTTAACTCATAAAAAACTAATTAAACTAAATTGTATATGAAAAACACCTAATTTCTCTCATGTTCTTATATAGTCATTCATCTCAAAGTGTGTACATACTTCATAGAAACCTTGTTTTTTTATTTCTTTATGAATAATACTAAAAAATAAAATTCAATAATAAGAAACAAAATCTTAATACAAATCATAATTTTTTTTAATCAAAAACCATTAATTTTAAATAATACATTAAACTCATCACTTTTCCAATAGACAATTATCTCTTAGTACTATGTAACTATGCAATCATTAAGGTTTGGTATATCCTCTATATCTATAAAAATTATATTATTATGAACAATATATAACTCATGCTTATATACTCTTTATATTTCCCCAAATTCCATCAACCATGCATCCCTTACAGTTTGACCATCGGGAAAGTTAAAGTGAAGATATAAAAAATATTAATAAATATTGAAGTACCCTTCAGTTAAAGTTGTGTTTTTTTTAAATTAGGTTTATTTTTAAGAAACTTATTAATCTAATACAAAGGTAAAGTGATTGCTGATGTATTGAGTATCCACCAAAAGGAATTGATGGATATGGCCATACAGATTTGGGGTAAAGTAATGTGGATTTTCTCCCATGATAAGTGGAAAGGGAGAATAAATAATTGGATATTATATAAGAATACTCTCATATCTAATGGTTGGAGATCTAGTGTGTGTAAATATGAAATGTTCTGAAATTGTAGAATCATTGTCGACAATAGTTAATATGAAGTATAATAATCCAGTTAGTGGGGAGATTGAAGTGTCATTATTTGAGAAAGAAGTACTATCTAAAGTTGTGAGAAGATGTGAAGAACCCATCCTTGATTTATCGAGAATGTTGGATACTGAATATTGAGTTAAAATACACTTTAATTATGTTTTATAAATTATAAAGTGATTTGAGATGTATTTAGAAGATTATAAGTGGTTCTGAGCTTAAGTGAAGAAATCTAAAATTCTTAAGCTGAAGAAAAAAAATAGAAAAATCCCAAAGTCATACTAATTCTGTAATACTTTTCAAAAACTTAGCGCATGAATTTGACTAATGAGAATATGAATTTTTCTATTTTTATGAATTCTATAGGATCGTATAATTTTGTTTTTATTTCATAAGATTCTACATTATTTTATATGGCTTTTTCTAATTATATAACATTGGACTTAGCCAAATTCTGAAGTTCATATGACTTCAGAAGCTAAGAGTATGACTATGAGTCGGGTGTAAGACTTTGATACAATACTATAAGACTTTAAGCTGGCATAGTAATTCTATGTCATAATTCTATGCCATGTAAGACTTCGACACTTAGCGAATCAAGCATTCTATTATATGAAAAATATAGGTTCCATATTTAAGTTTAAAATAGAAAAAAATGGGATGATGCAAGAACTGATCTATCATATCCTAAATATCATGATGCTATGATTATCCATGATCTAAGACTAGATTTTAAGAAGATCAATAGGATTATATTCTTCATTAAGTAATATAAACTTCATGATTTTTCAAGAATAATGTATATGATGTCGAGTCGATGATAGATTTGTTCCTTAAAGTATAAATCATTGATATTTGAGCTATTTTGAGTGAGAAAAAAATCATTGAGTTTATGAGAATAATATTTATTCAATATAAACTATAAAGAATTTATTTTATCCTAAAATAAATAATTTCTATAAATTAATAAATCTAGAAATGAAATAATAGATAAACTGATACAAGTGATTATCTTCAATGGAGTTAAATGTTACAAATAAATTTTTGATCTATTCATGGGAAATAATATGAGTAAATTTATATTCTATATGAAGTGTATAGGTCTACAATATAATTTTTACTAGTTTTATGGAAGTTATCATGTTTCTAGAGAGAGATACACATCACAACTATGTGTGTATTTTACATTTTTGTATAGCCTTATAAGAATGATTTGTTATTGATATGTGTGAATAATTTTGTAAATAAGAGGAACCCAAACCTACTGTAACATCTAGGAGATATATTTGGTCATGATATTCTAATGATAAGAAAGAATAAAATGGTATTTTTGTAATACCCATTTAGATAGTGGTTTAAATAAAAGAATAATGGGAACTCTCCCTTATGCAGTTATTGAAAAGAGAATGGGTAATTGTGGGGTATATTGTGTGTGTACATAGAGTTATTTTCTTACATGAATTTCTATTTTTGTAAAATTTGATAATACCCCACAAATAAAAAGTTAATCCTCTTGTACAGTCTGTTATAGAGTAGATAAAAATAAAATATCAAATAATAGTGGTGTATGTGTGAGAGATGTTAAGAGAGATATGAGAGATTAGGAGTCCTCTCAAAGAAGAATAAACTATGAGGTGGATAATAGGGGAAAGAAAAAAAATAAAATCTATCAAGGAAGAAGAGATAAATATACTAAACTTATACTCTAGAAAAAAATTAGTTTTGTTTTGAAGAAGAATAGAAAAATAAAAAGATGAAGAAGATAACCATTATATTAGAAGAACCAGTGTGTTGATGTAGTTTGAGAAATAATAAAATAAGAATAAGAATTAGAACTTCAATGATATGCATGAGTGATGAATAAAATACTGGTGATTCAATAGTTTCAATCACCATAAAAAATTAGTGTGAAGTGTATTGTATAATCGCTAGGTAATATTTTTTTTGGAATGATTTTTTGAGATTCTAATTTGATAGAGGCTTTCATATATATTTTTAAGAATAAATATAAATATATATAAGAAATATATATTGGTTTTCATAGTTCATTCATGAATATTTCAAGGCATTTGAAGAGTCTATATGATGAACCAGATCATTTTTGGTGGATGTAGAGACATCAATGGATTGATTTTAATATACTTTAAATAGGATAAGGAAGTGTTGAGAAAACCAACCGGTGTGATTTTAGTTTTAAGACTATGGGATTTGGTATAAATATCCCTTTACTTGTGTAATATAGTGAAGTAATTTCACCTATGTAATATGGTGATCAATTTCTAATGTAATATGAAAAAGATAACTTTTAGTATAATTCCTAGACAACCCACTATAATTGATAATAATATTATTAGTATAGAATTTTTTTCTCAACAAGAGTTGAAAATTGAAAGGAGTAGGTTTCCATCATTTAGTTTTAACCTTGTAAAAAACTTGTTCCAACTTTACTTTCAATATCGGCATTGTATATAAGTGTATTATATGTTAAATTATAATAGATCCATTAATATCCTAATGGGTGATGGAGGTTCAAAACCAAAGGGGGTTCAAGTATCAAAAGAAGAATTGTTTTTTGGTAAAGTAATTTGATAATAATAGATTCACCACCACCACCCCACCCCCCCAAGTGTGTTTTTATGATCTATAATGAATCTCAACTGGTATTAAAGAGTAGTATCCCTCTTATTAGAACTATTATTATATCACAATTGAAATAATATCACAATTTACTATCTCTGCTTACATCTAAAAAATTTCTAACCCTGGTGTGTTTTCAATTGAATATATAAAGTGTGTATTTGAAGTCAAAATTGAAGAGAATTAAAAATTTCCTCATATGGAAGAATCTATCTCCATCCCTATTAGAATATATTTATAGGTCTCAAATAATACCTTATAAAACATGAAGAGAAAAGAGGAAAATAAATATAAAATAATTTCATAGATGAATTAGGATACACCATTAGCTGAAGGTAATCAGAATGGTGGGTGTTTATCAATAAAATTTATTAAATATTGTTCTTCCAGTTAATGTATCACAATATTTGATAAAGATGAATTCAATGATTCAATTAGTGAATTTTATTTTGAAATTAAAGATCATTTGAAGAAGGTCCCATTTTAAGTTCTAACATTTATATTTACTTATATCAATGGACTAATTGATTAAATGTTATATCTTTAAAGAGAAACTAATTCAATGGAAGAAGAACTGGTTGAAAAGATGAGTAGTTGCAACAGCCTCACAAAAATTATGAAGGCCAAAGAAGAATCTACACTACTTTACAATGAGATATTTTTTTTGATTTATGGATAATTTAAAATAATTTTTTTTATAATTTTGTGTTTGATAATGTTTTTCGTGAAGTGTTTCGTGCTTTGGAGAAGCTACATAAAATTTTTATGAGTGTCAAGGATACATAGCTTAATGTTAAAGCTAAGAAGATAAAAGACCATGATAATTATTTAAAATAAAGTATAAATATGTATAAGGATTAATTTATAATGATAAAAAGAAAATGGGAAGAAATATTAATCTTATTTTAGGATGATAAATATAATCTTAAAGTGAATTCCATAGAGTTGGAAGTGAAATTTAAAAATCTAGAAGCTACACAATCTAGGTTTTTCCAATCTACTGAGATGAGAAGTGTTACCACTCAAGTTTATAAGATTTTTTTTCTTCAAAAGGGACTCATTATAGTGGTAAAGATAGATTTATATAATCTATATAAGCATCAACCTTGATCTCATAGAATAAGGTATCCCATAACTCAGTTTAATCAGCTTATGTTAAATATATTTCAAATATATGTGAAAATTTAAATTCAAAAAAATATATAAAAATATATAAGGAGGAAAATGAAAATAAATTCACTAAATCATTAAGGTTTAATTTAGTCAAGCCCAAGAAATTTTCCCCCTAAATTGATCCCAAAAGGTTAAGGTTCCAGTCCAAAAAAACAAGGAGAAAAATATGGATAGATTGAACCTACAGGAAAAATAAAGTGGTGTTTTAGGTATTTTTTGTGCTACCAGAGGTTCAGGAACACCTCTATAGAGTAATGGAATAATATGTTAGTATGTAAAACTCAAATAAGGGATAAATTTATAGAGATAAAATATGAAACTCATAGAATACCATCTAGACAAAAGTAAATATCATATAAAAGGTATAATCGATCCATGAAGAAAAAATTTAAAATCTTGGAAAGGTTCTGTGATTTTTGAAACATATATTTATTTTATTTAGTGTCCTATAACCAACTTATAAGTGATTTAGGATTATTCTTGTTCATGTATTTGAATATTAATAAAATTTATTACCCCATCATGATTGTTCTTCTACATTACATAGTATATGATAATATCATAAGGGTACTAGTCACACTAAAAGGTTATAGCAGTTCTCCAGTATGATGAGAACCTTGGAGTGTAAAGATGGTATTATTAAATATAAATTATATATCTAGATTATATCATTTCATGGTACATAAATTATATAGGTTTTCATGGGTGTAGACTCGTAGGACTTTGAGATTATTTCTCATGGTGTACGCCCTTTGTAGTATTCAGTGCAGGAGATTATGAGAATGTGACTCATCAATAACAAATCCATATTTATATGTTACATTGGATATTCCTATATTTATAATTGTAAAATGATCCTTATAATTTAATATTATTAATAATAAATGTCATGAGTCATGTAATTTGATGTATTAATGAAAATCATGATAACATGTTCCCTTAGTTAAGTAGGATAAATTTTAGTGAGTGATATTGAATTAATGAATAATGTGATAAAAGATTTATACCTTCTATTATTTAATGTAAGTTGATGTCCCAATCTATTTGATAGTAATTGAACTGGAATATTAATTCCATGACACCATGGTGGTGTAGTCAGCAAGTTCATTTTTTTAAATCCAAATAAGGATACATCAAACACATAGTTTGATGACACTATCATGAAACTTGCTTGATTATAAATATCAAGATAAAGGGATTATATTACACAGTGTATGTTGGTATGAGGTTACATTTAATTATGAAATTAACTTCTTTCTCTATGGGAGCATTAGCATGTTTCTAAATACTAACCTTGGGAATTAGGTAGTGTATCCTAATTCCAATAAGAAAGGGGCCTAGAGGGTCACACACTAAGTGAATTTAGAACCTCAATTAAATTTCATATGAATATTGGATAAATATTATTCTTGTATGTGGTTTAATAATTATCCATATTTATTTGGTCAAAAATATTCAATCATAATTTATTCAAGATAATATATATATATGTGAGTTTAATATTTAATAAACATTAATAAACTATTTATTTATTTATTTATTTATTTATTTAGTTAACATAAATTATTTATTTATTCTAGTTTATTCACAAGGTAAAAAAATATTTATTTATTTAGTTGTGTGAATGTTTAATAAATTTTTATTCATTGATTTCGGTTAATATAATATTTATATACTAATTGGTGAATAATGAGGTGAAATTTATTTAATTAAATAAATATTAATTATTCATCGCTTGATAAATATTGAGGAGTATTGGCGGATCATGTTTTATGATTCAATGATAAATGTCATGTAAAATATTATTTGAATAGATACTAATTTATTTATTAAATTAAATAATATTTATTTTATTTGTGTGCTTAGCGCAGGTCAAATAAATTATATTATTATTATTTAGAAATTGGGTTCTCTAGGAATTAAGGAAATAATAAATATCCTTGTGAAATTATAATTTTCTAACCCTATAATTATATAAAATAATTTATGACATTTTATTATAGTAAAAAGGTGTTTGAAATCCCTAGCCACATTCTTTCATTATGCACAATGAAATATGTAGAGAATCCTCTCAATACCTAGATATATACGTCCCTAGAACACTCTATAGAATTAAAAGAATTTATTCTCCACTATCATGAATTATTCTTTTCATGAAGTATTTATTTGTGATCAATAATGATCATCGCAAGTGTCAGATTCATCCATGCTAGCACTTGGATAATTCTGTGGTGATGATCACTACCATAGGGAATCTAAAATTGATTCCTTTGACACAATGATGATATTATAAGAGTGGTATACTGATTTATCAACAAATAAATAATTACAAGATTAAGGAAATTCTAAATATATCTATAAATTAATTATAAATTACATGGGATGATCCCACATTTTGGTTTCAGGATTGATATTTAAATTAATCTTTGATTCAATTCCATTGATCATAAAATTATTTTTTTTGTACATCATGGATTAATCATTCATTTTGAAAAAAAATAAGTTGTACATGCCTACTCCAATGCTTCTTCTTGACCTGAAACCTTTAATATAGTCACGATTATGAGGAGTTTTAGTATGTACTAGACCAATACAACTCTTATGCTAATGTGAAGATAAATACACAATAGTATAATAAACAAGTGATGAAATAAGATAAACTTTCCTTGATGAGTAAAAAAAAGAATAAATATTAATCAAGTTCTCCCAAGAAGTCGATGAAGGAAGTTGAGAAGGATATCAACAGTCAAAGTAGATGCTTCTACTATAGCAGTTTGGGCCACATCATAGACCACTGTAAGTTGGTCATGGAAATAAAAAATGACGGGATCAATATAGAAACTAAAATGGAATCAATAAAACAAATTTATATCAATATATAAATGGTTGTTAACACTCCTTATGAAGAATTTGAGAAGCTTCCAAAGAAGGGTGAATTAAAATCTAATAAAGGTATATGTGGAAGGTGAAAACAAGTTATTCATAGTATTGTCAAATGTATGACATGGATTCTTGAATAAAATAGATATTAAAGAACAAGTTAAAAACACCCATGAATTCAAGTACCAAGAAATATAATATGAATATGTATTCTTCACACCAAAATAAGGTTGAACATATACCAAAATATTACCATATCATATAGCCCAATCAGTTGGAAAAGTAAAAATTGATAGAGTAATCTGAAATAAAATAAAGTGCTCTAATTTATATGGTGAATAATGCTATTAAAAATAATAATAAATTTTAAAATGTAAATAGAAAAATATTTCCCAAAGGTTAATAGATTTGGAAAATCAAAAAGGAAGCAATAATGAAGAGGTCTGGACACTTTAGACCTTTAAAGAAAGAAGTATATGGGTTGAGAAAGTCTCATTATCCCTATAGATCACAATGAAAGAGATGATGAAATACTAAATTATTATTATATTAGTGTTCTTGTTCTTAAATGTTGTAAATTAAAGTCAAATAATTGTATATATCATCCCTTGAGTGGGAGCTTTTAAAAAGGTGGAGTTGACAAAGATGTATTAACTTTTATAGAATAAGGAATTCTGGACATGCCATATAAAAATTGAAGTTAAGGTATGATTTACATTATCATATCACTATTTTGACTTATATTTATTATGTTTATCAAGGGGATTTATTATCTAACCAAATGGGGAATAAATAACTTGAATTTGAAATTTTTTATGTGTTTGTTCATGTGATTACATGTTTAATTATTTCTTGAAAATATATTTAAGCAGCCCCAAAGAACTGAATTTCAATGTTGGTACCACATTGATGGTTTGTTAATGTAAAAATTTGATGTATCAATTATTCACTATTGTTTTCTATAAAGGGTTATCCCACATAGACTTATAGTTGATTAGTTGATGGCTCATTCCTAAGAGAACATGTGGTTCCACCCTTCTCACAAATGAAAATTGAATGAATCTCCCAAAGAGGGGAGAGGAACCAAATGAGGAGAAAATAAGTTTCTTAAAAATATAATATTTATTTATAGATAAGTATTCTCTCCCTTACATCCATGTTGTTAATAAATTAAAAAAAACTTTTCTCATTTCATTTCTTATCAATTATGGGGAGAATAAATTGCATTGACTTTTGGAGTAAATTTAGAATTGAGAATAATTATAAAGGGGGAGATTGAAGTGACCTTGGGTTGAAGTTGTTTTGTTGTCAATTTAAATTTTATAAAATTAGAGAAGCATTGTCTATAGTAATTAATAAAAAGTGGAATAATCTTTGTAATAATCCAACAAGTGGGGAGATTGAAGTTTCATTATTCAAGAAATAAGTAATAATTGAAGTTGTAAGAAGATATAGATAATCCATCCTTGAGTTAATTAGCATGTTGGATACTAAATTTTGAATTAAAATACACTTTTATGATGATTTATAAAGGCTAAAGTGATTTTATAAGGTTTTAGAATATTAGAATTGGTTAGGAACTTAAGTGAAGAAATCTGAAAATATTAAGCTAAAGCTGAAAAATAGAGAAGTCATACATTGAGGCCTTGAAAAGTCTTACAAACTTTAGGACATTGGATGATGTGCGTATTAATGTTTTTGGTAATATGAATTATATAGGAGATTATGAATTTTTTGACATTTCAAAATAATCTAAATGATTCCATATGACTTTAAGGATCCATGTGTGAATTTGGTTTGAGCATAAAACTTTGGACTTAGCCAAATCTTGAAGCTCATATGGCTTTGGAAGCTGAATGTATGAATTTAAGTAGGGTTAAATAATTTAATACAATCTCATAACACTTTGACCTTGTGTGTGACTTTCGAGTCAGTATTCTAAGTCCTGTAAGACTTAAAAACTTATAAAAAAATTGAACATTATGGTGTATGAAAAATTGAGATTCCACATTTAAGTCTAAAGAAGAAAAATAACATTTAAAATTATGTAAGATCTTCTCTATCATTTTTTAAACATCATGATGCTATGATTAACCATGATTTATAAATGATTTTGAATAATATCAATAGAATGATATCTTTGATAAATTAAATGAAACTTCATGATTTTTAAATAATAATGTGGATAAAGTTGATTCAATTTTAAATTTATTCCTTAAAGTATAAATAATTTATATATGAGCTATTTTGAGTGATAAAAATATCATTGAGTTTTTTAGAAGAATATTGAATCAGTATAAAATTCAAATAATTTATTTTACCATAAAATAAATAATTCCTAGAGCTCAATAAATCTAGATGTGAAATAAAAAATCAGTCAATGAAAGTGTTGGTCTTTAGTGGAGTTAAATATAAAAAATTAATTTGAGATCCAATCCTAATAAATAACATGAGTGATCTAAGATTTTAGTTTAATTTTACTTTTCTAAGTTGGAAGTCATACTAGTTTTATGGAAGCTCGATGCTACAACTATGTGTGTGTTGTACATTTTTATATAGTCTTGGAATAATGATTTATTGTGGATATATTTGAATTATTTTGTGAATACTAGAAACCTAATCCTATTGTAACATCTGGGAGATATATTTTTTTCATGAGATTAAAATGATAAGAAATAAGAAAAGGGTATTTTTTAGTACCCAATGAGAAAATTTTTTAAATAAAAATATTATGGGAACTCTCCCATGTGTGGTCATTGAAAAGATAATGGGGAAATATGGGATAGATTTTTTCTGTTAATAGAGTTGTTTTCTTACATGAGTTTATATTTATGAAAAATGTGAGAAGACTCTATAACAAAGAAGGTACACTAACTATACATCCTACCTTAGAGTAGATAAAAATAAAATATAGAAGAAGAGTGTTGTAAATGTGAGAGATGATGTTAGAGAGATAAGATTATAAGAGTCCTCTCAAAGTATAATAAACTATGAGTTATAAGAGAGAGAGAGGGATAAATAATAAGACCTCTCATGTAAGAAGAGATAAATATTTTGAACATGTTCACTAATAGAAAATAAGTTGGGTTTTGAAGAATAAGAGAAGAAGAAGAAGAAGAATAAGAAGAAGTTAAAGAATAAGAATAAGAATCCAACCACTTCTTGAGTGGATCTAGTGTATTGAAACAGTTTGAGAAAGAATAAAATAAGAATAAGAGGCATAACTTCAAGTATTTTCATTATTGATAAATAATAGACTAGTTATTTAGTGGTTTAAATCACTAATAAAAAATTTTAAATGTGTAGTGAATTGTATAATCACCAATAATATTTTCTTAGACTAATTTATTAAGATTATATGTTAATAGAGACCAGTATATATATTTTGAAGAAGAATTGAAAATCTAGGTAAAAATAGAGAAAAAAATTCATGGTTTATTTTTTGAGATTTTGAGGCATTTGAAGACTCTATTTGAGGAAGAAAATTAGTTTTGGTGGATGAAAAGATATCCCTTGACCAATTATGATCTATTTCAAAAAGGATAAGGAAGTACTGAGAATACCAGTGGTGTGATTCCAGTTTGAATACTTTGTAATTCAACTTAAATATCCCTTCTCTTATGTAATATAGTGAAGTAATTTCACCTATATAATATATTGATCACTTTCCTATGTGATATATCTAGATAGGCTTCATGATAATCCCTTGAAACCCCACTATAATTTATAATAATATTATTGGTGGAGAATTTGTGTATCAATGGGATTTTAACATGGTAAGGAGTAGTTTTCCCACAATAGGGATGAACCTTGTAAAAAACATGTGTTAACTTTACTTTCAGTGTCTACATTTCATATAGGTATGCACTAGGTTAAACTAAAAGAGATCTATTTACATCCGAACTAGTGGTAGTGGTTCAAAACCAAAGGGGAATTAAGTAAAAATTTTCTGTTAAAAGAATTTGACAACACTTGATTCACCCTCCCCCCCCCCCCACCCCCACCATCCTCAAGTGTGTATCACCCTTGGTTGTAGTTAATAAACCCTTTATTTATAATTTTTATGTATGTAAAGTATTTGGGAGAAGTTTGGGAGGTTTTGGAATACTTTTGGAATTCTTTTGGGTATTTTTTAAAGGTGCGTGGTTGGATCATGGTTAGTGAAAACCATAAAACTCCTACAAGAAACCATGATAGGTGAAACAAGGGATAATGGGAAGTCAAACGGTTAGGAATATGATTTGGAAAAACTATGCAGAAATATAGGAGAAACCGTGAAAAGTGGTATAGAGAGATTTTGTATGGTTAGCGCATGATTTTTCTAACCATGTGGGATGACTGTGTGAGGTTTTCCTTGAGGAAAAGGCTATCTTACAATTAGATAAAGGTTTGCCTAAATATGTGACTAATCATGCATGGTTAAAAAACTAGATCCTAAAAAAGTGGTTTTAGGTTGAGATTAACTTTTAATCCCTCTTTTTTACTCCATTTCATCCCTAAATTGATATTTTTTCCTCTCAAAGGATGTGGAACCTTTCCCCCATCGAATTAGAAGAAATCTAGAGGCATTTTTTGGTGCATTGAATCCTAATTTTCATGTTAAGTCTTCTTTTGTGGTAGTTTTTCATAGTTTTTCTTAGATCTACTTTCTTCCCTCTATCAGTTTCTTAGATCTAGTCCGATACAGATATATTTAAGAGGGTTTATTCCACTCATAGTTATATTTTTCCTTTTGGATGTTAGGAGAAGATATCTAATGTGTATTTTTGGAGATTCAACCTGGATTTGAGGGAGTTTTTTTGTTGTTCTTCATTTTTGACATAATTCCTAAGGTATGTTGCTTCACTCTCGACTCCTCTTATTAGAACTTGAAGAATTAGTTTCAAATTATTTAAATTCCTTAAATTTGGTTGTGAAATTAGTGTTTAAAGCATGGTATAAACCCTATTTAGTGATGGTTTAAGTATTTTGTGGATTTTTTATTTGAGAAAATTGGTTGTGGAAAGTTCTTTGTTTTCTTGATTTTAAATTTTTTATTTTAAAATATTAGTTTGTTAGATTTTTGAAAATGTTTTGTTTCAAAGGTTTTCAATAAAAGAAATTTTTTATTAAAATGGATTGAAATGGTTGATTTGAAATGGTTTTATCATATTTGGTTTCTGTGAGTTCATGCTTTCGATGTGACCCTAAATAAGGGGCATATACCATTGGGGTATAAAGGGACGTGGCCCTGTATAAGGGATGTGTGTCATTGGAGAAAAAGAATGTTAGACACTTTTTTATGACTTTTTGGATGGATGAAAAACCTCTCATGAGTATGGAACTGTTACTAGAGCATGAATGTGTGGGTTTGTTTGGAAATCCTGGAATGGTTATGCCAAAAAAAATGTGAAATGGTTTAAATTATTATTTGGTGAATTTTCCTTGAAAACTGCTTTTGTATGGAAAACAGTTTTAGTGTTAAAATGATTTCCTTTGATATAAAATGTTTTCAATTTTTTCATATAAATTATTTTATATAAATGTTCTAACATGTTCTATCCTAGTGGTGTGAGTAGGAAAGTAATTTGGGGAAAGCCAACTAAGTTTCATTACTCACCCATTCTTTAGAACCATAGTGATTTTACAGATATTATTCATTGACACATGAGAAAAGGTAAAGTATCACACTTATTTAGTGGTGATTTGTGATAATTGTGATATATTTTAGAGTTGTATCATGGAAAATTTTGGGATCTTTTGAGTTTTTTTTTGTGTCATTGAGTTTTGTTGGTATGTATTCTGCTTTTTACTTTAATGTTATTTGTCTTCCATCATGGTACACTATTGTAGGTTGGTTTTGATATTAGTGGAATTACTTTGAGTTATTTTACATTATTATAATGCATAATGTAGTGGTATTTTTTTATGGAATTTTTTATTGGGTTGTTTAATTTCTAAAAGGGAAAATTTCCCCCAATTATATTGAATCCATTAGTATTTATTACCATCCTTTGGCACCTTGGGGATTTCACTTAAGTCCAAGTAGCAATTCCACCTCGACTCAAGCTAATGAGGAGGGGGGGGATGTTACAAATGGTATCATCTTGTTTGATCCTTGACTTGCAAGTAGAATTAGTCTTGGTCAGTCTTATACATGGTAATCATTTTTATCAATCTTTGAGTTGAAATTAATTTTGGTCTGATCCTTATGTTGGGTTGGTAGAAAGGAGTAGGATTATCGGGACTTGAAATGTAGAGCATGAAAATATGGAGCTTAATTTTTTATGTTGAACTTCAAATTACTAGGGATTTGGGTACATAAGTATTTTGGAGACACTTATAGGATTTGGAATCTCATTGTGAGGGGTTTATCCAAGGATATTAGCATGACATGCATTTTAGAAATGACTTCCCATTAGGAGTGTATATTTCATTTTGAGTAATGATTTATGAATCGGTGAAAACGTGTTGATTTTTTAAAAAATTTGAAATTGTTTTCAAATGTGAGTTTTTAAAAAAGGCATGATATAGTCATTTTGAAAATGGGTTGATTTTCAAAATCATGGTGAAATTTTCAAAAATGGTTTGAAATAGGAAAATTGTTCACTTTTTTGGAAAGAAATGTTATGATATATGTGATGTGGTGTAATTTTAAATTGTTAAGCCTTTAGTTTCTAGAGCATGAGACTTATAGAATTTTTTATATGTATATAAAATGAAACCCAGTAAGAATTGTAGAAACTAACCAGAGGATGTTGTTGAGAATGTGGTTTCACCTGAGCCACAGGTGAACCAATAGCTATTTTAGAGTATAGTTTAAGATTTTCAGGTTGTAGATAGAGGAAACCAAAGGGATGAACCAAGGAAAGTAGATAATTACTTCCAATTTCAGAAGTATAATCCACCCTTCTTTTGAGTTGATTTGGAACTAGAGAATGAAGAGGTGTGGCTGAATAAGATGAATCAAATCTTTTATTTTCTTGGAACACCAGTGGATTTTAAAGTTAAGATAGTGATGTATATGTTATAGGATTTTTCATTCCAATGTTGGGATTTAGTAGTTCTGGATAAATTAGACAAAGGCCTTGAGTTGGAGTATTTTTAAGAATTTTTCAACAAATAATTCTATCCTCATACGTTCAGGATCACTAGAATGATGGACTTCATCATCTTGAAAAAGTAGATCCTCACAGTGACATAGTATGAGGATAAATTTATAAATTTAGTCCACTTTTCACCCTAAACTTCTTCTAGTGATTCCTAGAAGGCACATGTTTTTAAATTGAGGCTTAGGAAAGATATTTTCTTTAATATCATCATGATCTATATAAATTATTATATAGATATGGTCAATAGAGTGATAGTGTATGAAAGGGACATCTCGGGAGCTATCGGTGGAGGGATCACGTTGATACCTATGGGAAACAGTGGGAACTCTAATGTTGGGAGAAAGAAGAAGAGGGGCACCTATTTCCAAGGTATGGGGATGACTCAGAATCATATGGCTAGATTGGTAAATCTTCCTCCAAGATCCAAGAGCAAAGATGGATGTTTCCAATGTGGTTTTTTCGACCAAATGAAGCGAGAGTGTATGAAACCACCAAATAATGTTTTCCAGATATGTAGTTTCCTTGGTCTAGCTGGTTATTGCTAACATTTTTTTGTGAATTTTCATGACTAGATTCACCTATGACAGCTTTTACAAGGAATAATTTTCCATTCCAATGGAATTAGTAATTTCATAAGTCTTTTAAATAGCTTAAAGTTCACCTTACATTAGCACCAATCTTTATTTTTACAAAATCAGGAAAAGGGTGCATGGTGTATTTTGGTGGTTTGGGATCTGGTTTGGGATGTTTTCTCATGTAGGTATATCATGTGGTTGCTTATGGATCAATATATTTATGGTTTCATGAGAATAACTACCCAACACAAAAATTATAGTTAGCTATCATATTTCATTATTTGAAGACTTGGTGTAATTACCTCTTTGGTGAGAAATTTATAGTGTTTACAGACTATAAAAGCTTAAAACATATTTTCTCACAAATGTATTTTAATCTAATATAAATAATATGTATGGATTATCTCCAAATGTTCTAATTTTACTTGATGTATACATTGGGTAAAGGAAATAAGGTGTCATATTCATTAAGTAGAAATTCATATGATCATTTGGAAAAATAGGATTCAAACCAAAGGTAGTTTATTTTAATGATAAATGACATGCACTTGTAATGTGAAGACTGAGGTGAAGTTGTGGATTTATTTCCAGTTTCATTTGTTCCTAATTTTTTTGAGATAGTTAAGGAGGCATAGGCATCTGATTCATAATGTTTTGTAATTATTTAAAAAATCAATGGTGGGGAGACCATTGAAGGATGGAGGATGGATGGAAATTTAGTTTTATGGTTTTGAAATAGGATGGTCATACCTATGGATTGTTAGGAAAAACTTCTTTATGATTACCATCATTCAATATGGTTTTTTCATCCTATAATACAGAATATGTATAAGGAATTTAAAATATAGTTCTGGTGGTTAGTATGAAAAGGAAGGTAGCTAAGTTTGTTTTGGGATGCTTAACATATCATAAAGTTAAGGTAGAAAATCAATGACCAGTAGGTATGTTGTAGTCCTTAGCTATTCCTATTTGTAAATGGGAGTAGATATCCATGGATTTTATAACAATTCTCCCAATAATGGTTTGGAAACATGATGTCATATGGATGATAGTGGATCATCTCACTAATTCGGCCAATTACATTCCTATTCGTGAATCTAATATGGTGGGGTACTTGTCAAAAATCTATATCTGAGAAGTGGAAAAGAATCATGGTATAATATTTTCAATAGTATCAGATAGAGATCTCTAGTTTACATCTCATTTTTGGAAGTCCTAACAACAATCCCTTTGGACTCAGTTGACTCTGATTGTGAAATATAATCCTCATACGAATGTATAATCCAAACAGATGAACATGTTTTGGGCTTGAGTAATGGATTTTTATGGCTCTTGGTAAGATCATATATCATTAGTGGAATTCTTGTATAAAAAAGTTATCAAGAATCGATAGATATGGCTTCTTTTGAAGCATTGTATGGGAGCCCTTTTTGTTCTCCACTTTGTTGGGTGGAAACATGTGAGACTTTGCTGGTTGGGCCAAGCCTTATCCAAGAGACAACAGAGAAGATTAATTTTATCAGGAAACATATGGAGACGGCTCAAAGTCATTATAAATCTTATGTGGATCATCATCGATGGATATTTTCATTCAAGTTGAGTGATCATGTGTTCTTGAGAATCTCTCCAAGGCTTTTAAATAATAATTTTGAGAAGAATTTCATGTTATATTCTCGATTCATATACCATTTTGAGATACTTTAATGTGTTGGTGAGGTGGAATATTGATTGGATTTGACACCATGGTTTAGTGCAGTGCATAATGTGTTTCATGTATCTCAGTTAAAAAAGTATCAACCTGATCCTGACCATGTGATTCGATGGGATCACATTGACCTAGATACAGATGCTTTGTTGGTACATGTGTTGATATGGATTTTAGATAGGAAAGAGAAATTATTTCATGGAAAAAGTATCATTCTAGTGTAGTTTTTGTGGAAACATGGTCAGATTTAGGAAGAGACTTGGGAATGAGAGAATTAAATGGTCGAGCAATGACCAGAACGCTTTTACGGAAATTCTGGTTTTATACTTTTTAGGGATGGAAATTCCAATGGTGGGGATAATTGATCACCCCAATTTTCAAGTAAGTGACCCTTTATTTATTCATTTTAAGTATTTAACGTGTTTGGGTAAAGTTTGGGGGGTTTAGAATATTTTTTGGATTGTTTCTAGGGCTTTTCTAAAGGTGCACAATTGTTCACGGTAAGTGAAAACCATGCAATAATTTATATTTTAAATTAAAAAAATTATCCCCATATATTAGCCTAATCATTATTCTTGATTTTATCCTTGATGTGTCACCATGATATTGGTTTCATGGGAATTATATCACTATATTTTTCTTGCATTGCCATAAAAGTTTTTAAACTCTCTAATATGTTTATCAATCAATTGGTTTTATTCATTTTACTCTACCATAATTTGTGTATAGAGATTAAATGCATCACACATATGAGTAAACTCATTCCCTAGATGAAAAAGAAAAATGGAAAATAGAATTAATACATATTACAACTTGTTTCTAACACTTTCTCTAGGGCGCATGCATCCGTCCATCGAGGATGCGTAGCTTTTGCCCTGCATTTCCGCTTTCCAAAGGCAGGCAACATTCGTCGCTTATTCAAGGATGTTTTCTACTTGATCGAAACGGGATTATGGGATGTCGGTTCTTCCTTCCATGGATTCCTCCTCGGACCTCTTCACCTAGTCTGGGTCTCCCTTATAGATTAAGATGTTGTTCATGAAACTCTTCCCAGTTTCATATCTTCATGGACGCCGATTAATTACACTCCCCCTGTCAGGAAATTCCAAGGGGTTCGACTAGGGAAGCAACCTTCGGTAGGGGGAGTAGTCATTTTGGACATCATTGGTGTGCCTGGACACTGGAACACTGTCATGTATGGATTTCTTCCCCTTATTATAGGGATTCTCGAGGGAGCGGAAGCCTGAGGCATCCCACGTCGAATGTAGGGAATTATATTCCATAGGAATGTATCTGAGGTTTTTCTCAGATTCCCAAGTTTAACACAGGGTATTCCGTGAGTTTAACATCTAGAAGAGATGGATCAAACTGATCGGAACACTGACTAGAGTGGATCAGATTAATGCAACCCTCGGAGGGAACACTGATGTTGTGGATAACGCGTAGTTAGCTACCCGATTGTTGTTAAATGGAATGGGGAATGAGGTGTCATGATCCCAACAGGATGTGGCATCCTGGGTAAAAATAAATATGGATATTGGATGGTTAATTGGAGTGTATGTATAATGATATGGAGTCGACTCGAGGGTGACAGTGATGTTGTTCTTGAGCCTTAAAGAGACCTCCTACGTATCCCCGTGGTAGGGAATAAAAGTCCACATAGTTCAAGATGGAGGTATAGAATCAAGATGTACACAAAGGATAGTGACTAGATGATATACTAGGGCTTACGTGTGGTTAGCAGCCTAAGGGTGGTCTTACACCACTGAGACAGACTAGCGATATGGGTCCCAACAGAATAGATGACAGCGACTTACCGCTGGGTTTGGGTTGACAATGGCTTACCACTGGATGGGGTTCACAATGGCTTACCATTGGATGAGGTCACAACGACTTACCACTGGATGGAGACATAACATATTACCACTGGATGGCATTTGTAATGGCTTACCACTGAATAGGGGGGCACAATGTCTTACCGCTAGATGGGGGCATAACATCTTAACGCTGGATGGGGGCACAACAAATTACCGCTAGATGGGGTTGAATCTCATGGATGCTTCCTACGTACCCAGTCTAGGAGACAAGGATAAAATCCCATGTAGTTCAGGGTGGTGGGTGCAGTTTAATGTCGTGCAGGATGAAAAGGGGGAATACAGTTTAATGTCATGTGGGACGAAGTTGGTCCGACATGAAGGAGGTTGGAACTAGTGGTTGTTGGGATTGAATCTCAGGGAGGCTTCCTGTGTACCTTTCCTTGGAAAGGATCAAAGTCCGCATAGTTACATAGGGGTGTTGGTGAGCCTAAGTGAAGATGTTTGGTACCAGTGGGTGTTGGGCTTGAACCTTAGGGAGGCTTCCTATGTACCTTGCCTTGGCAAGGATCAATGTTCGCATAGTTTGGGATGGTGGAAACCGACGTGAAGGGGGTCAGAACCAATTGTTTTTCTGATTGAACCTCAAGGAGGCTTCCTATATACCTTGCCTTGCCAAGGATCAAAGTCCATGTAGTTTTGTAAAGGGTTTTTTCATTGACATGAAGATGGTTGGGACTGATTATTGTTGGGATTGAACCTTAGGGAGGCTTCCTACGTACCTTGCCTTGGCAAGGATCAAAGTTTGCGTAGTTCCGTAAGGGGTTGGTTCACCAACATGAAGATGTTTGGGACCAATGGTTTTGGGGATTGAACCTCAGTGAGTCTTCCTATGTACCTTTCCTTAGTAATAATCAAAGTCCATATAGTTCCGGAAGGGGTTGGTTCACCGATGTGAAGATGGTTGGGACCAATGGTTGTCAGGATTGAACCTCAGGGAGGCTTCCTACATACCTTGCTTTGGTAAGGATCAAAGTCCACATAGTTCCGGAATGTGGGAACCAATGTGAAGGGGGTCGGAACCAATGGTTGTCAGGATTGAACCTTATTGAGGCTTCCTACGTACATTTCCTTGGAAAGGATCAAAGTCTGTGTAGTTCCATAGGGGTGTTGGTGAGCCGACGTGAAGATGGTCGGGACTAATGGGTGTTGATATTGAACCTTAGGGAGGCTTATTATGTACCTTGACTTGGTAAGGATCAAATTAGATGTAGTTCGGGGTGGTGGGAACTAGCATTAAGGGGGTCGGAACCAATGGTTGTCAGGCTTGAACCTCAAGGAGGCTTCCTACGTACATTACCTTAGCAAGGATTAAATTCCATGTACTTCTAGAAGGGGTTGGTTCACCAACAAAAATATGGTCAAGACCAATGGTTGTCAGGCTTGAACCTCAGGGAGGCTTCCTACATACCTTTCCTTGGCAAGGATCAAAGTCCACGTAGTTCCATAAGGGGTTGGTTCACTGACGTGAAGATGTTCGGGACCAATGGTTTTTGGGATTGAACCTTAGGGAGGATTCCTATGTACCTTTCCTTGGAAAGGATCAAAGTCCACGTAGTTCTGGAAGGGTTTGGTTCACCAACATAAATATGGTTGGAACCAATGTTTGTCGGGCTTGAACCTCAGGGAGGCTTCCTACGTACCTTTCCTTAGCAAGGATCAAAGTCCACATAGTTCCGAAAGGTGGGAACCGACATGAAGGGGGTTGTAACTAATGGTTATCGGGCTTGAACCTCAAGGAGGCTTCCTATGTACCTTTCCTTGGTAAGGATCAAAGTCTACATAGTTCCAGATGGTGTTTGAGGCTTACACTCTAGGCTGCCAAGAGAGGATGTCATGGTCGATGCTTAATCTAATCCCACATGAGTCATGCTCGGTGTGATAAACAAGAGGTAGAAAAGACATGATGATCACATTGTGAAAGGTGTGTCCGTGGAAAGTGAAATGGGTCTTACTCGTAGTAAGCGGCCTAAAGATGAAACAGTGGCTTACGCGAGGTTAGCAGCCCAAGAAGATGGAGATTGGGACTTACTCTAGGATGGAGGCCCGAGTGGTGACAAAGCCCAAAGAGAGAGGGATTTGGCACCGAATAAAGGATGAATTTTGTGCCCATCACCCCCTATCTGGTCCTTGGTACTAAGGAAGAGAGAAGAAGCTACAAGAAAATCTAGGGGCTTACACCAAGGTGGTTTCCCTTTCCTCACGAACAGACACCGCTCCAATAAAGAGGATCTCATTCCATGTGAGGAATGATTTCACTCCTGTGGAGACTAGTGGGTGTGAAGAATGTCCAAGGTGGGGAAATCCACATACGACGCATGGGGTGAGGTCATAGTTTAACGTCATGTGCTGAGGATGATGGAGCTTGGCAGTTTAACGTCTTGTAGCTCAGACGAGGTGGGTTCACTCTGCACCCCTTAGGACTTACATAATTGATACCTCCCACCCCTTGGGAAAGGTAAGGCATCAACAATTCCATAGTGAGGGGGTGTTATGGAGTGATCCATTGAGGGGTCCATGTTAGAGTGGCTATGTGAAGAAGAAATAGCTGTTAGCATGCCTATGTGAAGAAGCATGAGGTGAAGCAACGCAGTGGAAAGCACTGCCCAAGGAACTTTGAAATCACTTCGTGCAAACCTTTAGGGTTTCACGGGAAAAGGAGTTGTGGAGAAAAGGGGTTCATAGGTAGAAGCCTTGTGAAGCTCTGGTGCTCCATAAAGTGGAGTGGCTTCGCAAAGGGGTGTGCTTAGTCAAGTGAAGTGTCCTAGCCTAGGAATAGGTCTTAGGTGCATATGGAAGGTGCTTCATAAATTAGAAAGGCATTCATGGAGCAATTCTTCATAAATAAAGGGTTCCTTGTGAAGTATAGTATTGTAAAGCAATGTGGTTTTCGAAGCATAGTGACCATGCCTTAGCATGTGGGTCACATGTGCATGGAGGGTACTTCATGAAGATTAAGTGATCCATGAAGACCCGAGTCCCCTTGGGTATCCCCTTCCTTCATGGAGGCCTGTGGGCTCCGCGAAGGGAATCCCTTTTTGAATAGGGGCTTGATTTATGCAAAGGTGGAGGTACTTCATGATGAAAAACTCCCTTGAAAAGCTCATGGTTCGCAGAGCAGAAATTGCTTCACAATGCAGGAGATAAGAATGAGAAAGGTCTAAGGATCCATCCTTTGGGCTCGAGGGGAGCTCTGTATTTATAGGAAATGGGCTCCAAAAAGTAGATCCTTCTCGGTGAGAAGACAAAGATTGCTCTGTGGCAGGTTCGTGAATGTCAAAGGGGTTTTCAGAGCATCCCACCTCATCGCTCCATGGAGGGTTCACAAACCTAAAAGAGGTTTGTAGAGCATCCCACCTCATCACTCTATGGTGGGTTCCTGAATTTCAAATGGGTTCATGGAGCATCCCACCTCATCACTCTATGGCGGGTTTGCAAATGTCAATGGGGTTCGCGGAGCATCCTGCCTCGTCACTCTATGGTGGGTTTTCGAACGTCAAAGGGGTTCATGAAGGAGGATCTTTGCACTGTAGGTTTCGCGAAGGAGGATATTTGCACCAACATGGGGCCACAAGGGCTCCGCAAACAGGCTTCACGAGGTCGATCCTAATGCTTTCCATTTGTTCTTGCTCTTCCCAAATTTTGGCACCAACAAATGCCCCCCCCCCTCAGACTGAGACCTAAGGAGAAAGTGAGGGTCAAAGTCTGAGGTTCAATCACCAAAATTCATCAGTCAATCGTGAAGAGGACTTGTGAAGGATGTTCACGAAGTGGAGATTTGAAGGGTGGGAAGAGTGCGTCGTGAAGCTCGTCGCGGTTATACGTGTTGCAAACCACCAGGGGTCCTCGCCTATAAAATAGGGGATCTGACCTCTTTTTTGTCCTTTCTCTTCTCCATATTTTTTTCCTTTAGCATTCTTGATTCACGAAGCTCTATGTACTCTGTGATTTCTCTCCACGAATCATGCCTTCTACTTCATGGCGCACAGTGAGTCTTTAAGTTCACGTCAGTGCACTCTACGACTTGTGTCTGAAGGATGGGGCAGGACCCTGTGAACTTCCTTTGAGACTGAGCTCTGCGAAAGAGCTTCTTGATTCAGAACAAAAAAATCCAAATCTCAAAAACTAAATGTCTCTCTAAGAGGCTTCTAGAGGGTCATTTTGGATGCTTCCTGGAGGGAGAAGATGGTGAATATCTTGGGTCTAGGGGGAGTCTGTTCAAATTCATTCTGACCACAATTCACTGGTGGTGTTACTGTCAGAAATCCAAAAGAACTATCTAATGTGCAAGAGGCTGCCTCTATATGGATTTAGACTGAGGGATGACGTCTTCATCCCTGAAGTGAGCAGGGATAAACCAGCTTACTAGTTCAGGAGCACATCATGTCAGCACTAGTGGTTCAGGGCGGATGACGGCCATGCCTGGAAGGACTTCACACCCATCAAAGTTGATTGTATGTACAACCATTTGAACGAAATTTATGGGAAGGAACTGCATCCAGAGACATCTCCCCCAATGTACCAAACTATCTTGAAGGAAGCCCTAAGGAACCCAGGGAAGGGGTGTTATGATGAATGGGATCAGCGCCAAGGCAGAAACTTCACCGATGACTGGGCCTGGGCCTATTGGGTAGGTGCTTTGTGTGAAGAATTTGGGGTAGATATGAGAATAGTGGGCCTATATGAGGTGTATTGGGCCTTCCAATTCTATATTTATTAGTCGAAGAAGCTGATGCTGGAGTTTCTAAGGAGATAGTCATTGAGGACCAATACCTTCCACTTGCACCATAGAGAGGTCGGCATCAGTTTATGGGATCTGCATGAGATCTTGGGGGTACCAATATTGGGGGAAATGTATGATGAGTTCCTCCCTGTTATGAGTACATGGGAAGACCCGGAACAGATGCCACCGCTAATGATGGCGTTAATAAACCTAGTGTCGGGAGAAGACAAGGAAGTACTGAGGGATGTCCATTTTAGGCGATGGTTCAAGCAGTTCCTGAACTTCCTGGAAGATAGGAAGTTTCCGGTGAGGCCTCAAACTTGCCTAAAGGGGGCTCAATGAGGCACGGAGCACTCGTACTGGTGGCTTTTGGAGGATATCCAGTGGATGACATGGGGATTCAACGTCAGCAACGAGTAGCAACCGATAGTCAGTTGGTTGCCTTTATTGTGGTACTCATCAGTGGCTGGATCCTACTGGTGAGGGACACAAACATGGTAGTGCGACTGAGAATTTTTATCATGGAATCCATGCTGGTGACAATAGGGTGGGTCAACCTCGAGATCCCGATGCTTGACAATCTGTACAAGATGTTTTGGCATATCAGCAAGGGGAAGAAGACACAGATAATATGCGGGCTATTCCACCTTCTATATGGGTGGATATAGGCGCACGTCAGGGGGGTATATGAATATCTGAACCCCATCTCCCCTCTGGGATCGAACTTCCACCCATCCATTCTGAATGCCGCAAAGAGCTTTCTGGCCAATTTGACCGTGCAGTCAGTACTGAACCGGGTCTAGAAGGTAGAGGAGTTCAACTTTCACCTGTTTCCATTTTCAATGGGTGTATTCACTAATAATGGTCAGGGAACAGAATAGCATCGGTCCTACCTTCTGTCCTTTCGAGGTGGAGTCCTGGTGGCATGGGTGGACCGTGATCCCCTCTGTGAGCCGTACACCTCACACCGATTTGCAAGGCAATTTTGGTGCATGCAGTGACTGACCCTGCAGGTCTATTTGGGGGTGCACCATGAGGATAACCTATGCATGATGAGAAAAATGTGGATCATGTTCACATGAAAATATAGGAATATGTGGAACGAGCTACCTCCTCCCATAGTCTTCTTTGGGTTGGTGAAGGAGTACACTAAAATCTGGGAGGCCACCTACTCGGGAGAGATGCTGAAGCAGCCAACCATCTGGGCCGGTGATGGTGTGTCTCCCCAACCTCGAGTCCATGGTCAGAAGGCAGAAAGGACATCCCGTAGTTGCGGGGCTGCCATGATGGTGAGGCCCATACTGGTTGAGGGGGAGGCAGCGGCAGTGAATCCAGCAGCGGCAGCGGACCTGGTGGTCCCAGAAGAGAAGAGTTATCTAGAGGGGAGTCCACCAAGGAAATTCTGCAGGATATCCACTTAGGCTTTGGGGAAGCAGATGCACCATATAGACATGTCAAAGAATGTTGTCTTCCTAGAGGTGTGTGACATCTGAAATGTCAACAGTTCTGGCTTTGCAGTATCCTAGGCGGAGGTGGAGCAATACCTGGCCAAGTTGTAGGACTTCGTGCACTCTCGGGGTGCCCCACGTCCAATGACAGATCGGGTGAAAGTGTTGTTGGATCGAACAGACCCTCCATAGTTGTCGGTTGCAGAATTGAGAGAGCACTTCCCTTTGCCAGAAAAATCAAACGAGTCCTCCTGGGGGAGGAGGCTGGGAGAGGGATCCCTCTGGAGTAGGGTGAAGTCGGTGACCAAGGCTCAGATCTTGAAAAAAATTCAGAGGCCCTTGAGGTAACATCCCAAGCCCCTTCCTCAAGGTCTACTTCCAGGTCATTTTAAACTCCTTATGAATATTTGAACTGTGCATGAGGACCTCATACACAGAACCCATTCCCGCCCTACAGTAGACGCAGATGCAGGGCCTTCGGGATTCGTGCTCGCTGCTATGGAGATTAGTGCGTCCAATGGGGCCAGGACACTAGAGGAGGCTCCTCCGGAGTTTTCAGACCTTCTGACGATATATGTAGGGACACGCCTCGGGGTCCCGATGGAAACAACCCAAGAAAGAGACCAAGTGTTTGATCTCTGTAAGTCTCCTCTACAAAATTCATGACTGCCACCCATCGATCAGGTTAACTGACATCCATGCACTTCTTGGTATACATAGTTCTTTCAATGGTGTGGGCTACCTTGGTGAGGTTGGTTGGTACTTTTCGCGGTACTTTTCCCAGGGGAATATTGGTGTTCATGGAGGCGGATATCCAGACTGACTAAGAGGCAGCGCTCCTGATCACTGGTGGGGCTGTTAGTATGGTTGGGCCTTAAATTATTGAAGTGGGATCCAATGATGAAGATCGATTGGATAGCATGGGTCCTGCCATACCTGATCAGACACTAGATGTGTACCCTTCTGATGATTTCTTAGGGGTTTTCCCTGTGTATGAGCCAGCCAACCCCACGGACTGGGACGAAACAATCTCTGATGAAGAGGATAGCAAGATATTCTGTCGCTGGTCATGAAAGTTGATCAAGAACTTCATCGATGACACCCCTCAAGAACAATGTATAGACTAGATGGAGAGAATTAATTCAAGACAGTGTGAACTATGTGTTGGGGGAGTGAATGCCCAACGTCCCCACATGCTCGTCCGAGATCTCATGGAAAAGAAGATTCGGGAGTATGATCGTGGCCTTGTCGTGGGTTGGCAGTGAAGAAAAGTGGTAAACATAAAGAGGCTCCAAGAGGCTGAAAACGAGATTTAGCAGCTACACATCTGGGTAGATGAACATTCTGATTCCCTCAACGCGCAGTCGGAGATTATATCGTGGATGAGGGACCAGCTGGTGAAGACCGAAGAGCACATGAGGGAATCCTCCGAGGAGATGACTGTCATCTGAACCAACAAGGAATGGGCCCGGACCAAAGTTGATGAACTGCACCCCCTCACTACCGAAGAGGAGTGAGAACTGAATAGGCGACATGGATTCCTAGATGCCACAAACCATAGGGTGGTAGATCAGCAATGTTCTTTTGATGGTTTCAACCTGTCCATGGGAGGGGTTTATCCTTGGGTACTTTGATGCATGTAACTTTTGAAAACACTTTCATGATTTGACTATTTATGCTAGATGTATGCATGAGTTATGTTATTCATTTTTTTCATTTTCGTTATATTCATGGAACATCTTGCGATCAGTCCCTAAGCTCACGTGGGTTGGGCCCGATAAAAGAAACAAGGGATGACCACCTTATCATTCCACCTGAATATAAGAGTGCAAACCAAGTTTCGGGCATCTGAGGTTTGAACAACCAATCCAGATTTCTGAGAAGGGAGAGTCCCGACTGGAGGATGAATCTCTCAAATCAATCGGATCATCTCTTTCCTAGTGTGCTCTAGTGCATGAGTGGGGTAACTCCAGGGGCGTTGGAATTAATCCAAACATAGGGGGTGAAGGGTGTGAATCACGACACCCAAAATTAGGAACACTGCAGGGATGGCATGACAATGAAGAATAACTATTGACTGTGTTTGAAACATAGTATCCTTATTGAATTAGCCTAAAATGGGGATAACAAATGAGGGACAACCACTGACCATGTTTGAAACATGGGTCCTGACTCAAAATGTCATCCATTAGTCTTCAAGAATGTTGTCCAGGATAGTAGGAAAGCCATAGGCCAAGAATCCATACTATTAGGGGGTTCCTTTATATGTGAAAAGTGATGAGGGTCCGAATAAATGGCACAGAAAGCACGGAGTGTGGTTTGATGGGTTGTTCGAATGGAGTCCAACACTCTTGAAATTATGCCATCGTGGTGAAGACACATTAGGTGGGCGCATTGGTCTGATCAGGGATCGTACCTACTTCCGAACAGGACCTTTCTGGTAAGGACCTAGAATGACATGTAGTTTTACATCATACCAATAATGATGATGGATGCATAGTTTAAACGTCCTATGGTGGGGACGATGCACATAGTTTAAAGGTCATAATGTCTGGACTGAGATCGAGCCTGAGGGGATAGAAGGGTTAACGACCCTAGGGAAAGGCCTAAATCAAAATTCCTGGGCGTCGCTACATATCCCATAAGGATGAGAATCAATCCAAACATAGTTCTTAAGCATGGAGTGGCCAGAGGCCAACATTGATAGTGGAAATCCTCTCTGGAAGGGGATATGGTGCATCCCATGACTAACATGGGGCATCTTGAACTTGTTCAGGGTAGAACCACAGTTTAGTGTCATGCGTTAAGGACATGTTGGCTCGTGCAGTTTAACATCATATGATAGGATGAAGAGTGAAATGGAAGATCAAATGAAGGGAGTATGTGGTGCAGTAGATATAAACCAGACGTGAATTAGGACATAAGGAGTTCTCACCACACCACGTATCCCCGGAGGAAGTTCTTTAGGTCTAGGGGCCAAAAGTGAAAGTTAGACGGGGCTTGAGGCAAAGTGCCCAGGCTTTCCTACATACCACATGAGGATGATAATCAAGCCATACGTAGTTATGAGAGCACAGTTTAACATCATGTGGGATGATAAAAGGCATGTGTGGCATGGCTGCGCCAGTACACGTCCTACCAGAACTACTAAGCCCATGTGAGTCATGATTGATGTGGGAAATAAGGAGTAGTGATGGGACATTCCTAACATAGGAAGGCACATGTTAGGGGTGATGGGATTCTAGGTGAATTATGTCCTAATGATACTAACCCTCCTATATAACACACCTATATTCATAAAGGAGTAAGGTCGAGTATGTTGGAATTCAACTTGAACATAAGGAAGCGGAAATGTGTGAATCATGATGCTCGAGATCTGAACCGCAATGATGGTGGCATGACGATATGGGATAACTGTTGACCATGTTTGAAACATATTATCTATTTTTTGTTAGACTAGAATGGGGAAAAACAAATGAAGTTCAATCAATGACCATGTTTGAAACATGGGACCTGTCGCAAATGTCGTCTGAGGTCCTCAGGGACGTTGGCCCAAGACAGTAGGTAAGATAGTGTGGCATGAGACCAGGCCATAAAGGGGGTCCCTTCAGACATGGAAGAGGATAAATATCCAAATGAAGGGCTCATGAATCTTGGACATGGAACGAGGGAATGTCCCTGTGAAAATTCCACACCTCAGGCACTGCCACAATGCATCTGAGTAGGACAACAAGATGTATCAGATAGAGGGAGTCGAGTCCCCCTCCAAGGACAAGGGTCCTGAGGTTGCATGCTTCCAACTTAATAGTCA
This sequence comes from Viscum album, assembly GCA_963277665.1. Taxonomy (NCBI): domain Eukaryota; kingdom Viridiplantae; phylum Streptophyta; class Magnoliopsida; order Santalales; family Viscaceae; genus Viscum; species Viscum album. The sequence continues at coordinate 775,391,325 of OY728148.1, forward strand.
TAGGATGGGACATTAAGGGAGGGGGGTTTATTTAATGTATTGTGTGTAGGGTGATGAAGTATCCAAACATGACACGTAGTTTACATAGAGAGATCTTAGTTTAGGGTCATAGAACTCGAACAAGGTTGGAAAATGACAAGGGAGGCACATGGTGTGGCTTTTGAAAAACCCGACGTGGATGAGTACCCAAGAGGTACTCGCCACACCACATGCTTTCAAAAGTGTTTGGGCCTAGGGGCTAAAAGATAGAGGGCAGGATTTTGGATTCTTGGGGATGTACCTAGAGATAGGATGCCCAGGCATTCCTACGTATCTCATGATGATGGGAATCAATCCATACGTAGTTCTAGAAAGTGTCGTTCAGTTTAAAATATTGTATCAAGGACATAGAGTGATATTATTTTATAGTCATCTAGCTCAAAACATAGATGGTAGGGAATGCGGGAGACACATGGTGAGGTAATTATAAAACCCAACGTGAGTGAGGACCTGGAGTCTAGATCACCATGTGTTCCTTGGGTATGTTTTAGGTCAAGGGACTGAAAACAAAAGTTAGGCTGGGCCTAAGAAAAAGTGCATGGGCATTCCTATGTAACCCATAAATGTGGGAATAAATCCATACATAGTTCTGAAATTTTCATGGTAAGGTACCGGTGCTAGAGATAATAAGGTCATGCAGGTCTGGCCCTTGCACCAAAAGAAGTAGCATTTGATAGATCTTATTTGTCCTTTAAGATGAATGCATGTTTTTTTTGTGAAGAGGCAGGCCTAGGATAGAAATTTTAGGCATCTCCACAAGAATATATCCATTTGAAAGAGTTGAAAAATGGTATGGTGTGTGACTGATACCAAACATGATGTCCCCTCAAGTGAGGACACCATGATGCAGTGCTGTTTTTCATCATGCAGCCAGAGCGATATTTTCATAGTTTAGGGTCATGTGATGGGACCAACCATGTACCTTAACGTCATGAAGTATAGATGTAACAGTTTAAAGTCATGTGGGACTGGGAAACATAATTTAGAGTCATATGGCTCAGACATATACAGGAGAGGCAAGGTTCGAGAGGGAATGTGAACGGTGTGATAAAGCATACCTGACTTGAATGTGGATGAGTTCCACATCACAATACACGCGATTCCAAGAAAGAAACCTTGGGCCGAGGGGGAAAGAAAAGGTTAGAGAATATAGGGTAGGAGATGCTATCACTCAGTTGAACTAGACCCAAAGATGAGATGTTCGGGTTTTCCTATGTATCCCATGGAGATGGGAATAAAGCCATACATAGTTCTAGAAAGTGAGTTATAAGGGGGTCTTAGGTTAAGGTATTAAAGCTCATACTATTGGAGAATCAAAACTCTTCCAAGTTAGTACAGACCTAGATCTGGTCCCTAAGACCACGTGAGTCAAACTCAGTGTGGGAAACAAGGGCGGAAGAGGTTTTTACAATACCTGGAATACACGGCAAAGGGAAGTTGGTGTGGAGCCCCAAATGACACCTTACTGCGGCTTTGTCCTCCTAACATGCAAATACACACTGAGGGATAGTTCTAGGAGTGTTGAAATTCCACTTGGATATGATGGGGTGGGAAATGATGTGAATCATGTAACCAACATTCAAGGCTTGAAGGGGTTGGCATGACGATGGAGGAAACCGTAGACCGTGTTCGAAACATAGCATCCATATCATGTGACCTGAAATGGGAACAACAAATGAGCGTCGAATACTGACCATATTCGCAACATGGGACTTGTATCAATTTTTTGTCTAAAACCCTCGAGGGCGTTGGCCCGTAATGGTAAGAGAGCCCTTAGGCCTAGTATCCATGCCATTTGGGGGTCCCTTCAGATGTGAAAGATAATGGAAGCCCAAACGAAGGGGAACACAAATACAGAAAAAAAAATGGGTGAAAGAAGGTACATGAAGAATCCAACACTCTATTTTCTAGACTAGTGTACTCATGAACACATTGGTGAATCACCGAAGAGGGTCGAGGGACCCAACTTA